>JANDEH010000009.1:27784942-28984942 GCA_024610705.1 Tetragnatha versicolor | reverse complement strand
GAGAGCTACTGGTTTGAACAGATAATGGCCGTATTCTGTGCTACTTGATCAGCGGTTTAACCACCAATCAAAGAAGGAATCCTACTTCGATTTTTGTTTAACCGCTGGTCAGAAAGCACAGAATACGGCCGTTAGTGTTTTATTCCTTGAATGTATTTTCTCAAGAAGGGGTAATCAAAGGAGATTCGTAGGAAATATTTTCTGATTTGATATTAAAAATGCATAAAACCACCCCTTAATCTTCCGCATATTTGCCTCCTAAGCTGTCTCCCATTTGGCTGATTTCATTTACAGAAAACTTAGGTGAATGAAAGAAGATTAGAAGAATTGGACACGTTTTTACGACCCTAAACGTATTTTTATTTCACCTTCTTCGAGGCCACAGACACAAACGGACGTCTTTCACAGTTACCACCTTCACTAAGTGCCAAGGGAAGAGTTTATCGCAAGTCTGCGAATGCTATCGCAACTTTTATTTCTCTAGATGAGTTGTACCTAAAATGTCGTAATGCCCCTTTAGCGGATTGGAACATACGAAATCACGGGTGCAAGAATGGGTTTTCAACGTTATAGCACATTGTTCTAACTCTTCCACAGCGAATTGAAAAATATTTCAGGGTTCAGAAAAAACCCTTGCAGAGATGGCTCCTAGTGAAGGCTTTTACTGTCGGAGGTTAAGTTGTCATTCTCCTCTTAACGAGTAATGTTAAGGAAATCTGGGATAAATGCACATTTAGTGTTATTGAGATTGGATGGAATGTATCTATTGAAGAATGAATGCATGCGTGTAATAGGAAGAAATTCTTAAGGTGATCGGAATTTCTATTTAAAAATGGATATTAAGTATTTTATAATGGATTTAATATTTAAATGCCGACGTACTGGCCTAGTGGTTAGAGCATCTGACTGCTAAGTCATACATCTTGGGTTAAATAGCAAGACCTTTTACTCACCACTTCAAAATTCATTAAAATTTATAAATAGTTTGATCGACATTTTATATCAAATTTTCGTATTAATTTAAGTTATGGTGAGTTAAGTGAAATATCTCATCAATAGTGTTCATTCTCATTTAGTGTGTCCGATTTCTTTTTTATCATACAATGTTTACTAAAGTGCCAAAATAAATCTTAATCAACCTAATTATGTTTCTTCAACACTGTTTTATATGTTAAAGTAAAACATATCCCTTTGGCCTTTCAATACATTCTTTGAAATACTTATTTTGCTTTTCATTCTATTCTTACCTTGTCATATTGATTTTGATGTGAGTATATTTCTCACTAATGGATACAGTTACAATAAAATATTTTATATTGAAATTTACTGTACTTTATCAAGTAAGACCCACTTATTTCCTTTTAAATTTTGCTTGCTTTAAATATAAATAAAGAGGGGGTGACCCACTTTCCCCATCTCTTGGGGTAAGTGGGTCACCCATCTCATTTTTGATTAAAAGACCAGTTAAGAAAAATGTAAAGCTTTATTTTAGAAACTACTGATAAATTTTTGTCTATCGATAGACAACAAGTACAAAATAAACCCTTTCAAATTTTTTCTAAAAAGCTCCAAAAATGTACGAGGCCTACTTACCCCAAGTGACCCTATTGTAAAAAGAATAAAAATAAGAGCAATAAGAAAAAAATACCCTACTTGTGTCGAATGCAAAAGACAATTAATGTAAATACATACTATGTGTCACATTAATGTTCTTATAATGCAAAACTAGTCGGTTATTCAAATAAGATTTGATTGTAAACGAAGGACTCCCCATCCCACCCACAACGGGGGGAGCAATGCCATTTTTAAGAATTTTTTTAGAAAATAATGAAACTGCAATTTATCCCAGATTACTTAAAAAACAAGTTAAACCCAGTTTTCAAGTGTAAAACTTCAAAATTTTCTCTGGGGGAGAACCCCCAGACCCCCTTTCTATTGTGGGGATCATTGTACACTAGGGTGGCCCACATTTTTCTGGGGAAAAAAGTGTTATGAAATTGCAGCGGCACCCCCTCAATTTTTTAGACCTACAGAGAAAAAAATTTAGGCAAAGTTTGGGCTCTGTACCTTAATTAGAAAGCGATGACCAAGAGGAGTGGAAAAAGTCCAAATTCGAAGATTTTTATACAAAACAACTAAAAAACCAAAGATCAAACCACCTAATTTTGTTCATGATTTTTTATAAGAAACTACTAACGTTATAGATATAATGTTCCAGGTTTTGTTTCTTTACCACCTTTATTTTGGTTGTAGTAATTTTCTAATATCCAAGGAACTTTTGTAAAGTTATTTTTCTTGCATTTTTAAACAGCCAATAAATCTAGAACTATACAACTTAAAAATCTGAAATTAGTCCCATTTAAGTAAGTTAAAAGGTGTCGATCCCGGGGGGACGCGTCCCCAAACTTTTGAGGGAAACCGAAATCTTGCTGTGAAAGTATGTTTCTCCAACTTTTAATAATATGAAAAATTGTGCCAATTTACCAATGGCATCTACCATGAGTGGCGTATGCATAAAGAGGCTGACAGACCCCCATGTGATTTAGAACACGATTTAATTTAGAATAGGTTGGAGCCAGTGCTGAGATTAGGGAGGGCATCACCCCTACAAAACATTTTTTTCTAGCGAGAAAAAAGACTAGATATTTTCCAACTACATCACTGGTTAAAACAGAAAAAATTGATTTAGAAATTGTCTAATCATAGAGTGAACCGCCCAGTGAATGAACACTTAGCATTTGGATTTGCGATTTCCCGACTTCAAAGAATTTTTTCAGGTCAATTTTAAAAAAATAAGGAATGTTTCCAAACAAGCTTTTTCTCAGCAATGTAATCTTAGTGCAAAAAGGGGCGATATACCCAGTAAATGAACTAAGTTTGTCCTAAATATGAAACCCGTTCTCCCAGTGAATGAAAACTGAATATACTCACCAGTTTAGTATTTTGAGAAAGTTTATAAGTTAATTTGGTTATTACATCGTTGAGTAAACCAAACAGGTCATATAAACTTTTCCCAAAAAAATTAAAACTGGTGACTAATTTCAGCAAACATTTTTTTCAAAATGACTTTTTTGTTTTAGATTAAATTATTAATTTGACCACTAAGAGCACTGTAAGCCTTCTCAATATATTCCTCATGGTCACTACTTATAGGAAAACTTTATTCCCCTGATTCTACCAGGCATTGTTGTTTAAAACTAAAGCTGTGAAGCAAACTTTCGAAACACCATGCATTTACATAGACTTTTTGATCAACACACCCCGTTCATTTACTGTGAAAGGACACAATTTAAAGCCTCGAGCATTAAACCTAGTTTAGATCACATCATTATGAATCAAATAAAACTATCATCATGAGGTTTTACAAGATATGCATTTTTCTCAGTGAATGAACACCCGTTCATTTACTGAGAAATCTCAGTTCACACTTCCAGTAAGTGAACACCCCCTTATCCTTATCTCCCCCTTTTTCCAAACTGTAGCATTCTACATTACTATTTAGCAAAGAAAAAAAGGACTGAAAAATTGAGTAAAACAAAAAAAGCATAATCAGCATAATTAAAACGCGGAAAAATATGATTGTAAGATGTCAATTCTTAACCTTCAGGTCTCTTTTTAGTTTGCTCGAAGCTGGGCTCAAATTGAAAAAAATTTCACAACTACAATGCATATATTTTACTCGAATAAACGATTGTTCCACATTTATGAGGTCTTCCTGCAACTACGGAATTTTATTGGGAGTCTCCAGAACAATTAGGTTGCTTATTATTTGAGTTCATGTGGTCGACTGTTCATTTACTGGGAGTGTTCATTCACTGGGCAACCCACCCTATAACACTGAAAATTCATTTGACCCTGCTTTAAAAGGTCAAGTTTAAAAAAATTCTGGGGGAAGGCCCACACACCCTTTTTAGTGAAACGTTAGTCAATTTACAAACACTATGAACAAGATTTAATCGGTTAATCATAGATCTTAAAATCATTGAATGGTGAGCTTAAATGAAAAAATTATTATTTTAGGAGTAGTTAATCATGGGTTTGCAAAAATCCTTGAGGAGAGGAATACCGAATCATCGGGTTCCCCCCAGTTTTCTGGAGCCGATGACACCAATGGTTTTAAGCTTGAGTTTTAAATATGAGCGTTCATGGGCGGATCCAGGTACACTTATGGAGAGGGCAACATGGTTTTTAAAACATCTTCCATAAAAACTGTGATATTAAAAAAAATATGAGATGGTAATATACATTTTTCGTCATAAAGCTATACATTGAACCATTTCAAAGCATCAAAATTACATTTAATTTAGAAATCAAATTAAAGTGTCATTTTTTCCAGTAAATTTTTTCATTCTGGGGTCCGTGTCACCTCCTGGATCCGCTACTGTGAACGTTAAAAGAGAGGACGAATAAAAATTTTAGACTTTCGACTGTACATTACTCAGTGTATAAATTCCTGAGAAACTCCACTTATAAAAAATTTATTGTGCATAAAAAAGGACAATAGTTCTGTACTAAAAAAAGGAAATGTGCAATAAAATTTCTATAAACACCTTGAAAAACTTTAGAAAATCTAACATAAACTTAACAAAAAGTTTACAGAATTGTAAAAATATGGGTCACGCCCGTACGTAATTCGTCAACCTAATTTAAATAATTATATTAAACTTTAAAAGAGAAATATAATAATAGCTTTTATAATTTGTGATTATTATTTTATATTGTAATATAATATAAATAGTAACATTTTATAGGAGTTTTTCATTTTACATTATAGCTCATCTGTTTGATTTTTCATAATGCTTTACTAATGTCTTTTTATTTACTATATATGACACTGTAAATTACAATATTTCTACGATTTCTTCCTTGTTTATATAATGATAGATACTCCTATTTGCTCAACCAGAATGCTCATGGTTAGTTTTATAAGCTCCATTATAATAAATTCAGTTCACTCTTTTACCTAACTATGGTTTACTAACAAAGAAATCTTTAGGATAGTGCCCATTTGTTGAAACATATTTGAATTCGCTGATGATGTCCGGCGTAGCTCCGGACGAAACGTCCACAGATTTTAATTCTAAACCACGTTATCTTTAACCGAAAACTTTGAATCCTCACGAAGACTGTATTTCTATAAAACCTTCACTGAAAATCACCATAAAATAATCGTACAATGTTCAATATGCATTAAACACTGTTTTATTTGATAGTGGGAAAGATATGAGTAAAGCATCTGCCATGAGGACAATGAAAATCTGAGGACAAATCATTACTTTTAACGATCATAAAAATAAAATATGGAATCAAATTATAATTGAAGACAGAGTATGTCATAAAATATTATTTAACATTTTAAATTTAAAAGATTTCTATCAAATAAAACTGCCTCAGTAACTTTTTAAAGACTCATTTTTAATACCTCAAGCTAAAAAAAACCGCAGTTCAGTATAACTACGAAGCATTTGAAATATGAACTGTAATTTATTTCATGCTACACAATTTTGCAGTAAGTCATTTTACACAATGAAGAACGTTAAATGATATTTATTACTCCGTTTCGTCTGAAGGTAGCATCGTTTGAAAAAGAAACGAAAATGTATGAGCTAGGATTTGAAAGTATTAGCATCTTATGGGATTTAAGAGATGTAGCCTTCTTCCAACTTGAAGTTTTTGAACGTAGTATTAACGATACTCTCTTCTGTAAATAAATATCCTCACTTCAAGTTAATGCTTTAAAATTGAATGTGATGCTTTGAGATAAATAAACAACTCTTTAGGATCTACTTCTTGATTTAAAACTTCTTTCATATGTTTCAGTACGTGATTAGCAATAGCATGGGTAAGCATGGATAGAAATATTAGATTAAGGAAAAAAACTATAGATTTTTCCCCAAGAAAAGGATTATGCTGCAGAGAATAGTAATGGTCTGGCTTATATAGATTAAAAAAATTACATCTTAGATTTTTGTATTTAAAGTAAAGAATAAATTGAAACAGTTTTAAAGTAATATAATAGCTTGGTAAAAATTTGATTTATACAAAAGGGGGCACATTGATTCTTACAACACAATATATGGAATCAATTAATAAAGTATTCTTAATGTGCGAAAAATCTCATGAGAAATTTTAAAGTTTTTTCTAGAAATTCTTAAAAAATATATGCCAATGTTGTCATGACAGATTAAGTACTAATTATTAAAATACTTCTTTGCAAAATTTACTCAAACGTAATTAAAAGTTTCTTACGGGGATCGAATTTACTTCAAAAAACTTCTTGAAATGTTTTTATTTACAGAACTTATAATTATTTAAAGAACGTATTTTAATACAGAATAACCTCCATTATCTCGAACTTTGATACATAAAAAACTTTTTTATCTCGAGAAAATATTTTTTCATTGACTAATTTATAAAAAATTTTATATTTGGAGTATAACATTTTTTATCTCGGAAACTCGATATCTCGAATATATTTGAGGTATATCGATTTCGAGATTATACTGTACTTTTATTTCCATTATTATAATTTAATATCCCTCTATTTTCTTTTTTCCCATCTAATGTTTTTTATAGGAATCGAAATTTGATTTGAGAAAGATTCATTCAAAGTTTGTTCTTTATAAAAGTAACTCAATTTTCCAATATTTCAACAAAAATTATGCTGCAATTTAATTACAATTCTGAGTTCTATTTTAGGAACGTTCCTTATAAATATGCATTCAAATTAGGTATTTTTTTTCAATAGAAATAAATTTTTTAGGTTAAAAGTATAATTTTTGTAAGTGGAATATTTTTAGTTTTATTTTCCAAAAAGAACTCATTCATTATTTTTCCCAAATTTTTATTAATTACTTACATTACCTGAAAACTATTTTCTTTGGCTTTAAAACATCAACATTGAACTTAAACGTCAACATTAGAAAACTTAAAAAATCAATTTGCTAGTAAAAGACTTAATTTATTTAAAAGTGCTATTAATAATAATGATAAAAATACTATAATTACTTTCAGATTAATTTTTACAAAAAGAAGAAATAAAAATCTATTATAATACAAATAATAACAAAATATATACTGTCAGAAAAAAAATCGAGAAACTCTACTCTGAAACACCAAAAGTAAAATTATCACATAATATTTGTTGACGAAAGAACATAGTTTCAAAACACATTTGAGGCATTCAAATTTTTATCCTAAAAATAAACAAAACACGTTATCGGGTGTTTTGACCCTTATCCGAAATCAAATATTTGCATGAGCATGAGAACCAATCTCAACATATCTCTTAGCACGCTATAGCACAAAAGTTCTGGTGATTTCAATTCATTTAGATTACGAGAGATTTACTAACCTTAACTACCTGTAAGAGGCAGAAACACGGTAATGCTCCGAGATGAACAAATGATTTCAAAATGTTTGGGGGGAGGACATCATTCATCGAACGACTAGAGCTGAGTGTGATATCTTGGAACTTTGAACTTTCTTATCTCACGATCACTGCAAATTCACGACTGAGATTACTTGTATACCGAGTCAAACACTGAGAAATCAGAACCTTACATGCTTATTTATTTACATACACACATGCAAGAATAAACCCACTTTTGCTGTTTCTCAAATAAACAAGTAACACGTTGATAAACCACACTCAAGGTTACTTAAATAAACTTTCCCGGGGAAAATATTTAACACTACAAATTGAGTTTAATTAATGTTTTTCATTAACTTACTAAGTGCTCATATTTTGGTTTGGATTTCACTTTACTAACTTCCATGAGCTTGTAACAAAGCGTTTTTCCTAATGCTTATTATAAAGTAGAATCTCGGTTGTTTCCCAAATCTCTTTTAAAAAGAACCTCGTTTGTCCCCAGATGGTATCCATTAAGTTTTTTAAGCAGAAAAAACTCAATAAGTCAGTGAAATTTGTAATTTATACATAGTTTTTCATTTAAGCACTTACATTTATAGAGTATGACGTTTATAATATAATATACTGTGTAATTTACATTGCGTTTTATAAATTATGTGCTATCTATCTATAGAACAAATTCTTTGTTTATAATTATAGTAATATAATCAAGATAATCAATTTATTCATTTTTTATGTGTTTATTTTAAAATCCAGTGTTAAATATGGTTTCTAGACGGCCATTTTATTTTTATGCTCTTTTTTTCTGGAATACCAACGGAAATCTGGTTCCGACCACTCGGATTAATCGAGAAAATAAAATAATCGTTACATATTTATTTCCTTAATACTTTTAGTTACATTACTCTTTTTTACTTGTTATATGGCAGATGCGATTGATTATTTATTAGCGTAAAATAATTTGCTAAATGAAAAATAATATCAAAATAAACAATAAATAACAATGATAGAAGCAGCTTAATTTTTTGTACATCCCTTATTGTGTTATTCTTTATATTAAAACTATCAATTGAATTGATTGTCAATGTAATAGAAGTCCGTGTAGGTTTTCCTTAAAAATACTCGATTAGTTTTATTTCAATCAAAGTAACTTATCAGTTTAAGGATTCTATATACATCTTTTTTAATATAATTTCGAGAAAATAAGAAATATTGGAAGTTGATGAAATGCAGATGCAACACGTGTAATTAAGCAAAAGGTAACAAAACTTATTTGAAAAGAAAACGCATAAACTTAGTGTCAGAAGAACGGATTTTTAAGTTTTAATTAGTATGTTTATAATTATAATATCTATATACGTACATTTACAATAAAGATATATCAATTCACTTTCATCAGGTCTGTCTTATATATCTAAACTTATTTCATAAAATAAAGATAAAAAAGAAGAATATAGATTTATATCAGCATGGTATTTATCATGACAAAAACCGACGATAGGAACGAGTCCCCCTGAATTATAGGACAACGATTTATCTTTCACAAGATAAAAACAGCATTATGCTTGTCAACTCAAAACATTCACAAAGTAACAGATATCTGGCAAAAAGTAAAAGGACATCCATTAATAACTAGCTCAAGAGCTTAAAAACAATTATAAATAAACCTATAATAACCCTAAAATGCCCTTTAACAGGATATCTTATTTCGATATTATAATTTTGTATTACAAGTTAGTTTTCGAAATAAATGATTGTGTAATATAATATCGGCCATGTCTCTCGAAGCCTACAAAAATAATAATAAAGAGGAGAAGAAACTTAAAGGAATATTGGAAATATCATTTTGTTTCAAAATATGTTTAGGACTACTAAAATAGTCCTACTTATAGAAACTACTAAGTTAGTTTCGTTTCAGCAGAATACATAATATTAATAGTCATTGAAAAGAGGAAACTTTCATTCGTTTGAAGTTTATAGCTCTCTTTCGATTCAATTAATAGAACTTAATTTTTATTTCCTAGTCTAATTGATATCTCTTTATCATAAAGTGAATGAAAACTCTATCAAAGTAATGCAGATTTATGAAGTTGACTTACCTGGATATTTCTTAAAAATTTTAAGGAACTTTACAAGCACATTTCTCGCAAAGCTTTTGGTACAACGCCTCTCTCACCTGCCGTGTATGGTTTAAAAGAATGGTATGCCCCCAAATCACTCATTAGTTGCTTTTCAACCCACCTCCTACTGTTGAATTGGCGAATTACGTGTATTTATTTTTCCCACTCGTAGATATTTTCGCAGAAGATAAATCAAACACAATTGCTGAGATTCCATTGTCTTGTCTTGCTAACCGACTCTTCTGAAGACAATGTAGGTGGCATTCGTATACTCCTATTCGCGTGTTTTTCATTGTATCGGAGCATGGTCACAAACAGTTGTCTTCATGTGGAATCCTTGTATTTTTGCAACATAAAATGCACACGGAAGTTCTAAAAACGTTTAATTAGTTAACATCTACCATGCGACTATTTTAAAGAACTGCCAGCGCTGACCAACACTGGGGCATAGTCTTTCGGCTCTAAATTTCTAAATTAAGCTAGTAGGGGAATATGGTGTTCGCTGAAACAAGGGGGCATATGCGTTCCATATGAAGTCCCTTAGGTTTGTCATAGAAAGTTGAAAGTCAAATGTCAGTGTTTCACTGCTTTTATTTAAAACCATCGTCTTATAGGGGCCTGGAAGTTAAGGTCTCCCTGGGTAAGTGACCATGGAGAATCCATTACAACCCACATAACTTACAACGCCCCAAGTGGCAAGATAAGAAAGTTAAAAATAACTTAAAACTAAAAGAGATCAAATAAAAGTTTAAGTAAGAATATTGTTCACTGAGAAAAAATATCGGTAAAATATGATAATATCGGGAAAATTCGAGGAGATATGAGCATGGTGAAAATAGCACTTTTTCAGGTCTCTGATGTTACAGAACTATATATGTTCCAGTTACTGATGTAGTTACTTAAACAATAATTTAATTACTTTTTGATTTTTTGTGTAGTATTTTTGCTAAGGAAAGAAAAAATATGAATGCATTTTTAGTATCTAAAATAATATCAGATATATAAAACAAGTTATTATAATATGACATGATTTTTTAAAAACACTGTATTATTACATTAAGTTGCTTCACATAAAGTGACCTTACAATGAAAATTTACAATCCAGAAAAATATCATAAGCTGAATATATACTGACTGAAATGGAGAAAAACGCAATTTAGAGAGATATCCCTTTTGACTAGACTAATTAGGTTACTCTGACCACAGTAAAGTTTTTTCCTGCATCGCAAGTATAGCTTTAGAAGTCAAGTTCAATAAGTCCCCGCGCCCGTAATAAGCAATCGCGGATCGCAGAGAAAACGGAACTTTTGCGAAATAAAAAAAACTTTTTTCGACTTACTTACTTAGAATACGCTTATTTGTGGTGCCAGCGGCTGAAGGATTTTTTTCGACTTAGAGAACCCAGGACTTAATGGCTTCTGAGCAAGAGCAAGGTAAAGTTGTTTTATCTACATCGCAATTAAATGGGCGAAGAAGCTGACTTTGATGGGCGAAGAAGCTGAAAAACAAAATTTCCACAAGAAATCGCGCTTTTCCGACTTTTTTCCGCAATACCTTGTGATTTTCACAGAAATATGGAAATTAAAGAAAGTAGTGATTATCTGAAAAAATTAAAATTAGTTCGCGGGCTGAAAATTCGTGAAAAAGCGGAAAAGCAGAGAAAAAGCTGAAAATTGCGATTCCGAGGAAGAAACTCATGGCTGATTTTAAACATTTTCGACAACACAGAATAATGAAAATTTCATTTAAATAAAATTTTAAATGTACAATAAAAAAACTTTTTTAGGTAAAAAAAGGTTTCTACCAAATTGTTGGAGTATTTTATGTTATAAAAAATCCAGTAAAAATCTATAGATGTAAGTCTGCAAGTAACTTTTATCCCCTAACACTTCAAATAATAATATGATAGTATTTTATACTTATATTCAACACAAATCCTAAAACACAGGATAGTTAAACCCGCGTGCGGCCCTCAATTAAACTTTTAATGATTCACGGCTATTTAGCCAGAAATTTTCTGATCCAGTTGAATTCCAAGAATGTTCAAAAATGTGTTTAAAACCAACTTTTTAGAGGTATATAGATTTCCAAAATTATTCGAGGAAGAACCCCAATATTTCTTCCAAAGGGAGAAGTTTTCATGTTTGAAAAACGTTTAGGGCTGAAAATTCAAATGGAATATTAAAACTGTGTTAGTAGAAAGTCCGTTTTTTAAACAGGATTAGCTTCCCTAAAACTTTTTGATAAAAAATATATAAAGAAAATCCTTCTTTTTACTTTTCATTTGAAAAAAGATGTAAAGCATTTAAATATAAAAGATATATTTTAATTAGAACCCCTCATTTCGAAAAAAAATACTATGTAATATAAGAAACTAATTAATTAGATTAATTTACAATAATCGATATAAAATAATTTTATGCTTACTAAGTTACGATAAAACTATTTTATAATTCGCAGTTTATAATAAAAATGCTGGATACTAAATTATTCGTGAGTTGTTTTAATAACCTTAACAAATTTCTGCAATATGAATTTTTTATTAATTTTGAGAAAAAATTTAAGTAGAATGCGATCCGCTTAAAACTACTTAGTAGCTATAAATGGACCTGTTTTTTAAATTTATTTTTTGCTTATTTACATATATGTGAGGCGGAAAGCGAAAAGGGACCTCTTGTCGGCAAAGTAGATTTCGAGAAAAAGCCAAAAAACCGGAAGAAGGTCAAAACTATCGAATTTTTTTTCTCTCGATTTTATCGATCTTTGAACCCTTTAGAACCGAATTTTAGCTGTTGGAATCATTCCTTAACTGTGAAAAATAACGAGAGGGTAGCATTTTGAAAGTTTAAGGTCGTTTTTCGCGAAATCCACTTATTCTATTAAAACTTTTAATTACTGGCGATTCGTCATTTTTTGAGCTACAAGGATGATGATGGTCTTAAAATCTTCATAAATCTGTACAGATAGAGAAAAAAATAATAACTCCATTTTGACGAACGCCGACAAGAGGTCACTTTTCGCTTTCCGCCTCACACATAGAGGATTCATCAATTTAGACAGTTTGATCCATGCAGGTGAATAATAATAGGTCAGTGGTGAATCCAGGATTTTGGTCTGGGGGGGGGCTGAGATTCACAAATAACCTTATTGCTATTATGGTGCTGTTCAAATATTAATGTAAGCAACTGAAAGGGGGAGGGGGTTGCCAGTGTCGTAACCAGATTTTTGTTTAGGGGGTTACTCAACATTTTTTCTGGGGTGTAATCTTAGGAATACTAAGTTTTAGGTGAGATGACTTCGTAAAGTTTTAAATTTGGTGCACTAAGTTTCAAAATTGTGTAAAAATGTGAACTCCAAGTTAAAGGGGGTTCTGGGGGTCCTCCCCCAGAAAATTTTTGAAAATTTGCCCCTCAAAAGAGTGTTTTAGCTCATTTTGAAGCCTTTCAGATTCCACCCAAAGAGCACAACTCATTGTAAGCGGCAGCATTTTCAAGGAAAAAAATTTTTAGTATTATGAATTGGAAAATTTCTAGGGGTTTAAGGGTTACTATTCCAGAAAATTTTTTGAATTTTGCCCCTAAAAGTGGCATTTTAACTCATGTTGAGACGCTTTAGGAGAATCAAAGAGGATCACTCCTTGTAAATCCCTAAAGCAGTGGTTCCCAACAGGTGGTCCGCGGACCACTGGTGGTCCGTGAGGCCTTCAGAGGTGGTCCGTGAGAAGGTTTTTAAATAACTTATCCAAAAAATGTGTGGAAAATTTTAAAAAATAGTTTTCCTAATCACACATTCCAGGAAATAGTAAAAACACTACAAATACAAAAACATGAGTAAAAAAATCATACGTCTCATAAATAAGTAAAATTATGTTATTTTTCTCTCCTATGAATCATTTGTTTATTTCTATTATTTTGCGCAGTTTATTCAACAGTAGTTTATTACAGAGCAGAAACGAAATGTGATGATGTGGAGAAGTATTGCATCAGATTAATTAAAACTGAGAGGCGTCAGGGTGGGGCTAATAAAGAATCGAATGATCGGACTTATACTTGGTTTGATACGAATCGAAGCGTGGAAGTGTTGAAAGATACTTCAAACTGGGATGCTATGGTCCGACAGAGGGTCTTCGAGAAATCGTGGTATGAAAAGAGGAAATTTCTGAGATACACGTGAAATAGGTTTGTTCGAAGAAATGAGAAAAACTTGCAGCCGAAAATACGAAAGTTTTTGAACACATAAATTATTTTCTATTTTAATCGCTCCTTTGAAATAATTATTGACTTTTGACACGGTTTCTTTCGGGAGAACATCAGCCTCGCCCGCCTCGCCTATAGAATTTCCTCTGCCACAACTCACAATTAGTGCATGTCCAGTTTTTTGTGATCAACAGAATTCCTAGTTATCTCATTCATCCTGCAGTTTAATTTAAAGCTTCTTTCAAATTTAAATCTTCTAATAATATATTACCTTATTTGTTGGTTATGAAAAAGAAAAATTACTATTTTATACTGTTTTTTTAAACCTGTAACCTATGTGTAGTTGTGAACCAGTCCAGGGTTAATAGATAAAAAGGCTTGATAAAAATGATTATTTTAAATTTTCAAATTTTGATATAAAATTAATGTAATGTTAATTTTTCTTTTATTTCTATTTGATTTTCTAAGTTCTATTTAGTAACATTGTAAGACTCCGTTTCCCTTTCTTCAGAAAAAAGTCAAAATTTTAGACCCTTCATGAGGAATGAATGCACTGAAAAAAGGTTAACATTTTGAAGATACAGTAAGAGATGGTCCGCGGAGGTTCAAATTTAAGTGAAGTGGTCCGCAGACATATTTGAGTTGGGAACCACTGCCCTAAAGTTTCAAGGAAAAACCGTACTTATTAGATTCCGAAATTTCGAGGGGGTTTGGGGGTCTTCCCCCAGAAAAATTTTGGAATTTTTACCCTTAAAAGTAGGGTTCCGATTCACTTTGACACCCTTTGGGTAACACCACCGAATATTCGCAACGTAGTGAAATTTCTTTTTGGCTTTATTGCTATTACCAAAACTTGAATGTCTTATTCCTGGGGGGGCTGCAGCCCCACAGCCCCCCCCTACTGGATTCGCCACTGTAATAGGTACAATAATTTTACAGTTAAAGAAACAATTACCTATACATGAACCTGACATAATTTTAAATCAAGTAAGTAACAGTTGACAGTAAAACTAAAACAATAAATTCAAAAACTCTGAGGCAAAAAGGGTGTCATAGATTGCAGGTTTTAACCTTCCTACCCTCTTGAAAAAATAGTCACATATTCCCCTCGTGGGGTCTATCTAGACCCCATGCGTAAAATTGTCTTTTACACATTTAAGAGGGTAATTATATCTTAAATTGCAAACATTATCATTATTTACTTCAAATATCATCCTTCTGAATAATTTGTCAAGTTTTTATTGAATTTCTCGATTTTTGTTAATTTTTTTGCGATTTTGTCTTTTTAAAACTGTATGATGTAAGTTTCTTTATAACATCTGAAACTTAAAAAAAATAAATTACAGGAAAGAACAATGACAATTCAGTAATATACTTAAAATGTTTTATGATTACAGTGCTTAAAGGTAAACTACTTGATAACCCCGGTTTTTCACGGGTATAATTTATTAGTTTATTTTTAAAATAATTTTTGATTATTTTGTTTATTTTTTTATATGAAGTTGCAGGTAAGTTTAGCAGCTATATATAAATTTGTACAATTATTTTATCACATTTTAAATACGGACTATCTCTTTAAAATTCAAATAGCCAAGCGAAAAATGATTGGCTCAGAAATGTTTGGAAAGAGAGCTTCTCCACGTTATTTAAGACTGCCACGCAAAAAATTAGTATTTTCTTTTAATATTTCTTCGAAATAACATTCTGAACTTCAATAAATAATCTTGAATCTTTGCAAACATTCTTATTTTTCCAAGAAAACCGAATGAAAATGCCATAAATTTATGTACTTTTTGTAACGAACCAATTCACAGGAAATAGTGGTGCCCAGTTGTCTAAAGGTATTTTTTGCTTCTCCTATCAGTTCCTGGAAAAAAATTTATAAAAATAGCCCATTTTCTGAGAATATGAAAGAAAAAATTAAGAAATAAGGCGAAATTCAATGCGCTTTCTCCAAATCTTTATACTCTAACAAAAATCAAAATATAAACACATTGTGGCCCTCCAAGAAATCTCTATACAACTAAAACGAAAGAAGGAACCTTGATTTATCAAGAATATGACAAAATATGAAACATCTTCATTAATTGTTATTAATTTACCATATTCGTGCCTGGGATCTGAGGAGACCCCAGAGGGGGAATATGTGTCTCTTTCTTCCATGCTGCTTCAAAATTGAATTATAGCTCCAAAATTTTTACCCATTGTAAAACTTCACGTATTTAAAGTATTTAAAGAATACTGGCATTGAAAACCTCCAAAACTAAAATCGACGGGAGATATCAAACGCCAAAGTGCCTTTGGGGTCGCCTCATACCCCATGCGGGGTAGGAAGGTTATATATGCCATAAGGTTAATACACATAAAGAAAAGAATAGTTCATAATTTCGATTAGAATACAAATTTAAACAAAAAAGGTCTTCAACATTTCATTGATATTGAAAACTTTTATTTTCTTCTATTTCTCTTTAGTTTCTTTTTCATAGGTGTTAAGTTGATGAACTTAGGAGCTAATTGAACGAAGACTTGTTTTATATTAAAAGAGGTAGCGAGTAGGTAAAATATTCAATAGTTTGAAATGATTAATTTTAACAGAATAAACTTGATATCATAAAAATCAAATTAGTTTTTAGTTTATAGAGATTTTTTTTAAATTAACCTCTTAATATTTTCTCCCCATATCGTTAAACCGTAATTAATCCGTGATTGAACCCAGTAGTGATAAAGAATGATTATAAATTTGCTCCTTACCTTTGGCTTCAAACGGTAAAAATTTAGCATTAACTTTGCTAAAATCAGTTTGATACATAAAACATTCTAAGAAAAGTAAGGTATTGCGGTGAAGCTATTTGAATTGTAAATGCTGCTTTTCCTGCATACTATATCAATTAGCTCACTAAAAAAATTAAAAACTCTTACTGATTCAGTTTTCTATTAGAAATATGTACCTAAATGTTATCAAATCCAATATTGATTAAAAATATTATATAAAAAATAGAACCTTACCTTAATTTGAAAAAATAATGTTTTGGAGTTTAAAAAATAAAAAAGAGTAATTAATTAGCATATGTCCGCATAATTGAGAGTGCAAATACTGGAATTATACTTTTCCATAGCAAAATAAAGAATACAAGATCCTTTACACAATTGTATCACAACGTTGCTTACGGAAGCCTTTTTACATTTGCAAAAACCTAAAAGTTTTCGTAATTTCTTTCAAATGTTTAAACTTTTAATTTGCCTTTTTAGTCTTTCTACCTACTATAATTTCCGGTTTCCTAAGAATTTCCCTGTTTCATGCATGCTATAATATGAGTCATTAATTAATAGTCAGCGTCATGAGCCTTTACAACGCATCTTTAAAAATACATAGTTTATTTTAATAACTAAATACTAGATAATAATTAACTAATAAATAATATTAGCTTAAATAGAATGGAAAACTTGAACGAAAAATTAATTATCTAATTAATAGAGAATTAAGAATTTAGAAGAAATTCAGAGGTTTCACACTTTTTTACTTCTTTATAGAATTACTCTTAAAATCATTTAAATTTTAATAGCGTAAGAGATCAACTTTAAAATTATCCCCCCTTTATAATAAAAAAACAATGCTAGCAGTTATAATAAACCTATCAACAGGTATCATTAAATAACTCGATAACGAAAAAAAATATCATTATTATTCTTTCTTACCGCTTTGATAGAAGCCACAGCATCTGAAGTGGATTAACTGCCTCAATGATTACAGTTAGAGGAACAGTGGAAGCAGCTATCATTTAAGTTAAAAAAGTGGATGTCAGGAATGCTGAGAAACCTTAAAAACATCCCCATGGTACTCAGCTGCTTCAGTTACAACACTGACTTCTCAGAGGATGAATAACTGGCTGTGTATTCTAGCTTTTTATATGAAAATGCCTTCCGAATGGAGCTCATTTGCGAGAACACAATGCTTTGCAACTCAGCAATTGTGCCTCAAAGGTATTATACCGACCACAGATCGTGACTGCAATTCGATCCTTAACTTGCTTAAAATTGCTTGCTTCTCTTCTTAAAATTGCTCCTCAAAGATTATATTTGCCTTGTATCGAATATATATTTCGCAATTTGATGTAGGTTCTTTGAAAACGTTTTGTAAAGAACGGAATTGCTTCGAATTTAAGATTTTTTTGTCATTATAAAAGAGAAAGGCAGAAATCATAAAAGATATTAGCTCAAATTTAACTTTTATTCCCATAGGAATAAATGAAGTAAAGAGTTTATAAAAGACGCATTATTGGCAGGCTCGGTTTTAGCCGTACTGTATTAAAATTTTCTAGCCCCGAACCTCTCTCTCCTCTCTCCTCTCCTCTCCTCTATCTCCTCTCATCTCCTCTCCTCTTTTGAAAATTTACCTTTTAAAGTAGTGTTTTAGCTCACTTTGAGACCCTTTTGGGATGCATCCAAAGAGAACAGTTTCTTGTAAACCACAGAATTTTCTAGGGAAAAGAGTTGTAAATAAATGCCAAAGTTTCAAGGGGGCTTTCCCCATAATTTTTTTTAAAATTCCCCTTTAAACTAGTGTTTTATCTCTTTTTCAAACTCTTTGGGGAGCTCCTATACCTATAGGGAAAAGCTTCATGTAAGTGTAAAATTTTAGAGGGGGGCTGGGGGTCCTCCCCCCAATTTTTTTTTGAAATTACCATTTTAAACTCATTTTTTATCTCTTTTTCAAACTCTTTTGGGAGCACTAAAAGGGAAAAGCTTCTTGTAAGCGGCAGAATTTTCAAGGGGAAAACACTGTTTAACAGAGGTCAAAATTATAGAGGGGGGCTGGGGGGTATGCCCTAGAAAATTTTTTGAAATTTCCCTTTTAAACTAGTGCATTATCTCTTTCAAACTCTTTGGGGAGCTCGTAAAGGGAAAAGCTTCTTGTAATTGGCAGAATTCTAAGGAGGAAAAATCTGTATAACCACCGACGTAAAAATTTTAGAAGGGGGCTGGGGATCCTTCCCAAAAATTTTTTGAAATTTAACCCTCAAAAGTAGTGTTTTAACTCCTTTTGAGACTTTTTGAGTTGCACCCAAAGCTCCTTGTGGAAGTTAACGAATTTTCAAGGGACTTGCAGCTATTTTTCACATAACAGTGGAAACCTTGGGGGGGGGGCGGTTGCCCCCCCTAAATGACGCCCCTGGCTTAGGGAGCCAAGTGGAGCTGTTTTGTATTTTAATCAGTTTTTAAAATTTGTTTAACTCATTATAACCCTACCCTACAGCACAAGCTTCCTTACTATGAGTCGGTGCTGTTTCTTATAGGGAGCTAAATTAGATAAATCCGAGTGTCATAGGAAAGGGGAGCAAACCTATTATTGTTCAATGCTAAACTTTCAGTTGTTATAAAATAATTAATTACCTTAATTTTAACGTAATCGAGTAAAACATTTTTCAATCATAGGATAAAAGGCATAGTGCATTAAGGAAAACATTAGGGGTTATTGAAATATTTTCTAAATTTCAACGCCTCTACCACACGTGTTATTATAGGCCCAATGAGTCCAAATTTTGCATTTTTCTATACTGGCACAAAACTAGGGGGCGTCCCTAATTGAATACGGAAAAAATTACCTTATAAATTAAGGACCCCCTAATGTTATATAGTGTACTACGAACCAATATAATTTGGGATTCACAGCACATTAATTTTTATTTACAGACAAATTAGAAAAAAAATAATTTTATAACTATTTTTGAATTTAAGTTAATTAGTCTTAAATTTTTTTGCTTATTTTTTAAAATAATTTTTTTTTCAGTGAATTTTGAAATTAAATTTTTAGTAGCAAGCAACTATTTATGATTATCAGATAATTTGCTCACTGATAAATAATGTTGTTTCTATATAATTCAAATCAAATCAAAGTCTGCCCGGGCCTAGTGGCCCATCAGGCGGTGCCCATCTCCGTTTCTGTAGCCTTTTGGGCCAATTCTATATAATTGGGTGAGCATAAATAGTACACCGAATATGGCTTTTTTAACCTACAGAAATGTTTTGTTACTTTTGATCCCATGGCTGATCCCCTCTATAATTTTCAGAATCTTAAAATATTTAAAAAAATCTGAATTAATTTTCAAAATATTTCAAGGACTCCAACTTTGTTTTTTTAACTTTTTTCTGAAACAAATCATGAGATTTCCCCCCAAAGACACAGTAAAATTGTAAATCAAATTAAACATTGGAAAATCCCAGTTAAAAAGAGGGGTGATTCATTTTTCTAGATTTAATAAAACCGGAGATATATAGGAGATTAAAACGCCAAAAAGTTAAATTTTTAATTTTTAAAAATGAAGAGAATAGCAGAGAGAAAATTGAAGAATAAAAAAAGAGTATAAAATTCCTGTAAGCTTCATTGAAATCCGAGAGGTTCAGGTTGAGAATTGAAATTTTTTGGTTTATTTTACATGGAATGGCCCATAAAAGACAAGACCAGAAAAGATAAATTTTTTGCGCCATCTATTAATATCCTTTCGAACTTGTTTTTGAAAGTCTTTTATTTCAGTGTTATTTTAGTGGTACAAAAATTTTGTTAGAGTTAGGGGAGAGTGTTGTACCTATGGACAAAAATCACGTTTGGATTTTTCTAAGACAGGTAAAATCAAATTTTGACCATTTAAAGTGCCCAAACTATAGTCCTAACCTTTGTGAGTAGAGATATATTTTTTATTAGTCAAAATCTTGAAAATTGGATTTTTAATCATTTATAATAACTTGGAAAAATTTGTGTCCAAAGGTACAACAACCTGTTGTACCTATGGACAGACCCAGTTGTACCTGTGGACACCCTTAAAAAGGGAAGTTTTAGTTGAAAAAAGCTAAGAATGAACATTTTTGTTGATGAATTACCTTTAAATAACCTATTTCAAGCCTTTTTAAAATTGAAAATAGATTTTTTAAAGAAATGTAGTTTTAGATCGTAAATGATCATTAAAACGAAGTTGAATGATAAAAGTCTTGATTTTTTACCAAAAACACAAAAATCACATGGTATTTTCAGATCAGAATTTAAGGTAATAGTTTCCTCAATCATGCTGATTGATCTGACAACTTCACTGATCCAAAAAAAAACCAATTCGATCGACACTTAGTTGTGCAAGCATTTGGTGGTAATAACAATAATAATTTGGTGGTAAATCTTCTTCAGTGGAAATTTTAAGTTTTTTTAATCATCATACTTAAATGCGATAAGGTGCTTAGGGTTTTACACCATATTTTACATTAAATTCCAAGTAGAATGATAAATTTTTAAAAAGTAGTTAATATCACAAAATATTTGATTTTTCATCTAAAATTCACTTGAAAATAATCGCTGACAAATAGATTACCATTTAGAATTAATTTAACATTTATTAAAATGTATTCAGTTAAATGAAACCTGATTCTAAAACGCCGATTAGCTACAGACACCCACAAGAACGTGTCCGTAGGTACAACACTTATGGTGTCCGAAGGTACAGCATCAGGTGTTTTTGCATTCAAAGTTCTATAAAAGATAAAAGAATTGAGATCTGACGATTTCTAATATCAAAACTAAAAAGTCAAAATCTCGGGGATTCCCCCATATATCCCATTTTATCATATCATAATCATAGAGGAAGAAAATAATTAATGTAGTGATGCACTAAAAAAAACTTTGAGCACCTAAAAACAGAATTTTTATTATAGAAAATTTAAATAATATTTTAAACAGCTGATTTCACGTTAGCAACTAGATAGCATCTGTTTACATTCAAAATCGACCACAAATTCAAATTTACATTTTTTCCCAAATTTTAAAATGAGGTGGCTGAAGGTACAGCCGTCCGTAGGTACAACACTCTCCCCTATAGCATTATGAAAATATATTTCATTAAAATTTGTCAAAAAAGTGTCCAGTTAAATACACATATTCTTTATTACACGGAGAAAACTCATGAGAAGCAAGACAATTTATAAGTGAAATTAAAGTATAGGTTTTTTACATTGAATCTAAAAAAATTGAAGGTAGAAAAAATGTCACTTACAAAAATGTAGAGAATCCCCTTCTGATTTAGTAAGATTTAAACAACTTTATCATAGTTGGTAACGGTAAAATGAAGCCCTCAAGAACGTCGAATAGGATGAAGAGGGGGATGAGATGGAGATTGAGTGAATGATAGATGAAACGGATTTAAAGAATCACTAAGACTAGACAATTGAAGAGGATAATAAGGAAAAAAGAAGTTGAGAGGATGAGAGATTGAGAGAGACGCAGAAAATGAGACAAATGAAGAGGATAAAAGGAGGACGAAGAGCATGAGGAGGGCAAAGACGATAAGGCGTATGAAGAGGTAACAGGATAGGATGGATGGTATTAATAAAGAAGAGATAGGATGAATGACAAAATAAATATGAAGGTAAAAGAGATGAAGAAAATGAGAGAGAAGTGTCGGGTGTGTTGAAGAGGATGAGCTCAAAGAAAGGGATGAAGAGGCTGAAAGATATAAGTAGGTTGAAAAGATAAAAAGGATAAGATCCAGCAAAAAAAAGGTTTGGAGATGATGTGAAGGATGACGTGGAAGATAGGGATAAGAAGAGGATGAGAGAGGATAAGAGGGAAGGGGGAAATGAGAGGATCACTAGGATCTAGGATGAGAAGTGTGGATGAAGAAAATGAGAAAGACAAAGAAGATGAGAGAGATGTGGAGGATAAAAGGGAGGGGGGGGAATGGATAGTAGACATGAACGTTAGAGATATGAAAGGGATGAGAGAGGATCAAAACGATAGTAGGACAATGATTACACCTACAGGATGGTAAAAGAGGATGAGAGAAAGGTGAAGAGGATGAAAATGATTAGAGAGAGGAGTTAAATCGTTGTGAGAAATGAACGAAAGGAAAGATTAGGAGATAAGAAGGATGGAGAGGATGAGAATGATTATGAAGATGAAATGATAAAAAAATGAAAGGGTGGAGGCAATGGGGAAAGAGTTTAAAATTAAAATGTAAAAAGTGCTCGAACTACAACACTCATCAATATTAGACTGAACAATTTTCGGCGCAAGTTTAGAACTGCTGATGCGCCAAGTTTTTAGCGATAAAAATCAATATATAGTAACCCCAACTAATGTTAAATGAATTATGTGGCTTCTAAATATGGCGCCAAATAGGCAAAACTCGCCAACCATCAGCAGTTCTAAACTTGCGCCCAATTTTCTAGTCTCAATCTTATTTTCAAGTTGGAGTCTCTTCTTAAGACGTTTAAATACGTAGTACATATGTTACGGGCAAGGTGATAAATCGGGCATTATTAATAATGCCCGAAGTGGAGGAGGGCAATGTGATAAATTCAATGACATTGACATTTATCAATGAAATTTATCACTTTGCCCGCCTCCATTCTGGGCATTTTTAATATCGTCCAGTTAATCACTTTGCCCGTAACATATGTTCGTATAAAGTATTTTCTTCAAAACAACAAAAAATAATTATTGTTATTATTTAAGCTTGAATATAATAATTAAAATAGTTAATTTTTAGAATCTTTGAATACCTTTTTAAAAATCGGAAGTGGTTATGATCTAGCTAAATGTAAATACTATGATTCGTTATACGCTGCAGACAAAATAAAAACTTTTAACTGTTTAATCGCTTTCCCAATGTAAAACGCATATTCACAATACCTGCAAGGTTTTCATACTTTGATAACAATGTGCATGCGTGTGGACTTCATTTTGGCTAGTTTTTTTTGGAAATTTTAATAAAATATTTACTGGGAGATAGAACCCACGAACTGCCGCATGCTACGCAGCCGCTAAAGCAGAAGTTCAAAAATAGGCTAAGTCGAATCCTTCCAGAAATTCATTGATGAGTTTGGAATTTTTTATGTCACTTTTAATTGATGGTTTTCCAGGTTTTGTTGTTGTTTCTAATTTCCAGTTGGTCAAGCGAAAGCTAGACCAACTCCATGAGTCCAAAGACTTTCAGAAAGTCCAGAAATAAAAAACGCTTAAGTAGAACGTCGTCATAGGTAAAATATAGACAGCTCAAGATGTGCTCGGGAGAGGCTTGGTCAGATCTGCATTTGATACATGTCTTAAAGACTCTCTGCCCCTGTTCATAAAAAAGGCCCCTTAGACGTCCACTTACGAATATTATATTATTACGAATATATATATTCCAGGTTTAAATCATACGTAGTTAACCAAAACATGGTTTATTTGATCGTCTGAAAGCTATCACCGAATCAGAAAATATTTTTGTTCCCTACAAATAAACATAAACGTATAAAAAAACGATATGATGAAAATCAAGAATCGTGCTCTTGTAACCTCCAATGGTCGTGCTAGCTCGAATATGTTGTTTTTCCATCACTGCACGAACGAAACGCAAAAAGATTCAACTAGAATCGAAAAACCACGACAAGATAAACATTTCTCCCAACACTAGGCTTGAACACATTCAGAGATAAACATAGTTAACCGATATATTTAAAAGCAAAAGGTTTTAGGAAAAAAATTAAAGAAAAATTCTTTGGAAAGTCAGAATATCATATCCTTTTTTTAAATCTAATTAAGGCTATGGTTCACACCAAAAACTGAAACTAAATTTTTTTTGTAATTCTTAACCTACACTCTTAAAATTTTCAGAGTTTGTTAATAAACATGATTAAACACCACTCACAAATTTTCAAATAAAAAATTGGTTAGTTCTTTTTTAATTTAAATTTAAAGAAAAAATTAACTAAATTTCAAAATGTTCCATGCGGCTTATTTTTTAAAAATTTTTCAAAATTTTACTTGATTTGATATAAATAGTTAATGGTTTTAGAAGTTCTTGTATAATTGGGAATGACATAAAATATATTTTAAAAAGTATGGCCATTTACGCACTTTTTTTTGTTGAAAATATTGTAAGAATTGTAAAAATTTCATTTATTTTGACGGATGTTTTTTCACACAACTGATTTTTACTAATTTTACACTAAAGAAGGATATTTTAGGGAAGTTTTGAAATTGTCAGGTTAAATTGAAGCCGCATGGAACATTTTGAAATTTAGTTAATTTTTGTTTAAAATTTAAATTAAAAAAAACTAACCAAGTTTTTTATTTGAAAATTTGTGTGGGGTGTTTGATCATGCTTATAAACAAACACTGAAAATTTTAAGAATGTAGGTTAAGAATTACAAAAAAGTTTTAGTTTTAGTTTTTGGTGTGTACCATAGCCTTAATCTAAGAATATGAAGAACAAAATAAGAACTTAAAAAATATAAAGCATTTGTAAGTAAGGTCATGGAATCTTCATTCCTGCTTTTGAGGCGCATTTACCAAATGTTTCACTTTCACTGTTCATTTTGAGTGATTCACTCCTGTGAATCGGTAGTTTGCATAGAAAAGTGAAGGAGAAAAGAGTAAAACGCCAATCCACACTTTTCACTTTGGATTATTCCTCCAAAATATGAAAATTGAAACTGAAACTGTGTAAATGAACCTAGAGCGATTGGGTATTTCATATTGTCTAAGACATATTTCAGGTTCACCCATTCACAGCTCTTACTAACCAAGCAGGATCTGTAAAACCTGCTTTTGAGCACCGTAAACTTAAATGTCCTTCCTGTATATAATTGATTATATTCCTGTAAATATTTTTACGAAAGTAAAAGAACATCTAAATAAGAAGACTAATTTACTTATTTAGAGCATATGACACGCACCCAAACATCATTACTACATTACTTTGTATGATAAAAAAAACTTTGTTAATTTTGCACCTTTTAAAAATCGAAACAACCAATCTCATATTTATAACGAAACGAACATTTATAAAAATTTGTTTCCTTACTTGAAAACCGCTGAGAAAACGAGGATACTTGTGCATTGTTCTCTTATTTTGCAAGTTCACGCAAAAATAAATTTTAATTAGAAATGTCCGACTTTCTTTTTGCACGGCTAAACTTGATCGCGACCGTAGGTTATACGGCTTATCCACTACCCAAAAGATCAAAAGAGCCGACGGCGCTGGAAGTTTCCCGTTCTTGCCGCTTGAGGGGTACCGCTCGTAACCGCTCGTTATGGTTGGTTGGTTGGTTTGCTTCGGCTCTTCAAAATTCGCAGCACACAGAAAAATCTTAACACAGGGTCCAAAACGATATTTTCAAATTCTGGAAGGGTTTGAGGGCGCTACGAGGAACTATGATTGACAGAGAGATAGGCAGTTTTGTTGATATACTACTGTTTAATATCCAAATTACTGTTAAAAATTTTGGCATCGCATTTCAAAATTGGTAAGTCTTAAATTTCATTTCAGTCTGCAGTTGTTTTCTTGTGATATAAACAATAAGGGGCCGTCCATAAATGACGTTAATCAATTTGTGACAGTTTGTGACAAGGGGAGGGAGGGGAGGGGGTTTTGGAAGTTGTGACATCACATTCTGCAGCTGAAAATCAACGAAAAAAAAACCTTTGTTCCAGGTACTTTCAAATTAGTGTATTAGACATATTATTGGTTTAAGAGCGTGACATGTGACAGAGGGGAGGGGGAGGGGGGAATGTGACAGTTTGTGAAAAAGGGGGGAGGGGGTCAAAAATGGCCAAAAAAAGGGTGACATCCTTTATGGATGGCCCCAAGGGTTTTCTAAATAACGATCTGTCCGACTAGATTTTTCAACTTAATAGTGACGATGGTGAACTGCTGTGTACCTACCTTATTGTACCTCGAATCGTAAGAAGAAATATCGTGTGGAAAGGGGTGATTATGTATCTCTTTCTATGAGTTTCCTTGCGACTTGATCCTTCGAGAAAAGTGGCTGAAGAATTGTAAAAGAATAATATTTATCAATAATGTTCCACTATAACCATTATTGAAACTAAATTTAATATTTTACATACTATACCAATTTAATTTTTTAAATTGCTATCTAAATTAAATATAATAATAAAAGGTACTTTCGTATTAGCCCGTCCATCGTTTTCACCAACTTTCGCCAAAACGTGCCAAAATACGGGATTCCTTCAGAATTGCCGAAAAACACATTTTTTAACATCAGAAACATCTTTATAACATCAGAAAATAAAAAATAAAAGTTTCATGTGGTTGGGGGGGGGGCTGCCGCCCCCCCAAACCCCCCCTGCCCTAACTATAACCAAACTTGTTGTGGGGGTAATCAGAAATAGTAAGGATTCAGAAAAAGGGGAATCAGTTTCTTGGATGAACCAAAACTACGGATATAAACTCGGAAAGAGCATAAAAATAAATTTTTTAGCACTTACTTACTTGCAAAATAGTCGATCCTACCGCCGGCGATCCTTTGTCGATCCTACCGCCGGCCATCCTTTGTCGATCCAACCACCGGCATGCATACGCAAAACATTGAAAGACTCTGGGGCTCGGCAAAATGGCGCAACAAAGTTCACCGTGGAACGACATGAAAGAATTTAGACTCCTACCTTTCAGATGCAGTCTTCGTTCTTACCTTGTAAACACTGTTGAATTTACGTTCAAAACAACCTGCGCGGTGCGCACACATTATTTCACCCATGGGATTACCGATTTAAATTGCGCGCGCTTGCGCCAGCAATCGGAACTAGCGCGATTTCGCCACGTTTTCCAGGGTTACCAGACTCAACGGAATCAGACTTATCGCCCCTGTTGGCGAATGGACGGGCTAATACGAATGTACCTAATAAAATAGTATTAATTGCAAGGGCTGTCATCTCCGCCCATCCATGGCAATATTTGATTTCAATTCGTCGTGGACACGACATCATCATCAAAATATTGATGACTTTAAGATAATTCTGTTATATTTTGAGTTCAAAAATTTTTACTTCCTTAATTGAATGAAAAAGTTATGGCTGTTGCTAGCCGACCGTCGTACGACGGACGGCAAGTCCCACGGCCATGGCGACCGACGTATTGTTTCGTACTGTATTTCACAATCCCTGCAAGATTTTTATACTTTATTAGCAATGCGCATCCATGTGGACCTGATTCTTGCTGTTTCTATAAAATATTTTAGCGAAATAATTTTATTTTCAATAAATTAATAATTTAAATTATTTTTTTAAAAAATTAGACTAAGTAAAACATTTAAAAAACCACAATGAATTTAATTAAATAAGGAATGACTGTTAAACAAGAGCAATTAATTCTTGCAATTTTTAATGGAATTTATAAAAATTTAAATTAAATTTACTGAAAAATAATAACCGGGCTCGAACCCACGACCTTCCGCACGCCAGGCAGACGCGCTACCTTTCCCCATCGGGGCCACGCTTACCACAATCCTAAATACTTTAAAACCACGCCTTTAACCCGAGCATGCGCACAACGGTTACCCGACGGTCGGGAAGACACTCCCAAAAGTTGGCTTTAAAATAAAATAAATAAATAGTAAAGCGGCCCACAGACGAGAAACTTGGTTGCCAACCTCGTCGTCAATTTGCGTAGAAAAATTGGCGCAAGTTTAGAATTGCTGATGCGCCAAGTTTTTAGCGATAAAAACCATTATATAGTTACGCCAACTAATGTTAAGTGAATTATGTGGCTTCTAAATATGGCGCCAAATAGCCAAAACTTGCCAACCATCAGCAGTTCTAAACTTGCGCCGAAAAATTAAAAAACTAAGCATTAAAAATTAAAAAATATATAATTTTAGCACCAGAGAATAATTAAAAAAAGTATAATTTTGTATTTAAAGTATAAATATATATTAATTTCTTACAATTTGATTAATGTTTTCTTCATTGTTTACATTTTTCTTAACCAGGTTCACGATCCGTGGAAAAATAATCAACCCGGTTGATGACCAAGTTTCTCGTCTGTGGCTCCTTTTAAGCATATTTTTGAATCATATGGAAATCAACCAACCAATAATTATTTATTTTCCGTAAAAGAAATGCCATGAATGACAGACAGATGGCGCTAACTTCGTATTCCCAGCTTCAGGAACCTAGCTTTTTGTGTAATTGCGCAAGCCGTATAAAACACAGTTAAATCCAGTTTAGCCTTGCTTTTTGAAACAAAGTTTTTGAAATATTATTCATCGTGCCCACGTGATATAATTCAACCAATCACAGATGAATTGGGTTGATAGAGGTGTTGCCACAAAAGCAGAATACTGTCATTACTTAAATCCGTAGCTTTTATTTTAGATCTTAATCAAAGGCTTAATTTTAAAATAAAAAACTTGAAAATAATCACGATTGTTTTGAATACATAAGGAAACATTTTTGCTTCTCAGCAGCAAAAGTAACCTGTTCATGAACTCTCTGTTAGCAGCCAAGCCTCAAAATCAGCTGTCAGCGGAAACTCAGATCCGGTTAGAGATTGTTTGGCTGCCGCTGGAGACGACGTGTTGTCAATTTTCGGGTGTGTGCTTTCTGCTAACTTATTGACCCGAAGTTGCGGTTTCTTAAATTTTTGTAATACGGAGTAGTAAATTTCAAGATGTCCACATCCGGCGACTTTGGTAATCCTTTAAAGAAATTCAAGCTGTGTTTTCTAGGAGAACAAAGTGGTAAGTATTGAAATAACCCTAAGCCTAAAATTAATTGTTTTTATATATGCTACAGCAGAGCTGTCAATTCGTAATAAATGCTAATCTTTCATCCCGATTTCATCTTTTATAGTATTAAAATTGAGCTTTGGTATTTTCATAAATCTTCCTCTTTATCTGATTTAAAGTTCGTAGATCTTGAAAATTGCTTTGTCAGAAAAACTTTAATATGCACGATCTTACGGTTCGTTATAAAAACAGTGTTTTTCATTAGGTTGTGTTTGGCTTTGTAGGCTTTACCCGACTGACTACATAATAATTTCAATTTTTATGGTTCAGCCTGGTGACTATCTGTTTGCTCCAAGCAATTTTCTAAATGTTAAATCTTTTTGTATTACATCATTGAGAAGTTATAAAACATAACATTAAACCTTATACATTAACTTAACTATCTGTTCCTTAAACATTAAACACTCTGTGAATGTTTCTCGCTGGCAACTGTTTTTAAAATGTTTGGTTTTGTAAAAGCAGCAGGTGCAGCTTTAGAATAAGTCCACTTTTTGAACGGTCCCCAAGTTGGCGGTATATCATGGCCGACAGGCTGTGAAAATGTAGGTAAACATGGCGGACGGGTTTCAAATACGGCAGCCAGCACCAAGGTTGCCAAAAGTGGACTTATTCTAAAGCTGTTCCAACAGTTTCTTCCAACTGTTATTGCATAGGAAACATTATAACAGTACTTGGGTAAATATTCTGACTGTAAATATGTCGTGGGTCAACTAGGGGTGGTACAACTAGGGGATCTTTTATCTTGATTCTTTTTAGAGAATCCCCAACATTTTGTGTCGAAAGATAAAGGTTAAGATCTGGAAAAGTGCTCCATGCTGGCGAAGTGAAGCCATGCTGGATCAGCGCCTGCCCTGACCACGCTAGAGGCAACATTGCTTCCTCGATAATCATCATAACTCAACACCCCGAGTATTCTTTCCACTAAAAGAGATTTATAGGCTCATATACTTTGGTGTGATCATCTATTTCTTTGAAATGTGTGTCCTTTCTGTTTCTTGTCACCAACTCCTCAGGGGATCGATTGTTCAGGGAGCTTACCTGGAGATGTGGATCCAGGTATGGGCAAAGGAACATGTACTCCCAGGATTCCCTCAAAACTGATTAGAAATTTATTTATTATTAATTAGTACTAATGGTTCAAGATTTCAGCACAAATAGATTTTTTGCTTGTAACATCAGTTGGCTTAGAATTAATTTGGCCCTCATTGCTGTAAAAGTTGTACAGGCCTCTTTCATGGTGTCTTTTTAAACACAGTCAATATAATTTAAGTGAACATCATAAGCTAGTTATATTTTTTTACAGTAGTAATTCTTTTTTCATTCTACCCAGCCAGATAGTCCTGCCTTGTACCAGTTGCGGGTTGGCTTTTACACTTTTCATTGTCCTGTTTAATAGTTCCACTAACACTAAAGCACCTAACTTGTTATCAAAGATGTCATTTATTATCAGGGCCGGACTGACTAGTAGTTGGCCCCGGCGGGCAAACTTCATGTCGGCCCCTTTATTCTCTTAACCTTTCTTCTTATACTTTTTCTTTTTATAAATTTTTGTGTAGAATTTGCATTTTGATGCATATAATAAGAAGCAAATAATGAATAATAGAGTTTCAAGTAAAATTGGGGACACTGGGGTCCTTCCCCAGAAATTTTTTGGAAATTTAACCCTAAAAACACAGGGATTTAACTAGTTTTGTTTGGTACACCTAGTCCAAATATCAAGGGACGAGCCTTTCCCACCTTATATAAAGCATCTTGTCTAGGGGTTCCCGAGTAATTTTTTTTTCAGAGTTCTGACTTATTTTTGTGTATTTTAGATCATATTTTTGGTACCCCCTTGCTACAGGGAGGAATACCATGGTATACTACCATTTAAAAAAACCTTGGAAAATTTCTTTTTAACTTTTTTCTACTTGGCCTATAAATGCTATGGGATATTAATCTGTTATTTATCAATGTTCTATTAATTTGCCTTTTAAAATTCTTTCAAAGCATCCCGATTATTTTTTTTCTGACAGGCAGTGCCGAATGAAGGATTTGTATTTTTGGGGAAGGGGCAAAGAATTTTCCCAAACCAAACTGAATCTTCTCAATGAATATATTATGAAAAAGGTTGTGAATAAACATGTTCTTACCGTGAATAAGGTCTGGGGGGTCCTCCCCCAGAAACTTTTTTGAAATTTAGATCTAAAAAACAGGTTCTCAACTCAATTTGGTTCACTTAATCCAAATTTCAAACATCAATTTCCAAGAACTTAATAAATTTTTTGGTAGTAATTTTTGCAATTTGACAAACTAAATATTAAAGTCCCAAGTACTGAAGGGGGGTCTAGGGGTCCTTCCCCAGAAAATTTCTTGAAATAGGACCCTAACCCCATGGATCCGCTAGTGATGATGCTGACAGTAGTTCATCTTATTAGGGGAGGTCATGTAGTGGCCTTCTTCAGACCTTTAGGCAGAGGACCCCTGCATGATAAGATGGTCATTTCATGCTGGAGGAATGGATTGACCGTATGAATATCGAATAACGTGAATTTTGCTATGTTTGGATGATTTTTTGCGAGTTTCTTGTGATTGCTCATTTTGGATTTTCTGAAGATCAAATTTTTCTGAACTACTTTTTAAAAAAAGTTGAAGTTAATGATTTGGCCCATGTCTGACTGATTAACCCCAGGTAGCCACCCGGGCCTGCCTATTTTAGAGAATATTAATAATGCTAAATAATGCTGCCCTTCTTGGGGCATCAAATGAAACAATGTAAAGTGAAAATCATGAAATCACAATGAGTACTCCCTTCAATCCCCATATCTTTTATAAATACTAAAGGCCAAATTATATTAAAATAACACATATTTTAAGCATTTACTTAGAATAATTTTTTGTTTTAAATTTGCATTATTCTGTACATTTAGCAGATTTTTAAGTAAAAACTTTAAAATATATTTATATTGTACTTTTGGTGCCAAAAAGCGCTAAAATGGTGGATTCTGGCTACCTTGTTCTGAAGAAGTTGAATTGCTTACTCACCAATAAACGGCATTCAACACCAATTTCACCAAAAATGTTGCCCAGGCTTGGATTTTTGGGATTTACCAAATATGCTAAATATACTATTTGTTTTATATGTGCATTTAGTGTTTCTTACCTAACAAATATTTTTTATTTTCAGTTGGTAAAACATCTCTTATAACTCGTTTTATGTACGATAGTTTCGATAATACCTACCAGGTAAGTAGAAAGTAACTTATTTTGATTTTTTATATTGAAATGTATTTCATGGTTTTAATGATTTAACCTTTTAGTCCTTATCAAATATTCTATAGCAGTGGTTTTCAACTGGCTACCTCCATAAAACCCCAACCAAACCAACTGGCGACCCGCCCCAAGTAATTTTGTGCAGCCGGCAAAGCTCCCTGAAAACCACCCAAAATGTAGTTTCAGAATACTTTAACATACTAATATTAAAAAATTTTTCAGGGAGGGGCACTCCAAACCCCCTATTTTCCTTTTAGAATATGGAATAGCTTCAATAGTTTTCTATGTTAAAAAATTAAAAGTTTGATATCTCAAGGAGGGAGATATCCAACCTTTAAATTAATGCCTGACTATATTGATATTGTTGTTCTAATATATTTTCTCTTTTACAGGCGACTATTGGTATTGATTTCTTATCAAAAACCATGTATTTGGAGGATAGAACTGTAAGTTTAAAAAATGTTTTGTTTAATTAAATTTTCTTTCTAATTAATTAAGAATAAAGTACCAAAATCTTTAGTTATTTCTTTTTCACTGAAGGCACTTGTTTTTCTCTACACTAATTTTGTCTTTATAATGATATTGATATTACAAATGATACCATTAAACCTAATAATGTTATCATTCATCATTTTGATAACTGATTAATGATATGATTTAAAATGATTATAGGCTGAGAAGAGATTACCCATAATTCTTATTATCTAAACTTTAACTTATTTTTTAAATAATATATCTACAAATGACATGGTTGTTTGATATAGTAGATTCTTAAAAATATTTAATTACTTATTGTCTATTTTAAATATTTTAGGTGAGATTGCAACTTTGGGACACAGCTGGGCAGGAACGATTCCGTTCTTTGATCCCTAGCTATATTAGAGATTCAACAGTTGCCATTGTGGTTTACGACATAACAAGTAAACTGATTTTAAAAAATCTTTATTTTTACTATCTGTTCTTGGATGTATAAACTTATAGACCATGGGTTTCTATGCATTTCTGTCTTGTGTCTTTCTTGGGAAAGAATAGCCTAATCTGGCCCTTGTCCCTTAAAAACCAAACCTAAGCAATTCTGAATCCTTATGATGAATCCCACCCCACCCACCTCTATAGGTTTGTTCCATTATTATTTATACACGGGGCATTCCATGTCAACTCAACACAGTTTTGGAACATTTTAGGACTTCAGGTCTCAGATTTTCTCGATTTTCGGTATACAGCAAGACATCATAGAGTTATGAAAAAATCTCCAATTTCAGCGGCCTAGCTCAAATACTTTTGAAGTTATAAATTTTTAAAGTTTAAAATTTTCCTCAAAAAACTGCACTTTTTGACATCTTTGATTGCCTGTAAGTTGGCAACCAATTATAATACAGTCTTGGGAGTGGTATAATTTTAAAGCCCTTGAGTGGGGTTTTAAAATGAGGTGCATCAGTATAGAGTCCCCATTTAATTTTTTTTGAAATTTTACAATTAAATTTTAAAATTTGAATTTCTCAAAAAATGGCATTTTTAAAAATCTGAAAAAATTACCAAAAATAGTTTGTATTGTCTACATACTTATGGTAAAAACTTTGTGATGGGATCTCAATGGGATCAGGTGATAATAAGCCCCTGAAAATTACATGTTTTGTGAATACTGTACAATATCTTGTATAATTCGTACTATTTTTGCTTTATTCAGTTTGTAGGATGTGGTAACAAATTAGAAATGTTGGTATTTTCTCTTCTTTATGAAAAACTAAGCAAATTTAACAAATTTAACAAATTTAAAAATTTTAAATTTTTTAAAAAAATTTAAATTTTGTAGTATTGGCATGGGATACATGTCTGTAGGCTATATTTTAGTGCAGTTTATGAATATTAGGCCATATTTTGGATAAAATTTAGAATAAGTGTGGAAAATTTGAAGTAATTAAAACAAAAATTAATTAGTAAGATGAATACTTCAATTTTCCACACTTATACTAAATTTTTGTCAAAAGTTGGCCTAATATTCATAAACAGCACTGAAAAATAGCCTATAGACATGTATCACATGTCAATACTACTAAATTAAAAAAAATTTAAAAATTTAAATTTTTTAAAATTTGTTTAAAATTTAAATTTTTGAAAGATTTTTATATCTTGTTAAGATTTATTTACTTCTTAGATACTTTATAACCAAATATTCTCAAAATACTTTGTTTCATTTGATTGAAAGATTTTATATATTTTTAAATATACATAAAATATTTTAATTTTAAAATAGTTTGACAATATTTCATTAAAAATTATATGAATAGAGATCAAATTTTAAAAGAGACAACAAATATTTCGAAAAAAATTAAATTTAAAACAAATTTAAAAAATTTAAATTTTTAAAAAATTTTAAATTTAGTAGTATTGACATGTGATACTTGTCTATAGGCTATTTTTCAGTGCTGTTTATGAATATTAGGCCAACTTTTGACAAAAATTTAGTATAAGTGTGGGAAAATTGAAGTATTCATCTTACTAATTAATTTTTGTTTTAATTACTTCAAATTTTCCACACTTATTCTAAATTTTATCCAAAATATGGCCTAATATTCATAAACTGAACTAAAATATAGCCTACAGACATGTATCCCATGCCAATACTACAAAATTTAAAAATTTTTAAAAAATTTAAAATTTTTAAATATGTTAAATTTGCTTAGTTTTTCATAAAGAAGAGAAAATACCAACATTTCTAATTTGTTACCACATCCTACAAACTGAATAAAGCAAAAATAGTACGAATTATACAAGATATTGTACAGTATTCACAAAACATGTAATTTTCAGGGGCTTATTATCACCTGATCCCATTGAGATCCCATCACAAAGTTTTTACCATAAGTATGTAGACAATACAAACTATTTTTGGTAATTTTTTCAGATTTTTGAAAATGCCATTTTTTGAGAAATTCAAATTTTAAAATTTAATTGTAAAATTTCAAAAAAAATTTAAATGGGGACTCTATACTGATGCACCTCATTTTAAAGCCCCGCTCAAGGGCTTTAAAATTATACCACTCCTAAGACTGTATTATAATTGGTTGCCAACTTACAGGCAATCAAAGATGTCAAAAAGTGCAGTTTTTTGAGGAAAATTCTAAACTTTAAAAATTTATAACTTCAAAAGTATTTGAGCTAGGCCGCTGAAATTGGAGATTTTTTCATAACTCTATGATGTCTTGCTGCATACCGAAAATCGAGAAAATCTGAGACCTGAAGTGTGAATGAGTGTGTTGAGTTGACATGGAATGCCCCACACTCTGTATATGTTAACTTAGTTAAAATAATTACTATTTCCTTATCTATAATTACTACTCTACTATTTGGTTTCCTTCATTTTTTATTCTCGAACTTAAACTGTAAGACATTTAAAGATAGTCTTTTAATTATGGTATTCCAAACCATCTAAACTCTTTATTAAAACTTGTTTAATACTTCAAGAAAGTTTTTGTTGAATTCATCAAAGGAGATTTGTTGTAATTTCAAGCATTTATTAGTCTCCTAGGTGTAACATGTTCGTATGTTTGTTAAAAATATTTTGGTCAGTAAATATTATTATATTATTTTTTTAAATTGGATAAAAAAATGCACACAATTTTAGCCATTTTTCATATTTGAATTTATCTTTTACTTAATGAGTTATTTTTTCTTCTAGATTCTAACTCATTCCATCTGATAACAAAGTGGATTGATGATGTTAGAACTGAAAGGGGTAATGATGTAATAATCATGCTTGTTGGAAATAAAACTGATTTGGCTGACAAACGACAAGTGACTACTGAGGAAGGGGAAAGGAAAGCTAAAGAACTAAATGTCATGTTTATAGAAACCAGTGCAAAATCTGGGTATAATGTAAAGCAAGTAAGTTGTACTCTATAATCTAATGACAAGCATATATCATATATATTATAGATATTATTAGTTTCATACATACTCATGGGGTATTCTCAAAAAAGCCCAAGGTAAATGAGAAATCGAAAGAAATTAAAATCTGCTGTAAGTTTACTTTTAAAGAGGTATTGTGCAAGCCATACACTGTTATTTTCAATTCTAACATCCTTTGAAATTAGACTACATATGTTATAAATTATAGTAGTATTTAAGGTACTTATGTGTTATCTTGTTGACCGTTCCGTAAATGTCAAATTCAGCGGCACAGCCATAGAAAAGTCAATGGATTGTTTACCGTTTTCGGATTCAGCGGTACCATATTTAGTTTTGGGAAGCAGGTTTGATATCTGTGAAATAGTAAATGACCAAATCTGTAATTACCAAGTGAAAGGTTAACTATCAAAACTGTAGAAAATTAATTTGTTAATAGGTTGGTACTAGTTATTACATAAAACCCATTGCATTTAAAAATTTAATCAAGATGAAATAAAAGTATAGGCTTAAATCTAGAAGTGGGTTCAAACGCCAAGCTAAGTAGTAGCTCCAAAGTGCGCCTAAGTATCAAACTGAAGTTGGGACTAAAAATTTGCCAAGAAGCGCCAACCCGAACTCACTTTTAGATTTTTAACCAAAGTATAAAATTATTATTTTTGACTCGAACCTATTCTCAAAAGTCACTTATCACACTGTCATTTACGATTAGAATGTGCAATTCTTTAGCATCACTCATAGCTATTTATCAGGGTAAACTATTTCTGTCGAGTGTGTTTAACTATGAAAAATGAATTTTCAATTTTTGTGGTTTCAAATAACAGTAACAGAGAAACCAGTGTTAACCCAATTTAATTTTTTTGTGCACTCTACTCAATTTAGCTAACAACTTTCATAGTTATTCATTCATTATTTAACTCAAAATTTGTTATTTAAGCTCTTAAAGTTGATATTTAAAAAATGAATAAGTGTTATGTACACTATTTGCTGGTAAAGATTTTTATTTAAATTGTGTATAACTTTTAAAAAAATTATTTAACTTGAGTCTGATTTTAGAAATTCAAAGCAAATGTTTTTTATCTTTAGTTACACTATTTATCTTTTTAAAACTTGTATGAAGTTTTTGTTATAATTATACATTTAATAAAATGTATCATTTGTAGTTATTTAGGCGTGTGGCTGCAGCCTTACCTGGTATGGAGACTCCCGAACGAACAAAAGAGGATAGTATCCTTTTCTATGCTTGTTTTTTTTATTTTACTTCAGATAACAATTTATTCATTCTGCTATTAATTGATCAGATTGATTTTAAGCCCTCTAAAGCAGCTCTATTACCACAACACTTGCACCTTATGTTTGTAACATAAGATTGTAGTTTTTGTTTTGTTCTGTGCAAAACAGCATGTTTTGTATTTTTCCTTTTCGTTTTTCCTTGACTGCCTCTAGTCGTTGATGTGGATCTCAAAGATGCCCCCAGTGAACCGCCTAAACCTGATGGTGGTTGCATGTGCTAGAATGAAGCTTCACCCACTTAGCATCTTGGCTTTTGCTACCTGCCATTTGCTGTCCACTTTTGTACTTAAAATATGTCCCTGTTCAGAAGACTAGTCATTTGTTTTCTGAGGTCTTTTGACAAGCATTTTCTATTAACTGTATTTGTCTGCCTTTTAAAAAAGATTGGTTCATCAATGTTAAATTCTTCTGATCTGATTCAAATTGGCATGAGTATTTCATTTTGCATTATATCATGCATGTTTAATTTGCTTAGTGCATTAGGGAATTTATTTTGATGTTATTATAAGTTTGTTATTTAAAGTTTTGAATATGTGTGTGGTTTATCTTAAATTTTTAGCTTTTTAAAAAATATAATGTTTACACATATTTATGTTAAGTATGATACACCCTGTGATAAATACCTTTTTATAATATGCTTTCATTCAGTAGTTTGACATCCTAATGTTATGTTTCACCAAGTGTTTTACTTTTATTTATAAATCATAAAGTAAAATATTGTATTGGTATATAACCAAAATACAAATTTTACTGTATATAATGTACTTGGCTACACGGATGTTAGGTGTAAAAAAGTTTTGCGTTTTTTGTAAATAACAAATGGTATTGAATATTTTTGTAGATAAGTCTAATTTTTATGCTGCTGTACATATTTTAGTTGATTACAAAAATCCTTTTGTGCAGCTGAAATGTGTAGATATTTGCTAAAGATTGTGTGCAGTTTTTGTAAAGTGAGCAACTTTGAGGTGCACTCGATAGATAAATAGTAGATACATAAAGGTTAAATGTAAAAATACAGAAAGAAATGTCTTACATTTTTAGAAGTTAAAACGATTCCTTCCATATGGTATTAAAAGTAGGAACTATTAAAAAACAGTTTTAAAAGTAGGAAACTATTAAAAAACAGTTATAAATGTTGCATTCGTGGACTCACTCAAGAAAATTTTTTTTCTGAATTTTTTATGGAATTCTCTCTTGTAGCATTTCAAATAATGTGTAGGTTTAGGCAGATGTGTATTTAGAACACTAGTGTAAGAGCAATAATTTTATTTTTATTGTATGCATAAAATACCATAATATTTAAAATTCACTTTTATATTCCCTTTTATATTGATGAATGCACCACATTTTATTGCAATAATAATACCACATGTTTTGTAACATATTTGGAACATTTCTTGAAGATGAAAAACCTGTTTTTTTTGTGGCCATATAAAAGCCAATATAACCAAGATCCCACCTAAAGTCTGACTATAAATTTTTCTTTAGTTATTTTTTCTGTGTTGGGGTTTGTTGGATCAATTTATTTTTTAAATGCCTACTGGGGCATTGTTCAATAATTCAACACATAATATTTAAAAAATCATGTTTATAGGAATTAACTTTGGAGATTTGATCAGAGCTTTTAGACCAAGTACCAGCTTGTTATGACAATCGATTTTTGAATGTCTGTCATTAACTAGTAGTGACTTATTATAAGTGCCAAAGTTAAGTGTTTTAGCCAAAAAGGATTTCTTGCCTATAAAAGAATCTTAGAAGGTTTAGGTTGTTGTTTCTCACACATATTGGGTAACATACCTAAACAAGAACTCCTCAGAAGCAAAAAATATGTGTAGTTATATTTACTTTCTTCATACTGGTGAAGCAGTAATCACAGTTGCCTTCAAGTAGATTTGGCAAACACTGAAATTTTGATGAGTGAGTCCATGCTTATGAGGGTATAAAGTGGTTCTGAATGTAGGATAGGTTTGGCATTTTAGTTTCAAAGCTAATAAAAAAAGTTAAAAACTAAAGTGAGCAATATTTGGGTTCCCCCATCTTTTAAAAAGTTACTACTAGTTTCTTATAATTTAGGCTGTCTGGGAGAATTGCGCTAGTTTTTGCTGTTTATAAAAATGTAACAAATTCTCACATTTATTACTAATTTTAAATCTGAAAATGCTTTCTGCAAAACTGGTTGTGTATGTATATTATATGAGTTATCAACATTTAAATTAACATGTATATTTTATGTTTTAGTAGGTGATAGTTTTTTTTAAAAGTAATTACTGATTTGTTTATTTTGTTTTATGTATAAATAATTCAGGGATGAGATTTTACAATAGTTTTTATTGAATTTTTTTATAACAATCTTGGATTTTTACTTTCTGAAAATTTATGCTTTTTATGAAAAGTCAGCTTATGAATTAAAAATCTGACTCAATAATGCATTTCTAATCTTGATTTAATGTTTGTGACTAGGTTATTATTTTGTTATGTTGAATTTTACAATATTTTAATTTACAATATTTATTATTTAATCACATGAATTATTTAAGCAACTAATCAAAATAAGAATGAATTGTAGAATATGATTTCAATTTTTTTACTTTATAATCATTGTTTTTGTGATTTGATTTATACATTATTTATCCATCAAATTTTTAATCTATGTTATGTTTATTTCTAATTTTAATATAAATTAGTGTATGTAATTTTAAATTCATTTAACACTTTGAATCCATTGCCCGAGATTACCATTGAATCTAATAGGAAATTTGAGGTGGCTAATTCTGAAAGGGTTAACAGTTATTGCATAAAAAATTATAGATAATAATTAAAACTTTTGTTAATATTGGAGTAAAGCCCAGAGATACTGAAATCTAAAGGTTTTTTAATCTTCCTCATTTCTACACCTCCAACTCAGATAATCATGTCTTATCTGGCAATCTTCATTGTGAAAGTTTTTTTTTGTTAAATGTCATTTTTTAAGCAATGACTGGCAAGGGAAATGGTTTTTTCTTTTATGAATGGGGTATTAAATTTAAATTTTAGGTGTTTATGTTTTTTGTTCCCTTCCACCTCATGCTCTCTAAAAAGGTTGTTAAATTGAACATGAAAGGTCTGGCTTTGAGGTGCAGATTTGATGCCTTTTTTCTTCATTCCAATAACATTGTTCTGAATATTAAGATCGAAATGTATCTAAAGTTTTGTTCATCTTCTAGGCAGTTTTGCTTACATTTTTATGTTTAGCAAGTGTAATAAAGTAATTGTAACTCTCATTAGTTGTTATTTAGATAACTAATTGAATGTATACAAATGGTATACTTTGAGTTTCTAAAGTAAAAAGCACGCAATATATTTTATATAACTAATGAAACACCATAATATATATCTACACTTTGATATGCATGCTTATATCACTTCAAATGAAAATATTTTAAATTTAAATAAAAATTTCATTAGTTTTTTTTTAATTTTTTACCCATACTAGAGTAAATATTTAATCTTATGGCTAATTTCTAAATGTTAAGAAGGTATTTTATACAGGGTGTATCTGAAATGGTGCAACAAACTTTCAGGGATGAAAGTACTCATCAAGACGAACAAGAATCGGTATAGAAAGGGGGGGTCCCAGACCAAATCCCAGGGAGTTAAAAATGGAGCGACACTCCAAAAAAAATCATTGAAAAATTCAATTTGTAGAAGAACTACTATTGGTAAAAACTTAATTATGGTCTCAAAAATTGTGGTTTAATATGATCTTTAAAATTACCTCAAAAGTCTTCAATTTAAAATTTTTTTATTATGAAAAAAGTTAAAAACACAAAAAAATGTGAAAACTCTGCCAAAACCTTATTTTGTTTTTGGAAACCCTTTCTTTTGATTTGATAATCTGAAAGATCATAGTTGAAAACCCTTAAGTCCAAAGTTTCACGTAAATACAATCAATATTAAATGCTTGAGATCCTGTTAAAGTTTGTTTTTTACGTGCGCTAACAGCTGTTCTGGAAACAGCTCTAAAAAACTGCTTGCGCACCCAAAAAACAAACTTTAAAAGGATCTCAAGCGTTCAATATTGATTGTATTTACGTGAAACTTGGGACTTAAGGGTTTTCAACTATGATCTTTCAGATAATCAAATCGAAAGAAACGATTTCGAAAGGCAAAAAAGGTTTTGGCAGAGTTTTCACTTTTTTTGTGTTTTTTAACTTTTTTCATAATAAAAAAAATTTAAAGTGAAGACTTTTGAGATAATTTTAAAGATCATATTAAACCACAATTTTTGAGACCATAATTAAGTTTTTACCAATAGTAGTCCTTCTACAAATTGAATTTTTAATGATTTTTTTGGGGTGTCGCTCCATTTTTAACTCCCTGGGATTTGGTCTGGGACCCCCCTTTTTACACCGATTCTTGTTCTTCTTGATGAGTACTATCATCCCTGAAAGTTTGTTGCACCATTTCAGATACACCCTGTATAATACACTGCTCACAACAATTAAAGGATATTGGTGGTTTTGGTACATATTGGCAAGGAAATAAAAAATTTGCAGTGGTTCAAGCATTTTTCATAAACTTTGGGCCATTTCAAAGCTAAATCCATGCAGTTATCAAAATAAAAATTTTATTTTTACTTTTTTTTACCAAAATTGGAAAATGCACATTTTGTGTAGTTAAGCAAAAAGACTGAAAAATCTATCAATACTTAATTGAAACCCCATTTCGCTCGGGGTATGCTTTCTCCTGACTTAAAACAACGTTGTGGGACTGTTTGCCACCAGGTTTGTTTGTTTATTTTTGAGAGGCTGGGATGTTTTCTCCATTTTCCCCTTTTAGAGCATTTTTGAGCACCTGAGCTGTTTGGGAGGTATTGGATGGGCAGAAATTGGTTTCTCAAGCATATCCTAGACTTGTTCTATTGGATTCATGTCGAGAGAACGTGCTGGTTGATCCCTTTCTAGCGATGTCTTCATCCTTTGATCCTGAAGAAAATCATTAACTAAGGTAGCACAATGTTTTCTGCAATTACTATCCCTGAAAGTTAAATTATCACCGATTTCTTCTGAATGAGGGGCACAAGGACGGATTAAGGGGGGGGGCGGTGGGGGCGATCGCCCCCCCCCCTTGCCCTGAGACGAAAAATTTTTTTGGTCTCAAATAACAAAACTTTGTTCGTAATAAATTTCGAAGAAGTAAAATAGCTTTCTGTAAACCACGCAAGTGAAATTGCTCCTGTTGGATGGGGTCACCAAACAGGCCCCCTTTAACCTTGGCTGTCACCTTGAAGAGGACATTCAAACAAGATAACCGGACAGTCGTTCTGTCGTTAGTTTATCTGCACTCCCGTACCCTATGTTGTTTTCTTCCCTGTTTCCTCTGAGGAACTGGGAGAGAGGGAGGGGATAGGTGGCTCCTTCCCCTCGGTTCTCGGTAAGGGGATATCGCCCCCCCTTCTAGTGAAAATATTCACGTGAGGTGCTTCTCAAACACCAGTGGTCACTGCCTAATGAGACAATTTCAGTGCTTCGGGGAGCGAGTGAAAATTGTCATTGCTGTTGGAGAACTATGAGCTGTGGCCTGTGGGACATTTTATCTTCAAGCGTTTGCCTACCAATTTTCCAATTTATATATTTTTCTATACGTAAGGAGAAAAATGTAAGTTCATACTCAACTCTTTTAAAAGAATGTTTGTTTCATGTATTTAAAATTATGACTAGGTCTGGAAGTCTGTTTCGAATATTATACGTTTCAAGGGATTTTCGATCGATTTATACTAGCTTTATGTTACAAACTTCGGTTTATTCACATGTTTTTACATATTTAAGCAAATTTTTAAAATTAAGTACAACTTTATGAATCTAATATTGTAGATGAAATTTAGTGAACCCAATGCTAAATTTACTAACCAAAAGTTGTGTATATGTTACAGTTAAAGTCCGGAAATCAGTTAATTTACAGATAACCTAGGTAATTTGCAGATTAACGAGGGTGATCCGTTAAAGAGCGAATTTTTTTTCAATTTCTAAGATAACCTAGGTAATCTTGAAATTACCTAGGTATTCTGCACCCTACCGACTAGACACTCGTTAATCTGCATACTACCTGTAATCAGTTATTTTACATATTAACGAGGGTGATCCGTTAAAGTACAAAATTTTATTTTCTTTTATAAAAAGTTTAAGGAGGTTGGGGGGGCTGCCACCCCCCCAAACCCCCCTGCCCTAACTATAACCAAACTCGTTTTGGGGGTAAGGGGCCATTCATTAATTACGTAAGGGTCCCAAGGGGGAGGGGGGGTTGGAAAAATCTCTACATACCCTTACTTGGGGGGTGGGGGGGGGTCAAACCAATTCTTACGTTAGATTTTTCAAGTTAATGTAAACAAATTCCAATCAAATAACTATTGAATAACCCCAGAAAAACTTAAGAATGCAGCTGATCTCGGTATATTATCGAAGCTTTAATTTTAAGAAAATGAGGATCAGATGTCTTTTTTATTCGAGTTTAAACTGATCAAACGAAATAGAATCTTACGTAAGAATAGGGGGGGAGGGGTTTGAAAAATCTTACGTATCCTTACATGGGGGTAGGGGGGGGTCAAAAATTGCCAAAATCATCCTTACGTAATTAATGAATGGCCCCTAAACAGTAACAATGACGAATCAAAAAAGGGGGATCGGTACTTTTTTCATATTACACAAAACACGCAAATCCCACAAAAATAGTAATGAAATAGCAATTTTAAAACTAGAATATAAAAACAATAATAATAGAATATTAAAGTACCAACTGAGATTTGTATCAATTGTGGTTTTCGATCTCGATTTGACAGCGTATTTCAATGAGCACTTAAACTAGCAAATCTTAATGAAAGCGAGGTGTAATTGGCTGGCAGCCTGCACTGAACTATTGCTAGGATTCGCGATCGATTACATATGTTAAACCCTTGCCCAGGTTCCAGCGATTGTTGAATTAACGTTTGTTGAAAAGATATTTCAACAGCTGGGACATTTGCTTTCGTTAAAAGAAATCTCTGTCACTCTGAAGTCGGAGCTTCAACACAATTGTTTCAAAATACCCGTTTTAGTAGTAATATAATATACTGTACTTAATCATGTAAATTTACAGTACTTACTTGCTTGTATTATTTTGTTTTAACATTCAACATGACAACTACCAGTGCTACGCTCTAAATTTGAAATCAAAACACCAAATATGACAACAAACTACGTATTGAAACCCAACTGCGCAGGGGTAAGCGCATGGCGCAGTAAGCACCTCAACATTTTAACAGAAAGTATTGAACGAAACAAACTATTTTGAACTTTAACGATCAAGAGGCCGTTATAGTGTAGATTCCCTAGGTAAAATGCGAAAAACTCAAAAATCCGCACATTAACGACAGAAATCAGTTAATCTTAAGTTTACCTAGGTATTCTTCAGATTAACTAATTATCAACTTTAGCGGTAACATATACATAATTAAGAGTAATTGAATGTGTCAATTTTGTGTTTTTCAAAACTTAACTGCTTAAACGCCTTTCTTTCGTTTAAAAAATGCTCTCTATAACAATCATTACTTTTTCTCTCTTCTCTCATTACTCTTATCTATTCATTTTGTTCCTATGTCCTCTTTTTAGACTTTAAAAACACTTTTATTTTTTCTACTTGGGAAAATACCCTTGAAGAAGGATTAATTAGCCGATCATTAAGTTTTGGCTTTTTAAGCTTGGTATTTTACCCGCTTTATATATTCCGGATTCGGATATAGTATTCGAGGGATATGAAAACTGTATCTGGAAGATTAGCTTTTAACAACGCCAAAGAGTCAATAAAAATTAATTTAAAATCCATAAAACATGAGTTTTTTGCTGTGAATAAATTATTATGTGGAAGAATTTTAAAACATAATGCTCTTATAAAGTCAACAGCAAACGGAGTTGGCAGTGGCAGATCTACGGGGGAAGGGTTCGGGCTGAAGCCCCCCCCAAAACGTCTAATATTTTACTAAGTTTGTCAAAACGCAAAAAATCTATACCAGAAATTCGGATGAGGTGTACCAAAACGAGTTGAAAAAGTGGGGTTTTTGACTTAAATTTCCAAAAATTTTCTGGGGGAGGACCCCCAGACCCCCCTTTTAATGGTTTGAGTAGGATAATTCACTACCTTTTAAGTATTACCATTAACAAGAAAATTCTTAGCCCCCCCCCCAAAAAAAAAACCTGGATTCGCCGCACTGGTCAATAGGAGATACGAATGCTTAAAAGGGTTTGAATAGTTATTTAATGTTTTCACAATTTAATCCTTAAAATAACTTTCAACATGCAGAATAATCATAAAATTAAAATTACCCTAAAAAATATCGGACCGCCCCCCCCTTGAAAAGTTTCTTAATCCGTGCCTGGAGGGGCAACCAGATGTGTAAGGATATTGACCTTAGGGGCCATTCATTAATTACGTAAGGGTCCCGAGGGGGAGGGGGGGTTGGAAAAATCTCTACATACCCTTACTTGGGGGGGTGGGGGGGGTCAAACCAATTTTTACGTAAGATTTTCCTAGTTAATATAAACAAATTCCAATTATTCTAATCAAGAGATAATAATATAATAGTAATATGGTAGTTGACAGCAAGAATATTACTTATCTGTTGAAAAATAAAAATCTTTGATTTACGTTAAACGGACATTTTATTGTTTTGAAAAACATAATGGAATCTTACGTATGAATAGGGGGGGAGGGGTTTGAAAAATCTTACGCACCCTTACATGGGGGGAGGGGGGGTCAAAAATTGCCAAAATCATCCTTACGTAATTAATGAATGGCCCCTTATTATCCTCAACCACCAGAAACGGCCCCTTTAGCTGTGGGGGGTCTTTATTCCATAGATAGAGATGGTGCTCTATTTCATCACTCCACATCTTCAAATCTGACTTCTTCATGTACAAAAAAGGGGTTATTTTGTGTTCCTTGTACCCACCAGACAAAATTCAGAAGTTATCAGGATGAACTGAATCAGATTTGAAGATGTGGAGTGATGAAATAGAGCACCATCTCTATCTATGGAATAAACACCCCCACAGCTAAAGGGGCCGTTTTTGGTGGTTCAGGATAATAAGGTCAATATCCTTACACATCTGGTTGCCCCTCATGCAGGAGAAATCGGTGATAATTTAACTTTCAGGGATGGTAATTGCAGAAAACATTGTGCTACCTTAGTTAATGATTTTCTTCAGGATGAGGAAATCGCTAGAAAGGGATTGACCAGCACGTTACGTTTTCTCTACAGGAATCCAATAGAACAAGTCTAGCACTTGCTTGAGAAACCAATTTCTGCCCATCCAATACCTCCCAAACAGCTCAGGTGCTGAAAAATGCTCTAAAAGGGGATAATGGAGAAAACACCCCAGCCCCTCAAAAATAAACAAACAAACCTGGTGGCAAACAGTCCCACAACGTTGTTTTAAGTCAGGAGAAAGCATACCCCAAGCGAAATGGGGTTTAAATTAAGTATTGATAGATTTTTCAAATTTTTTGCTTAACTACACAAAATGTGCATTTTCCAATTTCGATAAAAAAAGTAAAAATAAAATTTTTATTTTGATAACCGTGTGGATTTAGCTTTGAAATGGCCCAAAGTTTATGAAAAATGCTTGAACCACTGCAAATTTTTTATTTCCTTGCCAATATGTACCAAAACCACCAATATCCTTTAATTGTTGTGAGCAGTGTATTTATTCTGAACTAAGAACATTTAGGTTAAGCTTCTGTAGTAAAATTTTACAATTAGGCCAGTCAATAACCACAAAAAAGGGCGAAAACTGCAAAAAATAAAGTAGCTCCAATTTTTGTCTTTTGTTGTTAGGACCCATCCCAGTAGTTAGTAACCAATTTTGCAACCCTGAAAGTCCTGTGCTAACTTCGCAATCCTCAAAAAACCTCAACATTTTCAAACTTTTCCAGTTTTTTGGCTTATAACTCATACAAAATGCATCCGCACGAAAAAGTTTTAAATACACTCATTACCATAAAAAATAGCGCACCAAGAAGAAAACAAGATATCAAAGTCAAATTTATTTCCATGATTACCCATAGTATGAAGGTTATTTGATAAAAAAATCAGACTTCGTTGAAGTTGGGGGGCCGAGAAAATTGGTAAAAAGTGTTGACTCCATTGGTTTTCATAACCGCAGCTACACGTCATGGTATTGAGTGAAAGGGGCTCCAAATGGGTGGTTGGGGATCGGAAGACCATGCTGCCTTCCCACGTAGTCAAATTTCACCTGGTGCACCAGTGGACGTTGCATACCGGGCTAGATGATTTCTCCTCATTGCCCGGGCTTGTTTTGTGGACGTTGGTTCTAGAGAACGGGGAGGACGGGATAAAAATGCAACCTAGAGAGGTAAGAAGAAGGCTTGGACATTGCATACAACATGTGGTCGTGCATTTTTCTCTTGAAACTTGTCTTCAGGACAGGTCTAAAGGTAAGGACGGACAACCGGGTGCAAAACCTCAATGTCGCAGCTCTGGTTGGTCAATGTACCGGTAGATCATACTGAGGACATGTGGCAGTAGGATGGATGTCGTTTGCAGTACTGCGGATTGTCCATTTGGTCCGCATAGCTTCTTACATCTTTGTCTATAAGCAAGGGGCTGAAAATGGGCATTTCTGTTTCCAATAGTGTATAAAATAAGGAAAGGAAAATCCCAACTTCATGACATAGTGTTTATGAGAGAATCCCACTTTGGTTTGCAGCACCACGAGGTTTGGATATGAGTTTGAAGACACAATGGATAGAGCGCGCACAGCTGTTGATTTTCTAATCGGCCCACGGAGTGGTGATGTTGGGTAACAAAGTATTGGTGCATTGAATTCCATTTCTGTAACTCCTGAGTATGATTTATCAGTACTTTTACCGACAAGAGCTGCATCCTTGAGGTTTTTCAGCCGGTTGTCCGTTCCTACCTTCAGACCTGTCCTGTGGACAAGTTTCAGGAGAAAAATGCACAGCCACATGATTCACGCAATGTCCAAGCTTTCTCCTTACCCCCCTGGGTTGCATTTTTCACCGTCCTTCCCGTTCTCCAGAACCAACGCGTACAAAACAAGTCCGATAAATGAGGAAAAATCATCTTGCCCGGTATGCAATGTCCACTGGTGCACCAGGTGAAATTTGTCTACATGGGGAGGCAGCATAGTCCTCTAATCCCCAACAGCCCATTTAGAGCTGGAGTCAACACTTTTTACCGATTTTCTCGGCCCCCCAACTTCATGGAAGTCTGAATTTTTTATCAAATAACCTTCATACTATGGGTACCCATGGAAATAAATTTGGCTTTGATATCCCTTTTTCTTCTTGGTGCGTTATTTTTTATGGCAATGAGTGTATATCGTTTAAAGTCGATAAAATTTGCAATAATTTAGACCATCCCCAAGTTTATACGTTCAATAGATCCCGAGTTACATCTCATTAAAAATGGGCAGTTTTTTCCCAAAATTCAAAATTTTGAGTCTATGCCGCTTTTATAGCAAAAAATAGGTTATAGTACTCGATGTAAAAAGTAAATAAGGGCAATTAAGTTGTAGTAAAGTTATTTAGCTTTAATTTAAGCCCTGAATGAAGTCTCTAGGCCCCATAGTTAAATCTTAAAAAACAAACATCTTAAAAAACAAAAAATTTGGGAAAACCGAAATTTCGGAAAAATAGAGCTTTACGTTGTAAGGGCATAGTAAAGGAAAAATAAAGCTGTAACACAATATGACGTTATAAAAATTAATAGTTATTTATTGAATACATAATTATTTGGCTTAATACATGTTAATTAATATTAATTTTTAAATTAAATTGAGTTTAATTAGTATTAATTACATAAGAAATTAAAAATATATATTAATTTATTGCTTTTTTAAGTATTAGTTCAAAATAAAACTTTAATAAGTTTTAGATAAGTTTTATAGTTCTTACTTTAGTTCTTCCCATAGTTCCTACTTTACCTTAAAAAATAAAAACAATGGAAAAAGGATTTTTAACACGGTTAGCTTCCAAGGGCGTGTCAGAACTCCCATCCCCAACAGTTTTAGATATTTGCTATACTTTAAAAAATATATTTTTCGGAACTATAAAGTTATAGAAATTAAACTATTTCACTGATTTAAGAAGATCTGATTACCAGGACCAGCGAATAGCTTCACGGGTTTGCCGCATAAGTAACAAGATGTGCCTGAAGAGGGGGGGGCAAGAAATTAAATTTCCTAAAACCACTCACGCGTGAAGTTCAGAACACATGTATGGTTGTAAACACAGGTATGGTTGGGGACTCTGAAGTCAATTGCCATATGGTCTGCGAATTGGGAATAAATGAAATCACGGGAAACACCTTTGGAAAAGTTAGTTTTAGAAGAACAGATAAAGTGCGAACCCTGACATCAGTCACTATAAAATTACAAAATCAGAAGGTTCAAATATATCCCCTCACAATTTTCAAAGGCTGTGTATCACGAAGCAGACAGGGTGACTTGAAAGAGCACTTTAAGCTCGAGTTGGCTCCCAACCCAATGGGTTTGTTTTGTGAAGATGGGATGCGTAAAGGCAAAAAGTTCAGCTTTTACCCCTCTTCCTGAAAATATATCTATTCTATAGGATCTATCTGAAAGTATATATATCCAGGGTGTCAGGAGAAAACCTCGTATAATCAAAATCCAGCTGCCTTTCAATAGATACAGTATAAGTGAGCGAGATTCGTTTTCTTGCCAAGAAAATTTTTCGTAGTCAACAGGTGGAGAGTGAATTTTAAGAGCTGAAAGCAAAAAAACAGGTGTTATCTCTCACAAAGAGACTGATTTTTTGTTCCAGCTGGAACTCTCTATGGAAAGATACGTGATTTCGAGGTTGAACCCTTTTTTGCCATTTGACACCCTGACTATTATAACACCATATTTAAACACTTGATCATTGCAATTTAACTTCAGTCAAGGTTTAACCAAGTTTCTAATTGAGTCAAGGCTGAGGGTCTGCAAAATAGCTTTGTGAATTCCTAATTCCACGTAATTATACAGAGTGAATATTGCCACTACATCTAAAAGAGAGTAACACATTTATACAGTGTGTCCCAAGATAACTGTCCACCCCCTTTAACTTTTGAACCTCTACAGATACAGATCATAAGTGGTGTCTGGTAGAGAGCCTAGTGTCTGGGTATAGTAAAGTGACCACATGCCATATCCAATGCGACAACTTTCAACGCCATCTAGCGTCAATGTTAATAGTTATAATTTTTATTTTAAAACCCTTGAGAGGATTGGATTGTGGGTACATATATTTTCCGGTTTGTGTGCTTGATCTCAAGGATCCGCTTAGAAACCTTTGTCAAGTAAGACACAAACAGAATTTTTACTGACACAGAAGGATAAAGTACACCCAGGGCGAGGCCGGAATTTAACCGAACCGACGACGGTACAGCACGCAAGCTGCTAGCGTGGTGGGCAGCGAGTAAACTCACCAGGCTGATCAGTCCCCAACCCTTGAAAGATTTGCTAAATAAGTCAATGGTTTACTTTCATCTGACGTCAAGGGTTACGTGTTGTAGGATAGAAACCATTGCATGGACCTATCAGAACGTTTGCAGAGCGACCGAATATCCCAAATTAGGAAATACGTCCTATCGACAAACCAATCAACGCTCTCTTATAATAATTCTCTTACGACACTTATCTTCTTCTTGGGGTGAAAGTATCCCATTACAAAGTTGTAGAGCTGTATCGGTTCAGTATGAAAAGACACCCTGTGTAGAGAGAAAAGTCTTGAATAAAACCCCTAAAACGCACTCTCAATTAGGTAGAGTTTACGTAGCTTTTACGTCCTAAAATGCTCATTTTTATAAAATTTTCATCATTATGATCATTTACTTAAATTTTGTCATTTACTTAAATCATAAAAAAGAAGATTTCTCATTATAGCGTCCTTCCTTCTTTGGCGTTTCCCTTTTTAGGAAGTAAAAACTAAGTAATTTCTACCTAATTGAGCGTGCGTTTTAGGGGTTTTATTTTAGCCTTTCTCTGTAGGAGTCTTTTCGTACTAAATCGTGGACTACATTCGGCCACGCCCATATTAATCACGTGATCGGGAAAAACAAACTCACTATCATTATATCCCACTACAAACTATCGCTATGGTAACCAATTGCAAGCTTAGTACAGTAGGTCACATGATGGGGAAAATGTAACGTCAAGATTGACTAATTTAGCAAATATCTTAAAGGTTTTAAAATAAAAATTATAAATCCTAACATTGACGCTAGGGGGCGTTGAAAGTTATCGCAGTGAATAGGGCATGGTCACTTTACTATACCTAGACACCACATATATGACTATCTACAGTCTGTAGGGGGTTTCAAAGTTTAAGGGGTGGACAGTTGTCTTGGGACACTCTGTAGGGCATGCACATGTAGGAAAGATGGGCATGCACCAGAGAAGTAACCTCAGCATTTAATAAGGGCAGTGAGAATCTACAATTGAAATTAGCATTTCCAATTTTTCTTTCAGGAAATATAGGTGAGGGTCTATACCAGTGTTTCCCAACCTTTTTCGGTCCATGCCCAACCAAAGCCTTTCTAAATTTTCCATGCCCCCCGGTCTCAGTGGCATATATAGAAATATATTTTGAGAGGGTGCCAAAATTATTTCTTAGCCCCTTCCTCCTATGTATTTTTAATAAGTCTAATGAAGCTTTTCAGAACATTTTTAGGTAGAGTTCGCATGCTAAAGAACTAAATCAAGTTATGAGTAATTAAGTTGTAAGTACCAAGGGGGGTCTGGGGGGTCCTCCCCCAGCAAATTTTCGGAAATTTGACTCTAGGAAGCAGGCTTTTAGCTAGTTTGGTATCCCTAGTTGGGAAATTTTGGATATAAATTTTTAGGTAAGGTTTGCATTTTGATGAACCTAATTTTAAAAAAAGTTTCAACTATAAGCGTTCTAAAATTAAGAGATCTTGGGTAATCCCCCAGAAAAGGTTTGGAAATTAGACTCAAAAAACAGGGTTTCAACTTGGTTTCGATACATACTGGTCCAGATTTCAGACATACATTCTCAGATAGGATAATAGTGGATCTTGATAAACTTCTTTTTAAAAAGTTTTTTTTTAAATTTTGCCCCTGGATTGGCCCCACCTGGGGGGCAATTTGGTTGAAAATTTGCAAATTGCCCCCCTAGAAAATGATATTGCTCCCCGGTGGGGCGTGCGCCCCACGTTGGGAAACACTGGTCTATACATAAATTGTTGTGAAATATATATGCATATACTACTATACATATTGAATGTTTAGCTACATAATGTATATTTTTGCATTTGTCTTGAATTATAACAAATTAGTGAAATTTCCATTTGTCATAGCTAAAGTTAAGTGGTTGCATGTAATCTCGTCAACTAGAAACTTCTGACATATTTGAGAAATATAAATTTGTTTAAGGAAAGAATGTGTTATAAGCTAAATGTATCATTGAATATAAAAAAAACACACAAGAAATAAAGCTCAGCTGACAATTGTTTCGGGGATCAAAGGATCCCGTTAGTGCTAAAAGATAGTAAAATAATGACCAACCATAGGTATATATGTTACGGGCAAAGTGATAAATCGGACATTATTAAAAATGTCTGATGTGGAAGAGGGCAATGTGATAAATTAAATGGCATTAATGAATGAAATTTATCCCTTTGCCCGCCTCCACACTGGGCATTATTAATGATGCCCAATTAATCACTTTGCCCGTAACATATATATATATATATATGTTCAGAAACAAATACAACTCTACATAGAATTGGGAAAAAAATTCAATATAAATTTTTTTTGAAAAAATAAAAGGAACAATGTTAAATTACAAAAAAAATTTTTTTTTCGATTTCCAAACAGGTGATAGGTAAAGACCACAATTTAAAACATTATTTAGAAAATATGAGTGTTTGTAATAGGCTTAAAAATCATGGTCAAGAGTAGAGTTACAATAATAGTGTTTTCTTTGAAGCTTTTTTTATTAACAAAAACTCAGATTTTCTAATTAATCATTTAAATTGTGTTCTGTACCTTTCACTTTTTTGGAGAAATCGTATATAAAAATTTTATCTCTCTCACACCTTGTTCCTTATTTTTCAAAAACTTGATATCGAAATTTTAACTGCATGTTTAACTTGAATTTTTCCCTTTTCCATGTTGAGGTGTATTAGTTTCTGAGTATGGAGGTATACCGATGGTTGGTCATTATTTTACAATCTTTTAGCACTGACGAAGGGGATTCTTTGATCCCCGAAATTCTTACTGAAATTGCCTGTGTGCTGAGCTTTATTTCTTGTTATCGTGGATTAAAAACGTTGTTTTTAAATCTCCTTTTACTCAATCCACAAGTACCATCCATTGAAGTTCTAATTAAGATACTTAAAATAATAAAATATATTATGAATGAGAACGAGAGAGATAATTATTTGAATAAAATAAGAGAGATTGAATAAAATAAGAGGAAACCTAAACACTAGCCCTTGTAATTTGTTTCGTTAAGAAATTCGGTACTTACGTATTATACCGTCGACCTTTCAGCACCCGTTAAATTCAGCGGTACATCTATAAACGTTTTCGGATTCAGCGGCACGGTCGACGGCATTATACGTAAGAACCTGAAATTCTAACCAGATCTCTCTTGTATAACCTCTACATTTTCTAAGATCTTGTAGTATATTTACATGTGTGTTATATATCCTTAACTTGGGTCTAGCTGTGCCTCTAAAGCCTCAAGATCCCCCTAAAGAGCCTAAAGACGAAGAAGGCGGTTGCATTTGCTAAACCTTTTGCACCGTCCGAGTTGACACATTCCAATTTGGACATTCAGGTCTCTTCTGCATTTGAAGCTTGCGGCAAATCTGCTGGCAGTATGTCGCTTGTGTGACAGCATCAGAACCTAACGCTCCTTCTGAATTAGCTGATATTTCTTTCACGTTCATTTTGCAGCTTCAAATTCATCTTATTTTCCTTCTAAAAATGCAAAACACTTAGCAGTTTTTGAATTTTGCAGCTACATGGATAAAATTTCTAGTTATCTCATTTCATTTTCTTAGCATTTACATTTATTTGAATCCTGTATAATCAGTTGAAGTGGCCAAAATGTGCATCTTGTCAGCTGAGAAGAGTTTCAAATTCATTGCCTACATAACTTTCAGTACTCCAATAAGCATATTGGTTTAGATCTGTGGAACAAAACTAATACACTAAGTGCTTCTAGGATGTTTCGTACACAATTAGAACAAGCACAGTTTTGCTTTTCATGTTTAAGGAATTCACTTTTTTTAATGTGTTAAGTACTACAATGAAGAAATCAAATCATCTAAATTTTTTGAGAGACTAGTCTAATTTTAATGTGATATTTACTTGAATTCCTAAAGTAATAAAATAGTCTATTCATGTGCATGTTGACTATATATCTGCATGTAGTTTGGTGTATGCAAAATGTTTTGTACACGAATAATCATTGATTCAAAGCCACTTGCCTTAAAAACTCAGTGTTCTAAGTCATATATAACCTCTATATAAATTTTAAGGAATATTTTCTTTCGATTGAATTCGTATGTGAACCTCATTTCCTAAGTTGCTGATTGAAACCTATTGGTATGTTGTAACTTATGTTTAGCATTACTTTACTCAGTCAAGTCACAGGTTATTGACTACATGGAGTGTTCATGAATGAAACCTATTGGACTATTTAAGCATCTGTTACAGTCCAAGTCGTGTGATGTTTCTATAGAGGTTGACAATCGCTAGTTATGGTTGACTATAGCTGAATCAAGAATATAGTTCTTTCAAGTGGAATAAACGTAATATTGGACTGCTTTTTGACACGTGAAATTAGATGGTTAAAAGAGCTCTGCTCTGGAGACTTCGTACAGAAACCAAATTAATAAATATTATTTCCTAGGTATGTGTGTAAAAAGCTGTATTTTTCAAACAAAATTATCGAGTTTAAAACGTGATTGTTAGTTTTGTTGCCTTTTAGAAGGCTATGATTTTTTTATATTATGGCCAGAATGAATTATTTTTTTGACAAGCGATTTGAATTATTAGGAAATTACCTTTTATAATGAGAAAATTTTTTTCGTTCCTTTTTTGGTTTATCATGACAGAAATAACTGCAGTACCAGAAAAATCGTGCTTAGGAACACCTAAAAACCGTTTGGTTGTCTGCATAAAGTCTACTGAAATTAGAGATGGTTTTCAAAGTATAGAGCTTAACAGTTTCCTGTGAAGGATTTTCTCCACAAAAGGTCATCCTTGCTAGCTCATTCAATCTCACTTAAATCCAACTACTCGTAGATGTGATAATTTGTTTATGGTTAAATATATTCTTGTGTGTTTACAACCCAGTCGCCGGATAGTGCCAACAACTTTTTTAGAACAAAGCCTCCATTAAGCAACGGAATAGACGAATCACGGCATTTTATGGCTATACCCATATGGGCAGATTTAGGAGATGGATTGTGGAGTGGCAAGATTGGGGGTTGGACTTAAGGGGTATCCCAATTTCATTTACCGATCAAAAAACGGATAATTCCGAAAGTTGGAAGGGATAAAACCGTCTTATGTTATGACCATCTGTAAATCCGCCCATGGCTGTACCGGGGTTTGCAGTTATAACTTGAAATTGTTTGTAAAGGATCTTAATAGAAATCTTTGAAGGAATTCTGATTGTTTCACCTCCAATATGTTATTAATTCGTAATCGGTTGCTATTAGGAAGTTACCTATCCTTTGTGAGCTAATTATCTATTTATAATTAAACTTAAACTCGGTTCAATCAGTTTCAACCGTGTAGTAGCGATAGTCAACCTATCATACATTTCAGCTTGAACTGTAACATATCGACCTCTACATGTTTCACACATTAGAATTGTTTTCTTCGTTCGTCATAAATTTTGTAATCCTTATTGTTAAATAAGGTGCTATATTATGTTATGTCTACTGTTTTCTTTTGAGTACTTATATATCAAAGACATTTACAAGCCGCCGGCTGCTGTTTCTATGTATTTCGACCATTGTGCTAGGCCTGTCGTAAGGTGCTGATTTGGATATTTTTAGACTGGGGATTTTCTTTTAATATGTTTATTATATCTGGTTTTAAGAGTATTAAAGAGAGCGAGGCTGGCTTTATGACCTATTGTGATCGATTGATTCCACATGAAATTTATTAAAAGCTTTAATAAAATACTAACAAAAACATGTGTTTGGCATAAAAGATTCTCTTTTTATTGATACATTTTGGAAGTTTAGAAAAGTTTATTATTATCGTTTTTATTATTCCAAAGGACGCCTAGTTTAATTAAAGGGTAGAAATAAAAAACAATGCACATTAGATCATCTGTAATTTTGAGTAAGTATGGTGGTTGTTAAATATAATCAATTTGTTACAGGATATAAGTGTGACATTATATGACTTTATAAATATAAAACCAGAAATTATTTTCAAGATTATTTTTTTTCTGCTTAAAACTCTGATTTTTTACTTGTCTATATCTCATTACACTTTTTTAATAAACTCTATGGAACTAGGTAGATATCGTAGGGCCACCAAAGCTTGGGGTAAGGAAAATGAGTTAATAAAACGGAGCTGGTTCTGGTTGAAAATGCATAAATATCAAGAGGATTGGGATGATTTTCCCATGTATTTTTTAAACTAACTAGCCTACCCGTATAATATACAGATACACGAACGAGCGATCGGCGTTCGCAGAGAGTTTGCCCTCTGCAAAAAAATTTTCTGCAAGAAAAACAAAAAAAAACTTTTTTTAAATGTTTCTGCAGACTTTTTTTGATCGATGATTTTTTTCTCTTGTTTTTCGCCAAATACATCAGTCTAGCAGACATGAGTTTCTTCCGCGGAATCGCGATGTTCCGCATTTTCATAAATTCGCGGCCCGAGAACTAATATTGATTTTTCAGATAATTCGTACTTTTTTAGAAAATTATTTTCAAGAAATATCACGATCTATCTCGGAAAAAAGTCAGAAAATCGTGACTTCTCGTAAAAGCTTTGTTTTGCACCGTTCCTGGCCGTGGACTTCAAGTTGAAGTCTGCTTCTTCTCGCGTTGTTGCAGTGCAGAAAGAACAACTTTACCGTGTTCAAAATCCAACAAGTCCGGTGTTTTTTTTTCCCCGAAAATTCCGTTTTTCCTGCGACTGCTTCTTTCGGGCTTCGTGTTGGTTGAACAGTTCTCACTTTGCAATTGCGATGCAGAAAAATCAATCTTACTATGGTCAGAGCAACCTATTAATTCTAGTGGTATCCCTCAGAATTGCGCTTTTCTCGATTTTAAACAAAATTTTTAACTTATGAGGTTTTTATAAGTTGTGAATTCTTATTGATAGGTCGCTTTGAAACAACTTAACAAGATAATAATACAGTGGGTTTTTAAAATCTTGTTGGAACATGACCTGTTTTAGATATCTGATATGATTTTAGTTTTAAAAAATTCTTTCAAAAATACATTTTTACTTTCTTTCTTTACTTAGAAAAATGATATTGGTCAAAAAATTCTAGTAATTTAATTATTTTTAATTTTAAAGTATTCCAGTATTATATAACAAATTAATTAAACTTTTTAATTTTGATTACATTTTGGTTTATTATGCAGATGTAGATTACTTGAAATTTGTATTCTATGTATAAAGATATTAATCTGGTTAATATTAATGACTAGTTTGATGCTAGTTTACAGTTCTTAAAATCCACTAAAATATAACCCAGGAAAATTAAAATGAGTTAATTGTAAAAATTATTCGTTTCAAGCTAAAAAAACAACAACTGCAAATTGCTTAAAAAACTTGCTTAAACTGCAAGGCGATAGTACCGGATCATCAGAATCCGTGTATGACAGTTATTATGCTTAGAATTAGTTGCATTTTTTAAAGAAGAGGACGGTTTATTAAATAAAATTTAAGAACGAAATGTGTCATTGTGTAGAAGGAATGTGTAAATTCTTGCAGAAAATTTTTCTGAAAAAATTTAAGTTGGCAGAGAGGTTTTTATTTTATGAACTAGCAATCCTCTATACCAGGAGTGGCCAACTCAAATGGCCACTTTGGAACACCACAATACTCCCGCGTGCCGCATATAAAATTTTAGGAGAGTATTAGCTTCTCAGAACATAGAATGAGTTAAGTAAGTTGAATTACCTACGTAGATTATTTCAACTTACTTATTATTCAACTTGCCATTTTAATAGATCTTTTGCATAGTTTCCTAAATTAAATATTAATTTAGATTGACCTTTGATACCCCCAAAAATGCCTTCTCTATAGGAACTTAACAGGTGCCGTTAAAAAACACAATAAATTACTTAAAAGTAAGTTATTTAATTCATCGCCTGTGGCACATATAGAAATTTATTTCAGTAGGGGCCCAAATTTTCTCTAAAAATTAAAGCTAGATTTTTGCACCAGGAAAGAGTACTCCATATTCTTCCTCAGCCCCCAACCCTCATGCATATTCAATATGTATCTTTTTAAATAAATTTTTAGGTCAGATTGCACCTGGAGGAACTTAATATCTTAAAAAAAATGCGAATACTAGTCCGAAGTTCTAAAGAGGGGTGGTGGTTCGGGGCCCCCCTAGAAAATTTTTGGAAATTCGATTCTAATTAGCAGGTTTTTTACTCATTTTGGACACTAAGTCCGAATTTTGGGAGGCCTTAACTTTTGACTTGTGTATTAGGGTGGTTCATAAAAACTTTTTTTGAGCTAGAGTCCGGGCCACCCCTTAATTTTTTAGACCTATCAACAGTATATTGCAGAAAATTTTTTAGCTTCCTATTCAAATTCTAAGAGGGTGCTCAATGACCCTCAATATTAAACATTAGCAGGCACATAGGGAATGTGACTAATAAATAACTATTCAAAAATATTTCAAATTTTTCACATATTTATTTGTTAGGAACTTGGTTTATAGTAGTATTATTAACATTATTATTATTTCTTAATTATTTTGGTACTTTTCTGTTAGCCGGGCGCAAGCGAAAAATCACCAAATAATGAAGAATTCCGCCAAATTTCTACAATCAAAAGGGGAATGGGTACACTTCGCTTGGAATTATTTTTTGATAGAAGAATATTTAAATTTACATAAACATGTTTATTTTAATTAATTTGCTTTTTTTAATTCTGCATTTGGAAACAAAAAACTGTTTGTTTACATTTTGCATATATATAGCTATTCCTAAGTAAAGAGAAACAAGTAAAAGTAATATTTTGAGTAGACTTTTAATTATATACAATGTAGGAGTTTTTTATTTGTAATTAAGCTGTATTCTGATCTGTTTAAAGAAATTTCCTAACAAGAAATTTGTTACAGCTTTACCTTCAACTCGCTTTAGTAAAGAAGTTTTTCTAATTGGCCTAAGAGCAGTAGATATGTTACCGCTAAAGTTGAAAATTAGTTATTCTAAAGAATACCTAGGTAAACTTTAGATTAACTGATTTCTGTCGTTAATGTGCGGATATTAGAGTTTTTCACATTTTACCTAGGGAATCTACACTAGGGTGCATCAAACGCCCCATGATTTTTAAAATTTGATAATATTGTTTTGTACCCAACTTAATTTTGTTCCAAATACTTCAAAACTGATACATACAAAGTTATGTAAAAATATAATAATATTTAATGGGTCCACATCGAGCTTAAAGTTTTGAACTTTTGCTAATGTTTTAAGAAAAATGCAATAAATTCAAAGATAAAATGCTCACAATTTTTTATTAATTTTTTTCTGAAGAACTACTTTAATATTGTATCTAATGATTCAAGTTTCATTAATCTGTGATTGTTCTATATTAGGAGTTATAATTTTTCTTATGGTAAAAGAAGTTCATGTAAAGTTGTTTTTTCCACAGTACTCAATGTTATAACTCTGGAACTTTCTGCCTTAGAAACACCAAATTTGGTTCATTTTGTTCACCATTTTATGAGATTTGAATAGACATGTGACTTGACCCATTTAATTAAAAAAATTTGCATCTAAAAAATTTTAAAAGTTTTTATAATTAAAAATTTTTTTTTGAACTATAATATTTTTAGATAATTTTTAAAAGTTTATGTTTCTTACATTTTCTATAAAAACTCTTTAACCAAATACCATGTTCTAATTTAGATTTTATCCAACAAATAAAAAAATGTTATTGAAATTTAAGATGGTTCCCTTACACCTTCACAAGTGTGGCTCAAATACCCCAAGTATTTTAATAATTCCTACAAAACTCTGCAATTAAATAAATTTTGTTCCAAATGCTGTTATTTTTATAGTTGGTAAATATGCATTTGGATGGCACAGGAAAGCGTAGCCATCAAATGAGCTGTACGCAAGTATTACGGTTAATTTATTTTACTTCTCTAATTATTTAATTATTTTCATATTAACAGTTTGTTCACCTTGCTATTAAATTAGATTATTGTAAATTAATTCAGAAATATAACTGACCCATACTTTTGATCTTACTCGAGGGTATATGCTAACAGTTATTTGCTTTTGAGTGCTTCCAACGACTTCAGCTTGACGCTTTTCTGATTTGTATTATTGGTCAATGTTTTGGAGAGTTAGGTATCCCAATGCCAAAGTTGCGTATTCAGGAAAGTATCACTGTCCTTTACAAGCATTCTAAATTTCTACAGACACTCGTCTTTTGGACATATCCACTGTTGCATAAGAAGCCGCAACCGAAGATGTTTATCCTCCAAGTTCTGCAACTTTTATTCCTAATTCCTAACGGGGCTATAATATAAGGTCACTTCTCATGAAATGAAGCATTAATAGAATATATCATTTTGATTTCTCCACATCTTTTAGCCATACTGAAAATGAATTCAGTGTTTTCAGCCATAGAGACGATATTCTGTTCTTTCAGTTCATGAAAAGTGACCGAATACTCACATTTGGATTATGAAAAAAAGCCTTTTTGAAAAGATGGTCGAAATGAAAGAAAGAACTTTTTGTTGCAAAAAAAAGATGCACACACATAAGAAAGAAATTGAGTTTTAATTCCGTATTAGATGACTTTCACAGATGGATGATTGGGTTCTTTATGGCGCATGACCCAAGACAGGGTAGTGCGCCATTCACTGACTTTCACAGATTTTCTGATGATTCTGAATGCACAGATAGTGTAAACAACAGTGAATTTGATAAACCATCAACAAGTGATCTCAGAAGTCACATCATCGAAGTTAAAGAAAAGGGACAAAATTGCATTAATGAAGAACATTAATTGCAGAACTTGGAGGGAAAACGTCCTCCGTTGCGGCTTCTTATGCAACAGTGGATACGTCCAAAAGACGAGTGTCTGTAGAAATTTCGAATGCGTGTAAAGAACAGTGAGACTTTCCTGAATACGCAACTTTGGCATTGGGATACCTAACTCTGCAAAACATTGACCAATAATACAAAGCAGAAGAGCATATCTAACTAAAGTCGTTAGAAACATTCAAAAGCAAACAAACTACTGTTAATATGACAATAATAATTATATAATTCTTCTTTATCAGCTCAACAACCTGTTACAGGTCTTAGCTGCCTCGACAGCACGCCTCTTCCAATTCAGTAGTATTATATAATTAGAGAAGTAAAATAAATTAACCGTGATCCTTGCGTACAGCTCATTTGATGCTACACTTTCCAGTGCCATCCAAATGCATATTTACCAACTGTAAAAATAACAGCATTAGAAACAAAAGTTATTTAATTGCAGAGTTTTGTAGGAATTATTAAAATACTTGGGGCATTTGAGCCACACTTGTGGAGGTGTTAGGGAACTGAGGCGACACCGCCAAAAGAGCGCTCAAGCGCCAGAAGAAAGACTTTTGGCGAGCGCAACACCAGCGCCGCGAAGCAACCTTGCCCGGGCAGCTCTCGCCGGGCAGATCACATTCCTCAACGAACGACGGACACTCTGCGCGCTCTGTTATTTCTCTCGTCCTCGTATCGCGGCTAAGCCTAAACGCCACGCGCGTTATTGTTATGTTTTTAATAAATAGTTCATAAAAAGCAATCAGCCTTAGTTTCATTTATCAAGTAGATGGTGTAGCACTAAAATCTTATAAGCAGTAATCCAGAGCACCATCTCAGAACCATCTTAAATTTCAATAAAAAATTTTTATTTGTTGGATAAAATCTAAATTAGAACATGGTATTTGGTTAAAACGTTTGTATAGAAATATAAAATGTAAGAAACATAAATTTTAAAAAATTATCTAAAAATATTATATTTCAAAAATTTTTTTTAATTATAAATACTTTAAAAAAATTTTTAGATACAATTTTTTGTAATTAAATGGGTCAAGTCACATATCTATTCAAATCTCATAAAATGGTGAACAAAATGAACCAAATTTGGTGTTTCTAAGTCAAAAAGTTCCAGAGTTATAACATTGAGTACTGTGGAAAAAACAACTTTACATGAACTTCTTTTACCATAAGAAAAATTATAACTCCTAACAGAACAATCACAGATTAATGAAACTTTAATCATTAGATACAGTATTAAAGAAGTTCTTCAGAAAAAAATTAAGAAAAAATTGTGAGCATTTTATCTTTGAATTTATTGCATTTTTCTTAAAAAATAGTTAAAAGTTCAAAACTTTAAGCTCGATGTGGACCCATTTAAAGTCAAAAGAAAACAAAAATATTTGGCAGGACAACTTTTTAGGTGTAAAGGAACATTTTTAGATTGGGTACAAAGTGATTTGTTTCTAGAGGGGCGTTTGATGCACCCTAATCTACACTATAACGGCCTCTTGATAGTTAAAGTTCAAAATAGTTTGTTTCGCTCAATACTTTCTGTTAAAATGTTGAGGTGCTCACTGCGCCATGCGCTTACCCCTGCGCAGTCGGGTTTCAATACGTAGTTTGTTGTCATATTTGGTGTTTTGATTTCAAACTTAGTGCGTAGCACTGGTAGTTGTCATGTTGAATGTTAAAACAAAATAATACAAGCAAGTAAGTACTGTAAATTTACATGATTAAGTACTACTAAAACGGGTATTTTAAAACAATTGTGTTGAAGCTCCGACTTTAGAGTGACAGATTTCTTTTAACGAAAGAAAATGTCCCAGCTGTTGAAATATCTTTTCAACAAACGTTAATTCAATAATCACTGGAACCTGGGCAAGGGTTTAACATATGTAATCGATCGCAAATCCTAGCAATAGTTCAGGGTAGGCTGCCAGCCGATTACACCGCGCTTTCATTAAGATTTGCTAGTTTAAGTGCTCATTGAAATACGCTGTCAAATCGAGATAGAAAAACCACAATTGATACAAATCTCAGTTGGTACTTTAATATTCTATTATTATTGCTTTTATATTCTAGTTTTAAAATTGCTATTTCATTACTATTTTTGTGGGATTTGCGTGTTTTGTGTAATATGAAAAAAGTACCGATCCCCCTTTTTTGATTCGTCATTGTTACTGTTTACCCCCAAAACGAGTTTGGTTATAGTTAGGGCAGGGGGGTTTGGGGGGGCGGCAGCCCCCCCAACCACCTTAAACTTTTTATAAAATAAAATTTTGTACTTTAACGGATCACCCTCGTTAATATGTAAAATAACTGATTACAGGTAGTATGCAGATTAACGAGTGTCTAGTCGGTAGGGTGCAGAATACCTAGGTAATTTCAAGATTACCTAGGTAATCTTAGAAATTGAAAAAAATTTCGCTCTTTAACGGATCACCCTCGTCAATCTGCAAATTACCTAGGTTATCTGTAAATTAACTTATTTCCGGACTTTAACTGTAACAGATACATTAACTAATATACTAGCTACCCCAAGAGAAGTAATTCAGTGCTTTCATTACCATTTGAAAGAATCTAAACTGGTAAGATCTGCTACCCACACATTTGACTGTTTGGGATTGTGAACGACAATTATAGAACTAAATGAAGAAACCAAGGTATTTTCATAATATACTATTAAAAGTCTCAAACATTGCATGGAAACAGAGAAATCCTATATCAGAGATGATTACCAAGAACTATTAGAATTGACTTTGATTTTTTTGGTATGTCCACCATCAATAATACATTGGCGAGCTCCAGGATCAATGTGCAATGCCCGATGGATGGTTTAACTCCAATATGCATCAAATGTATATTTATTGCGGGATCAGAAATATGTGTTCAATTTAACTGTGAGAGACGGAAAGCAGATTTTCACATTTATGCAATTTGGTGCTCTTTTGTATGCTTAAGTATGGGCATAAGAAGCGCATATTGCAATTGAGGCACCTGGATTAGATTTTATGTTTTTAAAAGATATTGAAAAGTTTAAATTAATTAATAAAGATATTGTGCTCACTGCAAGAAAGGTCATGACGCACCATATGTGGTAGGCTTAAAGTTTACAAGTAGTCAATGACTGCCGAAAGAGGGGTAAAGTTGATAGAAGATTTAAATAAATATATCACCAATAATGAAAATAAGCAATTCTTGCTGCAGGTTGTGGAAGCTAACAGAATGCATTCCATCAGAAACTACCAAGAAATCCATTTCAGACACTATTGCGCAATAGAATAATTTTGTTGTCTAGGAGCAAAAAAATACCTACAACTTTTACTTTGTACTTTATATTTTGATTTATTCTTATGTTAATAGGTAGTAAAACAAAAATACATACTTAATTTGGTAGTTTTTGGTTTTTAAAACAATTTAATGAAAAAATTGCAGTAGAATGCACTAACTTATAAAGTTCGGGGGGCTTGAGCACCCCCCTGCAGTTGAGATATGAAGTTGAAATTTTCCCAAAATATTACTGTCTACAAGTCTAAAAAATTTGAGGGGTGGCCCGGTTTATATTTGAAACTTTATTTTTTACCATGTATTGTTGAACCATGTATTTTAGTGTGTATGCGTGTGAAAAAATCTCGCGGGCCGCAAAATCATTTCAAGCGGGCCGCGGGATGTCCACTCCTGCTCTATACCTAACCTATAGAACACAAAAAGAGAGAATGTGGAATGTAAAAGGAACAGCACCAGTGTTTGAAGTTGGAATGGACCCATGAATATTTTTAGCCAGATAAGGATGCCATGAATAACAGGTGATGCCTAAGTGTACCTTTGAGGTTGATGCAACTTGCCTGATGAGTCATCGGTTGGTGACATATTATTTAGTGTTTGCGTGATATGATCAGCTTAGTAAATAAACCTTTGTAAACAGAAACACTTCAAGAAAGATATTTTCTGTCTGGGTAAGTTACCGATGAGTTTCACATTTCAAATCTTTGTTATTTTCGTGGGAGTATCCGAGAAGGAGAAACTCAGAATGAATTATGAAATGATTTATTGATTTCGTGGGGGAGATATTGGATGATATTGATTTTTCGAAGGAAATATCGGAAGGATACATTTCAATAACTAATAACTTATTACGCTCTGGATCTTTTTCTTTTTGGAATTTCAACCGGGGCAACCTGTCATTTTGATCTACTCCTTGAAAAATAATTTTGGTAATTTTTTCAGATTTTTTAGCATGTTTTTAGGGGTCGCTACCGCCCTTTAAAGTTTCAACTTATTCATTTAAAATAGGGAAAACAAAAATAAAACCAAAGATTAAACCATCACATCTTGTTCATGATTTTTTTATGAGAAGCTGATATAGTTATAGATATAATGGTTCAAGTTCAACTCTTCTATCACCCCTCTTTCGGTAGTAATAATTTTTTAATATCAAAAGAACTCGTGGAAAGTTGTTTTTCCTGCATTTTTAAAAAGCTTATAACTCTAGAACTATACAACTTAAAAACCTGAAATCTTTCTTATTTTGTTCGTAAATTTTTTGTGTTTTATTTGATGTGCATCATGACCATCATTTATAGAAAGTTTTTTTATAAATTTAAAAAAAAGTGAAAAAAAATTAAAAAAATTTTTTTTTTGAAAAAATATTAAAAGCATTTTAACTCTTAAAATGAACATTACTACCAAATATCAAGTTGAAAATAAAATTTAATCATGTATAAAAAAATAAAAATATTCGAAATTTAGGCAAGTCCCTAAACTATTCCTAAAATTATACAGCAAGAGCGATTCACTCACGGAAAATTCATAAACTCGCTTGAGGGTGTTCATATGACCTAAAACATGCAAAAAATGTCACATGGATTTCAGAAAATACGACAATTAACAGATTCGGTACAAAATCTTATAGTGCTAGTTCCCAGCTTTAAATTAATTCAATTTGCATGCATTTCTCCGGAAAATTCCTAAAATTTATGTTTATATCTAATTGTTTTTACTTTTAACAAGTCAAATCCAAGTAAATTAATAGTTTTAGAACACAAAATAATTAGATATAAACATATTTTAAAATAGGGCGTTACTCAAACTTATAAAATAAGGATCACCCTAATAAAGCATATACGTTTTTAATGAGTAATTCAGCATATATTACAGAAACTACATACATTTTAATATAATCTAGTTTTGTCATGTAATTATTCTTAATAACAAACAATGATTTTTTTACTGAATAATTTAGTTTATTCCACTGCAACCACATATGACATAAAACGTATAATTAGTATCTATACGGTAACCACATTTTAATATGCATTTAAGAAGAAAAATATCATGATTCAATATCCTTACCTTTAATTTAAATTCATCTTAAGACATTAATATATATTTTTAGAGTCTGGATATTTGCTTCTAAATTGCTTGACCAACAATAATAGGTACTGTTTTTGTTCTTCATCTGCTGTATGAAGTCTATTGTATTCTTCCATTCCCTCCACGTTCTGCTACATCATTAACAACTTTGATAGAATTGGCTATTTCCTTACATTTCTTGTAAGATTCATTTTCAGTCCAATTAGTCACATCTGTTTCCAAAAAGTCTGTAATTTGAAAGAACCTCAAAGTGTTGCTTGTTACAAAATCTTGCAAATCCTTTAAGTGGATGTCATCAGGATCAAAAAGGCCAAGTTTCAAAAGTTCACCATTCTCTTCCTTTTTTAAAGCATGTACCATTTTTCTTTTAGTTTCCAAATAGACATTGTCATAGAAAAATGCAAAAGAAATTAGTTTTTCTGACAAATATCACAAATTTCTTGCGAACTTCTTCATTGCACAAAGGGAAATGTCTTTATTCACATATTCTTAATCTTTCAATTTTTTCTAGAGCAATAAATCATTTATGGGTGCAGAGCAAGTAGATTGAGCATGATACCTGTAAATTTTCACCACAAATGAGCAAACTTGACGTATTCTAGATCCTTCTTGCTTAAAGAGTTTGAACCGATCTCTAAATAAATAAATCTTGAGTGAGAATATAGCCTTCGCCAGCCATCGAGCTCAATGCAATCCACCTGGGGCCCTAAATTTAACACCTCTTTCAGGTACTCCACCTAGGAAAATGATCAAAAGCTCTAGCAGTTCTTTATAATCATCCCTGGGTTGAAAATCATGAAGTTGATTTTGAGAAAACTTGATTACTTCAGATGCATTCTCTTACTTTTTCATTAATTAAATCGTCAGCAATGGAAGTCTGAAATTTTCCATGATAGATATCCACGAAGTTTTAAACCTTTTAAACAGCAGTATGTCTATTCCACTTGAAACCCCTAGTGATTTAACAACAACTTCCGTCACAGAAAAACGTTTTGTTCAAAGAAGAGTTGATAATTAACTTCTATTATGGAATAAATATTGCCTTTTTGGTGAAAAAATTAAATTCTGAACAAAAAAATCAATAATTTTACTAATTTTTTTTGCGTAACCATTCAATTAATTAACGAAATACAATGTTAATATTTATTATTATAATAATTTAACACGTTTTAAATTGATTTTGGTACAATTTTCAATTAAATAAGCTAACTTTTCGGTATTACTTAGGCCTGTTAAGAAATCACAAAAAACGAAAAAATACTTAAAAAATACGAAAAAATTAAAAAATGGTAAATTAACTCCCAATGGAAAAAATTCCCAAGATGACAGTATGAACATCTTTATTTAATATTATGACTTGTTTTAGCGATAATTATGGATTCCTGTGCAGTAATTTATAATTAAATCACAAAATGTATGAAATTTCTCAATTTTTAATTTTTTTGAACTTTGGTAGCGACCCCTAAATATTTTTCAAAAATTCTGAAATTTTGGTGTAATTGCTTTTTTTATACATAGAACAAAATAAGAGGGTGCCCCGTGCAAATTTTGAAAGTTCGATTTTAAGGACCACCCTAGGGGAGACCCTTTGGGTTACCGCATCTTAAAGAACTACTCCTTGTAAGACACAAAATTCGTAAATAGACAAAGTTAGAGGTCCTCCCCTTTAAAAAAATAAAAAGAATTTTCTCCTGAAAGAATTATTTTTTCTTATATTGAGATCCTCTGGGTTTCAATCCAAGATAGGACCGCTCGTTGTAAGCGGCAGGATTTTACAGGAAAAAAACAGCATAAAATATACTTTCAAATTTAGGCGGGGGGAGTTGAAATCACCCTTTTTTTTGGAATAAACCCCGGGATTTTTGGGAATAAACCGGGAATTTTAGGGGAATATTGGGAATTTGAACGTAATATTTCACCATCAGTTTTAATTTTCTAGGTACACTTTTATGGAATTTCCTTAAGACAATTCCTTCCTTTAAGACAATTTTTGATATAAAACTACTGAAAGACCATTCTGCAATTGAAATTCTTATTAATAATGAAGTAATTTAGCAAATTAGTTTAACCCTTTATTTACCGCATTATGATTCGCTGCAATTTTTTTTCGTGCAAATACTTTTTTTGTCACTAAATTGAAAATTAAGGGATATACATAAATAAAATAATCATCTTTGGAAAATTGAATCCGCCTGAGCCAATTACTTAAATTGATACTTTTGGGTACTGTCAGTACACAGAGTGCTAAAATATTCTCACAATACAAGAAAAACAGCTTTTTTATCGCAGTAATAAGTCTTAAAAATAATACACTTAACTATTTGAAAATATTGGAATTGGAATAAAATCAGGAGTTGAGTTGTTCTTATCGGAAAATTTCCGCAATATTCAAAATTCCCATCCCAAAAAACCGGGTTATTCCCGGGAATAAACCCAGTTTTTTCCAGCCTTTACATCTCTACCTTTAGGCCATTTGATGTGAAATAAATAAAAAACCCTCAATTCTCAACCTAACCCTCTCGAATTTCAATGAAATTTTCAGAGTTGTTCTCTTCGATGGTTATAAATAAGAAAATTATCTTATACTTCAATTTTCTCTGTAATTTCTTATACAGGGAGGGTGTTTCAAAAGTCCGTTTCGCTGCTTTTATTTGGAACCAACGGGTCAAGGAAGTAAGGGTTACCCCTAGGTAAGGGACCCTGGAGAATCCATTGAAGTGACTTATAGCGCCCCTAGCGGCGAAATAAAAAAGTTAAAAAAATTAATTTAAAAATTATATAAGATAGAGCAAAAACCGCGATAATGCGAACGTTATGAAAAACTCACTGAAAAAAAATTTCATGAATATATCGTGAATATTCACGGAGATATTAGCATGAGAAAAGAGATGTGCATGAAGTTGGCCGTGGCATGGTAGCCGTGCCAAATGAAAATGGTGCAGATCATTACTGCATCGTTACTGCCAGCAAAATTAACGTTACTGCCCTAAGCCTAATGGTCGAAATTTTCAAAAACGTTTCCACGGCCAGCTTCACGTTGCCTTGGCAACTTGCTGAAAAAACCCTCTAAACCATCCCAAATTGAGGCTTTATATCAGTCATCGTTACTGCCATAGATATTGACGTTACTGCCATCAATAACGACGTTACAACCCCGCCTATTCGCTTACAAAAGTAAAAAAACCGTTTCCACGGCCAGCTTCACGTTGCCGTGGCAACTTGCTGAAAAAACCCTCAAAACCGTCCCAAATTGAGGCATTATATCATTCATCGTTACGGCCATAGATATTGACGTTACTGCCATCAATAACGACGTTACAACCCCGCCTATTCGCTTCCAAAAGTAAAAAAAAACGTTTCCACGGCCAGCTTCACGTTGCCGTGGCAACTTGCTGAAAAAAACCTCAAAACCGTCCCAAATTGAGGCATTATATCAGTCATCGTTACTGCCATAGATATTGACGTTACTGCCATCAATAACGACGTTACAACCCCGCCTATTCGCTTCCAAATGTAAAAAACGTTTCCACGGCCAGCTTCACGTTGCCGTGGCAACTTGCTGAAAAAACCCTCAAAACCGTCCCAAATCGAGGCATTATATCAGTCATCGTTACTGCCATAGTTATTGACGTTACTGCCATCAATAACGACGTTACAGCCCCGCCTAATCGCTTCCAAAAGTAAAAAATGGTTACCGCGTACTTTACGCTGCCGTGACCGGATAAACGAGACATATGCTACAATTGCTACATAGCATATATCGTTACTGCATCGTTACTGCCAGCAATATTTTCGTTACTGCATGGTTGAAGGTATTGTGTTGATATCTTGGAGACCTTTATTCACCTTTTGGGGGGTTCTATCGGTCTTAATTTGCTTTCAATCGATAGAAATCCTTCACTTAATAGAGCTCATCAGGTTAGCAATTTTCATTCAAACGGAAGATATTCGCCATATGGAATAGGCAGCCAGATTCAAAGACTTCGCCACTTTAGAGGAGGTTTGAGGGACTCTATATAAGGCAATTGCATCTCTCTACCCCCTTCCACATACCCTTCAGATCCCCAAAACGGGGTTTCTGAGAAAGTAGGCTTAATGAACAGGAAATTTTATTATCTGCCGTATTCATGCTATAAAATCACTCAAGGAAGCAAGCATGATAGTGGGAGGGTGTCATACTCTTTATAAACCCACTATTTTGCTCTATTCTGGAACCGCTATTTCATACCTTTCAACTCTGGCGGTTATTACTTCTGCGCATGCGTGTATATTACAATTTTTCAATGATTATTATTATATCAACCTAGTATGTTCATACCAAATTTCATCAAAATCTATCCAGTAGATCTGAAGAAATCGAAAAAATGTGCAAATTCTCTTAATTTTGAACACCAGTGTAATAAGAGAAGATGAAACTTTAATTGTTTTAGGCATATTGTCGATTGTTGTAGATTGAAATCGATTGTTGTAGCATAAACATAAAAATGTGGATCCTACATTTAACTATTTCCCCATTTGGACTGGCAAAGCCCATCTATAACACACCAGAATAATTTTTTTTTAAAAATGGACTGGCGAAGCCCATCTTTAACGCACCGGATGATATTTATTAAAAAACTGAAACCCGGGCGAAGCCCGAGTCTAGCTCGTCAGCGTTAGTACAATGATAAAATAAAAGATCAGAAAAATTACATTTGTGTTGATAAACAAACATTTACCGTATTTTTAAACTCTTGAGTGAGGGTACGAACTTTCATGGAACAATAGGTCACAATAAGACAAACCAGCCACCTGGTCATCAACTTCTGAATAGATTATTATCAATTAAAAATTTTTTGCTACGTGCGTGTTTTTACCCCCACCTACCCTAACTCCTGTTCTATTCAACCAAAAAAAATGTATCACCTTTCGCTTTAACCAGTTTTAACGGAATTTTACAAAGTTTTAAATGATATACAATTTGACTATGTCCATATTTTTTGAGGATTTTTTTTGTTGAAAAATAAAATAAAAACAATGATGGTGTCCTTGAATTATTTTAAAATTATGCTTGTTTTTTGTAACATTTTAAGTCTGAAAATAAATAGAATGGTTCAGCCATGGGATTAGGAGGAGTTATAGCAAAAAGAGTAGTTTTAAATACTATAAAAGGGGGTAACTTTGGCCCTTAAGAGTAACTTTGGTCCATCGAAAAGTGTTTCTGTATAAAAAAATTAAATTATCACCTAATTAATGCTAGACCCAACCAAGCTCGGATCCAGGGGGCAACTGGTCAATTGCCCCATGTGGTGTACTAGTGTTGTAAAGAACTAGTGTTTTAAACTTGTACTTAGTGAACCAGAAAAACTAAATACAAACTTTTAAAAGAACATTAGATTTGAAATTTTTTAAAAATCAGTATTAAGAGCAGGACGAATTTAAAATGTAAATAATAAACTTAATTTATTCAGACTTCCTGTTCCAATATTATTTAGTGTTCTGGGACATGGAAATGGCGACGAGGTCAGTAAAAACTCACGTTTATTTGTTATAATATGTTTTACATGTTTATTTGTAAAGCATAACGATGAGTATAGAGTAATCGGAAGTCTGAATGATTTTGATCAAGTCTAGATGATTGTTATATGTCGAACAACTTGAAAAGTTTTTCATTGCTAATGATGTCCAGAATACTTAAAAAAAGTTGCTGTATTTTTATCTGTTATTGGTTCTAGTACATATAAGCAGGGTTGGCTGTATTGGACAATGACAAACCATCAACAAAAAAAACATGTGAAAAAACCATCATTTTGGACCCATTTTTGAGTTTTTTCAAGAAAAATCAAGATTTTGTCAGTTTTAATATTGAAGAAAAACATTTAACGAAATAACATCCAAGAACTGCAGTTAAGTGGGGTGTTTTTTTTTTTCAAAATTTTAACCAGGTTTCAATAATTAAGGGAGTGTTTTTCAAATTTCAGTATGGGTTTTTTCATTATTGAATATATTTTTTTCAAAATTTAAGACGTTAAAGTTAAAACTAGATATTAAAAATTAAGGAGAATTTTTTAAATTTCAGTATTTTTTTAGTAGCATCGATAAATGAACACTTTAAAATAAAATAACTGACGAACTTTTAAAAACATTTATCAACTATGGAAAAACTGACATTATTTTGACAGAACACATTCAACATAGAAAGAACTCACTAAAATTTGAAACTAACTCCCTTACTACACTGTAAAAAAAACTGTAGAAAAACAGAAATTTCAATAACAGTGACTTTATGTTTACAGAGATATTCTGTCATGTAACATTCCCACCGCACTTCTATTTATTTTATGTAAAATAACAGTTTTTACCTAGTTTTTTAGCTTATCTGTACTTAAACAGAAACTTACTGCATTGAAAACCAATACAGCTATTGGCAACGTTATACTGAATCTTATTTGGTTCAGTGGTAGCGTGCGTGCTTAGCATGCGGTAGGTCGCGGGTTCTATCCCCGGTTATCAATTAATTAAAATTTAAAAAACTCTACTAAAATAAGTGCATGCGCACAAGCAGAAAATTACTGAGAGGCAACAGAAAAATCTGTAGCCCACTTGACAGAAAGTTCCTTTTTACCAGCATTTACCTGTAGGTTACAGCTTTTTTCTGTTTACAGGATTTTTCAACCTACAGATTTTTTCTGGCAACTTTTGCTGCCAGAAATTTTCTGTTTTTTTGCAGGATTATTTTTTACAGTGTATATAGGAGAAAGCCACTTAATTTTGTAAAAACAACACTTTTTCCGAAAAAACCCAGTTTTATATGGTTTTTCAAGATCTTATTGAAAACCCCCCCAAAAAACCCAACCCACTTGGGTTTTTAAAAACCCCGGGTTTTAGCAAACCTTGGTACTGGCCCAATACACACACTTCCGTACATTGAAACCTATTCAACCTTAACTTCTAGTAAAGTATTAAGTAGGGGAGGGTGGGGGCAATTGTAACACTTTGATATCCTCAAAATGAGAGGCTGCCTGGGCAAAAAGGAGATGACAGTAGGTAAAAGGAAGGCGAATGAAAGAATATCAGAGATTTCCCAAGGCTGACATTTGAGTTGTGGCTGTGTAATTAAGAAAAGAGTGTTTTTCGAGCATCGAAGTAAATTTCTTCTTTTGTGTAACTTTCCTTCTCCTGCACTGCAGGTATGAAGCACAACAACACTGATTTTATGTATTGTATGAACATGTATCCTAGTTTTTTTCTGCTTAGTTTCAAGATGATACTGTAGTTAGTTTCGCGGAAAACGAGGGTTGAACTAAAAATGGCAACGTGGGGTCGATTGTAACACTTCAGCCGGGGACAGTTGTAACATGTTACAACTGACCCCAATGTAGAAAATAACATGTTTCAAAAGTATTTTCGATGTATTGATTTATTATTCACACTTACCCTTAATATTGGCATATAATTATGAATTTTTACGGTTTTAGGATGCCGAGATCACGTAAAAGGAAAACTGAAAGGGGCTGATTAGTCTAGAAAAAATGGAGGGAGAGGCTGTTGAGGTTTCTGTGTCTAAAAAGTTTATTAGAAGTGTTGCTAGTGAGCACGATATTTTTATGTAACATTATACAGATTTTTTCAGAAGAAAATAAAAAATGAAAATCCTAAAGTGGGTTATAATCAACACAATAAAGTTTTCGATCAAGGACAGTAAGAGGAACCATTTTTTGTGCAAAAAATGGTCCCAGGTTCGTTGTACTACAAGGGAATTAACTTATGGATACCCTAATTGCCCTTGTGAATAATTATTTACTATTATTTACTCATCAACATTCATTATTATTTAAAACTCATTATTTGAGTGAAAAGTTCATTATTTCCATTCTAGTCTATGTATTTAATTATTATTTAACAAGAAAATATAAATTGTTAATAAATTTGAATGATTTTTATCTATTTTTATGAATTTGTTTTGTGTTACAATTGACCCTTATATGAGTTACAATTGACCCTTCAAGTGGGGACGATTGTAACGTTTTTCGATTTTCGATGTTTTCATTACTAAATTGCAATGCATGTCCACCGGAAGGTTTTCACAACAAAATTGTAATTGGGATATATCAACCTATTTTCATACCAATTTTCATAACTCTAACATAAAAAATGGCTTAGTTTGAGATCAAATAAACAATTTTGTTACAATCGTCCCCACCCTCCCCTATCTTCCTTAATTATCTTCATTTTATATTTTACTTTTTAATCTACTTTAGTGTTAGAAAACGTAATGTTCGACCTGTTAAAAATTTCCAACCTCGAGCATTCTATTGAGAATAACTTCCATAACTTGTGCAAAGTCCCACTTCAAGTTTTTACTTCTGATTTATGGCCAGATTCAATTTATAGTTCTGATCCTTGAATTATGAGTTATAAAAAGAATGGAAAAAAATCTACCTTTAATTCCCTTCTTCCTCACCTTGTAGAAGACAGAATCAAAAATCTTAGAAATGTGGGGAGTGTTGGGCAAGGACGGGCTTACAGGGAGGTTGGGAGCAGGCTTTGACTTCAATGGTTTCCAGAAGAAAATTCATCATATTATTTTACTTAACTCAAGTAAAACCTGAAAGAGAAAATAAGTCATATTGCAAATCTAATTAAATTTGTTTTTGGCTCAAGATTAGAGTTTCGAATGCTTGGCAATATAGAATATTTTGACGTCATTTTTCCGATTTCTGATGATACTAGAAATTTAATTATGATAATAATTGGCCTTTTCCCCTAAACAACACCGCCAATTTGGGGAATTTGTAAGTCTAAACTTTCGCTGGAAAAACAACATTAAGTGATTTTGAAGTAGTAAAAAATATTTTTATCCTAAACAAACTGTATCGAGTTATGTAATTTCGCCATGTTATACATATAAAAAAACGTTTTACTTGAGAAATACACTAAGAAAACAGACTTTAATTTCACAAAATTTTGATTTAAACAAAGAGTTAACTTCTTTAAAATTTTTGAGGGATGATAATTAAGAGTAATTGTAAAAAATATTTCTACATAAGAAATTTAATGAAGTTAAAAAAATTAATTTAAACACTCCATTTGTGTGTGAAATCAAAACCAACGGAAATTCCAAAAATTGTAAAAACTTTCTTCCAATACCTTACCAAAATTTCCCCAAAATATCTCATTTTTAACGAAAAATTTAACAACACATAATACTAACTACTACGGAAGCATAAAGCACGCAAACACGAGCACGATATAGCGCCCATGCGTGCGGCTGGGCATCAGTCGCGATAGAGCGGCGCTGCGTGCGGCCGCCTGCGCCTGTTCTAGTTGGGCGAGCGAAGCAAGCAGCATGTGCCCGAGTCTCTCCCTGTCCGGCTACGCGGCGGTGGCCGACAGTCAAGCGGCCCTCCGCCGCAGGAAGCTCAGCCAAGCGGTGGCCAACCGCCTCATCGGCTGGCGTAGCGAACAGACTCAGCAGCTGGTGGTCGAGCAGGCGAAGTCACTGTGCGGGAAGTACCTCAGGTAACGCCACTACCGCTGATGTCCCCGACCAACTATCATTTCAAACTAAGAAAATTGAGTGTTTTGATATTCCATCTTTATCAAATGCAGCGATATAATAACAGTTTGTTATATTCAGTGTTAAAAAGTATGAGTTATACGCCGGCATGGGATGGTGGTTGAGGGTGGACAATATCATCACCTGTTTTCTGTTTTGTCATTTTCAGTTAGACCTTTTGATAAATATAGAGTGATCCAATTTTCCGTCAGGAGCCTAACATTTTATAGAAAGATAAAAAACCATATTAAAAATTTGGAAGAGATGTTGTTGGCACATGGTGTAAGAAATAAACAATAGCAACAGTTGAAGAAGCAGTATTTTTTCTTTAGTTTTTGTTTTTCTCATTCAAATTAAATAAAAAACACATAAAAAGAAAAAAAAACATAATTTTTCCAGAAAGGAGCCAGTTTGTTTTCGTTTGTTGATTGTTTATTGTTCCTTCATTAACTGGTGCTTAAATTTTTTGAACATTCAAAACAAAGGTGTCAGCACAGTGAAATGTCAGGTGGTGTGGAAAATAGCATGAAGAGAAATTTTTATCCGTTTATGCAATGGTTAATATTGAGCTCATCATTTTGGTGTTTACACTACCCCAAAATAAGAATAACCTAAATTAAAATTTTTTGCTCTAACATTTTTGAGACACATTTAATAAAAAATACATAAATTGGTTAGTCTTTATAACATATTTTAAGAGAATGTATACATAATACCAAAGAACACATAAATAAGTCACTAAAAACATTTTTACAAAGATATGTCGCTTTTGTTTCGCAGAACTTACAGGTGGCATGGGTTATGGGGAACAGGTGGTTTTATTGATGAAAAGGCGCTGATAAGGTCTAAGAGTATACGCAGAAAAATTTTTTCCTTTAAACCTATTCTTTTTTTTACTTAATAAGTACTACCTGGTTTATTTTTGAATAAAAAGGGGATAGTCTTATGACATTTATTACAAAAGTTTTAGGAATTATTTTCCTAATTAATGGGTTAATTTTAAATTATTCTTCTTAATTAATTTTTCGTGTTCTATTCATAAAGTAAAAAAGTTATTAAAATTTATGTTCAACGAAAACGTTTCGGTGTCATTTGTTGAGGTTACGACTAAAAATCAGTTTTAAACCTCAACAATCAAAAAACTATACAAAATAGAAGTTTACGTTCTTTAGATTGCAGTAGCTGAGATTTAAAAATAGATTATTCACAAGTGTGTTTGCATCATAACTTAAAACTCAATTTTTCCATTATCAGTTTTTCTATGGAGAAGAAATGTATTTTATCTCCTTAGATTTGCCTTTAAAAGCTGATAAATATAAGCTTCTGTGACATGCGGTGTGATTCATGCTGAACCTTCCACACGCAATTCTGTTTATCTACCTATTGATTGCAATGAAATTTCTCTCCACCCACATAATATGTTTTTATTCAATTAAAATTTTGTACTCATGATTAAAGTGTATTACTTATTCCCATTTCTAGTTATTAAAAAAATTTTAGAAGATAAAACATTTATCATAAACCAGTATTATGTTTAAAACAAATAGGTTTTTTGAATGGTAATACTAAAGTTATATTTTTACAATTCCAGTGCAGTTAAAACTGTATTTTTCTGATGCATTTCTCACTTGTTTGTTTTTTATTTTCACTTTCTCAATCTCAGCACGAATTTCCTCTGTCTGTCTCCTCCTTCTCCTCTTTCTTCTCTTCTCCAGCACAATATATTCCTTACTTTTCTATCTTCTCTCTCATTCTCCATTCTCTTCTGCTTCTCCAGCACGATATTCCCGACTCTCTCTCTCTCTCTTTTCTCCACAATCCTTCTCCACTCTATTTTCTTCTCCAGCACGACTTTCCTCTCTTTCTGCTCCACGCCGTTCTGTCACCTATATTCTATCCTTTTGCACTTATTATCTTATAGGATCTTTGTAAAATAGTTCCCACAAGCAGCACACTTGAAGAAACTTTATTTCGGCTCAAAATTACACTAACTTCATAACACCCAGTGGCGAGACTGGATTTTGGGATCTTAGGGTTTGAAAACAAATGAAATCGAACATGATACAAAACTAACATTTCTCTGGGGCGCATAACAAATAATCTATATTTAGTCTCTTCTGAGACTTATAAATAATCTTTTCTGATTTTAGAAAGTGACCAAACCAATTCCAAATCCTAGCCAAGTTTAGAATATTTTTGGTGGTATGCTATAGTTTTGGGCTTCTGAGCTTCCATAGCTGTAGCTGTGCCCCTGATATTTTAAAAGCTATGTTTATCAAATTGACTGAGCTATTAGACGGAAGCTATTAGATCGGTACTACTTATCTCCTTATAGTTGATTTCTTCGTTTTTCAAGCATAATTAGTGCTTACTTAAACTATTATTCATATTCGTCAGCTTTAAATCATAAACCTGAGGCTTAATTCACACAATGTCCAATCGGTGCTCCCTTAGAGATAAGAGCTTTCTATCAGTACCGGAACGGCAACGATTTAATTTGTGAATGCTATGTAAGAGCAAGATATTATGAGTGATGGAAGAATAACTATGAGAAATGTATTAGCTAAAAAAAGTTTTAAAACTTTCTGGAAACATGGACTGGTATCTATAAATTAGGCTTTGGCTTATTATAGGTACACAATGCCAGTCACCGTTGCGTTGTAAAGCTTCCCAGTCACAGCATGCCAGTGATTAGCAGATCGTTTACGTATAAGCAGGAACTGGACTGAGAATTGATCCAGTTCCTGGATAGTCCAAAAAAACATGAAGATTTCCATTAATTGGCACGATCGCAACGCGGAAGTATACAAAAACTATCCTTTAAGCCTAAAAAGGTTTGCAAAGGTTTTATTTTCTCTCTATGAGACCTTTTCCTTTTATTTTCGTTGTGTTTCATTTCGTTGTTGCATTCAAATGTTTTTTACGCAAGTCGAAAAAAAATAGACCGTATTACCTTTTTACAGGTAATAAACATTGATGCGCTAAGGTTGAGAAACTCCCATATGCGAGCTACAGAGCCTGTATACGAGAGAGAGGCGACAACTCAGTATATCGCGCGCAGATCGGTAAACAGGTTTTCTGTTAGCCACAGACGGAGTTAGATTTCCCTCCATAGGATTAGCATGGGACGCAAGACAAGAGGCATGATACAGTTTGGACATAATTGGATGCGCAGAGACGCTTTTAAGCGAGTTGTCACCTCTCTCATCTCTCTACAGGCTCTCTAATGCGAGCCAGCAACCACTGGTATGCTAGCTACTGGCATCATATAAATTGAGCATTTGGTCAAACTAGGGTTCAAGGAAGGTTCTTATAAAACTTAGGTCCCCTATCACTCCTACCATTGAGCTTAAGGCAAGTTTCGCTCCAACCTGGTGTGCTGCTTGGGTATTGGGCTATTGGGGCTTCCCTCGGCTGACCCCCGCTTTTTCCGCAGAGCCAAACTCCGCAGCTGCGCTCTCCTGCACAAGAAACTGGGTCTGCAGCGTCTGAAGAGCGTCAGCCACTTGTCCTCCTCCACCCCATGGTCGTCCGCCGAAGTGGCCCTGGAACTGCGGGAGCTGGGCCTGGAGATGGAGCGCGCCCACCCGGAGCTCTTCCAGAGCGTCATGGAGAACGTGGGGCTGTACTCGCTGCCTTCCGAGGGCGGCGTGCAGAACCTGCTGGCCGCCCTGGCCGGGGAGCTCTTCCGCGAGGGTGACGTCACATGGGGCCGCGTTGTGGCCTTGTACGCAGTGGCCGGGGCGCTGGCCGTCGACTGCGTCAAGATGGGACATCCGGAGTTCGTGCTAGGGCTCGTGCAGGTGGTGGGCAATAGCGTCGAGAGGGACCTGGGCAGCTGGATCATCCAACAAGGCGGATGGGTAAGACGCCGTTTTTGTTTTGGGGTTATGTTCGGGATGGAAGGATGTTCTGGAAAGGGTTTCTCCTTCTCTGTAACTAATTCTTCTTTCCTCTTCTATTCTAATTCTCTACTTCTAACTCTATCTTTCATTCTCTACAGTCAACATCGCATTCTCTTTCCCTCTTTCTCTTCTCCTTGCTCTATTCGTCTATTCTGTTCAGAATCTCTTATCCTTACATTTCTCCCTTCAACTGTTTCATTCTCTTTTTATTTCTTTTCTTCTCTGGTTTCCTACTATCTCCTATCATCTCTTATCCTTGAATTTTTCTTCTCAATTTCTTTTTCCCTTTTTCTCTTATTCTTTTTCTCTCATTTTCTTTTCTTTTCTTTTCCGTTTTTCTATTGTTTCCTTCTCCGTTTTCTCCTCTCCTTCTCTTCTCCTTGCTATTCTCCTTTCTTCCATACTCGTGTCTTTGCATTTCTCCTTCTTTCACATACTGTCTATCTCCTTTGATATAACTTCTTTTCTTCTCAATTTTTTTCATTCTTTCTTGTCCATCTTCTTCCCTGGAGTTAAACGCTTTCTTTCTTCTCAGAATGGGACATAAAATTGTCAAAAACGCAAACTAGAAAATAATACTACAGGTAATTATCTAAAGATCCTGTGAAATAATTAAATATATTTGGAAGAATATAATAAGGTTGTTTTTTAATTAACTTCCGTTTTTATCCTGAAAAAAAAGTAGTAGGAATTTCGAAATAATTTTGGTACTGGTAGTTAGATAGTAAGATACATCCTTCAGGTTCAATTTGTTACTTTACTGAAAAAATTCGGACATTTTTTTAATATTTTTTATCGATTTTACAAGCGCGCTCCTCGAACTATTTTCCCGCCAACCCATAGAGAATTTCTCTTTTTTTTCTCCGCTCGCTCCGTCCGCGATCACCTACCCACCCGTTGTTTAATGTTAATGCCTGGCCAGCTGATCGCGGGCGGAGAAAAAAAAAGCGAAATTATCTATGGGTTGACGGAAAAATTGTTCGAGGAGCGCGCTTGTAAAATCCATAAAAAATAGAAAAAATGTCCAAATTTTTTCAATAAAGTGGCAAATTGAACCTGAAGGATGTATCTAACTACCAGTAACAAAATTATTTCGAAATTCTTACTACTTTTTTTTCAGGAGAAAAACGGAAGTTAATTAAAAAACAACTCTTGTATCTTCTATACGTATACAGGGTGTTTCAAAATTGTGTTGCACGGCTTTTATTCGGAACCAACGCCTCCTAGGGTCATGGAAGAAAGGTCTATCCCTAGGTAAGTGAGCCTGGAAAATGCACTGAAATGACTTACAGCGCCCCTAGCGGCTAAATTAAAAAGTTAAAAAAATTAATTTAAAAACTAAAAGAGATAGAGCAAAAACCTCAGTGAGAGTATTGTTGTCAACGTCATGAAGAACTCACTGAAAAAAATTTGATCAAAATATCTTGAATATTCGCGGAGATATTAGCATGTGAAAATAGCACTTTTTCAGGGGTCAAAAAAGAAAAAGTTCGCATATTCGCAAATTTTTCAGTGTTATTTTGTAGTTTTGTATTTTTTTAGTTTAAAGAACACAAAATTTAATCAAAAAATCAAAAAAAAATTGCAACTATGTGAACTTTTTCTTTTTTGACCCCTGAAAAAGTGCTATTTTCACATGCTAATATCTCCACGAATATTCAAGATATTTTGATCAATTTTTTTTCAGTGAGTTCTTCATGACGTTGGCAACCATACTCTTATTGAGGTTTTTGCTCTATCTCTTTTAGTTTTTAAATTAATTTTTTTAACTTTTTAATTTCGCCGCTAGGGGCTCTGTAAGTCATTTCAGTGCATTCTCCAGGCTCACTTACCTAGGGATAGACTTTACTTCCATGACCCTAGAAGACTTTGGTTCCGAATAAAAGCCGTGCAACGCAATTTTGAAACGCCCTGTATATTACACATTTATTATGTATCGGAATACATTAAGGATTTTGAACTTGAAGGGTTTTGACATATTAACCGAAGAACTCTAGAGGGGCATGAAGATCTTTCTTAGAAAAAGTCTTTCTATACTGTCCTCATAACCCTCCGAAGGCATTTATCAACCTGAAAGAAATTATAAAAAAACTGAGTTGACAGTCCAGCTGAAAAATCAGACCAGTGATCAAGTCAGAGTACCTTGTACTGTTAGATAGTATTTTAAGAGTGTCAAAATTCAGAGATCAGCTATTGACTGCGATCAACATTTTATATCAAAATTTTTAGTTAATTTTAAAACTTAAAATGTTGTTTTGCGCTTTGTGTAATCTGTGATTCGCATTTTTAGGATTTTGTAATTTGTATTTTGTGGATTTAATTTAGAGATTTTTCTCTCCTTCAAAAGATTTCTCAACACATTCCATTTTTTACTTAGATAAAATTGTAACAGGTTAATATCATCCAAAGCCAAAAGGTTGATAAAAATGATAAGGCATAACAAAATATGTCTCATTTAATTGTTTTGTTTGGATAAGTTTAACCTCTTGATGTTTAGCCTCTTGAGTTTAGTTCTGTACAAGTTGATGTTTAGCCTCTTTACAAGGCCTCGTGATGAAGAACTGTTTTTATAAGAAATTTAGATTAAAGATTTTAAATCTTATAAAGGGATTTTGTAATGAAGTGACTCATTGCGAAATTTTCTATTATTATTAAGAGTGATTCCCTAAAGTTTCTGATTTTAAATTAACATGAAATTTTAAGATTTACTTTGAATTTAAAATTGAGCCCAATGGCAAATGATATAAAATTTTAAACGAATGATGATTGAGGTCAGAAAAAAGACAAGTAATTTAAAATATTAATAGTTGATATAATAAGATAATTTTCATTTATACTATAAGTCAACTGTCTGTCGCATAATTTGATGAAAGAACTATTGAATTTATGTTGTGTTGGTCTTAATTTTGGATTCTTTTAATGGCATTTATACAGTAATTTAATTTCTCTGTTGAGGTATGAGAGTTAACGAAAATACTCTTTCTTATAAAATATTATTTATCTTGGTTAAAACCCTAGAATAGTTTCTACAAGAATTCAGTATAATTTTTAAAATGTAGCTCTTAATATATTAATGAACCTGCATTAAACCAAATTCCAGGTTAGGAATAGAGAAAATTGAATTAATCTTTGAAGAATTGAATTACGTTTAGGTCGTTTGAAGAGTACGCATTTCAAACCGTTGCCAGGTAACAGATCAATAGTCCAATTCCTTTTCTATTGCATTTTCGAGGGTAGTTTTATACCAACCTGATAAGGAGTTCTTCGATCTTTTGGTATTGAATCTAGAACAAAAAGGGGATACTTCCTATTTGTCTTGTAAAGATTGATATTGATTTTAGAGAAATTTCTACAGTTTTTTTAGTTTACTCGTCATAAGTGATTCATGACAACTTAAATTATTACGATATCTCGACAATCTAAAAATAAACCTAAGTATTTATAAAGAATAATTCGTTGATACCTATGTAATTTAGTTTTTAATAATGTGTGTTTAAAAACTAATCTAACCAGTAAAAATTACCTAAAAAGCAGAAAGGCATATTATTAAAGCTCAATGTTACTTTAAAAGCTTTTTATAGTTTAAATTTATCATCACAAATTACCTGATGTTCAATGAAAAATAAATAAAATGAGCATTTAAAAGTAAATTAGCATAATTCATATCTAAATGAATTGCGCCTTCTTCTTATAACTAAATTTGAGTTTTAATTTTCCTTTATGCAGTTAAAATAGCCCAATTTGTATTCCACATATTGTAGACATACAAGAAAAACCTCCAAGTCCAAAAATATAGTTAAGAATAGACTTCTAATTTAGCCGATTAATATTGTTCCTGTCAACGTAATGAAAACAATTCAAATGCTGTGGTTTTATTATTATGGGTTTTCATATAACTGAATGTTAGCCTTGGAGTTCATGACGAAAATTTGATAAAATAGTATCACAGTTTGAGGATATTTCTTGTTGAACCTCAAACAAAACCTTTCTATGAAACTGTAGAAATGTACACTGCATGTTCGTTAAGAAATTTTGCAATAGTAATGCAAACTTTTCTTGAAAGAAGTCGAACTATCTTTAATTACTTAAGTGGTAAAGAATCAATTACCCTGCTAATTAAACAATTCATATCAGTTTTAAGTTTTTTCTGTTACTTTTACTGAGCTTGTGTATTTCAAAAGGCACACAACAACAACCAACTTTTACCATAATAGACTACATTAACGAAGTTCCAGGGATTAACACCATTTTAAAAACATTATATATAAATATTACAAACTAAAGAAATTCAAAAGACAAATGAACCCGTTCCATTGTTAAAGAGAATTTCACGTATTATACTTCAAAATAATTAAGAATTTTAAAGATTCCAACAGCAACTTTTTATCCTTACTATTCCATAGTTGCAAAGTTCTTCAGAATAAGCTTTTCATGTTTGAACCCACTCACCCAAAATTCTCCCATCTAGCTCCTTCTTAATCACCTCCCCACATGGATTTGTTTGTTCTCATCAGAGGCGGGAGAACACTCCCATCTCGTCACCATGGCAACCCCTCTTCCTCATCCCATCCTCCGGATGGACCGGTCTCGCTTATCTCCGGCATCCCTAGTAATGGGGGTTATTTGACAGCAATATGACGCTTAACCTTTCAGTGTGATGAAGAGAGGCTAGAAAAAGGAATTACCTTAATGAGTTAAATGGGGAACCGCTTTGTTTGAACTGTTTGCCTCGCATTTGGATTCATGACTCGGAACTGTTTTTGTGTTGGGTTTTTATTCAATGAATCGGATCTTGTTTTAATGCAATTGGAGTTTTTCATATTTACTGAGGGAACGTGCTTTATGAGGTTACGGGATCTTTTAATAAAAGGCCTGTTTGGTTTTTCTGGTATGTCAGAGTCGTCACGTCCTATTAATTCTACCACGTGGCAAAAAGAGAAATATATTCAGATTTTAATTACTATTAGGGATATTTAAAAAAATCTACAGAAAGTCATTAATATTTGAATCTGAAGATTTAAGAAGGGATTAAAAACTTAAAAGGGTAAAATATAACTGTTTGGGGTTATGTTATAAAGAATTTACAAGCTTCAATTTATATGCAGGTAGTTGAAAGAAAGAAAAATATAGCAGGTATAGAACCTCTTGGATATGGTTTAGGGAGGGGAAAACCTGGACTGTTTTCCTTATTGAACCTTTATAAATAATATTTTACATAAAAAATCATGTATTCAGGTAAAAATTTCCCCATTTGTGCTCTCAAGCAAAAATATTTTAATATCTTATTTCAGAACTGACACCATTGACTTTCATTAAATTGATCTTCTTTTCCAATTCTTCACACTTATGTTGTTAATTAAACGAAATAATCAGTTTTACCCACTAAATATTTTTGACCAGGTAAAACTTCAAAAGCTTTGATAAAAAAAGAAATCCAACAAATTTTATCGATACCATGCAAATTTCATGATTTAAATGTTTCAATTACACTGTTCTAATTCCAAATAAATTCTAAAATTATTCCAATAAAAATTTGGTAGAATGGAATAAAAATTCTACCTTTTACCAAGTTTTTTTACTGTTTTCTCAAAAGCTTATAATCAGACTTTTCGCTTCTAAAACCAACGATTCATTTCTAAACGGGGAAAAACGTTTTATCTTAAGTTGACTGTATTTCCAATCAATCACACTAAATTAGGTTCCTGCCGAATCTCAGATTCAGTAATATATTTTTGAAAACGTAATTTTAGAATTTCTACTTAAAGAGTTTTTTAAATCTATTAACGAAAGTAAAAAAAATATCTGAATTATCTTTGAAATGATATTTCTGTATGAAATAAGTCTTCTATATATTTACATGTTTTCAAGAAGTTATTATGAAAAAATAGGAATTAAAACAAAAAGTATGTTGAAGTTTATGGTAATGAAAATAAAATTTTTAGCGTTAGGTTTGTTTAAACTAAACAAACATTTATTGCCTGGATAACAAGGGGCCATGATAATTTACATTGCACGAAAACGTTTAAAGGTTTTTAAACTGATAATTTTCCCAGGACTCTCATAAGAGTTCATTTTTATGAACTTATGGAACGGTTATTTTTGTAGAAAACTAACAAACTTATTTCAAATCCCTAAAATTCTTGTTATTTATACAGTGGCAATAACTCACTAGGATATTTAGTTGGAGGAAAAAAATCATAGTAGCGCACTGCTGACAGATAGAACGCATCTAATCCTGAACCACGTTCCTTCCGTTTTGTGAGTGTATAATTTATAACCTCTCCCTTCCAAGGGCGTGTGTATATCATAAATTTCAAGAACGTAAACCTCATTGATTCGGCGAGCCTTAATGAGAAAACCCTGACGAGACTTCTTTTCGAAAGATTGTTTCAGCTTCATGAAATCTCTTGGCCTAATTAACAGGGTGGCTACTTTCATTAATTAATGGTTGGGTACTTTAAAAACTCGTGAATCAAGCTAGAGATCTTCTGTGAGACCGATGGTTTTATATTTGGTAAAAACTTTATTAAAATTTGTATGATTTAGTATTGGTAATCAAATTTTCGTTTTTTTCTTTTCTTTTCTAAATCAGTGTTTTAAATTTATAAAACACCCTATAGCAAGATTAACATGTTACTTTAATACGTTAACGTTGTTTCTTTTTTATAATGAATTTAATTTGACTTTTGTTAAGTTTGTCACGTTGTGATGTCGCCATTTTAAAGCTTTCAAATTGAACACATATTTTTATCATTTAGACAAGGCATTAGAAATTTCACATTTTATTAGATTTCTTTGTTTGGAAAATTGGATTTAGCCAAAATAAAATCAACCGGCCGAATACGAATAATAAAAGTAATCTTCTGAAAAACTGGCTTTTTTTGTCCTAATACGAATTCTCGCAACCGAGAGAAGTGGTCAGCTCGAGTCAGTCAGTGGAAAAAGCTAGCTTATTGTGGGTGGCTTGTGTTTTCTACCCAGCGTAGGAGGAAAAATCGATTTCGTGGTTCAACGATAAGGAGTGTGAAAAGAAATCGGATCAGAATAAGTCCGCCCCTAGAATGACAAATGCTTTTCGCGAATGGGGGAGACTCTTGCCCCCCCCTGCTTATTCGATACGAACTCGGATATAGCGAGTTAGCTTCTGGGTGAGATGCGATTAAAAAGGAGGGAATTGAAATGTGAGAATTTAAACCTTTTAGGGTTCACCCGTTCTGTTTATAACTTAATAATTTTTATGCACTTTGATTTATTTGTTACAATCAACCTCACTTTAACACACTTGTTGGTGGGCACTCAAATAGTTCGCAAATCCAAAAGTTCGTAAAATCAAAAACATTAAAAAATTATATGAAACTTTAAGTATAAGCATATATTTGTCTAAGTTCTTCCTTTTGTACTATTAATAACGGTTATAATATATGATACGACGTAAAAAGATACTCATTTAACTCTAATCCAGTCCATTTATCATCATCAACATCAAATAGTTCATACCAAAACACCGCCAAAAAAGCATCAAAATCCTACTATAAACTCCTAAAAATGAATCACCATTGCAATTTTAATTATCTTACAAAAAGTATGGGTGCTAGATATTAAAACAATGGGAAATATATACATTTGTTTTTACTTTGTTTAGGCAGCAAAGCTAGTAATCTTGTATATGATTTCTTAGATTGATTTTCTTGAAAGTTCGTTTCTTAAGAAGGGAGAGTCCGGATATTAAGATAAGTGCTGAATGGGAAGTAGAAGAAAGGAAAGTCTTCAATGAAAAAAAACATCACTGCGTGTGAAGAAAATGACAGCGGGGGAAATTTCAAGATGTACTCACGTTCGAATACTTGAGGGGAAAAGTAACATAATATATTTGCAGAAACGAAACTGGAAACCCATAGTTCGAATATTGGCGGAGAGAAAAGTAAAGAGTATAAAAAATTCAAGAAAGGAATTTTGAAAGCTATAATCGGAAATAAGTACGTAAAATGCAAAGGAAAAAGTATTTTCGCTACTACTACCGTAATTTTATGTTTGTAAATTAAAGAGTCTTGTATTGTGACAGAGTTACTTAGTTATTATTATTACTACTACAACCAAAATTATGGAGCTACCACCCTCTACTCACTACAGAATCTGGACGCTTTGATACTAAAAATGTGTCATTTGAAATCAGTAATTAAAAAGTTCTTTTTGTTTTGAAACTATTAACCAAAAACGTTTATAGAATAGAAAGTTTAAAAAACACACTTTAAGGTAGATTAAAAAATATTTTGATACTTAAATATTTTACTTATATATCCCTCTGTATTAAAAAACTTTTCTTACTTTAAAGATTCTTTCATCATGTAATACAAGTTAGAGGTTACATTTTTATTCTAATTTTTAGAATGCGTATTTTTATTTTATTGCAAATATTGTAATCATTTGGTTGCCATTCCCACTACAACAGAGATAAATACAAAGAGAATAAATATAAATATATCGATAATATATATATACGGAGTGTTTAAATCCAAGAAAGTTGACCTATGCTAAAGTATTAGCGAAATTCGTTAGAGTTGAGTTATTACTTTCGAGTTTCGAGGAGCTAGGCTAGTCAGTGCCCAAGGTATATAAAGTAATAAGGTATGCTCATAAGTGACGTCACCCAGGATATAAAATAACGGACCAATCAATGACGAGCATATCAGCCAATACAACGCCATTGCAATGCAACAGATCGTAGATACATCAGGATTAATTGGGTCGATATTATTGAAATTCATTATTTAGTTTGTTTTAAAACTTATGAATACAATCACCCACTTATTTAAAAAAATTAGTATAAAAATATTAAAAAAGATAATTAAAGTGACAGACGATTTTAAGAATACTATTTCTGAATCTCAAATAAAATAAACAAGCTGACTGGACTGTAAAAGGATCATTAAAGGTAAATGCACTAAAATTTTGAATAAATCCATTATTAAATTAAATTAATTAGTTCTTAGCTCATTGTTTTCCATATTTTCAAGTACTTGATTTATTTAGATACTGAATATTTTTTGTTTTAAAAATCTAAACTGCTTCGATACAATGGATATTCAAGTTTGACATAGCAGAACAGCGATATTAATTTTATCATAACAAGAATGTTCTGAAAAGTTTTCATGATTGAATATTTGCTTAATATTTTGTTTTCTTTGTATCAGCAGCTGTTTTAATTTCATTTATACAAGTTAGTAATTAAAATCAATAAGCAGAGAGATTGAAGCACATCGTTGTAGAGCTCAAGGTTCATATTTTTGATCGGCTATTATTGAGTTAAAATTATTGTTCTAATTCAAAACACTTGATAACCTATAAATATGTTCGTAATTGTGTCCAGTGTAAACTGTTATAAAAGTTTCTTTGGTCCTTATTTTAATAAAAATCACCAAAAATAAGCATTTTCCCATGCTGTGAATAGGAAATATATCCTGGGTGACGTCATTTTCAAAAGCCACGCCTTTTTCGCCGGAAGAGCATACCTTGTTAGTTTATATACCTTGGTCAGTGCCATAGGTTTTAATAGCGAAATTAGTTAAAGTTGAGTTGTTACTTTCGTGGATTTAGACATTGCCTAATATTTAAAACGAATAAAGAAGATAAATTAATTATACCTACGAAGTGTCTATTTGGACGGCCCAAACGGCCCGTGGCGCATGCGCTGTAGGTCTCGTGGTTACGTAGCAGTCTTGGCGCTTAGTGATAGAACCAATGGAACGCCGGGCCGTGGAAATTAGAGTAGAGTTTAGTTGAAAAAAGGCCGTCCAAATAGACAGTGCCTTATACCTACATCAAAACACAGCTTAAAATGTAATTAAAAATCGTTTGAACAATAATAATATAAATGAAATCTAAAAAAAAGCCTTTAACACTTTAAAATTTATGTAAAGATAATTAATTAATGTATTTAAACATTTAAATAACCAGATAAGTTGTTTTCTATAATGTTTTAAAATTGTTTCTTGTTATGTAACTGTGACCTAATATTAATACTAAAATATGAAAACACATTTAAAAATTTAGAGCTATAAAAATCTCACAGCTTACTCGGAACCCTCAAAAGAATCCGGATATTTTGATACAAAACTTTGCTATTCGGATCTGTTGTTAAAAGGTTTTACCAGGAAACCGTTCAAAAACTTTTTTTAGAATATACCCAAGAACTATCTTTCTTATTTCTTTGTCCTTTGAGTACTTACTTAAAAATTAAAAATATAAATGACTGTCGTATTTTTACTTTCCTGTTTAAATTTGATTTCGTTGAGTCTCCCGGGAAATAAAGAATTATTAAGTTTTAGCCTAAACATAAACAGTAAAAAATTATCACCAAGCTTCAAGATTTCTCAAAAAGAATCTTTATTCCAATACCTTAAAAATAGTTGACAGAATGTGAGAAATTTCTGTAATGGTAGTTATTTTTATAAATGATAAATTTCAAATTTTATCCCCTTGACAACTATACCAAGCTTCTCAAAGTTCAGCATATGAATTGTTCTATTCCTACGTATTAATACATGATGTTTAAGGATGTTATGTTAAGGATATGTCAAGTTATGGTGTTCAATTAAGTTCAGTTTTTTTAAAAGAAAAGTTTTAATGAAATCAGGTGGAATAGGCGTGTAGGAAAAGCATTATTATAGTTATAAGCTCATTCATTTATTATAATTATTTTTATCATGATTTTAACTATAACTTTTTTCACTTATTCATTATTTTCGTTACATGCTTTCAATTATAATTTCATTTATTTATTCATAATTTTCATTTTGATCATAATTATAATTTCATACATTTATTAATTATTTTCATTACGATTATAATTACAATTATTATGCTTTCAATTATAATTTAATTTATTTATTCATAATTTTCATTTTGATCATAATTATAATTTCATACATTTATTAACTATTTTCATTACGATTATAATTATAATCAATTTATTATTTTCATTTTGTTTATAATTATAACTTTATTTATTTATCATTTTCATTGTAATTATAAATTTTAATATTTCTTTCTCAGGCTGCTCTTCTAACGAGGTTCAAGAAGACCCCTTCCCTGCAGTCTCCAGGACTGTTTTTGACCAGCCTGTTACTCGCTGTGGCGCTCACCATCTTCTATTACTTGCTCCCGTGAGAATGTTGCCTCCACACAACCATTTTCTAGAGCTTATTTACTTTTGATTCTTCCTTCCACATGACCTTTACCTCGTGTATTCTTGTGCCATTAAAGTTTTTACCTATTTAACTGAGTGCTTTCAGTTCTTCAAGATATTAGGGGTCTTCAATTGAGTCCAGTTTAATTAAAAGACAAGTTTTAATGAAATCAGGTGGTAGGACGTGTAAGAAAAGCTTCACTGTTTTTTAATAGAAAATAATTTGCTGTCATTAAAGTAAATTTTATATTTTATTCCTTTTTGCATGTGTGTAATATACAGGGTGTTTCAAAATTGCGTTGCACGGCTTTTATTTGGAACCGACGCCTCCTAGGGTCACGGAAGTAAGGTCTACCCCTAGGTAAGTGAGCCTGGAGAATGCACTGAAATGACTTACAGCGCCCCTAGCAGCGAAATTAAAAAGTTAAAAAATTAATTTAAAAACTAAAAGAAATAGAGCAAAAGCCTCAGTAAGAATATTGTTGCCAAAGTCATGAAGAACTCACTGAACAAAATTTGATCAAAATATCTTGAATATTCGCGAAGATATTAGCATGTGAAAATAGCACTTTTTCAGGGGGCAAAAAAGAAAAAGTTCGCATATTTGCAAATTTTTTTGATTAAATTTAGTGTTCTTTAAACTAAAAATACACAAAACTACAAAATAACACTGAAAAATTTGCAAATGTGCGAACTTTTTCTTTTTTGATCGCTGAAAAAGTGCTATTTTCACATGCTAATAATATCTTCGCGAATGTTCAAGATATTTTGATAAAAATTTTTTCAGTGAGTTCTTTATGACGTTGGCACCAATACTCTTACTTGGGTTTTTGCTCTATCTCCTTTAGTTTTTAAATTAATTTTTTTAAATTTTTAATTTCGCCGCTAGGGGAGCTGTAAGTCCTCTCAATGGATTCTCCAGGCTCATTTACCTAGGGGTAGACCTTACTTCCATGACCCTAGGAGGCGTCGGTTCCAAATAAAAGCCGTGCAACGCAATTTTGAAACACCCTGTATATTCAAGGCATTCAGTAACTGCAATATTCCTTTAAATTTGTTTTATTTTTCAATCGGATTCATTTCCTTAGATGTTTTTACTAAAAATGTAGTATAAAATAGATTACTCAAAGCACACTTATTTATGAAAAATGTAAGAAACAATTTAATTTAAGAATACTATTACCTTTTACTATAAAACTCTGAATTTTTATGTTTATTGAATTTTTCAATAGTTTGACTACTGTAAATGGACATTTTCTATTCGATACTCATGTTTCGATTCATAACAATATTTCGATAAAATTATTTAATAATTTATAAATTTTCTAAAATTAGATTCCTTTAAACATTAGATTTTTAGTAAAATAGTTATATCAATATAATATTTTTGAAAACTATTATTTTTTAGAAATTACATTTTGTAAAACAAAACATAATAATGTGAAAATTTTTTCTTTTTAAAAAAATTGTTTAAAACCTGCACAGGTAAGACCTTAAACATCTTGAGCTTTAAAGCTTTCTATAGTTAGCAATTAGTTTCATTCAATACAAAAAAAGCTTCAATGACTTGATCAACAGCTTTTTTAGCAACAATTTTTTTTGATTTTTTAGGTTTACAAGCTACATTTTATTTTATGAAATTAAAGGTATTAACAATTAATTATTCAACTATATGTGAATTATTATGTCAATCATGAGAACCGTTTTTAAAATTTCAACTTAACTTTCTTTGGTTCTATCCACAGAGTATAGAGCTTAACAGAGTATTCATCTCCATAGACGCTAATGGCAACTTTTTTAACAGGGCTTTTCCCATAGACAACAAAAAGTACATCGGACACCGCCTCCTTTAAAACCACTTCATTCCTGCTAATTCTGTCATTCGCCCACTGAAGCTGTCACTCAAATCCAAATCGGAAAAACAACACCGATGAAATTTAAATGCCGCTTGCCATATCCAATCAGGAATCACTTTATTACTTTCACGCATTTATTATTTTCTGATTGGCTGCTAATGAACTGAATTATAATCTGCGAGCTGAATTAAATTAATTACCTAAGGAAGAAAACGGCCGTTTGGCATCTCTGTTAAGCTCTATACTCTGTGGTTCTATCTGATAGATTGAAGACGAAATTTAATAAAAATAACAAAATAAATTACCTATATTTTGAGAACATGTAGTTTTTGTAGTTAATTATATAATTGTTACTAACTTCGAAAACGAAATATCAGTTTAAATTACCCCAACTTCGATGGATAATGATTCGATGGATAACACTGAAATAGTAATGAAAGAATTATAATTTTTCTATTACTCCTTAAAAGAACAACTTATTGTATTCTAAAACTATAATAAAATAAATTTTTTGGAAGAAATTTCTTTAGTTTTATAGGGCTATCAAACACATCAGCTAAGTGTTTAGTCGTGTCTGTCGTGAAAAACATTTATATTATATTTTAAATTACTATATTTTTTTTACTTTTTTAATTAAAAAATATATATTATTCTACTTCATTTAAAAACTTGACCGTTTATTTTCTCTTTGTATAAGAAACAGTTCAGGATAAAAAATCAAAATTTATTTGAAAAATTGAATTAAATATAAAAGTTTAAAGTTTGTCATGTCTGTCACGTTTTTCATCATTTCGCAGTTGTAATATCTGCCATTTTATGTTTTTCCCCATTTAATTTATTGAACTAGTCTTCTAAATTACTGTTTGAGGAATTTTATTTCCTGAATCAGCGAATTCAACAATAACACTGTTCTACAAATTCGACCTTCAAAATTTTTTCCTTGATGAAAATAGTCAATTCTTATAGATTTTGGGTCGCTGAATACGAAAATCACCATTAAAATTCTCAATTGACTCGGGATTTTCGGGGAACAGCCCCTCCCCCTTTTTACGTTTTTCGACGACCTTATAACTTTAAACTCGATTTTCAGGGTCAAAAAGCATTATTTTAGTCTTCAAATTGCTCCCCAGTAAACAAGAAATGTTCAAATTAATAAAATATGATAAACTTATAACAAATGGATAGGGTTAAGGGGTAATTACCCCCCTAAAAATACAAAAAAAATAGCTAAAAATTAAAGAGGTTTCTATACGCTATTTTTTCCTCTTATTTTTTACGCAAATCCCGTAAGAAGGGTCCTAACCCTTCCCCAAGGACCCAAATTTGATGACAATATGCAGCAATAATTTTTACTAAAAGCGGTTGAGGTGTTAGCCTCCCAGAAGTCCCCGCGGAAGAGTTCGGAAGACTTCCAGAATCGCGAAGGCACTCGCGAGTTCAGGAATTAATATTGATGATTTTGAAAAGATTACAAATGACGCTTTTCTTATATTTTGGGTGTATCCTAAGTAGAAACTCTTCAGTTCTTTAAAAACTGACCGGTTTTCGGGAGTGAGGATTCCATGTTTCAAGATGTTAATAGATGCACGGCTTTGGATAACAATTAGGGGGCATCCCCTTAAAAACTGAGGGTGATGGAGGAAAATGGGTGTCATATTTGAATTCAGCAGATCATTTTACACAAGAATCAGCTGAAATTCAGTAAGTGGCTTCAAATTTTTTTTTGTACAGCACAGTTAAACTCTAAGTGCGGCATTGAACCCTTCCGTGGGTGCTCTGGGGGCGCTCTCACCTCAACCGCTTTTAGCAAAAATCATTGCTGCATATTGCCATCAAATTTGGGTCCTTGGGGAAGGGTTAGGACCCTTCAAATGTGAATTGCGTATAAAATAAGAGGAAAAAATAGCGTGTAAAAACCTCTATAATTTTTAGCTAATTTTTTGCATTCTTAGGGGTTAACTACCCCTTAAACCTATCCATTTGTTATAAATTTATCATATTTTATTAATTTGAACATTTCTTGTCCCCTGGGGGGCAATTTGAAGATTAAAACAATGCTTTTTGACCCTGAAAATCGAGTTCAAAGTTATAAAGTCGTTAAAAAACGTGAAAAGGGGGAGGGGCTGTTCCCCGAAAATCCTGAGTCAATTGAGAATTTTAATGGTGATTTTCGTATTCAGCGACCCAAAATCTATAAGAAATGACTACTTTCATCAAGGAAATTTTTTCAGTGTAGAACAGTGTAATCATTTGCTAATTTGCTAAACAAATATAGGTAATTTGTTTGTTTACTACGTTACGTTTATTCACATCATGATTTCATATCAGATTTTTCTAGCAAAACGAGACGGCGCGATCGAGTTTCGATAATGTAAGTTACAATTAGATTTTATTGAGTTTTATCAAATGAAATGTTACTATTAAATTGTTTTAAACTCGATTATTTTTAAGTCTTTCATCAGTAAATTAAAATATCTTTTAAAGAATAGAAGGAAGCTGAAGTTTACTCATTTGCACGTGACATGTCCATCACGAGAAATCCTTCAAATGTATGTCACAAAATTAAAAATTTTTAAGAGAAATAAAGCAATAAAGTTTGTAAAATTCAGTTAGTTTTACGGACACCCAAGTATAAAGCTATATAAAATTCCATAAAAATAAAATATTTGCCAAATCAGAGCATTGAGTGATAATTTGGGGTCCCTCAAATCCATGTCCTTTTCAAGTCATGTCTGTCACGAACACTTTATGTAGGGGAAAACGGGTCAATTTGATACAGCAAAATTCAAATCTAATTTTTGAGTAGAAAAAATGACTTATTCAGATACTTTTTTCCTAAAATTTTTAAGAATGGCTCAATTTTATGAAACCAATTAAAAAAAAGTTTAATGAAAATTAAAATATAACGACTTTTGTAACCCCCCAATTTTGTATCAATGTGCCCTCCAGTGGAGCAGTTGGATACATTACATGGGGTAGTTTGATATACAGTGATTAAAATGCTCAAAAACAGTAATTAAAAACAAAAGTTTTGAAACATAAAAAATGTACTTTTATTGAGTGGTATCGAAGCATATTTTTAACAACTTTTTTCAAGCTTAAAAATAATTTTTCCATTAAGCATGCAGAAATAAAAACAATTAAAGAATTTGACAAATGATCATTTTTAACAAATCTCTAAGTAAGGAAATAAGATGTTAATTTTCATTGGTATAGTTGCTCCTGAGTTAGTTGAATAAAATTCAAAGGTATTTTTGTCGAAAATCATCCATAAATTAAAAAATACGATAATAGTTAACTGGTTAGTTTTTGGCCAGTTATATATCTACTTCATCACGTTTTTTTTTTTAAAATAGTGTTATTTGGTACCTGTAAAAGTGCTAATAACTTCTTAGATGCTTCAGAGTCCCTGATTCCATCGTTTGTGGCCAACTATTTATCAACTGCATTTCCTTTTATAAATGCACATAGCTACAATGCAAGCAGTTTCCAATCTCAAACACCTAAAAAACTAAGACTCAAAAATTGACATAAATATCCTTTACTGGTGATCTAACTTACCCTTAACTGATTTTTAAAAAAAATTTGCTGAGAGATATTTATCTCCCAACGCAAAATATGGGATGGGAACTTTAATGCGTATCAATGTGCCCCACGAGTGTATCAAAGTACCCCACATCTATGTGCATCAATTTTCCCCATTTGTTGGTTTTGAACAAAAACCTTTATTTAAAAAAATTGGCGAAGGTTATTTAAAATTTAAGGATACCCCCTATTGGTAACAAGGATAAACTTGTTTTTTTTTGAGTTTACAGATCTCCGTATTCCAAGTAGAATAGCTTCAGGAAGATTTTACACTTTACTTAGAAATTAAAATTTGGAAAATTTTGACGAAAAAAATTTAATTTCCTTCACTAAAATTTATACTTATTACAGAGCTTAACGGTTAATGGTTAGGAATATAAAGACAACTCTTCGTTAAAACACGACCTAAATAACCTTGATAGTTTTTGAGATATTGAAAGTGTATCAAAGTGCCCCTTGCTTCAAATTGCCACGTTTTAAAATACATCCACCAGCAAACCAAAAATAATTAAGATCCATTAATATTAAGTGTTTATTTGAAGAAAAATGTTTTCCGATGTCATTTCCGACACAATGGAATGGAACAAAGAAAAAAAAATAATCAGAGTAATAATCAGAGTAATTCAGAGATGCAAAAGCTTTTCACTATCGCGGATTTCCGCAAATTAGCAGGAAAATCCCCATGCCTGCTTACAAAAAATTTTATGGTGTTAGGTGTTGGTTTCAGGAAGAATTCGATACTGAATATAGTAGCTGTAGATTTTGGTTAATGAATGAGATTTAAGATGTTAAAAAGTTTAAAACACCTGCTGTAGGTGCGTAGATCAATATTAGTTTTTAACGATAGGGTATATTAATAAGGTGTCTTGATTTTATTGATGGAATTATTCCCTGTAGTTGACATGTAGTTGATGAGCAGTTTTACAGTGAGTTTATACTATAAGCTAAAAGAAGACAGAAAGGAATTTAAGAAAACTTTTTGTCACCATGTGATATTTTGTCTCGTTCGTGAATGCTTAAGTAGAGGAGATTCTAAAACTGACAAACAGGAAGTTCAAGTGAACGCATTTACCCATCTTCCCCGAACAATTATTTTAATTGAACATTATGCAAACTGAAACAATTCTTCTCCTCCTTGAGGGAGATTTTAAGTGAATTATAGTACGGATATTGTCTTTCTGCTAATAATAAAAATGTGAAACGCATTCTTGTCTCTATTCAATGTATCAGCAACAACACGAAAAGTGTATCAGAAAATGATGAAGCACAACTTTTTTCGTTACATTAAACTATATTCTAGAGCACGTATGGGTAACCTCCGGCCCGCGGAACATTCTAAATTTTAGTACCAGAACAAGTTAAGCCCTGTTTTTTAAGGTATAATTTCCAAAAATTTTCCGGGGGATCCCCCAGCCCCTCTTAGGACATGGAATTTAAGAATTTAAACCTATTTTACAATAAGTTAATACAACTACTCAAAAATGCAAATCTAAAACATTCGATCTTGGTGTTCAAAATCTAGTTAAAAACATGTTTTTTGGAATCAAATCTCCAAATATTTTCGGGGAAGGACCCTCAGACCCCCCTTTGGTAGTTGGAACTTTATTACTACATTCTTAAAGACGCCAATTCTACCCAAAATGTACTGTAGTGCTACATTAGACCTATTAAATATAGAAGGGAGGGGCTGAGGAATAATCTGGAGCCTCTCACGAAATTGAATTTTTATTTACACCCCTGAGATTAATATAACTTATGCATTATACTTATAATAATGCTTAATCAAGATCATATCATTCTAGTCCAGATTAATGTTTAAATTTAGTTCTATAACTGTTTTTTGACAAAAAAACGCCTTTTTTTTAAATTATACCTATTATCTACTCTACTCTATGTCCCTCCACGTCATTTTAATCTTTTAGTCCGGCCTGCAGGTTCAAAAAGGTTGCCCATACCTGCTCTAGAGACTCAAAAAGTAGTTCGCTATAACTGATTTCGTTAAAACGTTTAGCCTTTGTAAGGAATTTGTTTGGGAAGAATGTCACGACTGTTTAAATGTAACGAAAAAGCATAATTGCTAGAAAAGCTAAATAATTGAATTCACCATGCTTCTTAGGACGATAAGAGTTAAATAAACCTTTAGGGTTGTATGACCATAAAATAAATAATATAAATCAATAACATGACCATAATATAAATCAATTAATATAATTTTAATTCACATAAGTTATAAGTGAAGAAGATTCATTAATTAGGTAACGAAACTTACATAAAGTATGTTTTAGTAGGGAGGAGATTGATGCAAGTTCTTCGACTATACTTTAAATTGGTTTAAATTGTTGGCTACTTGATACTTTATTTGTCTAAGATCTAATTGTCTAATTGATTTATTGTCTAAGTCTAAATAGATAAACTAATGAGCTATGGAAAAACTAATTGGATATAAATGATGATGAATGAATGAATTTTGATGTAGTAAAGATACCTTTTTTGGAAGGTAATAGGGAAAGCTTGAGTCTAATTCGAAGGAACAGCCTTTTTTGGAAGTGCTAGCCTAATCTAGTGTAGAAAGATTTGACATGTTTGATTGGTTTGAACATGTGTTGCTACAGCTGTTGGAAAACCTTCCTCTTTTTCAGGTGTACTTAACAAGAATTAATGTAAGAAATTTGCACGAAACCCCATACAGTTATGGGAAAAAGAAACAAACTTTATGCATGAAATTTTAAATTAGTCAGTTTAACCCCAGTGCATTTATCTTAAGTTTTAATTAAAACACAAAATGTTTCTCATTGTTTAAAATGAAGAAAATAGATGTCCTTTCGAAATGATTGTAGCTAATAAATTTAAACTCATGTATATGTTACAGGCAAAGTGATTAATGGGGCATTATTAATAATGTTCAGAGTGGAGGCGGGAAAAGTTATAAATTTCATTGATAAATGCCATTGAATTTATCACATTACCCTCTCCTCCACTTCGGGCGTTATTAATAATGCCCGATTTATCACATTGCCTCCTCCATTTAGGTTATTATTAATAATGCCTGATTTATCACTTTGCCCGTAACATATATAGTAGGTACATGTGTACTTCAGCTAAAGTTCCCATCGTGCGTGAGTGGAAAACTTGACCTTTTTGTAAGATGTCCCACGGACTCCCCCAGGATAAGAATTCTATCTACCACCTTATATAAGGTGTTTTTTCAAGTCGCTATCCAAGATGGTCTCTCGTCTTTACCTACTACTTCCTTACATTTGCACCTATCGAAAAAGTGAAATTATACAAAAATAAATTCAAAGTAATAAATTTTAAGAAAGAAAAGACGAATTTATGACAGGATAACGCGTTAAATGAATAACTCAAACAATAACAGTTTTGTGGGCCGTGAATAATGATTTTAACAAGCTGCCCAAGATGTCCTCCATTAAGTAAATATTAAGGACTAAACATTCATCAATGAGTCACATTTTATAACTTAAGCTTAAGTTCAATTTGTGTCGGTTTGTTTTATTAGAGTACTATTATCAAGCCGGGTAAACTTATTTTAGAATATATTTTTCTTTTGAGTTATTTTTATGACTTCATTCGTTGTTATTGTGAAACCATAGGCAAGGCGCGTTGAAGGTAGATAAAAAGTTTTTCGGAAGATAAGGTTAGCATCCCAAATGCTGCAGAAAGTAAACCAAAAATGTCATGATAAGATACACTTCTTCATGTACAGGCAACACAGGTATGAAAGCACCAATAAAGAAATAGTTCAAAGTCTGTGTCGGTTTGAACTCGTGTAAACCTCTTTAGTCGCTTAGAGGATAATGTAAACGCTATGTCTATTTGAAATAAGGTTCCAAAATATTACAGCGGTCATTTCTTTTACGTGAGTCAATTGTTTTTACTCTAATTTTTGTAAAACAACATTTTCTTTAGATATTTAATTTTTATAATATAATTTTTACTAGATAATGAACAAGTTTTGTAAATTGTACTTGGATATTGTTTTCAATATACTAGAATGCAAATTTTATTTTAAAATATATTATAATTCAAGTTTTTAAAGCTTTTAACTGGATTTACGTTGTACAGTGCGTCATCTGAAACATCTCAATACTTAAAATTAATCCTACGTTTTCTTGAAAGAAGCTACATGATTTATTTAAAAAACAAATCTCTAAAACTAAAAAAAGTTAAAGCATTTCAATAAGATTAATTGTTGACTATTTTTATCTATTATACAAGGTAGGGAATAATTGAAAATAAACTTTCGTCTGGTTCAGCTTTTAGAGAATAGTTTATGTATAGATGTTTTTTTAATTATTTTTCAGAGTACATCTGTGGCAGGACAAATTCAACATGAATTGGAGTATATTAGTGTTTCTTCTAGGTAATGTCTGGTTATAAAATATTTATTTAATACCTAATATACTATTTTTTTACCTATAAAACATGTTTGAAAAATACCCTATATTTATTTGGTAAAATCCCCTTGGTCAAAAGAAGTTGCAATTATATATTAGTACCATTTCAATTGATCTTATTCCTAGTCTTCTTTGAAAATTTTTCTTCTCTAGTGAAACATATTATTTCAAAGATGATCTTGTATCTTTAGATAAAGAAGATTATGAGAAATAGGGTGGGTCGAAAAAACCTTTTTATCGAAATCCGCTTACGGGTAGTGTGGATTTTTAGCCAAATGGCTTCAATAAAACTTGTACAAAATTTCCAACATGATAAGACAATTCCTTCTGTTAGCGAATTGCGCCCTAAGATTGGGAAATAAACGAAAAACGTCATTTTTGAAAAAAAAATCTATTAAATCCGTTTTTCAAAACTCTGCTTGCGATTAGAATGGATTTTGCTTCAAATGGCTTTAATAAAGCGCAAAAATTTCAGCTCGATATGACAAAACTTTTTTCCCGCTTTTGACATGCACCCCAAATTTAAAGTTTCGTTAAGTTTCCATTTTGGGGCACATGTCAACTCATGAATAAAATGTTATGAATAAACATGTTATTAAAATTATGAATAAACATTTATTAAAATTTAACATGTCATGAATAAAATGTTGTATAGAGCGGAACATTTTTATAGATTTTATTGAGAGCCACCATTGAAAATTTTACAGATATTTTTAAAATAGAGTTTTATAGAGTTTATTTTTAAGTTTTTTAGGGCTTGAGTCGGTGACAGAAAAGTTGTCATATCGAGCTGAAAATTTTTCCTGTTTTACTGAAGCTATTTGAACCACAATCTACCCTAACCGGTTGCATATTTAAAATTTGATTTTTTACTTGGGGAGCAATGCGGCAGGAGAAGGAATTATCATATCGAGCTGAAATTTTTTACATGTTTTATTGAAGCCATTTAGCAAAAAATCCGCTCTTCCCGTAAGCGAATTTTGAAAAAAGCGTTTTTTCCATTATAAGCATCAGTCTAAATGAATTGAATGTATTATATTATATTTTAGGTTAATATCAAAATATTATTTTAATAATTTTATAATGTTAGATTACTTTAAATTGACCTTAAAATAAATAAATTATCCATTTATATAAGAAGGGTACTTGAAGCGAAGAGAAGGAGATAAGAAGCAAAGAGGGGACAGGGAATCTAGTATCATAAATTAGTTATAGTTTTCTGTAAAGGAGATTTATACATTTTTATTATGTATAAAACTTATTTTAAATTAAAAAGGATACTCTTTTGAACTCATCCCCTCCCATTAACTTGTATTTCTCCTAAGTTGAAATAACCAGGAAGTTCGTCAAAGCATTGACTTTTCATCGATAAAAAAAACTTCTTTACTATCAAGTGTATTTTATCTAATTTGTATCAATTCAACTCGATTTCTGACCTTTCTAAGTGTTATTTATATCACTAGATAGAGCCACCGTACATTTAATCAAATAATTCAAACCTTAAGATTACACTGTTCAACAAATTTTACCTTCAAAATTTTTTCCATGATGAAATTAGGCATTTCTTATAGATTTTGGGTCGCTGAACACGAAAATCATTAAAATTCTTAATTGACTCTGGATTTTCGGGGAACAACCACTTCCCCTTTTTACGATTATCAATGACTTAATGACTTTGAATTCGATTTTCAGGGACAAAAAGCCTTACTTAAGTCTTTAAACTACATCAAAAGGGACAATGAAAGTTGTAATTTCTAAAATATGAAATTTTGTAGCAAATGGATACGTTTAAGGGGTTATTACCCCCTAAAAATGCAAAAAAGAGCACTAAAAATTATAAAGATTTTTATAAGGCATTTTTTCTTATTATTTTTTACGCAATTCTCGTTTGAAGAGTCCTAACCCTTCACCAAGGACCCAAATTTGATGGCAATATACAGCAATAATTTTTACTAAAAGCGGTTGAGGTGTTAACGCCCCAAAGCACCCACGGAAGGGCTCAATGCCGCGCTTAGAGTTAAATAGTTGAACAAAAAAAAAGTCAAAATGCCACCGACTGAACTTCCGCTGATTCTTATGTAAAATGACCTGATGAGTTCAAATATGACACCCATTTTCCTCCCTCACCTTGAGTTTTTAAGGGGATACCCCAAATTTTTATTTGCAGCCATGCATCTATTAGCAGCTTGAAACATGGAATCCTCACTCCCTAAAACAGATCAGTTTCTAAAGAACTGTAGAGTTTCTATTTAGGATAGATCCAAAATATAAGAAAAACGTCATTTTAATCGTTTCAAATGATCAGTATTAATTCCTGAGCTTGCCAGCGCCTGCGCGATTCAGGGAGTCTTCCGAACTTTTGGGGCGCTAACACCTCAACCGCTTTTAGTAAAAATCATTGATGCCTATTTTCATTAAATTTGAATCCTTGGGGAAGGGTTAAGGCCTTTCAAACGTGAATTGCATAAAAAATAAGAGGAAAAATAGCGTATAAAAACCTCTATAATTTTTAGCTATTTTTTTGCATTCTTATATTCTGTATTAATAACCCCTTTAACCTATCTATTATTTTTGAACTCACAAACTGTCCTAACTGTGACTTCACTTTAATTTACTTTTTAATTATTAACTTTAATTTACTTCGGAACCGTTCGGTACTACCGAACTCACTTGTCACTTTCGATTTGATATTCAGTACTTTTTTCCTGTGTGTGTAAAATAAATGTTCTTGTTCGTTTAACTATCGACTCGGATGTTTCGCTTTAAGTACTAAGAACACTATCCATTTGCTACAAAATTTCATATTTTAGAAATTTCAACCTTCCTTGTTCCTTTGGGAATAACTAAAAGACTTAAGTAATGCTTTTTGACCCTGAAAGTCAAATTCAAAGTCATTAAGTCATTGAAAAACATAAAAAGGTGGAGGGACTGTTCCCCGAAAATCCAGAGTTAATTCAAATTTAAATGCTGATTTTCGAGTTCAGCGACCCCAAAATCTATAAGATATGACTATTTTCATGAAAGAATTTTTTTCATTGTTGAACAGTGTTATACACCGTGGTCCTGGTTACTAAATAAATTTTATATTAAAGTGAATAGAATACTAGCTTTATTATAATGCATGTCATTTTCAAGCAGGAAAACGCATGGCAAAATTAAGGGAAACGTTTTATGAAGTATAAGTTACTTGTTTAAATAGATTAAAAATGTTCCAGACTGCAGATGTTCCACCCAAAGATTACTTAACTAATAGGTATTCTATGAATCAGTAGTGAAAGTTATTCAGATAAATGATAATTAAGTGAAAAAGAATTCCATTTTTTCACATTGTCATATTATCCTTAAAGTATCATTTTAGTAAGCAATTTCATTTTCACCCCAACTAAAGAAAGTTTTTTAAAGAATGTTTGTGACAGTCTTTTCAGTAATATTTTGTATTTTCACCACAAGATTTCTTTCTTTTGAGGAAGTTAATAAAAACTTAGTAGCAAAAATTCTAAGATCTGCATAATATAAAATAAAAAAATCAAATTGTGTCATACATTTTTAATGTTATTAGCATTTCTAAATTATACGCTAATTAGCTTGTTATAGGAAAAAAATATGATGGTGAAAATTTTAATTTTTAATTTTTTCGGCCCACCCTAATGCATAAGCATAGCAAGTAATAGTAACACTATTGAATGGGTAAGTTACATATAAAGAAATCATGCTTCTGTAATTCTTCAATAACCAACTGCAATAAGAAATATTTTCACTGAATAATTAAAAATATGAACCATCAAAACGAAAGTATTTGATTTGCAATGAAACAATAAAATATTGGAAAGTTCGAGAATTTCAAGATCATACTATGATAACTACACTACTAGTTTATACAGGGTGTTTCAAAATTTGAAAAAAAAAGAAAAAGTTCGCATATTTGCAAATTTTTCAGTGTTATTTTGTAGTTTTGTGTTTTTTTAGTTTAAAGAACACAAAATTTAATCAAAAAATCAAAAAAATTTGCAAATATGCGAACTTTTTCTTTTTTGACCACTGAAAAAGTGCTATTTTCACATGCTAATATCGCCGCGAATATTCAAGATATTTTGATAAAATTTTTTAAGTGAGTTCTTCATGACGTTGGCAACAATAGGGGAGACTAGGGATACTTGATCCCCACTTTAGTTTTTAATTGATTTCTCAGCTGCAAATCATCACTTTTCAGAAATTTTTGGCATGAACATTGGTAACACTATCCTCTACCCAAAAGACAAAAAAATTACTAGAAAGTAAACAAATACTTTTAGTAAAATTAGTTTTTAATTTTTTTAATAAAGGGATCAAGTATCCCAACACCTAGGGATACATGATCCCTTCGTGGGGGATACTTGATCCCACTCAGAAATTACGTTATTATTCATCATACAAGCAATTTACCTATATTTCGTTTACTAAATATTATTTTTTTAAATAACCATAATTTTAATTCATTTTCTTAGGTATTAATAACAATACAAACATGAAAATTGTACACAAATAGTAAGTAGTTTTATTAATGGAGCTAAAACTACAACGAATAATGCAAATACTTTGCAATAAAAATTATAAAATATTATTTACTTCTTATAACAATAATTGTATCTGTTGAAAATAAAAGTGGAGGAGTATGCAGGTAAAAGCATTACTTGGAAAAAAAGAAATCTTAGCAAATGTTTTCAAAATCAGAAAAGTCAAACACAAACATTAGAGTTGATGCAGTTCTTAAAGTTCCACTCATCCTAACTGGAAGAGGCAACTTAACACAATCATTTTCCTCTACAACACTTTTGTCCTTTATTTCAGGAAAAATAAATTAATTGAGTGAGGTACCTTTTCTTTTTAAGAAGTTGATTTCGAATTCTGAAAATCCAACTTTACGTTCTACTTAACCAACATAATGGGAAACCCTCCTTTTTGTGGCAAATCTAACTAAAACAAAATCATTTTTATTTAAAGAAAGATCATCTACTTCAGCTTGTTCAACCTCATCATGTATACCTCGAAGGGGATACTTGCTCCTGGGATCATGTATCCCTCGAAAGAACGGGATCAAGTATCCCTAATATGCGATTCATACAAAACATACATTTTTAATAGTAAATAATCAAAGGATGCTCACTAATGAAATTACTTAATTTTTAAAGACAGCCTATACTTGGAAATTACACTTAGTTTAAGTTTTTAAGTTGCATATTACAGACAATACACAAAATAACATATTTACCTAGAAAAAAGTTTTCTATGCAAGATTCAAGCAATCACTTCTTGCGCTGAAATAAAATGACTGAAAAAGATGTAGTGTTGCCAGTTTTTGTGTACAATTATAACTTAAAAATTGTTGCCAGATTTCAAAGATCTGACATTTTATTTTAGTGCATTTTTTGGCTAGGGATCATGTATCCCTAGGGATCAAATATCCCTAGTCTACCCTACTCTTACTGAGGTTTTTGATCCATCTCTTTTAGTTTTTAAATTAATTTTTTAAACTTTTTAATTTCGCTGCTAGGGGTGCTGTAAGTCATTTCAGTGCATTCTCCAGTCTCACTTACCTAGGGGTAGTAGGGTGGTCCAAAAAAACTTTTTTCAAGCTAGCCCAAACGTCGCCCCCTAATTTTTTTACATTTACCAATAGTATCATCCTCCTTTAATTTTAGCTTTCTACTCCTATTTTTAAGGGGTGCTCAATGACCCTTCTTTTTGACACTTTAAAAATTTTATGGATTTGCTTTTAGACATCAAGTGCTTAAAAAACAATTTTTTCCGTAAAGCCTGATGTTTCTAAGCGTCAATATGTCTTATTATATTGTATTTAGTTTAATTTTTATATTTATCAAAATTTTTCTCAAGATCCGCAAAAATGCGTTAAAATCATTTGTGTTAAAATCCTGTTTTTCAGTGTGTTATAACAACAAAACTATTCTTTGAAAAATAAAAGTTGAAAAGTGCATTTGGTAGGAAATTTTGTTTACTTTAACTTTGTAATGCAAGTAATTTTCGAGAAACTAATATTTTTTGAAATATACGAAAAAATCCGAAGATAAAGTGAAAATTTTGCAATTTTTTTCACATATTTTTGCGTTTTTTGATATGAAGCCGACCTTCCACGTGAAAGTGAACTAGATATTCACAAAAAGCACCTCAAAAAACATATAAAACTTTCAAAGAAAATAACTTAAAATTTTTTTTTGAAGCAACTGCTTGTCATAGGATTATATTACTATTTTGAGCTTTTATTGAATTTTTGTTACTTTTCAAAACAAATTGCATATTTTTGTAACCCGAATCATGTTTTTGACCCATAAAGCATAATATTTGACCCCCAAAATGTCTTTCTATTATTAAAAGAACCGAAAATAGGCCCGCGGGCGGCCATTTTGTTTTTGACCGGAAGTCCCAAACGGCACTTCCGCCAGAGTGATTCTGGTCGATTTTGGATTCAGCATGTTTTAAACTATATTTCCACCAATTTTGGTGCCTCTTGCACATTCTGAACAGTTATTCCCTTTAACAGCCCTGCTATTGTTGCTTCCCAGTCAACAAAAAACAAACTCGTCAATATTGTTTCTAAACATTCATACTTAACAAAATGATGCTTTTAACTATTTTATTTTCAATTTATTATCATATATTAAGTGTGTAAATTAAGTAGGTGTCAAAATAATTTATCTTTTACTTATTTTTTAACCAATTTAGCCAAAATTTCGAAAAAAATTAAAAAAGTGCAATTTTTTAGGGCCATTGAGCACCCTCCTAAAACTGAAGTAGGAAGTTGAGACTTTGCCAAAATAATACTAAAGGTAGATGTAAAAAAAGAGGGGGCGACGTTGTGTCTAGGACTGTTTTTTCCCAAAGGAATGTGGACCACCCTAAGGGGTAGCCTTACTTTCATGACCCCAGGAGGCGTTGGTTCCGAATAAAAGCCGTGCAACGCAATTTTGAAACACCCTGTATATCGTCGTGGAAGATGCAATACAGCACATCTAACATCAGAAAAAGACACAGTTTGATGTAGTTCTCGATTGTTTCAATTGGCAGTGAAATAAATAGCCAAATATGGTTTCGTATGGTTGCTGCTTAAATCGAGTCTAAACCAACACTAGCACATTTATTTATCACCGAAGTTAAGCACTTCCAGGTACGGGCAATACTTGGGAGGGTGACTACTGACATACCGCGAGGAGAAGAGCTATGAACATGGTTGCCGTGAGTAGACGAGTCCAAAAGAAGAGGGAAGCTGGTATGAATTGAACTGCAATATTTGGCATTTTAAGCGTACATTTGGCGAATGAGAAAACTTTTATTAAACTACATTAAATTATTGATTAGTATACTTATTTGAAATTTCTCGTCAATAAAAAAAATCGGAAATACTTTTTCACATGAAAACTTTTTACCGTTTAGTATGCCTTTATATTGCTATTTTGAGGGAATTAGTTATGTTCAGTTTTATATAGCTGATATAACTTTAAATTTTTTGACTAACTGTAAATTTTATAACTTAATCATGATACTTGTGAAATTTAAATAAGGCGTTAAAAACTTAAGAAGTGACAAAATATAAAAAAATATGTATTCATTATCTTTTTTGATATTTTTTATAAGATTAGGGAGCTACCTCCCCCTACTCGCTATCGCTCACCAAGCAGCGTATACAGGACCTTTCGGATCGCTTCGAAATCCTCACAAAGATTTAAGAACTTATTCTCTGCAAACTGAACTTAAATGCAAAATTTAACAAAATATCTCAGATCAGATCAGATATGGAATAGATCAGACCAGTTGATATATAGATCAGATTAAATCCAAAAAAATTACAAAATATCCAAATCAAATCAGGTAAGGGAACATACCCATACTACGTGACCCATTTTTTGCCATTTTTGACCCCCTCCCCCCCTTTGGTGACCATCCGTAGTATATGCCAAGACCCCCCCCTCCCCCTCTAGTTTTCACGTAGTAATTCATAAATACGGTTTGCCATCATTTTTTGCAAACAGAAAGTTTAAAAATATTAATTTTGCTTAATTTGTCTAATTTTAATAGTTAATTTGGCTTAATTAGTCTTAATTTGTCTAATTTTAATAATTAATTTGGCTTAATTAGTCTTAATTTGGCAAATTTCAATAATTAATTTGGCTTAATTTTGTCGTATTGACTAGAAGAAATTGACTACGTGACGAAACCCTAAGCCCCCCCCTCCCCCCTGTGACCGAGCGTGGTATTTTGAAGACCCCCCTCCCTCCCCTGAATGGGTCACGTAGTATGGGTACGTTCCCTAAGATGATGTAAATCAGATAATATAAAATTAAATTCAATAGATCACAGATTATATGAAAGATCAGTTGAAATAGATCTGATCAGTTAAAATAGATCTTATCAAGTGTAATAAATCAGATTAGATCTGATAGTGTTAGGAAATTCCCATCCGTGACTCTAGAATCGAAAGAAGTACAAAGTTGAAAAATAGCCACTCAGATTTGGCGCAAAACATTCATTTCAGCGCCAAAAGAATCATCAACACCCCCCAAATTCAGTGGAATAATCCGTTTCTATAACAACTGCAGCATCATCGTATGACGTCAATAGCTCTTCTTCTGGCGGTATGTCAGTACTTCGGAACATCGGTTGCTAATAGAATTTCTTATTCTCTTGCCCACATCGAGCATTTTTCTGCTTTTCAGAAAAGAATATCCATCATTTCTATTAATTTTATCTCAAATCATAGATATAAGAAATACACATAATTAGTATTTTTTGTAAATAGGCACTTTTTCTGTTATCAGAATTAATCGTTTGATAACTTTATTTTCAATGCAATAATTATGGGAAAAAATTTTTCTTGCCTCTTATAGGTGTATAAACCAAAAAAACCCCCAAAAGAATATAAAAAATTACAAAACTGTATACACTTTACTTACATTTTAATCACAATAAGTTTGTAGCAGGTAAGGTACCACGACATAAAATAAAGCATGCTTTATTTGCATTATTCGGGAACTTAATAAAGCTAATTAAAAGAAATATAGGTACATGTAATAAAAAAGTAACACATAATCGAAGATCCAGTAATATCTACTTTTAATTAGTTTAATAATATTCGGAGGAATAGTCAAAACAAAATCGCACTCAAAATAAACCAATATCTTTCACGATTCATATCTTTCACGATTCATATCTTTCACGTTCTCAAACGGTTTGATCGAGATTGATTCTCTAAATAAATACTATGACAGATCATGAAAGATCGGCAACTTTTTTCTGACCAATGTGAAATTTTGTCAAATCACGTCTTACTAGAGCTATAAAGATATTTTAAAAATGCTTTCAATACTTTAAGGTATGAAGCCTGATCAAGTAATCAAACATCTAGCATCAATTTCTGAAAAAATTTTGGTTTACAAAAAAAGCACATCCATATTAAAACCGCCAAACGAAGTCGCGAAAACTGTTTGGCGAGAAAGAGGATTGGAATACTGAAGGTGCTTCAAATGTTAGATGTGCTGTATTGCATCTTCCACGACGATATTCATATCGCATAAAAATATTCATTCATAAAAACAGACAATTTTTTATAAATGAACAAGTGCTGATACTTACATCAAAAGGTTCTACGGTCATTTCTCCTACTGGGAAATTTCCTTCCCCCATATCGTCTTTTTTGTAGGTAAGTTTTTGTTAGGGAATTTGTTATCAAGGGGGTTAAAAAATTTTCCAGTTGGCGAAACGTCCGTGACACCCTTCAAAACAATCTTCGCAACCGAAAAAACAGTTGCTGGGGATCCCGAATGTTCTCTGTGGCAGACTGACAACCATTTCTTTCTAAGTTTGTTTTTGGGTACGCAAAAGAAACTTTTATTAGGAGTGGTAATAGATGTAGAGTTACAATCAGGAACGAAACAACAATGAAAGTGTTTCTTCTTTTACTGATTGCTATCGGACATTTTAAGAAATTGTAGTCGAAATTTAAGGGTGAACGAATATGGACATTGTTATTGATACGTTAAAGGCGGCTTTACACCAAGCGGTTTGCGACAGCGATTCTGCGACATGCGGTTCGCGACAAAAATTGACCCTCTTCCCTTAATTGAACAGCGCCCTCTTTCGAGAGGTCGCTGAGTTACTGCGGTCGTCGCAATAGCAGAAAATCGCAGAATCGCTGTCGCAAACCGCGTGGTGTAAAGCCGCCTTAACACGTGCGCTCCAGAGCGGTCAGCGGTGAGTAGCGGGCGATGATGGGCAGTCGGTAGACACCAATGACGTCTTGCGCAGAACTGCCGTTTTTTGCGTTTGCTTTTGCGCACAGTGGTTTTTAATTTTTGAAAAATTAACTTATGATCGGATGTCAAAAATTTCTTCGCTGGTGACCTTCATTCATGAGCGTCTATCAAACAAAATTAAAATTGAAAAATCGTTTACTACCCAATTATGTATGGATCTTCATCTTTATGATACAAATTTCTACTTCTGAAATTTCTGAATTGATATTATTTTCTATCTTTGATTGCATAATTTTTGGCAGCCTTAAGACAACTTTAATAACCAAACTCGAGCTTTCATTTTGAAACCAAGTAAAAGAAAATTTCGACTTAACGGACTTTTTTCTGGTGAAAACCAAATATTTGTGGGTCCTAAAAATTATGCTCGTTGTTTTTCCTTTCCAGCATACGTGCGGCTTTCGACCAGTTTCCTGAAACAGGAAGATCTGAACAAACGTCCTGATCTTCAAGGGTGCTACAACATCAAGTACGGTCAAACGACTGCCTCCAGCCGGCAAGACTACCAGCCAATTGCCCACTCAATGGAAACATTCGTGGCTCTGGTGGAACGGCTAGAAGCTTCCCGATCCAGTCGGTCAGCCGACGACATCATCCGAAAGCTACTCACCAGTTACAGAATCGACAGTTTGGCCAACTGGGGACCAGCAGCGAACCAACGCAACACGATGGAGAAGGCCTTGTTTGGTGTCAGTCCCAAAGCTAACGAAGTCTACTTTCAAAATGAGCTGACCGAGGAGGAGAAATGTGCCGTTCACTTCGTTCTGTCCCATGCTGTCAATTTCACCGCTACTGCAGGCTCTTTAGAAGAGGTGGATGACAAGAAGTAAGGATTGACTTATAGGAGGGTTTTGAGGGGGTAACACAGTATTTTAATTCTTAAACAGTAAGAAAATGTAAAATTAAGCTTAACCCTCTAATGCCCACTACAAGAGACTATGGACAAATATTTTTTTGCCTGAATGGGATACTATCACTAGAGATGTAAAGGCGGGAAAAACCGGGTTTAATCCCGAGAATAAACCCAGTTTTTTGGGTTTATTCCCGGGAATAAACCCCAAAAAACCGGGTTTATTCCCGGGATTAAACCCGGTTTTTCCCGCCTTTACATCTCTAACTTTCACCCGGAGAAGAAGAATACAACTGTCGTAGGAAATTGGTTTGTCTATAGGACGTATTTCCTAATTTTGAATATCCGGTTGCTCTGCAAACGTTCTGATAGGTCCCTGCAATGGTGTTTACCCTACAACGTGTGACCTCTGACGTCAGATGAAAGTATCCCATTATGTACTTTGGGGCAAAATAAAAGAAAATTTCAAAATTTTTACTTCAAACTTTAAAAAAAATTTTGATACGGGACTAAACCTAAACTTTATAAATTATTGTACCTGAATGTGCAATTATTGAGTAGCATATTTGCAATTATTGAGTAGCATATTTGCTACCATGCAGAGGGTTAATCTTCCCTGCCATCAGCTTCGAAACTGAAACCGATTGTGGCAGAACGATGATTGATGGGCAAGTGGTTGTTCATGACACTTATGTCATTTATTTGCTCAAGACGTTCTGGACTACATAAATGACTAAAGTAAAATAAAACAGTTAAAGGAACTAAAATATTTGAAATCAGGAATTAACGGTAACTTTTGTGTGTATTAACAATACGGTTTTATACTCAATGTTTCTTCCCCTATGACGTCACTACGCGGATGGGGAAAACTGAGTAAACAGAAAGCTTGTTGGGTTGATGAGAAGATGAGTTCAAAAAATTTTATGACATTGCCTAGACTGTTACAATTGAAAGATTGATTTTTACTTTAATTATTACTCAAAGTTTTAATAATTAGTATGAATTTGAGACGATTATAAACACAATTTTTTGGCACTACTGTGAAAGGAGTGATGAATACAACCCCCAAAGTAATAATCGTTGTTTAAAGCTTTGTATTATTCTGTTCTGTGCAACGCTGTTTCTGTTTAATTCTATATAGTTTCATCTCTTCTTTTGATTTTTAGAAATCTGAAACATCCAAGAGAATCAGGTGTGGTTAGCTTGCAAGGGAAATGGACTCATGCCATTGCTCTTGACAAGGTGCTCTTTGGAATCTTGGGTGGCTTAAACAATAAGGTAGTTGATGGTTCAGAAATCTGTCGAGCACTCGCGACTTCCGATTGCAAAGTTACAGGTGTAAAGGTGAATCCTTTATTTGCGGCTACACTTGGAGGTAAGATAAAATGTTAAGAATATGTACTTTGTAGTAATTCAGTAAGGCGTATTTCACATATAGTATGTTAGAAAAAGTGATAAATCGGGTATTATTAATTATGCCCGAAGGGATGAGGGCAATGAAATAAATTCAATGGCATTTATCAATGAAATTTATCACTTTGTCTGCCTCAACTCTGGCCATTATTAATGCCTATTAATAATGCCCAATTAATCACTTTGCCCGTAACATATACTATATGTTACGGGCAATCTGATAAATCGGGCATTATTAAAAATGCCCTGGCAATGTGATAAATTCAATGGAATTTATGAATGAAATTTATCACTTAGCCCGCCTCCACTCTGGGCATTATTAATAATGCCCGATTAATCACTTTGCCCGTAACATATTTATTACATTTATCATAACTTGTTCTATAAATGTGTTTAACATAGATAATTCCATAATAACTAATTTTTAAACCTCTCAAATGGTTATTAAAAATTAAATTATGAATGCCTTTTGAGACAATCGTTTCCTAAGACGTGGGATTTCCTAAGATCGTTTCCTAAGACGTAATGGCTACTGGATGTTTGAATGAGTAATGAGTATTGAGTATGCCGAAATTCATAACTTTTAAATATCTAGGTAAAGTCATTAAGTAATTGGAGTAACGAAATCATTAAGATTTCTTAAAATTGTGGAAAACGAATAAAACTATTACATTTTTACTGGGACGCTCTACAAGACATTTTGTATGGAACGTATTTAAGAACCTTTTATAAATTAATCCACAGATTTGACATCAGCTTACCTGGATCTACAGGAAAACAGTGACAAAGAGAAAAACTTGCAAGAAAATGGAAAATGGAATGACATAAGTTGTCCCAACGAGTATCTTCTAGATGAAAATATTGGAAAAAATGTACTTTTAACTAACGCAATGGTTCGGGGAGCATTCGATGGTAAGTTATCAGTTCAAATGCTACAGAAATTTGAAAAGTTAAGCGCGTGAAAACACTTCTTCTTACATAATATCAGGAGATGGATAAAAGTATTCTTGTACTATTCATTATGTGGTAAAATATAAACCCTACAAAAAACGCAAAGAAAACAAACCCAACCAAAACTAAACTTACATAATAATCCCTTAAGATGTTACTATATAATTTTTTACGATACTTAATAAATTTTTATCTAATTAAGAACTTTTTATGTAGTGAAGATACTTATTAAAGAGCTAGAAGTTATTAAAGTATAGGCAAAAATACTTTAAAATAAAATTTTAAAAGAATTTTATGAAGTAAGTTTACTTTTTAAAGTAGACTGTGCTCACTTTTATTAGTGTTATGTGATGTGCTTACTAAAGTAGCAAAAACCTTTACTGAAAAAAAACTTTTTTAATGAAATTTTTACAATTTATTATACTTTTTACAACCGTATGGAATAACATTTTAACAAAAAAGAACTTGGCAAAAAATTTTATTACGATGTTATAAAAACAATCATTCTAATTCTAAACATGATTTTAAACTATTGCCATTTTAGAATATTTTGACAAAAATACCTGATAAATTTAATTACCTTAAACCTGAAAATAAGTTGCGGTCTCCATAAAAATTTAGAAGTGATTTCTAAAAAGATGTAACTTTAAAAAATACTTTCAAGGAAGTAAATTCATATTTTCCTACCATCTTTCCTGGTCGCTTTGTCGAGTTAATTAAAAAGTATCAAGCTCAATAAATTAAGTCCCACTAACTTCAGTATTTTTGTGATTCTTAGGTGTTTACATTGGGTACAAAATCTCCAAGAACCTAGAACTGTTTAAGAATATACCGCTGAGCCAAATTTTGCGCATGTATTATGGCCGTACAGGACTACCGGACGACCCTGAAGTTAACTGGTGCAACAGAGAGCGAGCAATATCGAACATTCCAGAAATTAAAGACGAAATCCTCAATTTTTACAAGATATATGTGAGTTCCTTTGGATCATCACCCAGTGATGACACCCAGACTAAGATAGAAGGAGCTCTCAATGATTTTGAAAAGTCTGATAGTATTTTTAGGGAAGTAAGAGGTATGTCTTTAACCTTTAGTTCTGAGCCCTCAGAGCCAAAAGGTCTCTTGTCTCTATTTCACTAGTTGTTCCTAGAGGAAAGAAAAAACATAAAAGAACGTATATATGTCAGTCAGATAAAAATATTCCAGAAAATTTTCAATAAAAATTATACGTTTTTACTCTTAAAAGGACATAAAAATCTTCTCAAATTTACTATCCTAAACGTGTTCTAACGCAATCTTTAAAACGAATAAAAAGCATGGATTTTTTAAAAACATAGTTGAATAATTTAGTTTAGTATTGTTTTTTATTGCTTTGTTTTGATATAAAATTGGAGTTACATAAAGTGGAGTTACACGAAATGAATAGAATTAAACCGATGTTTTTTTCTTTTTAGATGAATCCGATTCATGTTCCACGGCTGAGACCATTGCAGGTATTCATAACACTTTTACTACTTTAGAAAGTTAAACACATCCGTACAAATTAAGATTTAAAATTATTTTTTTATGTTTAATAGAGAAGTGCACCACACCTTTTGATATATTTGCTATACTGGACTGGCAGACTACAGAACAACAAAAGAATTTCCAAATTGAAGTTATTGGGTAAGTTTAACTTAAAAAATAGTTTTTCCAAGCTGGAGTAAAAATGAAAAATAAAGATTGGTTTCATAAAGCATTTTATATATAAAGATCAGGTACACCTTCAAAGAGAAAATAACTTGTAATTACTGTCATATCATTTCTACATAAGAATAGGAACATTCCATGTCACAAATCAACCGAAAATTCTCAATTTTCAACCTGACCCTCTCGGATTTGAATAAAATTTTCTGAAAATGTTGTCTCCCATGAAATAAATGAGAAATGATTTCACACTTCAATTTGCCACAAAAATTATTTAAAATTTCAAAGAAAACTCAACTTTAAGCTCTTTAATCTAAAATAACTATTCTATTAGAAAAAGGTATCTTCCCTCGTTTTAAAAAATATTTTATAACGTTTAATTTGATATATACACTATTTGATATAACTTGACCATGTCTTTGAAAAAAGTATTTTCCTTAATTTTTTATTTTAAAAGTTTTTGAAAAAAGTTGCTCACTTCTGGGTCAACTACTCTGTACGAGGTTACTTCAAATTTGGCGATATGCGATCGCTTTCTTTTCTGCCCTTCAATTTCACTAGCACACTGACGCTTTTCAGCTTGGCGAGAACTTAGAAATACGATCGTTCATTGGCGTCGTTTCTACCGCTTTCAAAAGATTCTCGCCAAGTGGCGCCTTTCTAGTGTGAATGGATGATGTATGGATTTTTAAACTAAAAAAGTACAATTTAAAACAGCTCTTAACTCCTGATCTTATGGCTGTCCCTATCTTTAATTTTCAGCATTTATACCTTACATTATTACAAGAACATATATTTTCAAAATTTTTTAAGGATATCAACACCTTTCTATTCAACTATTTTTTTACAAAAAAATTATGAAAAATATTTTTTTAAGTTCTATAGAAAACTAAACCTTGAGAAATATTCTTTAAAACGAGGGCCTATAAATTTCTCTCGGATTAATTGAACTGGAGTTATTTAAAGTGAAAGCGATAAAAAGTAAAATTTCTTCGAAATCTCAAAACATTATTATTAAAATTATCGACCAATGAAATTAAAACGAGCAAAAAGTACAAAAACATTTTCTTATTGATATCATAAGTAAGAATATTTCCTGAATGTTATATTGAAATCCGAAATGGTCAGGTTGAGTGACTGGCGGATTTGACATGGAATGACCCAATAATTAAAAAAAATCATAAGTTGAAACTGGGTTATTCAATTAATGTTCTTTTCAGTAACCTATCTACCAGCTTCGATGTCCGGCCAAGAGGCAGCTCAGTAGGAGTGTTTCGGAATTCCAAATCCGGAGCCACTGGATTGGAAGTGATTGCCAACAACACTGAAGGGGCTGCCTGTTCTGCATGCTTCATTCGCTACAACCGCTACAACGATCGAGGTAAGTAAAGCGCAAATGCATGACCAACTAGACTAACAAGGTATAGAAGCCTGGTTTGTGATAGATGATCTGACGTTACTTTTATCATCTCTTTGTGAAAAACTCAATTTTAGCCTGAATTAAATTATGTTCCTCGGAGAATCAAAAGGTCCTATCCAAGGAGAAAATCAGAAGGGGAGTGAGCATTCCAATTGAGTACCTAACGTAGCGTAGCAAGGTTTCTGGCAATGAGTTTGCGTGTTATCGCTTTCTTAGCAATTTAAAAACTGTAACAGGCATGCTCTAAGCTTGGTGACAAAACGCGACGCTAAGAATCCACTGCATGGCATAAAAGTTCGACAATGAAAACAATATCCAGTTAAAAACTGCGTCATGTTGCAACGATGACGTGTTTAGGGTCATCACGTGACTGTCGTCTTTGGTGGTTGCTTCTGGAAATATATTATAAATCCCCATTTTTTAGAGTTAGGACCATTGCTCACCTCCACCACTATATCTTCTCTATGGACCCATCCATATGGATCCATCATATAGAGGAGAGTTTTATCTCTCCTCTATGTTATTATCCATAAAGGAGAGAAAGTTATGGAGTGAGCCAAAGTAACCCTAAAGAGTGAATAAGATAATTTCCAGACCTCCAAACACCACAAACACGTGACCATCATCACGTGACGTCGGTTTTATTGGAAATTATTTTTACCACCGAACTTTTATGCCGTGCACTGTTGCTAATGCGCGCATTTTTGACAACGCGTTTTGTCACCGAGCTTTAACGCATGCTTGTAAAAGCTTTTAAATTGCTGAGGAAGTGATAATGCTCTAACTCATCGCAAGAAACCCAGTTGTCGGGTTCTCTTTTTCGGAGTGGATTCAATGGAAAATACTCTTACCACTATTTCTCCTGTATGGTATTATTTCTTTAGTTTAGTTTCTCCAGAAAAGAAGAAAAACTACAATATAAATTGTTATTCGAATTTTCGAAGTTATAAAAGTTTTAAGTTACCTTAATTTAATAAATACACTGCTGTTCAAAAATTAAGGACGGAACGGTTTTTTAAACATAACACCTAGTAGAATCATTGTTCATCCATGAAAATCTTACCAAAAGATGTTCAATGGATGAGAATACAGGGCCCGAGAACAAATTTTCCCTATCAATATTTTAAGGGGGTAAATGGGCCCTCCATTGATAATGGAGTTCCATTACACATTTGGAGCAGTGGCAGAAACGTCTGTGAAAGAGGTATTTAACCGAGAAATTTAGGATTTTTTGCAATGAATATGATTATTCCTGAACTCAATGCATATTTTCAATCACTTGTGCTGCCTTTAAAGGGTATTTTTTAGGTTCTATTGAGAGATATCGGTCTTACCATCATTTTTAGCAAGTTTTAGCTTCAGGGTCATTTTTGGTAAGTGGTATCTTACCCTCAACCATGTTTTTAGTGGGTCTCAAATGTGTCTGATTGTGTTTAGGTCTGGGGACCCAAAAAGTATCTTTATTATTTCAATATTGTTTCTTATGAAAAACTTTGAGAAAGCCAAATTGTGATTATCTGCGGATTTTTCACTAATAAAGAGAAATTATTGACTCGAAAGGTCTTCTAAAAGAATCAAATGGGCCATGATAATACAGATATGCAATTTCAGACATCAGCGAAAATTTCTGTGCTGTCTAAGGAGTGCTGAAACGGCCCTAAGAGATGCATTAGTTTCACAGAAAGAACATTTGTTATTAACGTTAAAAAAAGAAGTATATTTACTTTTTATGGACTTATACATGTCTAAAAAGAAAGATATATCTGTAAAAATATCTCCATTATCTTTAAAATGAAGTTTAAAGAGATCGAATTTCTCTTTTTAATCTGTACTATACTTATAGACGTTTCAACACCCCCTATACTCAAAATAGATTTTCCGTGATGTCTGAAATTGCATATCTGTATTATCATGGCCCATTTGATTCTTTTAGAAGACCTTTCGAGTCAATAATTTCTCTCTATTAGTGAAAAATCCGCAGATAATCACAATTTGGCTTTCTCAAAGTTTTTCATAAGAAACAATATTGAAATAATAAAGATACTTTTTGGGTCCCCAGACCTAAACACAATCAGACACATATGAGACCCACTAAAAACATGGTTGACGGTAAGATACCACTTACCAAATATGACCCTGAAGCTAAAACTTGCTAAAAATGATGGTAAGACCGATATCTCTCAATAGAACCTAAAAAATACCCTTTAAAGGAAGCACAAGTGATTGAAAATATGCATTGAGTTCAGGAATAATCATATTCATTGCAAAAAATCTTAAATTTCTCGGTTAAATACCTCTTTCACAGACGTTTCTGCCACTGCTCCAAATGTGTAATGGAACTCCATTATCAATGGAGGGCCCATTTACCCCCTTAAAATATTGATAGGGAAAATTTGTTCTCGGGCCCTGTATTCTCACCCATTGAACATCTTTTGGTAAGATTTTCATGGATGAACAATAATTCTACTAGGTGTTATGTTTAAAAAACCGTTCCGTCCTTAATTTTTGAACAGCAGTGTAATAATGTCTTATGTCTAATAGAGGAATTTCAAATAAAATTACAGGGAAATTTTTATTTAAAGAACATCAATAATTAATTGTAACTCTTATTGCAATAAGTTACTTGGTCTCAATTTGATTCAAAATGATCATAATATCATATTTAAAATGAATCGAAAATTTGAATGAATTTTGATAAATTAATTTAATTCAGAGTTAAGTTGGGTTCTTGTAAAAAAGTTATCAAAAATGACATGAGGAATACTATCACAAGTCACAATTTTGAGCTTCTCGGGCACCATGAATTTAGTCTTCCATGGTAATATGGGAAGCCAAATCGAAGTGCAGTTTAGAACGACACAACATAAACCTTCGATCATAGAAATTCATTCAGAATTTATACCATTATATTGATTTATTTGTTCAAATTTTATTTTAAAAAACACCTTAGATACAAAAATATTTATTTTAATATAAGTAATTGTAAATAATTTGAGTTTAAAATTTTACTTGATGACTTTTATTGATTGACTTTTAGGATCCACCAAAATTCCAGAAAATGAAGTCTTTGAAAGATTAAATCAAACACTGACCAACTTTGTTGAAGCCTATGACAATGCTCAAAGTTCGGAAGGAGAGAATAATAAGGCAGGAGCGCCGGCTAAGGTAATATCTCCCTTTTTAAGTAATTTAAAGAAAGTTCTACACCAAAATGGGTCTTTTTAGTTTACATCTTTTTTTGAAGTTATAACATAACATTCACTATTAGTTTTAAAATAAAAAATACCCACAACATTATGATTATTATGTATTTTATTAACTCTACTACAATCATTTTAAAACATAGTTCTTTTCATTTTATTCATAAGTAATGAGCTAGTAGCCTATAAAAGTGCATTATATTTCCCAGAATAGTTTGAAATATCTCTGAAAAAAAGCTCAGTATCACTCAAGTATCTTGGAAAGAGTATTTCTATCCGAATTTCCTTAAAAATATGATTAACAGATTTTACTTATTTTTTTTGTGAAAAATTTTTGTTTTCATTTTTAAAACTAGTCCACTGAAAATAGAGTTGAACCTCGGACAAATTGCAATAAAAGGTTTCTCAACGGTTTTCACTTAGGAATGACCTCAATAATAACATACTAAAAATCGGCCAAAATCGGCCGGGGGGAAGTTTAATTTTTTTTAAATTTTGAAAAAATGGCCGAAAAAAAATTAAAAAAAAAAAACAAAACGATAATATAGACATGTGATACATGTTTATAGGTTATTTTTGAGTTTTAAAACCGAATATTGCCTTTAGTTTTGAAAAAAATTGAAATTTCAATTTTTAAAATTAATTTGAAAAATGAACTATATGAAAAAATTAAAACCCCCCTAAAAACCTAACAAAAACATCAAAAGAGATAAATCAAACGGTTTTCATTTAGAAATGACCTAACTATTAACATACTAAAATTTAAAAATTTTACGAGTTAAAGAAGTAAATTTTTTTTCAAATTTCCATTTTTTTTTGCGAAAAATGCATTTTTTTTTCAAATTCGTGCCAAAAACTTTAGGGGCTTTTGAAAAGGTCATTTTTCTGTGGATATTGTCTACAGATAGTTATATAATGTAAAACCTGTGGATTTGTCCCTAAATGAATTAGTTAATTATTTTATTTAAAATTTTGAAATTGGTAAAATGTAGTACAAATGTGAAAAAAGGTAATACTTTGGCATATTTACATCATAATTTAAAATAATTAACTAATTCATTGAAGGTCAATTCCACCGGTTTTCCATTATATAACTATCTGTGGACAATATCCACCGAAAAATGACCTTTTCAAAAGCCTCTAAAGTTTTTGGCACGAATTTGAAAAAAAAATGCATTTTTCGCAAAAAAATATGGAAATTTGAAAAAAAATTTTACTTCTTTAACTCGTAAAATTTTTAAATTTTAGTATGTTAATATTTAGGTAATTTCTAAATGAAAACCGTTGGATTTATCTCTTTTGATGTTTTTGTTAGGTTTTTAGGGGGGTTCTAATTTTTTCATATAGCTAATTATTCAAATTAATTTTAAAAATTGAAATTGAAATTTTTTTTCAAAACTAAAGGCAATATTCGGTTATAAAACTCAAAAATAACCTATAAACATGTATCACATGTCTATATTATTGTTTTGGGTTTTTTTTAAATTTTTTTTCGGCCATTTTTTAAAAATTAAAAAAAAATTAAACTTCCCCCCGGCCGATTTTGGCCGATTTTTAGTATGTTGTTATTGAGGTCATTCCTAAGTGAAAACCGTTGAGAAACCTTTTATTGCAATTTGTCCGAGGTTCGGCCCTTTTTTTCGCTATTTTCAGTGGACTAAACATAATATAATACGTGCGATTGTGAAATTCATTAATATTAAAAACAATTCAAGTCAACAAACACACACACACACATTAAATGAAAGCTGCCTTTATATTTGTCTTTGTAATATAGGGGAGAGTGGGGCACATTCGCACAAAAAGTGCATTTCGGCATATTTCTCTGGATCTAGATGAGATATTGAAACAAACTTGGATTCAAATGAAAGTTTAGACCTTTCCCGATATTTTAGATCGATAATTGGTCGCATTCATCTAGAATTTCTAACCTATATCATCAATCTAAAAAACGATAAATTTCGTGCGAATGTGCCCCATGGGTGGGGCAGTTTCGCACACGTGTGGGGCACATTCGTACACATGCAAAAATGTATACAATAATTATTTTTACAAACTAAAATGTTTATGGCACTTTAAAGTAAGAATAATTAAACGAAATATTTGGCACTTTTACATATTTTTCCTCTAAATTGAAGATTTTTTTACAAAAAGAAAACAGCTTCAGAAAATATTGAATATCTAAGTTTTTGATCAGGAAAACAATTGTAGTAATGAAGAGTATATTGCATATTGACATACTTCCCATAATATAATTAGTTAGAAAAAGTTCAACCAATAATTTAACAGTCAGGTTTTATTCCAAAGGAAAGTTAACCAACAGCTCGCTTATTAACACCTGAAACTGACGGTTGGGGAACTTTTAATACCATATTATCTTTTTGTATGAATGTTGAATCATTAGTTACTGCGAAAATAAAAGTTTCGTCATTAATTTTAAAGTTTTTCATCATTAATTTTAAATAAGCACCATTCAATTCCAAATTTTCTATTCGACCAACATACAAAATTTTCTTTTTAGTAGCAAATTCTACTAGAATAAAATCACTTAAGTCCAAGTCAATTGGTATTAAACAATTATCAGGGACATTTATTTCTTCAATGTTTAAATCTGGGTCTAAATTCCTTAAAATTGAAGCTTTCTTTAAGATTTTATTTTCTATCATCACCAAATTTTGAAACAATTACAATAAAAAACAATTAAACTTCAAGTTATCAAATATACTGCACTTATAAACATATAAATCACTTTCATAATCAAAAATGGGAAAGATGAGGCACATTCGCACTGTCCGAATCTGCCCCATCTACCAGTTCAAGCTTACCACGTCCCAACAAGATATTTATAATTAAAGCAGGGAAATAAAACGTTTCAAGAAACTTACTTTAGTAGTGCCTCTACTGAATAAAAAGCTGAATGTCCACTTGAGAGTTATTTTTGATTGATATTTTACGTCAAAAAAATGACAAGAAAATTTACTTTTCTGCTTCTAACGCTAGCAAATTTCTAGTACGCATACAACAAAATGGCTCAGGGCTTTGAAAATTCATGCAGGAGGTGGTAGTCATGTTTCCATCTACTGGTATTTTTTCAGATTTTTAAATTAATAATTACTAGGGGAAATGCTTTCTGTCCGAATGTGCCCCATGTGCGAAATAGCACCACTCTCCCCTATGTATTACGAAAAATGAATATCATATACCAAGTATACCGTCAAGTTCCTTAAATATATTTCAATTGTAATTTATGTAGAGAATTAAAAGAAAAGTATTAAAATAAAAGTTACCACTTAATTACTTTGAATGAAAATTAATCTAGCCGTTCCCTATACTATTTATTGTTTTAGGTTATACTCTATTTTAACTATGGAAGTCCTGGAAAAGACTACAAAATTGGAGAATCTGTATGGGAGATTGAGAAAAACTTTCAAGGTTGGACAACTTGTTATACAAATTTAATTTTACATACTTTTTAATGAACCTCTCTCTTTTATGACTTCCTCTTAATGTGTGTATTATTTTACTGGTTTGAAAATAGGCCCGGATTGGCCCGGGTGGTTACCTGGGGAAAGCCAGGCAGACATGGGCCAAATCATTAACTTCATCTTATTGTTAAGAGTAGTTCTGAAAAACTAGATCTTCAACAAATCCAAAATGAGCAATCCCAAGAAACTCGCTTTTTCCAAATCCTCAAAAAAAATCCTCAAAACAGATCTAACATTGCTTACCCCAATATGCATGGGGCAGTGGCGAATCCAGGATTTTGGTCTGGGGGGGCTGAGTTTCACAAATGACTTTATTGTTATTATGGGATGTTCAAATATTAATGTAAGATACTGAAAGGGGGAAGGGGGTTGCCAGTGCCATAACCAGATTTTTGTTTAGGGGGTTATTACTCAACATCTTTTCTGGGGTCTAATCTTAGGAATACTAAGTTTTAGGTGAGATGACTTCGTAAAGTTTTAACTTTGGAGTACTAAATTTCAAAATTGTATTAAAATGTCAACTTCAAGTAAAAGGGGGGTCTGGGGGTCCTCCCCCAGAAATTTTTTTAAAATTTGACCCTCAAAATAGTGTTTTAGCTCATTTTGAAGCCTTTCAGATTCCACCCAAAGAGCACAACTCATTGTAAGCGGCCGAATATTTTTCAAGGAAAAAAATTTATAGGATTATGAATTGGAAAATTCCTAGAGGGTTTAGGGGCTCCTATTCCAGAAAAATTTTTGAATTTTGCCCCTAAAAGTGGCATTTTAACTCATGTTGAGACACTTTAGGTTACATCAAAGAGGATCACTCCTCTTAAATCCCAAAAGTTTCAAGAAAAAACCGTACTTATTAGATTTCAAGAAAATTTTGGAATTTTTACCCTTAAAAGTAGGGTTCCGATTCATTTTGAGACTCTTTGGGTAACACCACCGAATGTCCGCAACGTAGTGAAATTTCTATTTTGTTTTATTGCTATTACCAAAACTTGAATGTCTTATTCTTGGGGGGGCTGCAGCCCCACAGCCCCCCCTACTGGATTCTCCACTGGCATGGGGCCAATTCATTCATTCTCCAGCGTGAAATGGCCATCTTGTCATGCAGGTGTCCTCTGCCCAAGGGTCCAAAGAAGACGGCTAAGCGACCTCCTGTGATAAAATAAACTACTGTCGCCCAATTTCCAGAAATTTTCTGGGGAAGGACCCCCAGACCCCCCTTTAGCACTTGGGCCTGTAATAGTTACAAGTTTTTTATAATACGTTCGTCAAAATGCAAAAATTCCTCCTGCCAAAGAAATGTTATAAATTCGTAAAAAAAGGTATTATGCTTGAAATTCGGATAAGTTGTGTACCAAAATGAGTGTAAAACCTGCGTTTTAGATCTAAATTTCCAAAAATTTTTAGGGGGAGGACCCCCAGACCACCCTTTAAGTAAATCCGATAAGACTTTAATAACCTTTTTATTATTATGATCATTGATAAGATTCAGTTTCATTTGAAACATTCTGGCCCCCCATAAAAAACACATATCCTTCATCCGCCACTGCCTTTCGACACAAAAATCCGAATAAGAAGAAATGTTTAGAGAGAAAAAAAAGGGGCCAATATGAAGTTTTCCCGCCGGGGGCAACTGCTAGCCAGTCCGGCCCTGTTTGAAAAGCATTATTCATAATCAGTTGAAAATCTAAAAACATTGAACATATTACATCTGTCATTTCTATGTGCTCGATTTTAAAAGTAACAGAAATTAATTTAAAATTGGATTTTGTTTCAGAGACCACAGTTTTAGCAATTGGAAGTAAACGAGATGCATTAAACCAGTTCATCCATAACGAAGAGACAGATATTTTCACTGAATCTTCAAATGCAGCTGCATTTATGACTAAGTTGAAGGGACGATTATGTAAAGGTGTGTATTAAATTAGAATTTATAAACTAATAATTTTACTATTAACAAATAGATACAACATAAATAATATATAACATTTATCAATTATAAACGTAAGAACTTAAGCTTTAATACACAGAATACAGTTACCTTAAACACAAAGCCTTAATACAACAATGCTTGTTTGGTTATTGTGAAACCATTGATAAGAACCAATACGTTTCATTATTCTCAAAATATAATTAATCAGATTTAATTTGAATAGAAATAAATTATTTAACCAAATAAGAGCTAAACATTTATCTTTCTTTTATAAAATTCATATTTTGAAAGTTTCTTAAAAAACAGCGTTTTCGAGATTTAATGGTTTGTTTAACTTTTTTCCTACAGCTCCTGCCGAATTTCAATACAAAGATTGCCAGCGCCCTAGTCAGTTTTCCTCTAGTGACAGCAGTCAAGAGGCAGTCATTGGTCTGAACAAAAGGCAATATTGGGCTATGTATCCAAAATACTTTCTGAAAAGCTTTGGAATAACCATGAAAGTAAATTTTCTTATTTTATATATTAGTAATTTAAAAATAAAATTTCTTCAGTTTTCACAAGCAACGATGTGAACCATTTGTAAATCTGTTTAGATGTAAGTTCTATATAAATCTGGCAAAACTTATTTTGCAAGTGTATGTAATACTTATTTTTTTTACAGTTCAAGCCTCAAGAGGGTGCAAAAATTAAAGTTTGCTTTACAAGAGCTTACTATAGACTTATAGGAGACAATGCTCAATACTTGGATTGCAAAGAATCGTCTGGTAAGTTAAGGATGTTTAGAGAGCTATAATTTCCAATTCATGGGTTAAGATTGAACGATCAATTTGTTTTTACAAATTAAATGCTTGTTATTTTATAAATTATATTTTCAACTGAAATTTTATATTTATAGGTGACGAAATAACGTATTACGTCAGCAACCCATGTTATCGTAAGTATTAAAAAATTCCTTAGTAAATATTTTTTGAAAAAAAATGTTTAAAAAACTTGAAAGCTTACTTTGTTATTTTAATTAATTAGCAACGTATTACTTGTCAAATCTGATTTTTCCATTATATCCTATAAATGGAAAATGAGTTTGACAAATGCATAAAAAACCTTAATTAAATTAAACTTGCCAAAAGATTTTTGATATGTTGAGATATTGATCCCTTTACCTGAAATAAATTTACCTATGCCACCTTTTTATAAAAGTTAAGAGCTTTTAAAAGAAGAAGCTTTTAAGTTAAGATCTTTTTATAATCTAATAGAAAAATTAATTTAATTTTTTATATTTTATGTTTCCTCTTATTAAATAAAACTTTTGTAACCAGAACTGAAAATAGCTAAAAACATGGTTCTCCAGTACCTTTCCCTTCATTAATTAAAAATTTACTACAAAATGAGTACAATATAAAGTAATTTAGAAAAAGAAAATAATTAACTTGAAATATTTTGGTTTTCTAGGTCGTACTTTGCACAACTGTGATCCCTTTTACTTCTTAGTTGAAGGGAAGCAAGTACCCCCTTCCTTATGCACTAGTAAGTACATGAACCTTACAAACAAATTAATAACAAAAAAACCTCTGACCCTCTTTGAGTGAGGATAGTCATGCTTTTTAAAGTTATACCTACACAGCATTCAAAAATGTTGTTAATTTTAATAACTCAGAATAATACCTTTGTCTGTGTTTCATCGCTAACTTTTCAACATTTTTTTAAATCCTCAAATAATCTACTTTGAATAACTGAGTAGACACATGTGCTATGAGTCTTTGCCTTTTTTTCGGTTTAAATTAAATTACTCTCTGAAATAATTGAAGTAGTTACGCTTGTTATTAAAAAGTTTTGAAAATATTAATACTAAAAAGGGCATTAAAAACTTTGTATGGTTCTCCCAGTATAGTTCGGGGACTTTATTTGGACAGAGTTTGTGATGACCAAACTGAGTTCAGGTAGAAAAATGTGAGTTCTATCCCGAGACAACAAATAAATTGAACCCGTTATGGTATTTCGTGTATTTACAAAAAAGACTCCCTTTTGATTAGGTGCAAAATAATACAGGGAGTTTCAGAAGGTTAGTGCCGAACTTAACATGCAGGTCGGTCATACCATGACAAACAAGATTTTCATAGAAACTCATGCCCTCAAATGTAAGCAGTGTCCGCTCTAGAGGACAATGTCCCCGGCTAAGGGGAAAAGTATAATCTTTTATTCCGCAGCAAACTTCAATTATTATTACATATTCGGAGATAGCACCCCAAAAAGCCAAATTTCATTAAATTCTATTGGTATTAGCAGAGAAAATAATCTATTTCTTTCAATTTCAATTTCCATTCAATATTCTTATAAACCGTCTTCAAATTAGAAAGGGTTTTTTCTCTGCAAAGTACCTGAAAATTTTAATGCAATTTGGTTTACAGAGGTTTCCGGGAGTGCTCTCACCGAATATTTAATAATAATTGAAGTTTTCCTCCCGTGTAGAATCAAAAACGTTGCCCCCTTCGCAGGTGAACATTGCCCTCCAGCACCCATCGTTCACATCACATTTTTGCGGACATGGGTTCATATGAAAATATTGTTTGTCATGGCATGACAAACCTGCATTTTAAGTTTGGCACCAACCCTTTTGAGACACCCTGCATATTTCGAACCCATAACTGACAATCTATTTCATAGATTTCTAAAGTACAACCTGCGAGTCAAAACTGATCTACTAACTATTATAATAAATTCTTAGCTTCTTATAACTATATTCTTAGCTTTTAGGTTGAGAAAGCAGTTTTCCAATTATTTTAAGGAAAACATTTTTTCGTTTTAAATGCTTTTTAAAAACTCAGAATAATTTTAGTTTCTTTGTCTTTTATTTTGAAATTTTTTTTCAATATTTTAGGCCCCAGATGCAGCACACCTAAAGACATTCTATTTGAATTTCAGCATGAAGGTATAGTACTCTCTTTTTATAAACTAAAAAGATTGTGAAAACGAGAATATAATCGATTTATTCAGTGACAACAAATAGAATCAAATTTTTATTTTTTTAACTTTTATGAGTCGGGTCTTTTTCATGAACATAATCGCTTAAATTTGAAGGATTCGTTTGTCTTAAACTTTATATATATTTGTTCATTTTAATTTAACATTTTATAAACTTTATATAACCAACTGATAACTATATATTATTAAGCTTAATTAGTTTAGAATTAACACAGAAATATTCACCGTTTAATACATTAACTATATTTATAGGTATTGCATGCAACACAGCCAGTTTCCTCTCTGTTTCCGCGCTTTCTCTATTATTTGCTGGACTTTTATTCATTCTCCAAAGACATTAGAGGTGCTGTAAGAGATAGTCTTCTCTCATATGGAATATCACATTGTTTTCATTGTAATTGCATTATACATACTGACTGTAGATATTTAAATTTTTCATGTATAGGATGCTTTTATATAATGGTTTAGAAAATAAATTACCTCATTTTGTAGTATATTTTAGAGTTTTATTTTTCTGATACATTATGTTATAATTATATAAATTATAAAGAGTGTTTTAAATTAAAAGATGGTGTTAAGAGAGAAGTTCATGAACAAAATGTTAAAATGTTATAAAATACATTTAAAAATACTTCCTTAAACTTGACCTGTTTTTTATTAAGGCTGGAGTAAAAAGAGTAGATAAAAACACCTATTTACACAAACCGCAGTAAATTTAAACTAATTGGGTTTAGCATAAGGATTCCCTTTTAGAGGTCTTGAAATTTCAATTAACTGGCAGCACAGGAAGAAGTATTTTATTTTATCTTACTTTCTAATTTTTTATGTAATAAATTGTTTCATCTAATAAACAAAAGATCGATGGAATGTGGCGGGGTATTTTTGATGGCATAAAAACCTTTAAAGTGTCTCTTTAACTATAGTTTAAAACAACAGCTTGTTAGGCAAGTTTATACTATATGCCCTATACAAGCTTCTCTTTACCAATTTCAAATGCAACCCAAATGCATTGGATAATGTTTCATTTGCAGCATTTGAGTAAAGATGGCGGCACCACATTCAAAAGTTGAGTTGCACAGAGAAAAAGGAAGAGTTTAAGATTTTTAAAAATTACACATTAACTTTATACAATATAATTTGAATTATTTTTCAAATTAAAATATTGAAATTTTTTACCCCAACCTTCAAAAATAAAAACATCTGAGATTTAATAAAATCTTCATACATTATACATTTGTTGTTATCAGGCCCGGACTGGCCCGGGTGGCTACCTGGGGAAAGCCAGGCAGACAGGGGCCAAATCATTAACTTCATCTTATTGTTAAGAGTAGTTCTGAAAAACTAGATCTTCAACAAATCCAAAATGAGCAATCCCAAGAAACTCGCTTTTTCCAAATCCTAAAAAAAATCCTCCAAACAGATCTAACATTGCTTACCCCAATATGCATGGGGCCAATTCATTCATTCTCCAGCGTGAAATGGCCATCTTGTCATGCAGGTGTCCTCTGCCCAAGGGTCCAAAGAAGACGGCTTAGCGACCTCCTGTGATAAAATAAACTACTGTCGCCCAATTTCCAGAAATTTTCTGGGGAAGGACCCCCAGACCCCCCTTTAGCACTTGGGCCTGTAATAGTTACAAGTTTTTTATAATACGTTCGTCAAAATGCAAAAATTCCTCCTGCCAAAGAAAATATTATAAATTCGTAAAAAAAGGTATTATGCTTGAAATTCGGATTAGGTGTATCAAAATGAGTTTAAAACCTGCGTTTTAGATCTAAATTTCCAAAAATTTTTTTGGGGAGGACCCCCAGACCACCCTTTAAGTAAATCCGATAAGACTTTAATAACCTTTTTATTATTATGATCATTGATAAGATTCAGTTTCATTTGAAACATTCTGGCCCCCCATAAAAAACACATATCCTTCATCCGCCACTGCCTTTCGACACAAAAATCCGTATAAGAAGAAATGTTTAGAAAAAAAAGGGGCCAACATGAAGTTTTCCCGCCGGGGGCAACTGCTAGCCAGTCCGGCCCTGGTTGTTATTTTACAGGGCCAAACTTTAAAATAAAACTACTCAAGTGATTCCTGTTGTGAGTTTTATAAGTTGTTTTTATAAGTAGTTTTTGAATGTTGTTTTGGTCTTCTTAGTTTTATTAAAACTATTCACCGTATTGTATTATTTTTGTTTTCGCTCAAATGAGGAATGGATTTATCCATTTTGAATCGGAGAAAAATTGAGTTATAAATATGCGAACCAAAATAAGAAAACGAAAATCGATATACGTACTATCTTTAAAACTAAATTAATGAAAATTTTTTGATTAATAAAATATGGAAGTTAAGATCACACGATTTTGGACATAATATCTAAGAAATACACCCTTAAATAATAAAAAGTTTTACCTGAACCTTCTGAAATTTTTTTTATATTTCAGTCGGGAAAGATTTTTTGCATCAGATGTATTCTGGCGAAATGTTCACTGAAACCTCTGAACTCAACAGAACAATAAGATCTCCAAAACTATTTTCATTGTATTACAAATTTATATTGGATATGGCTGGACCCTCCGAAAAACCCTCTAAAACGTAAAACTGAATTAAATTCGAAATTTCCTTCAAAAGTCCTAAGTTTATGAAACCAATATTTGATTCCGTTATTAGAGAATTTACCCAATCTTAATAATGCTTCAAAAATTGAGGCATCAAAAAATGGTCTTTAGTAAGAAAGTATAGGATTAATTGTTGGTAAAGATTTAAGTCATAAAAATAACTGATCGTGAGCCAATTTAAAAATCTACCATATTTTAAAAAGTAGGATTGGCAGAGGTGAAATGGATATAGAGCGGGATAAAATGGACATGAGGTTTTTAACAGTTAATATTCATAAAATTTAATATTTTTTCTTCAGGGGTCATTCCATGTGAAATCAACACAAGGTTGGGACCTCAATGTTTTAGATTTCCATAATTTTTGGTTTATAGGTATAGAAACCATGGAGTATATCAAGAAACCAGGGTATATAAAAATTTTTTCTTAGAGGTTTTTATATTCGGATTTTTAAAAATGCCCAAAACTGCCTAATTTCGCAATTTCTTCAGTCACGAAAGAATTGAGGTTTAACGTTTTTATTGACTTAAATATTTAATTTAAATGTCATGATGGAGAAATGATGGGTTTCGAAACTACGAATTTTTGAATAAGTGTAACGCATTTAGGAATTATCGAAAATTATGCGGAAAATGAACAATTTTACAATTTTTAAAGTTTTTTAGCGTTCTTACCTACGTCAAAACTTGACTTATTAGCTTAAGGATACAAAATTTTAAAATGGAGAAATACATATTTGAATGAAGGATTCGTTTTTTAGTCTCTGCAGTCAATGGTTTCTTCTTATATCTATAAATGGGAGGAATTTTAAATGTCCATTTACTTAAATTTATATAAATACTAGCGCTGACGCGCTAGACCCGGGCTTCGCCCGGGGGTTTCAGTTTTTTAATAAATATCATCTGCTGCGTTACAGATGGGCTTCACCAGTCCATTTTTAAAGAAAATTATTCTGGTGTGTTACAGATGGGTTTCGCCAGACCAAATGTGGAAATGGGTTTTTTAGCATAAAATTTACTAAAAAAGTTGTTGAATGCTTTGATTTTAAATTATTTTTATTCAGAAACCTTCCCTGGAGCGAGTAGATCAACGTGGTATAGTTTAATAGTTAATGTAGGTTCGAAAAGTTTAAAACTATAAAGGACATACATACAGACAAACATTGATTTTTTTATATATAGAAGACTAGCGCTGACGCGCTAGAACCGGGGTTCGCCCGGGTTTCAGTTTTTTTATAAATATCATCTGGTGTGTTTCAGATGGGCTTCACCAATCCATTTTAAAAGAAGATTATTCTGGTGTGTCACAGATGGGCTTCTCCAGTCCAAATGTGGAAATATAGTTAAATAACGGAGCCACTTTTATGTTAATGCTACAACAATGGATTTTAAACTGCAAAAATCGAGAATATGCCTACAACAATTAAAGCTACATCTTCTCTTATGATATTTACAACAATGGGGGTTTCCATGAAGTTAGGCATGAAATATGGGTTTTAAACATAAAATTGACCAAAAAAGTTATTGGGCTGCATCGATTTTAAATTATTTTTATTCAGAAACCTTTCCTAGAGAAAGTAGATCAACGTGGTATAGTTTAATAGTTAATGTAGGTTCGAAAAGTTTAAAACTATAAAAGACGTAAATACATACATATACAGACATTGATTTATATACAGGGTGTATCTGAAATGGTGCAACAAACTTTCAGGGATGATAGTACTCACCAAGACGAACAAGAATCGGTATAGAAAGGGGGGTCCCAGACCAAATCCCAGGGATTTAAAAATGGAACGACACCCCAAAAAAATGTTTGAAAAAGTCAATTTGTAGAAGAACTACTATTGGTAAAAACTTAATTATGGTCTCAAAAATTAAGGTTTAATATGATCTTTAAAATTACCTCAAAAGTATTCACTTTAAAATTTGTTTTATTATGAAAAAAGTTAAAAAACACAAAAAAATGCGAAAACTCTGCCGAAACATTATTTTGTATTTCGAAATCCTTTCTTTTGATTTGATAATCTGAAATATCATTGTTGAAAACCCTTAAGTCCAAAGTTTCACGTAAATACAATCAATATTAAACGCTTGAGATCCTGTTTAAGTTTGTTTTTTGAGTGCGCACACAGCTGTTCTGGAAACAGCTCTAGGAAACTGCTTGCGCACCTAAAAAACCAATTTTAACAAGATCTCAAGTGTTTAATATTGATTGTATTTACGTGAAACTTTGGACTTAAGGGTTTTCAACTATGATCTTTCAGATTATCAAATCAAAAGAAAGGATTTCAAAATACAAAATAAGGTTTTGGCATATTTTTCACATATTTTGTGTTTTTAACTTTTTTCATAATAAAACAAATTTTAAAGTGAAGACTTTTGAGGTAATTTTAAAGATCATATTAAACCACAATTTTTGAGACCATAATTAAGTTTTTACCAATAGTAGTTCTTCTACAAATTGAATTTTTCAATCATTTTTTGGGATGTCGCTCCATTTTTAACTCCCTGGATTTGGTCTGGGACCCCCTTTCTATACCGATTCTTGTTCGTCTTGATGAGTACTATCATCCCTGAAAGTTTGTTGCACCATTTCAGATACACCCTGTATACAGGGTGATTCAGAAATAATCATCAATAATTGGGGGGCAGGTAGAGGGGCCCTAGACAAGCATATTTCGAATAGGGATTGTGGGGCGCAGCCTTACCGTTAAAGAGCTAGGACCTAATGTAGTGCGAGCGCGTTTCAAAAGGCCGTGTTTTGAAGGCCCGTGTAACGAAACAAAACATAATAATATAAAAAAATATATTTCTTGAGTTAAGGAAATATCCCTACTACTTACACCATGAATTCGGTAGAATTTGAACCATTTTCTAAATCGTAGATTGAGTTTCAAAAGTGCAGTATTAATCTTATAGTCAAAGAATGGAGATCCTTTAATGTTATTTAGAAAAATGATGATCGAAGATGGAATTTTCAATGATCGTAACATTGATCATTGAAACTGTTTGATCATTGAAAATTCCTTCTCCTATCATCATTTTTCTAAATACCATTAAGGGAACTCCATTGTTTGACTGAGAGATTAATATTGCACGTTTTAAAACTCACCCCCGTGGTTTAGCAAGTGGTCCAATTTCTATCACATTGAGGATTTAAGTAGTACGGCTACTCCTGTACCTCATGCAATAATGTTTTTTATTTTGTTATGTTTTGTTTCGTCACACGGGCCTTCTAAAAACGGCATTTTGAAACGCGCTCGCACTACATTAGGTCCTAGCTCTTTAACGGTAAGGCTGCGCCCCACCATCCCTATTCGAAATATGCTTGTCTAGGGCCCCTCTACCTCCCCCCCAATTATTGATGATTATTTCTGAATCACCCTTTGACCATAGCTCCAAAAATGATTGCATCAATTTCAGAAAAATGAGAATTCAACCTGACATGTTTTGTCTGAATTTATTGAGATCCTTGATTGGTTTGTTAGTGTTTGCATTGGATTCTTCAATCAAATATTTATTACTCTACCTTTAAATTTGGTATGCTTAAGCTAATAAGTCAATGTTTGACCTATAATCACTAAAAAAGTAAGTAACATTGTAAAAAAATAGTAAAATTGTTAATTTCCCGCATCATTTTCGAAAATTCCTATGCCTTATACTTATTCAAAAATTCGTAGCTCCGAAACCCATCATTTCTTCATCTTAATATTTTGCACACTTGTAGCTAATAAGTGAAAGATTAAAAAATATTTTTTCCCAAAAAATCGAAGGAGTTGTTTTTCAGAAATTCAATTTAAATATTTTAAAAGCTTGTAAAAAGATATTTTTTTACTTAAAACACTAAGTGTTGCACATCATATTAAGTCAATAAAAGCATAAATGAACTTTCTACCTCAATTAGTTCTAGAGCAGGGGTTCCCAAACTTTTTTGGCCCGTGGACCCCCTGACGACATTTTTCGTACCCCGGACCCCCGGTCTTAGGGACCGTTCAAAAAGTAGCTAAAAGTCTTATGTTTGTGATATAAACTTCTAAACCACGCATAAATTTTGTAATTTTTTCAAGTGTATTTTTCTTGCATCGATAAGCATTTGATTTCACACTTTTACATATATTTAAAGCCCCTTTTTTTTGTCTTCATATGGTTACATGATATTTTTAAGGAAATTATAACAATCAAACATGGTGATTGACTGACATTTATGAAACATTTATGTCAGTCAGTTACCATGTTGTTTAAAATTTTTTAAAAATAACTAAACATCTTTTGAAAATTTAATTGTGCCATTAAATTTAGCTAACAAGAAAGCAATAAACTGGGTAGAAAATGTTTTTTATAATTTATTTTTGGGGGGAAAATTAAAAAATACTAAATTTTTTTCTTAAAAAATGTCAGTCAGTTACCCGTTGAATTGCCTAGAAACAACTTCAATTTATAGTAACATTGAAAAGAAATTAAATTGCCATTGATATTGTAACACAACATTTTTAATGAAATTATAAAATCAAACATTCTTAAAAAGTTTGAAATAAAAATAAATCAAAATTTTTAATATCTCTACGTTTCAAGACACAAAAACTTTTTATTTTAATAAGTTTTCGTGGCAAGCTTGTCAAAGTTATTGGCTTATGAGTGAGTTATTCATTCACCAAATCATAAAATTTCAGAAATAATTACAATTAATATATGGCATGTTAACTAACAATATTTAATTAAGTTCAACTATGAAAAGAAGTAAAGTTATACATTACGGAAATTTAGTTTCAATTTATGAAATTTAATTATGCGGGGCTGGTCAGGGGATTTCCAACGCTATAAGAGAAATTATTCCATCGCCCCTGCTAACGTTGCGAGGATTCGGTGATAACCAGCTTTTCATATTACAGTCGAGTCCGCTTAATGTGATCGCAATTGTCCAAGACCAAACTGATAACATTATCCGATCGATAACAATAAGCGATCTCATATCAAAAAACAGCAAACAGTGTAACTAGATTGTTTGCTTTAAAATCAAAATTCTGTAAACGTAATAATGTATTCAAAACTCTATTTTTGCACTAGGTAAAATTTTAAGGGGAAAATATAAGAGTAGATCCCCAGTTAATAAAATTTAAATAATCACTTACTTTGAATTTTTAAAGAAAGGTCTCTCTTTTTTCCGCCCCATTATATCCTTCCACTCCAATAAACCACATACTTATTACATAATCTGAATTCCAGTAAACGAGGGAAAACCAAAATCTCTTATCAGAAACATCTGCAAAGCCTGGATCTTGGTGCTTCATTAACCAATCACAAGTATGGATTCGGACCCCCCATAACCGCTTCCTTTCAATATAACAGGCTGAATGTTTTATTTTTCTTACTCATATTGAGTTTCAGAAAAAAATGAAGCGCCAGATTTTATCATGGAGCAGATGTTTACTTGTAAAAATTGACCTTCAACATGAAATTAGAACTCAAAAGTGGTCGTTTTAAAGGGGATATGAACAAATTTTGATGACATTAAGCGGAGTGATGATACAAAGTTGATAACATTAAACGATGTATTTTACATTAAATTATATAGGAATGATTGGGACCTGTCGATTTCGATAACATTATCCGATTGATAACATTAACCGTGATCACATTAAGCGGACTCGACTGTACTAAAATTTGATTATAAAAAAGACAAAATTTTTTAAACTTATCGAAGTTTTTCATTTTAATGAAATTTTTCCCGTGAACCTCTGAAAGTAGCTATGGACCCCCTAGAAATTGCTGTGGACCCTCAATTTTCCTTTTCATGCCCGTGGACCCCCAAGAAGTTGCTGTGGACCACTGGGGGTCCATATGGACCACTTTGGGAACCGCTGTTCCAGAGTTATAAAGGATTTTGTGACTGAAGAAATTGGGAAATTAGGCAGTTTTAAGCATTTTCAAAAATTAATTTTAAAAACTTCTAAAAAAAACTTTTAATACCCCGGTTTCTTCATATACTCCATAGGTACTCGTACTACCTATAAACCAAAAATTATGGAAATCTGAGACAGGGATGGCAAAAACCCGGGATTGTTTTGGAAAAAACCCAAGTGGGTTGGGTATTTTCGAGTTTTTTCAATAAAACCCTGAAAAAACCCATATAAAGCTGTTTTTTTTTCGGAAAAAGTGTGGGTTTTTTCAAAATTATGTGGTTTTCTCCAACATGGTAATTGGGTTTTTTCAAATTTTAGGGAGTTCTTTCTATGTTAAATGTGTTCTGTCAATATAATTTCAGTTTTCCATAGTAAAGTGGGTTTTTTCAAAGTTGAAACTTTTTATACTTTGAAAAAACCCACTGAAATTGTAAAAACACCCCTTATTTATTGAAACCTGGTTTAAATTTTGAAAAACCAAACTTTTCCAAAACTTTGAAAAAACCCATTCAATATTGAAAGAAATCTATTTAACATTGAAAAAAACCCCACTGAAATTTAAAAAAATCCTCCTTAATTTTTTATATCTAGGTTGAAATTTAAACGTCCTGAATTTTGAAAAAAACCCATTCAATAATGAAAGAACCTATTTAACTTTTTTAAAATTTCCCAAAAAGGAAAAAACACTACTTAATTATTGAAAATTAGTTTAAATTTTGAAAAAACCCATTAAAATTTAAATAATATCCTAACCTTCGAAAAAAACCATTCTAGTTTAAACTGTATACGTCTTAAATTTTGAAAAAACCCATTCAATAATGAAACCCCCCTCCCCAAATTTAAAAAACCAACTTAAATTTTAAAAGAATCCTAAGCTTTGAAAAAACCAATTCACAATATTGAAAGAAGTCTTAGATTTTAGAGAAAAACCCACTCACACACACACAACTGCAGTTCTTGGTATGTTATTTCGCTAAATGTTTTTCTTCATTATTAAAATTGCCCCAAAATCTTGATTTTTCTTGAAAAAAACCCCCAAAAATGGGTCCAAAATGTGTGTTTTTTTTAAAAAAACCCATTGGGTCCAATCCAGCCAACCCTGATCTGAGACATCCAGGTCCAAAAACTGCATTTTTTGTGTTGATTTGACGGAATGACCCTTTGTTGATTTTTATCAGCATAGCAAAAAACATTAAATTTTATGAATATAAACTGTTAAAAATACCTATATCCATTTATCCCTCTGTAAACATTTAAACCAACCTGACCATATATTTTTTTACAAAATTTAAACTTATACAATGAAACTATGATAAAATTATTTGAATTACACTGGTCTACAAAAAAATCCCCCTTTTTTGTGCCGGAAATATTAAAGCTGTTTTTGTATATATTTGACCTCCTGATTCAGAATCCGGCATCCAATTTTACTCATCAGCTCTAGTTTTTAAGGTATTCTAAAATTACATTTTAAAGACTATTTTGCTCTATCTTTATACAATATGGCGATATAAAGATGTCTTAAAAATAAAAACCTTACCATCCAAGGATTTTCATATTCATTTGGTTCCCAATAGATAGTGTATGAAGTTTCAGCCTCCTAAAATAATTTTAAAGGGTACCTAGGACGCTAAAGTTTGAAAAAACGGTCTTTTTTTCAGAATTAAAAAATATATTTTTGAGGTTGCATTGGGATAAAAATATAGCTAATATATGGTTTTTAGAACTATTTAGACAGAATAAATTATTTTTACTTATAAACGGTACCTCATAAGACCTATTTTCTAATTTTAAGGTGAAAAATAGGGTGGTGGTTGAAACGAATGGTGGTTTAAACGAATAAATGTCGAATTTTTCAGAAGTAAGTCCTTAAAAAGATGTCTTTTGATGTAACACTGAAATTTCATATGATAAAGATCCGGAAAAGGGATTTTTCCGAAAGAAAGGGAATTTCAGGGCTTGAAAGCTTGGAAGCAGATTCTACTGTTTACTGATTTTTATCAGTTTTACATCAAATGACATCTCATCTCTTGATATAAAGTTTTAAAATATCTAAGAATTTTTTTTCCATTATTTTCTATAATAAATTTTGTATATTAAGATTTATGAATAGAATTTTGGTGTCACCCCTCGATTAAAGATAATTTTACAAGGTTTAATTTGATATATAAAGTTGGACTATGTCTACAAAATTTTTTTCTTGATTTTTTTATAAAAAATTTTGTATTTTACGATTTATGAATAAAATCCTTGGTTTCATCCCTCGTTTTAAAAATAATTTTATAAGGTTTAATTTGATATCTAGTATGATTATGACTACGAAATATGTTCTCGTTAATTTTTTTAATAATTTATATATTTTGAGTTTAATGAAAAAAAAAATTTTTACACCTACCGATTAAAAGAGAAGTTTAGTAGGTTTAATTTGATAAAATGTTTGACAACGTCTGCAAAATTGTTTTTATTATATCATTATCTTAGTATATTAGTATCACCCGTCCTTTGATAGAGAAATTTACAAGGATTATTTGACATGCAGTTTAGGGAACGTACCCATACTACGTGACCCATTTTTACCATTTTTGACCCCCCTCCCCCCTTGGTGACCATCCGTAGTATATGCCAAGACCCCCCTCCCCCTCTAGTTTTTACATAGTAATTCATAAATACGGTTTTCAATAATTTTTTTTGCAAACAGAAAGTTTAAAAAATAATTTGGCTTAATTTGTCTAATTTTAATAATTAATTTGGCTTAATTTGTCTTAATTTGGCAAATTTCAATAATTAATTTGGCTTAATTTTGACTAGAGGAAATTGACTACGTGACGAAACCCTAAGCCCCCCTCCCCCCTGTGACCGAGCGTTTTATTTTGAAGACCCCCTCCCTCCCCGGAACGGGTCACGTAGTATGGGTACGTTCCCTTAACTATAACAACGCGAAAAAAATATTTCATTATTCTTCGTATATCATGTATTAAATATCTTAGATATTTATAATTAAATGTTCTTCTTCCCCCTCGTTTTTAAGAGACTTTTACATAGAAGAGGTTTAATTTGATACAAAGTCTGAATTTCTACGAAAAAATTTGTTGATGATTTTTTAATAATTTTTACGTATTGAGTTTTTTGAATAAAAAGTTTGTGTCACTTCTAAATTCTTCTTTTAAGATAATTTTTTAAGGATTAATTTAAAGTTTAAATATATATACGAAACAAATTTTTTAATTATTTATATAACAATTTTTGTAGATTTATATAAATAAAATGTTGGTATTACCCCTTCCATATTTGAACATCGGTTAAACAAGATTCTGATGGTTGAAATAGTGTCGTATAATCAAGGATTATCTGCCCTTATTTTCCGAAGTGTTAGTTTGAGAAAAAGGTAATAAATAGGTATGCATTATTTCTTAATCAATAGATCATTATTTGACTTTCAGGATCAAATACAACTTACAGATGTGTAACGGGAATTAATAATTCCGGAAGTATTCCCTGGATTCTAATATATTCCAGAGGTTATCTTGACATTATTAATAATAAAGTAACGGCTATATATCGATACCGAGGTGACGCTATAAAATCCTTCTCCCACCTAAAGAACTATTCATAATAGTAATTGCTCGACTTTTTTATTTACATATTTAGTAAGCACATCCTTTTGTTTCTTCAAAGATTGTTTTGTGGGAAGTATAATTTAAATGACGATAGTATTAATTTTTATAATGTATTAATTTTACATTCAATTTTCAAAAACTTAATTGGTTGATTTTTGGAAAAAATTTTTGGGATAGATGTGTTTAGATGAGATAGATGTGAAATTTCAACACAAAATGGAGAACTAATAAGTTTAAAAACAAAATAATTTTAATGAAATTATATACTTTTCATAAAATTTAAAGTATACTGAGAATTGAAAATCGAGGGCATACGTTTAAAAAAACTGAAAGAGTGATTATTTCAAAAATATTAGATAATTAATCATCTAAATAATAATTAAATTTTAAAAAGAGAACAATTCTTTAAAAAAAATAAAAATTCATAAATTTGCAAATTAATTTTTAAAATATTGAATTTTGTTTCATAAGCTTGTGGTTGTACATGTTGTGTAGTTGAACAGCAAGTCAATTTTGTAGTAAATTTTGAAAAAAATGTGCAAAAATTAAAAAACTTTAAACAAATCAGGAAAAAATCTGATAAAACATTTTTCATTACACAAATAGTTTTTTTTGCATTTTAGTCCGTTTTAAAAACGGGATTTTAAATTTGATTTGAATTTTTAAGATTTTTTTACTTAATTAATATCACAGAGTATAGAGCTTAAGAGTGTTCATCTCCATAGACGCTAATGGCAACTTTTTTAACAGGGCTTTTCCCATAGACAACCTTTAGGCCAAACGGACCCGCCTCCTTTAATACCACGTCATTCCTGCTAATTCTGATGTCATTCACCCACTGAAGCTGTCACTCAAATCCAAATCGGAACTGGAGGGGAAAACAACACCGACGAAATTAAAATGCCGCTTGATAGAAGTTCCATATCCAATTAGGAATCACTCTCACTCTCGCGTTTAGCTTTTTCCGATTGGCTGCTAGTGAACTGAATTATAATCTGCGAGCTGAATTAAATTAATTACCTAAAGAGGAAATAGGCTGTTTGGCATCTCTGTTAAGCTCTATAATCTGTGATTAATATTATGTGCATTGTGTGAAGTTTTGAAATCCACTTATAATAATCATCGATCTATTTTTTTCTTGACCCGATCATTTTTTTTCAAACAAAAAATCAATAACTAAGAGTGAACTTTTTCTAAATTCTAAACATCCTTAACTTTGGAGAAAGAACATAAGTAACCCATACATCCCTGCAGAATCTGATAATATAATTATTAATTCTCAGATTCTCCAGATTCTGATTATTCTTCTTAGATTATGATTATTCTCAGATTCTGATTATTATTTCTCACTTGAATTATTATTTATTTATTCAGAAAGTGTAACTTGAAAAACTGAACTGAAGTGACTTTAATTTTATTTATTTAAGCGATTCTAAACATAATATTCTTTATTCTTCTGCTTTTTATTCAATTCTTTAAACTTAATTAAAATATTAAACCTATTTAAATTCTAATTCTTTATTAAACTAATTAAAGTGATTATCATCAACATTCAAGTCTATTAATTTCTCTGAACTATTTCCTTCTGATGTCATCGATCCTGTTAACCTGTAACTTGCGGATGTACCTAATTTCAAGTTACTGGCATGATAGAAGTAAGACTTTAGATTTGGACTAATAAAGTGAAAGAACTAGCCAGGCTGTATTGTATATAATTTGCTGTAAATATTTTATATAATACATATTTTTAAAGAACCAACCTCGTCGTTATTAGATTCATTCATTTTTGAATCCCCATTCACCAGGCCCTGATTTACCATTAGGCCCACTTAGGCCCGGGCCTAGGGCCCTCGCAATTTTGAGGCCCCCTAATTTTAAAACGTAAAAAAAAATTATAGTAGAAATAACTTTTTTTCATAACTTGTTTACCAAATAAAGCCTAATCTAATGCAAAAATGTGAGATTATATTACCACGCACATTTTATGCATGTAAACATTATATTTTTTGCTGTATTATTACAATATAAAACACCAAACTCCTTCCACATAGTTGCGATAACACACAGGTACTTCCTGCATATTGGGCCTGGTGTTCCAAATTTTCTAAATCAGGCCCTGCCATTCACTCTCTAGGTCTCTAGCCCAGTGTTTCTCAACCTTTTCGGTCCACTCCCCACCAAACCTTTTCTAAATTTTCCATGCCCTCCCATGTAAGACTACCCATAAATTTTTACACTCAAAATGTAACATTCAATTTTCAAAAACTTAATTGGTTGATTTTTGGAAAAAATATTTTGGATAGATGTGTTTAGATGAGATAGATGTGAAATTTCAACACAAAATGGAGAACTAATAAGTTTTTTACAAAAAGAAAACAGCTTCAGAAATATTGAACATCTAAGTTTTTGATGAGGAAAACAATTGTAGTAATGAAGAGTATATTGCATATTGACATACTTCACATTAATATAATTAGTTAGAAAAAGTTCAACCAATATTTTAACTGTCAGGTTTTATTCCAAAGGAAAGTCAAGGGCGGGTCCAGACCAGATTTTCGAACGGGGCCATATGGGAAGGCATGTTACTTTCCAAATTTTTAGAGCCCCGAAACAAAAAACCGGACGAAATAAATTTTGAGGGCTATAACCAGACATTTGTTTGAGAGGTGTTTTGGTTCCCAATTTTTTTCGAATTTATATAATAAATAAAATTCAATGCGAAACTTAGTATGAGTATGAAAAGGTTATTTCAGATAATAATATCTCTAAAACAAAAGGAGGGGTCTGGGAGTTCTCCCTCAGAAAATTTTGTTAAATTTGGCTTAAAATAGTCTTTGATAACACCTAAAGAAGATCACTTATTGTACTCTTTTAGAACTTCCAAAAGAAAGTTCTATAAAGAAAAGAAAAAAAAAGTACCATAATGTAAGTAATCATGAGAATTTCGGAAAGAGAGGAAGTCAACCATCCCCCTTAGATTAGCTTCTGCTCTTTTCAGTACAGTTCACTAGGACCGTAACCTATTTTCAGTGTGGAGGTTGACTCTACATTATTTTACTTCTAAGGTACCCCAAGTACATTTATACAAAAAGTTTTAGTTTAATTCAAGGAAGAAATTAGCTTAAATGAATTTTAAATGGCTTTTGAGTTTAAAATTTAAATTTTTCAAATGAAACGTTAACGAAACTTTGAGCATTAAAAAATCCTAATTTTTATGCCAAAGTAAAAATATCAGTAATATTCAATTAACCATTAAATTAAGTTCAAATTAATTACATAGTGTCTATATTCTACAATTTGAGCTCCAAGTAAAAATGAAGGTTAGCGGGTCCGCCCCAGAAAATTTTGCCTAAAAAGCAAAGTTTTAGCTCATTTCGACACCTTGTAAATTACAGAATTTTTAAGTGAAAATTATAAACATGAGCCTAATTTTCGAGGGGGCTGGAGGTCCTCATTCAGAAAAATGTTAAATTATGCCTCTTTAAAATATATAGTGTTTTTTACATGTTTTGAAACTCTTTGTCTTTGTGGAACACCCTAAAGAAGACCGCTTCTTCTAAGACGCAGAATTTCCAAGGGAAGACGCAGAAGAAAACATCAGGAACCGTCAGGGGGATTGGGGGTTCCCCCCAAGAAATTTGTTGAATTTTAGCATAAAAAAGTGGTTTTTGAGCTATTTGTGAGGGTTTCTCGGGGGGGCATGGCCCCCCTGGCTCCCTCCCTGGACCCACCAATGAGGAAAGTGAACCAACAGCTCGCTTATTAACACCTGAAACTGACAGTTGGGGAACTTTTAATACGATATTATCTTTTTGTATGAATGTTGAATCATTAGTTACTGCGAAAATAAAAGTTTTGTCATTAGTTTTAAAGTTTTTCATCATTAATTTTAAATAAGCATTATTCAATTCCAAATTTTCTATTTGACCAACATAACAACATTTTCTTTTTAGTAGCAAATTCTACTAGAATAAAATCACTTAAGTCCAAGTCAATTGGTAACAAACAATTATCAGGGACATTTATTTCTGCAATGTTTAAATCTGGGTTTAAATTCCTTAAAACTGAAGCTTTCTTTGTGATGTTATTTTCTATTATCACCAAATTTTGAAACAATTACAATAAAAAACAATTAAACTTCAAGTTATTAAATATACTGCACTTATAAACATATAAATCACTTTCATAATCAAAAATGGGAAAGATGAGGCACATTCGCACTGTCCGAATCTGCCCCATCTACCAGTTCAAGCTTACCACGTCCCAACAAGATATTTATAATTAAAGCAGGGAAATAAAACGTTTCTAGAAACTTACTTTAGTAGTGCCTCTACTGAATAAAAAGCTGAATGTCCACTTGAGAGTTATTTTTGATTGATATTTTACGTCAACAAAATGACAAGAAAATTTACTTTGCTGCTTCTAACGCTAGCAAATTTCTAGTACGTATACAACAAAATGGCTCAGGGCTTTGAAAATTCATGCAGGAGGTGGTAGTCATGCTTCCATCTACTGGTATTTTTTTTCAGATTTTAAATGAATAATTACTAGGGGAAATGCCGTCTGGCCAAATGTGCCCCATGTGCGAATGTGCCCCACTCTCCCCTACACGAATTTGAAAGTGCCCGGAACTAACCTTTTTTATTTGAGCTTAATTTTACCCCTCCTGATAGTTTCATTTCTATTAACCTTTGAGATGCCTTTTTGAGAGAAAAATAAAGTTACGCCGGTCGTTTTAACAGTTAAATATTTTTTTTCGTTGATTTTCATCTGCAGGATGTGATGTCACAACTTTTAAACCCCTCCCTCCCCCTTGTCACAAACTGTCACAAATTGATTAACCCCCTTCCTCCTCTGAGCGTGACGTCATTTATGGACGGCCCCTAACTTCACAAGTAAAATTGGGAGGGTTCCTCCCGCAGAAAATTTTAGGAAGTTGCCCCTTTAAAAGGTGTTATAGTGTAGACCCCAGAAAACTTTTAGAATTTTTTCCACTTGCAGGGGCAATTTGGTTGAAAATTTTCAAATTGCCCCCCGGTGGGACGTGCGCCCCACGTTGGGAAACACTGCTCCAGCCCCAAGCGAAAAAAACCTATTCACTCGCGCATCCGAAACTTTCTCTCTGAATGAAAGCAGCAGTGAAAGTTCTATGTCGTCTGCTTCCCTCCCCAGAGGGCGCGTCGGTCGCCCGCCGTAAAAGCGTGTTGTGGGGCGCTCGCCGGTCACTCTGTGTTCGGCTCTTCCATGTGGGGCCACGGGATGGTGGCATTCTGTGCCCTTTGGGCCCTCGTTGCCGCTCAGCACCTCAGAAAGACAGGTGAGTTGCCCATCACTCTCATCATGGGGAGACTCCGCTCAGGATACTTTTGGGATGCACGTGGTTGGGAAGTTTCCTGTCGGGAGGATATTTTGCAAATTTAACAGAGGGTTGGGATAGAGAAATTCGAAACAAATAAAGTAAATATTGAAGTCGTGTTTCAAAATTCAAACTTTGGCTGAAAAAAGAATTGTTTTAAATTTTATTATAATATATTTTGTTTAAAAAGGAGTGGAGAACTCTTGACGCCTTCTTTATATATCTTTAAAATCCAAAAATTTCTAAAAAAAAGTATTATTTGGAGGTTTATTAGTATACTTTGGTACTCAAGAGATGGGGTCTTGACACTTTGGTTGCATTTTTAAAAAGTAATATTTCAAAGTTTAATAGGATACTTTTTATTCGGGAGATGGATATTTTTGACGTCTTGCATACATTATTTTAATTTAAACATTTCTATAAATAACTCATACTCTTATAAGGTTTATTGCGATATTTTGTACTCAGGGGATAGAAACTTAACATCTTGGGTATGATGTTTGAAAAATGTTTAAATACAAATACAAATTAAGTCAACCAACTACAGGCAAGCGCCCAACAAGGTTGGTTCGGTCCATTTAACTCAAACCACCCGATTCACAGTATCAGTTAAAGATTGTTTTTTATTTGGTATTATTTTACTCATATTTAAGATACTTTCTACTCAGGATAGAGGATTAGCGTCTTGGATTTTTTTTGAAGGATGTAAGTCGTGGAAACATTACAAATTTTTAAACAGGGTTCAAACTACATAATAGGAGATTTTAATTTAAATGGTTTTCTAACACCATATCTTCAATTTCAAATAACTTGTATAAAAAAACTATTAACACACAGTTTTTTGGAAGGGTTCTATCACTTTCTAAAAGCATTCAGAAAATTAAATTTTTGGAAAAGTATCTTCAATTTAATTTTAGATTGTGTAAGGAAATAAGTTTTTGAGGAAAAGTTTTCTATTGTTATAATATTTAGACCGTGAGAAATAGTTATTTTAATATAGTTTTAAGTTTAAAAATATCCAGGTGTGTTTTTGGTGATATATATTGATGAATTCCTCTTTCGTTATGCTTACAACACAGAATTTTGAAAGGGTTAAAATAACAATAGATATTTGAAGAGTTAGTAATGAGCCCCAGAGAAGGGAGGAACTTTCTCTCTTCTCTCTGTGGTAAATGTGAAGACATTTTAAGTATAGATCAATTAAATTTAAGGATGTTTTAAAATCCAAATCTCAATATGTATTAGATTTAAAATTTTTTTTAAAAATTGTTTATTGTGAACATCTTTTGATTAGGTGAAAAATTAAAGAACAAGAATTGGAATTTCGTTTATGATGATTTCGGGGACAAAATAAATCGATAAAGGTTCCTAAAATGCACAAAAAGTTTATTTTTCATACTAAAAATCCTTTAGGTCTTCAGTTGTTTTTCCCTTGACAAATCGGTGTAGCCAATTTTAGATAAATTTTTAGCTCGATGTTAAGTGTAGAAACAAAATATTTTTGTTCAATAGTATTTTGAAAAGTCCTATAAAGTCCCGTAGTTAGCAATTCAAATATTTTTATTGTTGAATTAATAAAATAAAATCGTTAATAATTCTGGGTCATTTTATAAAACATTTTTTATGAATGAAGGATGGAACTAAATCATATATATGAGCTAAACGGCAAGTCGTATAAGTGTGATAGATGAAAGTTATACTAAAAGCAACTTGTGCAATAAAACCGGAACACTAGTGACGTGAAAAGCGCTTTGCAACTTCAAAATTAAGCTTTCAAACATTTAAAAAGAGCAGTAGTTATAATAGTTGTTCGGGCGCCGACGAAGGATCACGACCTTAAAATGTCGTCGTTGGTTTTGATTCTTTTGAAATTAAATAAACGGAAGTTTTCAGTTAACAGTGTCAACAGCGCAGAAGGGCTTCGGGACTGACACATCCTATCAAAAGCCAAGTTTATCATCAATGGAGTAGTGACACTTGGCATCGGAGTCAATGCTCGGCAACGCAAAAACCGTCCGCTAATGCAATCAAAGCAAATCCACGCGATCCGCGGAAAACTGCCGGACAGAAAAAGATCCCAATCCGCGGAGTTTTGACGACGAGAGAAACTTGAGATAAGCCGTTAACTCTTCTTCTGGATAAAATTTACTCGGTGGTTTCTGGCTTTTTATTCTGAACTATCGGGGGATTTCAATTTCAATATTGAAAATGGAATTTGAGTAAAACATTCAGTTTTGGGTGTATTTAAATTTGATTCTATACTGAAAAGAAATATTTTGTAATTATTGATTCCTTAATATTTTTGCGTATATCTCCGATGTGATCCATGGTGGATATGTGTACTTATTGGAATTTAAAAAAAAAACTTTCGATCCTTAAATATTGTTATAATATTTCTGTGCTTATAAACTTTAACTTACCTATTTATTCGTCTTGTAAATGTTAACGTATAATTTGTATTAAAATTATTTTCTAACAAAATAAATTGTAACAGATACTACTTTTTACAAAATACGCATTAAGACTATACAATATAGCTATCTTCCTATTAATATGTATTATAATAAATGCGCTATGTGGGGGGATCATTTAAAGCTTACTATTTATATCGTGATTACAATACCTTTTTATTGACAAATGTTTTTATTTCAATGTTAATAATCATGCTAAATAATTCCGTTTTAAATTACAACTTGTGTAAAATCTACTAATATATTCAGTGCAGAAAATTCATACTTTAATTGAAATGAAAAAAGTTGATTAAGAAAAAAAACTACGTTTTCGGGCTAAGTCCGTAACTAAGTCCGTTTCACGGCTTTTATTTGAAACCAAGGTATTTTGGGTCATGGAAGTTAAGTCTACACCTAAGTAAGTGACACTGGAGAATACATTGTGATGACTTACAGCGACCCTAGTGGCGAAATAAAAAGGTTAAAAAATATTTGAAAACTTAAAGAAGATAGTGTAACGTTGTGTAACGTTGAAAAATGCTACGTTTTACTAAATGTGAATGTTTGGTTTTAAATTGTTAAGGTTAGTCGTTACTACGTTACTTGGTTACTGGTGGCCGTTAATTTACATTACACATTAATTAACTTTAAGACCGATAAGTTGGTGATCGTATAGTTTAAGATTAGTTCATCACATTTTTAGTTCCGCAATATCCCAAGTGCTCAACCAGTCCCTTAAGTAAAACGAACTCATATAAACAAGAACAAACATTTATTTACAGTAAATTGGACAATAATAATATTAGTTACACACATAAAATATAATACAGATAATATACGTAAATATGCTAGGCTGACAATCTTAATTTTAATAATAATTCTTAATGATTAATTATGGCATATCAAGAATAAGGCGTTCGACAGAACATGGTCACTCACCCCTTCCGGTCGTTGATCCTTCCCTTCATCCATTGGCACAGTTAACTTTTTCCACACACAAAATTAAGGCATCGCGTCTAATTCACGGGCCATGCGGCGCCCGGTTTCTTCCTTGTTTCACATTTCTTACGAAAACTTGGTTAACACATCAATAAATTCATTTGAAGGACCCTTTTAGACGAACGAACCCCGAACTCGCGAGCAACGAACAACTCCTTGATTCCCTTGTGTCAGAGTATTTATAACCTTCCTCTCTTTCTTAACTAATCGTCCAATCTCTGCATGTTCTACGCCCCCTTTTTATCCCATAGTTCTCTGATCAAATCACGGCTGGTCCACTCCCACATCTCCAGGCTCAAAATCCCGAAACTCCACCTTTCTAGAATATCAGTGGTCAAAACTTCCCCCTACCATAAATTCAAGCCGAACCCTTTATTCCAATTTTATATCATTAATTTTTTTTTCCACCTGGTGACCGAAAAACCTTTCCGCCGAAACCAACTCCCGCGACGCACCTGGCGATTTTGCTACAGGCACCCCCCGTTCTGCAATGGGACTGTTTTATTGGGATTTTACGTTGTGTGGACAATGGTCGGCTGCTAAAACTCTGTTGCGATAGTACCCTCGGGATGACGGCATGATTCTTTGATTCTCTTTGTCGGAATGAGAGAGACCACCCTGTTAGTTCGAGAGCATCTGGCCTATGGTTCTTGTTGCTACCCGACTGCTTAACCAAACTTGAGAGATCCATAGTGTTTTGTTTTTAAAATGTAATGATGGTAATTTCATCATCATTACATTATACCCACTATTTAAGAAAAAAAAACGAGAAAAAAAAAATAACCTTGTTGCCAGTGAATATCTTCGTTTGAGTCACCATATTCTGCCTACCTTTTTTTTTTCCTTAATGTCAAATTATACTAAAAACCTATTCAATTCTAAGTCTTGCCATTCTTAGTTTCATTACAATATTTTACTTTTCTCATAGATTGTTAAATTAACAAGATACACACATACAGTACAGACATATATTACCACAATTACACAATATGAATCTTCACATAAATTATTTACCACATATTACTATACGGAGTGTTTTTCTCTTAACTACCAGTAATAGTCTTTACATTATAGTTACTAGAATTAACAACCCTTTTTCTCACATTCGTTTACATACACAACACATACACATCATATTTATATTTAATATATTCCCAGATTTAAAGCTTTCTCTATAACTTGAATACCTTTTACCATAAATTTTGAATTTAACTTCACCTTACAACATCCAATCAAATCTTTAACTGAATGATTTCTAAAATGGTTAAAGAGTGACCTCTAAATTCTATCGGGTGCTTCTCAATACCATTTTATGTTTCAATTATTTTCCAATTTATCTTTCATTTCAACTAACCTATCAGTCTTATGAATAATTCTACATTCATTTTACCAACCTTCAATTATTTTCATCTTTGTTATTAGTGTATAATCTATCTTTCCTTAAATTTATATTTACAATCACTTCTAAGTGTTTTAATTTTTTTTTTTTTTAGTATTTACTGCTCAATTTTCCCATTTCCTTCATTATTTACCTTTTACATTTTCCATAAATTGATGCTACCTTATTTAAAAATTTTTCTCTTATCCTTCATACCATACCACTTAACCTACCTTATTTAATTTTAAATTCTTTCTGGGTTCTTTTTCCCTTTTAAAAACAACAATTTTTTAACACACTATTTCACTATTCTTTAGAGCAGCACAGTAAGTTATCCACAGAATAAATATACTCTAATTTCAATTTACAACACACACACACTTCAGTTTTATCTCCCTGTTTCTTTTTCTTTTTTTTTTGTTTCACTTGAATTACCATTTACCTTAATATTAATATTATATTTAATTCCTATACATGCATTGTATTTACTTTTTACATTTGTATCTTTCCATTAACTACCTTTCAATTATCTTTTCACATTAAATTACACTCATAAACTCACAACATAATAATATTTACAGCATGCACAATTGTCAAATGTCACCAAAATTTCAACTACAGAATTCAGCTTTATCATTTCTCTTGTTTTGTTTAAGTAATTGAATTACCACATTACTTTAATCATCTTATATCTATCATATTCTTATACCTGCTTAGGAATTTTTTTTTCTCATTAGCATTATTTCATTTACTCCTTCCATTTTTTTTTTCAACATAATATGTACCATAATATTCTCTAGAGAGCATGCATTAATAAAATACCAATTATCACCAAGAACATTCTAACTTAAGCACAGCAATCATAACATACCTTTACCAACCTAGATACATAATGGCTACATATACTTATACAAGATTTAATTTTCAATTTTACGTACTCAATTCCTTTCTATCTTGTGACATCTACACTACTATATCTACTTATTAATACTTTAGTTCCATTCAATTTTACTCCTTTCCATTTGACATATCCTTACTTCAACTTATATACTATCATACTTTGTACTCATAATATCTATAGAACCTGTACATACATAGTGAGTTCCCATTCTTATATCAGTCATTAAATTTTAATTTTTCGTAAATTTATCAAATTTGCACTGGGAGTCAATAGTTCATCTGACCATAAAATTTCTTGTAAATACCTGTACCGACGATGTAGCAGAGTCCTGAATTCATTGGTTATAAGTAACAGTCACCTGTAAAGACAATCGGGTCACCTTTAGGTGCTCCCAGGTAAACTGGTGGCTCAGTTCTCATGATCCTCGGGGGGGAGTAAAGAAGAAATAGTCATTGTCCGGACCCGCTGGTAGGGATGGGGTCGAAGCGACTTTCCTGGAGCATCGAATAGAGACGAACGTCGTGAATGGAATTTCCCCCGTTTTCCGCGGGGCATTCCAAAGCTATGCGAACTCCACTGTCTAGTCCCCCACGTATAGTACGATGGTAGGGAACAGATTGGCGCACTTCTGGATTCGCCGTTTCCCTGGAGTTGCTGGAATCTGATGAGAAGATGCACTGGAACGGGTTGTATGCACTCGATCCTCGAAACATGTCCCAAAAGTCCGAATGGGTTGCATGCGCTGGATCAGCAACCATGTACGAGAAGTTCAAACGGGTTGCATGCACTGAATCATCGAAACATGTCCCAAAGTCCGAATGGGTTGCATGCGCTGGATCAGCAACCATGTACGAGAAGTTCAAACGGGTTGCATGCACTGGAACAAATACGGTGCAGAACCGGCCAATCGCTGAGAGCAGTGCCTTAGAGTGAGCACCACCACAAAGTCATATGTTTCCAGTTTGAGTTTGGGTTGCACTGGTAACATTTTCCAGTTTGGAGGAGGCTCAATGACTGGATAGTTTTAGTGAAGTCCATCGTGTTAAGTGGCAGCAATAAGTTCTAGGTTTTGTAGGAAGTTTGTCATATATATTTTTCTGGAGTGAGCATGGGCATTTGCGTTTGCCTCTTTCTAATTTCATTGGAACATCAGTAGTGTTGCCAAGACCTGGAAAGAGCATGAGTAACCAAATCCATCTACCGCCAATGTAATATGCCACTTATTTTAATTTAACTTTAATTATTCCTTAATAAATTTTTCATGCAATAGAACTAATTAACCTTAAACACAAAACATTTAAAATTATAACTACTTTTTATGTTTGAATGATTCATAAACTTAAATATGCAGAGTTATCATATAAAATTAATATTAAATTAATCATATTTTTCTTTTAAGCAGTTTCATTAATTTTTTAACTTTTAAAAATTATTTATAATATGACACAATACATGTATTCTATTCGGAAAACCAACGCCAGCATCAGTCCCGAATTGAACCTTGTATATGAAGTTGGAAGTAATCGCGCGATATCACAGCCAACCCCTGTCATAATTATTTTAGTAAACTATATATATTTATCTTAAGTTTAGCATCTATTATTACAATTTACATATTAAAATTATCATGTTATCACAATTTACATATTACTTTTAAATTATGCTTGAAATATACAATTAAGTTATCAACTAATATCAATACCATATAAATGTGTTCTATGCATACAATTTACTGTCTCTTCCAGGATTTAAAACTTCTCTCTCTTTTTAACCTCTTTTTGCAATCTATAACATCCTTTCCTCTCTTTTTACTTATTACAAACTATATCCGAAATTCACATTCACTCGCTTCTGTATCCCTAGTTCCTACATCATCCGCCATCTACTCAACCACTAAATATATCCCCTCACCTCAAGAGAAACCATAAATTAAATCACAAACATCCTCACTGCCCCATACTCGAATCCTTCAGTCTGCTACCTCCCGGAGTACCACTCCTATCCTTGCAACCCCTCGCAGGTTGTATTGTATACAACCCCGCAATTTACTGCTGCCCCGTTCGTTTTATTCAACTAGTTCCTAACTGCTCCGTCTCCTGCGTTTATGTTTTCACCCCAAGGAGTGCCTTTTGTGCAATACCCCAGCTTTCCACGCTTGCTTACACTAGACCCTTTTATCCAGTTCGTCGGCCTTTTAAATTGCATATCATCGGTCAATTTATCTCGTGGTATACCTTGGAGTTTCTGTGTGTCCATTTTTGATTCTTATACGTATTCTTTCAAATTTGAATTCACTATCACACGCGTTGGGTATATTTTTGTCATTATAGCGTTCACATTTTCCGATGGTTCCCTTTCAAGTTCTTGCCGTAAAAAGGTTCCTGCCAAACTATCAGCAATTTTATCAATGATTCCCCTTTGACCTTCGGGAACGGTTGGGGTAATGGCCCAGTTCAGTAATGGATTCGCGTGGTACACCCTACGCTTTGTGTCCGAATAGTTTATGTCTTTCCTATTTCGGAATTCATAGGGTTGTGCCTGTGTACCCTGATTTCCCCCATCACTCACCTTAGCATTTGTATTTTGCCCACTAGATGCACTAGTACTAGTTGAAGGGGTTGGGGGATTTGCGGTACGCGAAGGCGTGTTTCCTTTCTGAGAGGCTACATTGTTTCCCGTAGAGATACCCGATCCAGAGGCTGTATTTCCCAATCCTGAGGCTGTATTTCCCGATCTAGAGGCCGTATTTCCCGATTGCGAACCCATATAGTTTCCTGTTCGCGTAGGCATGCAAGGGGGATTATTCGATGTAGGGAAAGTTTGCCAATAATAATCCTCTTCCTCGCTTTCCTCCTCATAGGGATGTTTGAATGGTACAGATTTTTGTTTTATATTCTTATCATTTGGTTTATTTTCCTTAAGTTGTACCTTTTCCTGACTTTCCACAATATCATCCCCGGGAGTAGGATTGTATTCTAAATCTAGGCGTCTTTCTTTAAACCCATATATACGGTCAACATGCATTCTTATAGGTTTGGCATGAGGCTTTTTGATATCAACCACCGAGTAATTTACATCAGAATGTTTTTGAATGACTCTAAAGGGACCCGAAAATTTCTTCGTAAAAGCTTTACCCGCTGCCTGCGTAACATGTGGGGTATATATATACACTTTTTGCCCAATTTGGAATGATTTAGATTTTGCTATTTTATCCCTGACAGATTTTTGTTTTTCCGCATACTTCTCAATATTATTATACACATTTCTATGAACATATTTCATGCGGGATAAATTTTGCTCAATAAAATCGTCACAGGGGTAGTAATGAATTCTCGGTTCACTTTCTAACAGATCATAGGGTAATTTTAAATCCCTGTTAAACATGACGAAGCTAGGTTTTTCTTTTATTGTTTCATGATAAGAATTATTGTACACATAAGTGTAATACCTCAAATAAGAATCCCAATCTGATACTTTCTCTGCAAGGCAGGATAAACTATTTTTTAAGGATCTATGGACCCTCTCTATTTTACCATTACATTCAGGATGGTACGCTGAGCTTCTCAATTTTGTTATTTGTAGTTTTTCTGCTAACAATTTAAAAATTTGGCTTTGAAAATTTGTTCCCTGATCTGTTAAAATGGTTTTAGGTAAGCCAAAATTACACACTGTATCTAGTAATTTATCAGATATTGTTTTTGCCGTCATATCAGGGATTGCATAAAAGAAAGTAAATTTGGAAAAGTGGTCAATCATAGAGAGTATATATTTATTGCCTTGTTCTGAAAGGGGTAAGGGTCCTACTATATCCAATGAAATTATCTCCCAAACTTTTGTAGGAGTTTCAAAATTTTGTAACGATGCCTTTGTTAATTTAAATCCCTTCCTTTCAATACATTGGGGGCAAGAATCCGAAAAATCTTTTATATCTGCATACATATTATCCCAGTAATATTTTTCTTTAATTGAGCAATAGTTTTTATAAAAGGAGTAATGGACAGTTTGTGTGCTATGCAAGATTTGAGGTATTAAGGTTTTTGGTATTACAATTTGTTCATATAGCTCTGTCCTAGCGGCATGCTTATCTGGTATTCCCAAATGCATCAATAAGTCATTTTGCAAGAAATATGAATCCACATTCTTTACACGGTTACGTTTGTTTTTTATTTCTCCCTTTATAGTATCAATAATTTGACTTAATTTTGGATCTTTCTCCTGCTCCTCCCTTATTTTATTTACATCTGGTGGACATACATTTATTGTATTGATTTGCCCATGTACATCTCTAGACAGGAAATCCGCTAACACATTAGAGGTGCCCTTGATGTGGACAAAATCAAAATTATACGTTGAAATTTCAAGAAGCCAACGAGACAGTCTACCAGCTGGGTTTTCTAGCTTTACTAAATAATTTAGAGCCTTGCAATCTGATAATATTGTAAATTTTCTTCCATACAAGTACGTTTTAAAATGCCTAATAGTAGTTAAAATGGCGTAAGCTTCTAATTGAATCGCAGGCCACTTTTTCTCGAATTGTTGTAGTTTCTTAGAAAAATATGCAATAGGTCTCATAATATTATTAGAATCTTTTTGCAGTAAAGCTCCTCCAACTGCAATGTTACTACCATCAGTGTTTATATAAAACTGTTTCGTGAAATCAGGATGATGCAATATCACGTCGGACAACAGTTTGTTTTTAATAATTTCAAACGAATGTTGAGCCTCTGATGTCCATTTAAATTTTTGTTTTATTTTTGTCAGGTCCGTTAAGGGAGCGATGACTTCAGAAAAGGCTGGGATAAATGATTTGTAATAGTTGGCCAAGCCAATAAACCTTTGTAATTTTCGTCTAGTAGTTGGGGTTGGAAAATCTTTTATACTATTTAAATTATGAGGAGCGGGCCGTAGTCCTTCTGAACTAATTACATGGCCGAGGTATTGAATTTCTTTTTGTAGGAATGAACACTTACTGGGGCTAAGTGTTAATCCATATTTTCTGAATCGTTCAAACACAACTCTAAGTTTAGACAGTGATTCATCTATAGACGTGGCAGGAACTAACACATCGTCTATGAAGGCTGTTATATTATCATCCTGTAACCCATGCAAAACTGTATCAACCAATTTTTGAAAATTATTTGGGGAATTTTTAAGACCCATGGACAGTACTTTAAATTGATATGCTCCAAAAGGGCTTGCAAAAGCTGTTAAATGCCTATCTTCATCGTTTAAGGGCATTTGATAGAACCCACTTTTCAGATCCAGGCTACTAAAGTATGTGTTCCCTTTTAATGAATTTAATATTTCCGAGATAAGGGGCATTTTATACGTTGATGATATTGTTACTTCGTTTAATTTTCTATAGTCAATCACTAGTCTGTACTCTCCCGCAGCTTTTTTCTTAACCACTATTAAGGGAAACCTATAGTTTGAATCGCTCTTTTCAATTATTCCCGCCTGTTCTAATTCATTCAATTGGGTTTTTACTGTATCCCGCAGAGCATAAGGAATAGGATATGTGCGGCATTGAATGGGGGAGTCATTTGTCAATTGGATTCTAGGAGCTTGTATATTTGTTCTGCCAATTGAACTCAGGGATTTACTAAAGACGTCTGAAAACTCGAAGAGTAATTTTACTAATTTTCTTCTCTCTGGGAGAGGCACGTTTTCCAAATTAAAGTCTGATTCCTTTATATCACCGCGCTTTTTGTTATCTCGATCACCCCTTTCCTCTACTTTTATATATTCCTCAACTTGGGCTAATTTAGTGTTCTTATTTATGTGCAAATTTTGATCCGACAAATTATTGACCATTATTGGAATAGATCCGTCTATATTTATTGTACTTACAGCATTGTGTATTTCAAAGAGCATTTGAGAATTTAAGGGTGTTACAAGAACATTTGTCCCCGGTTTTAACTTTTGTTGAGGTAGTAGTTTTATAATTTCTGAAGTATTTGGGGCCAAGTTAATTTTTCTAGACAATTTAGCATAGTTTGTTATATGTGTTACGTTAATAGTCGCGGCACTATACTTCACAATAGGGATGGAATCTTTTTGTAATTTCAACAGATTATTTTTCAGATCAATTAAACATGCATGCTTTGAAAGAAAATCATAACCAATAATTATTTGATACTCTGGATTTAAGTCACCCTGAGTGACGAAGAATTTGTTGAAAAATATATTATCATTTAATTTTACAGGCATCATTTGGCAAGTTATGAATTCAATTGAATTTCCTGTGAGTGATGTAATTCGGACCTCCGCGTCTACTTTAGATGATCTTATATTTCCCCGGACAGATTCATATGCATTATTAGATATTAATGAACAGCTAGCCCCAGTATCAATCATGCCTCTTAATTTCTTGTTGCCAATGAAAATTTCTATTATGGGGAGATTTGCCTGAATTTCCCCTGACCCTTTGTTATTATTGTTGTTTACAGATCTTGTGTTGGGAGTAGCAGGGGTCAGTGGTTTTTTCCTCTCCTCATTTAATGGGACATTATAGGGGACGTTATATGAGGCGTTGTAGGGTACATTATATGGGGCTTTATAGGGGTCGGAATATGAGGTGTCGTAGGGTACATTATATGGGGCATTATATATTCCTCCATCTCTTACCGGGTTTGGGCGTGGGTTTCTCGCAGCCCTTCGGTAAACTGTTCGCCTCGGCGGCCTTGTCCGTGGCCATTGTGCTGAGAATCGTTCAAGCGTTGCAGGATATTTTGGGGGGTATTGGGGAGAATTTGAAAAGAAGCACTGGGTACTTAAATGATTCCTGCGTCCGCAGTGCCTACATGGGGGTAATGGGGGGCGAAATCGTGGCTGTGGATGGAAATCAAGAGGAGACGATTCCATGTTACGGGACATTTGTAAGGTTTCCAATTGTTCAGTTAAGGAGGATATCATATCATTGTGTTGTTCCTGTCGTTGCCAATTTTGAATATCAGTTTGCACATCTCGTGCCAAACTCAGTTGATTCACTTTCTCTGCTAAATTGGAAATAGCCTCATTTTGTCTTCCCATAATTTCCTGATACTTTACCCAGTTTACGGGAGTTTCCTCCAAAAGTAAGCTATTTGCTTCATCCCACTCGGCTTGGTCAACAGCCGTACCAAAATCTGGCGGATTCCGAAAAATCACTGAGCGTTTTAAAGTTACATTTAACCCCTCTAAAAATTTTGCCAATTTTGTTTGGTCTAATATTTTTTTAATAGCAGCATTTTCTTTCTGCTCGGGTTGCAAATATTGAAAAGCTAAATTTGAAACCCTTGCTGCAAAACCTCGAACCGACTCGCCGGGATTTTGGCGGCAATTAAAAAAATTTTGCTGACGTTGTATTAGGGATATTTTTGTAGAAAAGAAAGCTAAAAATTTTTTCTTCAATTCATCATATTTTTCCACATTTAAAAGTTCAGAATCATCTATTAAAAATTGGAGGGCCCGGCCCCTTAATTTGCTTTTGAATACCGCAATTGTTTCCCTGTCGGTCCATCCCCCTATTTGAGCAATATTCTCTAAGGTTTTTATAAAAAAATTCACATTTTTGAATGTTTCTCCATCAAATATCCCAATTAAAGACTGGTATCCCGCTATTTTATTTGGCATAAGCTGCCTGGAATCTTCCTGTTCACCAGACATTATATCTTTTTTTTTTCGCTCAGAATTATAACCTATTCTTACTACCTCTGTATCTATACTCTTGATAACTATCTCTAATTATACCATTACATACATGGATGACATACATTACATACATGAAAATATAAGCAACTCTCTCTGGTTCCCAATCAGTAATAATCACAACAGATAAATTCGATATATCTTTTCCCAATACCATCATTTTATAATCAATATTAATTCTTCAATATCCAATATCATCAATTCCATTTTTATCAAAACCTCTCAACTTTGTACCTTCCCTATTATTAACACAAATAACTAGCTAATCATTCATTTTTATAAGCTACACATTATTCGCCTCTTCTTAAAGCAATCAACACATATACTAACAATTCCTCTAGTAAATTATTTTTAAGAAGCGCACAAAATTTTCACACTTGACAAATATTTCCATTTTTTCTATATTTTCTCCCTTTCACGTCATATCTAACACATTTTACCACTCATAATATTTAAGTATGCATATAACACAATATATTTATACTGGCATTCATTTTCAAGCAATACTCTGATTTTTTCAATAACATCATTTACCATCATTGTCCAATTCATTTCTGTTCGTTTCAAATTTTAAAGTTATAAGCGACTGTTGAGCTTCACACACGGCACCAATTGTAACGTTGAAAAATGTAACGTTTTACTAAATGTGAATGTTTGGTTTTAAATTGTTAAGGTTAGTCGTTACTACGTTACTTGGTTACTGGTGGCCGTTAATTTACATTACACATTAATTAACTTTAAGACCGATAAGTTGGTGATCGTATAGTTTAAGATTAGTTCATCACATTTTTAGTTCCGCAATATCCCAAGTGCTCAACCAGTCCCTTAAGTAAAACGAACTCATATAAACAAGAACAAACATTTATTTACAGTAAATTGGACAATAATAATATTAGTTACACACATAAAATATAATACAGATAATATACGTAAATATGCTAGGCTGACAATCTTAATTTTAATAATAATTCTTAATGATTAATTATGGCATATCAAGAATAAGGCGTTCGACAGAACATGGTCACTCACCCCTTCCGGTCGTTGATCCTTCCCTTCATCCATTGGCACAGTTAACTTTTTCCACACACAAAATTAAGGCATCGCGTCTAATTCACGGGCCATGCGGCGCCCGGTTTCTTCCTTGTTTCACATTTCTTACGAAAACTTGGTTAACACATCAATAAATTCATTTGAAGGACCCTTTTAGACGAACGAACCCCGAACTCGCGAGCAACGAACAACTCCTTGATTCCCTTGTGTCAGAGTATTTATAACCTTCCTCTCTTTCTTAACTAATCGTCCAATCTCTGCATGTTCTACGCCCCCTTTTTATCCCATAGTTCTCTGATCAAATCACGGCTGGTCCACTCCCACATCTCCAGGCTCAAAATCCCGAAACTCCACCTTTCTAGAATATCAGTGGTCAAAACTTCCCCCTACCATAAATTCAAGCCGAACCCTTTATTCCAATTTTATATCATTAATTTTTTTTTCCACCTGGTGACCGAAAAACCTTTCCGCCGAAACCAACTCCCGCGACGCACCTGGCGATTTTGCTACAGGCACCCCCCGTTCTGCAATGGGACTGTTTTATTGGGATTTTACGTTGTGTGGACAATGGTCGGCTGCTAAAACTCTGTTGCGATAGTACCCTCGGGATGACGGCATGATTCTTTGATTCTCTTTGTCGGAATGAGAGAGACCACCCTGTTAGTTCGAGAGCATCTGGCCTATGGTTCTTGTTGCTACCCGACTGCTTAACCAAACTTGAGAGATCCATAGTGTTTTGTTTTTAAAATGTAATGATGGTAATTTCATCATCATTACAATAGAGCATAAACCTCAATGAGAGTATTGTTGCTAATGTCATGAGAAACACTCTGAAAAAATTCAAGGATAATATCGTAAACATTCGCGGAGATATCAGCACGTGAAAATAGCACTTTTTCAGGCCTCAAAAAAGAAGTTTTTAAATTTTATTTTGTAGTTTTGTGTTTTTAAAAACTACGCTACTTTTTGCAATTTAACTACATTTTAACTTTTTGTGTTAAATATATAAACAAAATTTTATCAAAATATCAAACAAACTTGGAAATATGCAAATTTTTTTTCTTTTTTGAGGCCTGAAAAAATGCTATTTTCGCGTGCTAATATCTCCGAGAATATTCACGATATTTTCTCATGCCACATTGGCAACAATACTCTCATTGAGGTTTATGCTCTATCTCTTTTGGGGGTTTTAATTAATTTTGAAAACTTTTTTATTTCACCACTAGGGGCCTTGTTAATCATCTGAATGGATTTTCCAGGGTCTTTTACCTAGGTGTAGACCTTAATTCCATGACCCTAAAATACCTTGGTTTCACATAAAAGTCGTGAAACGGACTTTTGAAACACCCTGTATAGATAAAAAAACTACATATTTTAACGAGAAAATTTTTTATTCCAACTTGATTGATTAAAAAGAAGAAATAAAAAATATAATTTATTTGGGAGGGCAATATACGTATGTGTTCTGAAACTGAACTTATAACAGTTAAAAATAGAGTCCCTGAATGAATCTCATTCTTTACGAATCAATAAATTTTAATTAATTTAATCTTTGTTTTCCTTCCTTTTTTGATTTTCCCGCTGGTAGCCCGGAAGAATCGCAAGTCGGGATCTGACACTAGGTTGGATCATTTTGTTCGTGACGAGGCGTTAGGTACAGCTAATATGTCTCGCCAGACCCTTCAAATGGATACTTAGTGAACAATTATCTTCCCACAGAGGTTCTAATGATATTTTCTCATCTTCATTCTATTCTAATCAGCATTTTTTTCTTTTCTCCTCCAATAGTTTTGTGTTGGCGCAACTTAAATAGATTAAATGTGCGCGTAGGAGGAATAGGCAGCGGGATATGGAAGAGAAGCATTGGATAAAAAGATAGAAATGATTAGTTTTCATTAAGATATCCTTCGGAAGGAAAATTTCTTAGGAAAAAGTGGTTAGTTTATGGATAGTTATCTCTTAATGATAATGAAACGGTTTTCTTGTTTCATACCAAGGAATAAAAATAAATGTTTAGAACGAAGTATTAGTAACAAATGAATATCTGTGCGTAGAAGTTTAGTCTGATACTTAATATATACCGATATAAAAAATTTTCTAAATGATCTTGAAATATGTTATTACTTTTGATGTTAGAAAATACATACTTATTCCAAATTTAGGAAAACAACTAAGGTTATTTAAAAATATAGAGAGATAATTAAAAAAGCAATGTTCTGAATATTTTATTCTTTATTTGGAAATTAGGAAATATTTGTGTTTGTGCCAACAGAGATTTTTAAAAATTTACTATTCAAAAAAGTTATAACTAGTTAAAAATTTCTTTAAAACACATTAATATTCAGATAATATGAGAAATAAGGAATTACTCATACTACCTTGAGAGTCCAATTTTGATTCATCCCAATGGAGTATTTTGAAGGCTAGGTGGTGTACTGTTGAGAATACTGCATCTAGTATTTCCAGTTAAATGATTGAGATAATTTTTTTTAAATTAATCAACGAAAAATAAAGGAATGATTAAAAGGGATAGACAATTTACATTAAATTTAAGATGAATAATAATAAAAAATATAAATTTATAAAAAAGTAGAATAAAAATAGGCATTTCTGGTTTTGCCACTGGGTGTATGTGGTCATTTAATGCAATCTGAAATTGTAAGGATTGCTATACTTTATGAAAAAGGATTTGAAGGTGCAAACCCCTCAAACGTGCCTTCATTATAAATTTCCTTTTGAATTCAATAATCAAATTAGATACCTGTACTTTAAAAAATATGGTTCAATCTTTTAACCTCACGTCGAGACCTTTCTTGTTTATTTACTCTACTTACCAAACAAGTAAATAGCCTGGGACACTTTTCATTTCTCTGACGATAGATCTTCGTCTTATCACAGGGCCTCAACAGAGTAGTCACTTTTATCTTCTAGACTGCATATAAATACTGAAAGATGATAGGCCGTGGCTTTTCGTGTATCTAAAGACGTATATTAAAACCTGGGATTAGAAAGGTCACCATCAAAACGATAAGAATACTTGGGGAAGTTTACAGCGCTTATTGAAAGTTTTTCTTTGTTTAGGCTCCTGTCGAGAACTGATAATTCAATGTCAGTTGAGGTAACCGGAAAAATATCTTCATCCCAGACAAAGAGAAATAATATAGTGAACTGAAATATGTTGGAACATCTAGATTAGTCAAGAATATTTAGTTTTGAAGATATCATGGTCATTGCAAGTTAGCACCTATGTAAGCTATCAGCTTACGCAATCCCCTAAAAAAAGCTTAATAATGCAAACCCTCGAAAATACCATGCAAATTATGACCGTAGCAAAAACGTACAAACATGTACCTGGTGAATAAAAGGAAAATGTATTTCACTCTTTTGTCCCGCTAAATATCAGAAAAAATGGGCTATAAATGTAACTGTGTCTTTGTTAACAACTTTATGATCATCAATAACTCTTTTGTGTTATAAATCCTTATCACTGATATTTCTTGCGGCGAATTGTCTTTTTATTTTATCTACAAATGATAGTGTAACGTGTAACATTTGTTTTGAGTATCATTATTAGCAATAAATGCTTTTGCAAATTGCATCATTTCCCAAAGATGCTCAACGTAAAAAAATTTGGATGTAGTAAGTCCCAAATATATATTTATCTCATTAAAAGTTTATATTTCTTTGAAAAGAAAATATTGTGATAAAATTTTAGAAATCATGCATTTTCAAAATGAAACTAAAGTGTTGCTAGAAAATATTCAGAAGCGTATATGAGGGTTTTTGGAGGTAGCAAACAAAAACAAATACGGAAACTTAGCTTTTCACATTTTGGTAATAAATCTTGAAGTGTGTGTATTACAAATTAAGAAAAAAAAAAGCATACATAATATTTCCTTTTAGTAGGGTTACTTATATGGTTAACGAGACGCGAAGATCCTATGGACAAACAAAGTAACGAATTGAATCGCCAGATTTATGAAAGAAAAATCAAAAGAATTGTACTGTTTATTAAGTTTCTTTATTTTCAAAATTTCCTTCTACACGTGAATGGTGTTAAAAATAAAAACCAGTTATCATAGGCAGATATAGACAAGTGAATAATTCTGCATAAGCTTTTATAATTTCATTGTTGCATTTTCTATCGAGATTCTGCTAAAGGATCCCTAGTTGATTTCTATTTTTAGAGAAGGACATCAGATAGGACAAAGCCATACGAATTATATAATTATATTATATTATATAACGGAAACGAACGCAAAGAGCTTCATTCATGACTTTTGGGCATTAATCCTATCATTAATGATGTATTACAGAATTCTAGTGTAATGATCACAAATGAGGGAATAACCTTAAAAGGTTTTTATCACAATTATGCTTCACTTGATAAACACAAATTTGGGGTATTTTTAAAACTGTTTTGGAACAAGTCATCCCCGGGAAAACCAGGGTGAAATTATATACAGAACAACAAAAACCCTTAAAAATAATCACTCTTAAAAGTAGTACTTCTGATATTTATAATTTGATATTTATAAATAAAAGATGGGTTTAAGTAGAAAAATAAACCAATTACTATTTAGCTATAAATAACCCCGGTGGCCAATTTCAGCATGTCTGAGATCTATAACTTGGAAACGAACTCGTATAAACACATAATATTCATTGTATGAATACTAATACTCCATTGAATAGTCCTTAATTTTTAGGTTGTAATGAACTGCTATCACTATTTGAATGTGGGCAATTTTTTTAGTATTGTATATCGATGTCTTCCTAATGTAATACTTCGTTTGTGGTTTCATAAGGAGAAAACCACGTATTTCAGTCGAGAGGACATTAAATGGACGCATTTGCTGGACACCCTAAACTGAGCATTAAAGACAATGGGAAGAAAAGAAATCGAATTGTTTGGTGTGATTCTGAAAAAAAAAAGAATTCACCTGAAATACGTTGATGAGTCTCCCAACAATGGAAACTTTGAACAGAATAAGCTCAGTAACCTTTTCTTCTGGCATTTGTAACCCTTTCACTTCAATTGGCGTGATTTTGCTAAGTTTCGAGACCAACCGTTTCTATGGCCTCATTGTTTGGAATTCTCCAAGTACCTACCATCTCAATAAAATAAACGATGGTAAATGAAGTCCAGATAATAAAAATAATATTATAAAGTTGTATTAGTAGCTTTTTTCATAGCGTTTGGGGCTATTCTTCTTGCTAAGTATTTTTTTAAAATTTAATGACCAAAATTTTTTTGTTCAGAGGGTAAAGAATTTTTCGGATGGTAATGATGATAACTTTCTTTCACAAATATTTTTTTATGGTAAATACTGGGTTAAGCTTAATTCGTAAAATATTCCTCTCAAGATGGATGTAATTAGTAGTAGTAATGTAATATAATCCCATCTACAGTATGTTATTCATTTAACATAGCTAATTTATCTAATTGGGTATATTTCCCGACTTTGAGGATGCTTCGAAAATTTTTCGGAAATAGATTGTTTAAATTCTACTCTTAAAATAAAGTTGTATCATATATTTGCAGAGCTAATTTCGGTAAGCTTCCTAAGCTCATGTATTCAAACTGGAATCAATTTAAAGCTTTACATTTCTGTTTTCGATATGAGAATGAATAATTACTCAGTCAAAGTGTTTGTGAAACTTTTAAAAGTTGGATTTATATGAAAATAAATGTAAACTGAGATGTAATTATTAAATATCTTTAAATATCACGGTTGAAATACGCGATAATTTTTAAAAGATGACATTGCATTAAATAGTATGTGAAATTGTAATTTGAGATCGTCTTATTTGAAGACAGTTTTACCTTTGGACATTTCAATTTAAAAACACAAAAAGGAACCCTAACGTATGAAAACAGGTGATTGCGCACAGAAAAACAGCTCGTTTAATACTAATGGTATTTACAGAATATAGCTCTTAATTGAAGATCAAAGTAAAATTAGATGCCTCCTTGATTATAAAATTTTGACAAGTTGACGGAATTATACAACTTCGGTCTATTTCTAATATTTCTTCTTATAAAGATTAAAGGCCTATGGAAGATGGATTGTCAAATACATTAATATCCATTTAATTTACCTCAGGTTAATTTATAGATAGGTACTAAAGTGAAATAGCTTAAGTTTTTAAGTAATTTAGTAACGTTTTTCATTTTCCTTCTATCTCAAGGTGATTTCCTAGAATACACGTAAGGACACATCTAAATATATAAGACAGGTATACCCAAAAAGCTATTAAACGAATAAAATTCACAATGTTACAAGTTCCAGTGAACAAAGTAAAAAAAACGGGTCACAATTTAGAGCTTCCTCGAAACCGAGGAGAAAGAACAAATTGAAACTTGGAAGAAAAAGTCACTATTTCTTAGAGGAATAAGTTCTTTTGGTTAAAGAAAGAGATTCCTATTGAAAGTAAATTCTTCAAAATAAAATAAAACCTCTTCGATCGGGATCAGTCAGAAAATTCCTTTCGGCGGTTTCCGCTTTCCCTCCCTTATCTAGACACTTACTTCTGAATTTGTGTTAATGTGCCATTTTTATTTCGATAAATGTTTGTGATATAATGCGAAGAATGCCAACTTTTCTAGTTTTTTATTTGGTTAAAGAATCCACTATTCAAAGAAATGTCTTGCCCTGTTTTCATGGGAAGCCAAATTGAATTCGAAAACCAAGAAATAAAATGTATTACTTCGAGGTTTAAATTACCTTTTTATTCAATAGATGCTTTACGCATTCACAAATACTGGTGTAGAATTTGAAAGTTTGATCACGGGACTGAAGGTGTAAAAACTTCCTAACAACTCTGAATTTTAATGTTATTTATAATTGTTTTATAATGTAAGCAAAATATAAAAAGTACTATACTCGACAGCAACGCTTCCTGAACCCAGTACGTCACAACGCGGAAGGAGAAAGTGGAAAAACACAAAGCCTGTTGGGTTTCTAGGAGTTTCGGTACGCAAATCGTGATAAAGGGTGATGATACAGGGTGTTTCTTTTATTTGAAACCAACGTGCCCTAGGGTCACGGAAGTAAGATCTACCCCTAGGTAAGTGACCCTGGAGAATCCATTGAGATGACTTACAGCCCCCCTAGCGGAGAAATAAAAAAGTTAAAAAAATTAATTTAAAAACTAAAGGAGAAATAGAACAAAAACCTCAGTAAGAGTATTGTTGCCAACATTATGAAGAACTCATTGAAAAAATTTCATGAAAACATCGTGAATATTCGCGGAGATATTAGCACGCGAAAATAGTTAAAAAAAGAAAAAGCACACAAATTTGCAAGTTTTTTCGATTTTTTTCATTAAATTTTGCCTGTTTTCAACTAAAAAATACAAAATTACACAATAACACTTAAAAATTTGCAAGTTAACAAACTTTTTTTGAGACCTGAAAAAGAGCTATTTTCACATGCTAATATCTCCACGAATATTCACGATATTTTCATGAAATTTTTTTCAGTAAGTTCTTGATAATGTTGGCAAAAATACTCGAACTGAGGTTTTTGCTCTATCTCCTTCATTTTTCAAATTAATTTTTTGAACTTTCGCCGCTGGGGGATCTGTAAGTCATCTTAATGAATTTTCCAGGGTCACTAACCAAGGGGTAGACCTTACTTCCGTGACCCTAGGACACGTTGGTTCCTAATAAAAAACGCGAAACGGACTTTCGAAACACCCTGTATACAAGGCTTTAACGAAAAATCATATTTTAAAATTGACGTTCTTTACTCGAAATTCAGACACCGCGAGGAGAACTACTTTGTTTGTTAATGACGTCGTAGGGTCAACTAACGTTGCTTGTCTATACTCTGTTCACTTAGAATTGGCGCCTGAGACGTAATATATTAGAAGCATTTACTATTGTAATTATCATCGAAAAATTTTTCTTCTGCAATGACAAGGCAGTCTAAACAGAAGTAGTAAAAATACTGTAAAAAATTGGTCACTGAAATTGTATGATGAGCGTTATTAAGCATTATTGAGCGTTTTTGATCCTGTTTCAGGCGCCAATTCTAAATGAACAGACTATAGTATAGTGAAATGGATAAAAGCAGTGATAAATAAACAAACACTATTTTTACAACACTGTAACTATACTAGACTCCAAAGTTTCTGACGATTAAGAAATAAGCTGTGAGCTAACAAAGAAAGTAGTAACCAGCGCAATGTCCAAATGCCGAGTGAAATTAGGAACTTGTGAAGTATGATAAGTTTTAAATCCATGGATATATTGCGTTTTGGTCATAATTTTGGTAAAATAATAAGTGTTTTCGATTTTGTGGTGTAGTACATTCATTTAGAATCAAACGCGCCAGCCAATGAGAGCTTACAGACGATCTATTTACTCAGTTTTTTTCTGCTCACTGTTAAGAAAAGTTGTAATCTAGTAATAATAATGTAAACTGCTTTATGTTTTTTCTTTTGTGAAATTCAGCAAAATCGTTTTTAAGGAAAACAAAAGAGAGTAACTGTTTTGCTAAGAGCCTTTTGAATAATTTTTACACTTTCCTAGTTTTGAGAAAATCTACTGAAATGTTTTTAAGGGAATTAAAGAAGACAGATTTTAAGTTTTTTTTACTCGTACCTGTAGCTATCGTTTGAGGACGCATAACTCCATCAATAACTTAACTATTTTTATTTTTGTCATTAAGCAGGTTTTTTTATTACGAAAAGCGTTAAGAGATAACTGCACTTTTTTAGAAACACACGTAAAATTGTTTTCCCTTTAACTAAATTTTTATGAGTAGCATTTGGAGGGCTCAGAATTAAAATGGACCAAGTCCACTTTTTGTCATTTTTGAGTTAGCAACGCTATAACATGCACCAACTATGTAAAATTTCAGTGCAATAGTGAACCAAGTCCTAGTTCTGATAATATCAGCTTGGCAGCAGCAAGTTCTGTTGCGTTAACATGTAATTTGCTATGAAGCTTTAACTTTAAACGTCTGTAGCTCAAAAGTAGCTAAAGTGGACTTGGTTCATTTCTATTCTGAACCCTCCATTTAATATTTGTTGTCATGGATAGGTTGTAAAACTTTTTAGGTTGTTAAGTTGAAGTTGTTTTTCTTCTTTTGCATCATTTTTATAAATTTTTTTACTTCATTCTTTTTTCTTTTCATCTATACTATTTGTCACAATTGGTCCTTATTTATACTATCCCATATCATATTTATCTTTTTCTTATTCTCAACATCCTTTTCTTTTCGTTAAAAAACTTTTCTTCAGAAAAAGAGTTTGTTATTGCTTTTTAAATAAAGTTTAAAATTTTCCTCTCCTGGTACCCAAAAATTTTCTTACACCAGTTTCAACTACATAAAATTAAATCACTTTATTCCAAAACATAATTTTTTTTAAATCTTGTATTTCAAATGTGGGATTTTTTAATGCGTTTAGTATTTCAAATATGGAGATAATATTCGACAATGAATTTAGAAATGTTTATAAATTTAAGGTTTTAGTGTATGTAAGCCGTAAAAATATCTACGTTTTCCCAAATAGATCTCTCATAGAGTTGAGGCTTAAATAACCATGAAATTGTAGCTTTAAAAAACGCAAACGCAATTTAAAATTTCAGTTCTAGGTAAAATGCATAAGGGGATAAATAAAATAAAGCCTATAGGTTCAGTCTTTTTTAATCGCAATTTTTAGTACTATACAAAGAAAAACTTAGTGTTCTCCGAAAAATATCTTTTCAAACTAAATGACAGACCTCTAAATCTCTACTGTCTTTCCTAATACAAGCCCATCTCACGATCTATCAGGAATGACGTTACAGTAAAGATGTTATGGAAAGTGTTGACAGAAAGGTATCAGTCTGTAAACAAACAGCTTTTCCCCAGTCACCCCACTTTTTCCCCACATACAAATAGAGGAGACACCGCTGCTCGAAACCATCAAAAACGCTTTTTTCTAACGGCGAATTCTCAAAGGGACTGGCCGTTCGCTTTTCTTGTTTTATTGGCTCCACTAAAAGATTGGATTCTTTGCGTCAACTGTGATTACTGCTGAGATTAGCATTCCTAGATAGAGTAAGTAACTTATAAGTTGACTCTAGAGTCGCTATCAGGATTGAGTGTCACATCTGCTCAAAAGGGAGGAGTTAGTACCTCGTCAACCCTCGTGACTCATGAGGGCTACAGTGTGGGGCATTTAATGCATATCTGATGTTTCAGTATGTGACATTTGAAGAGATAGTGTGACATTTCATCACTGTAAATGAGTTACTTTCTCAAATTCATTTAAAATGAGTGAGTTACTCATCATGAAATCATATGAGACAGGGTGGATTATAAATAAAAAGGGAGCGTGCTTTTCCTACTGCTAAATATTTTGAATTGTAATTTTGATTTACTTTTTCTTTTGGTTACTTCTTTTTGATTTTTACTGAGAGTATTTTCTCTAATTTATAACACCTACTACTACTTATATATTTCCTTTATCATTATAATTTATAGTTATATTTCATACTATTTCATTTAAGTAAGTTTTTTTCTAAGTTCTAGAAAAGAGAAAATTTTAGAGTAATACCTACATATTTACACTGATTGATGCCATTACAGTTCAAAATGCGTATTTTATTATTCTACTCGGTACAGAGCAAGTGACAATTAAATATTTTTCTTTTTACAAACCAATTAGAGCTCTCAAACTAATATTACCACGTATGATTAGAAAATATACATTCTGGAAGGGTAGAAGCAAATTTTCCAATCCCTCTTCGTAAGACTATCCAGCATTTTAATTAGTTTATCAGATGCTATCATTCCCACATTGGGAATGCCAGTCACCATGCAAACCATGCACCATGCTGATTGGGGTAGGCAATATTACGAAGTGGAACTAGGAAATATTCTTGACTTATTCCTGAATTTATCAGGAGTGTGGAGTTAGGAAAAGATAGGGAAAATATTCTTTGTAAGAAACCACACCAACCCCTCCTTTTATATTGTTTTGTTTATTAATTTCCATTATAAAAAACTTAATATTGACGTAATCATCTCATTTAAAACACAATCCGCATATCCAATAAATAAAGGAAGGTTCTCCAAAGTACTCTCTCAATCCCTCTTTCAGCGTTCATCAAACCTTCTCATGTGGTAATTTGAGACCCTCTAACGCACCTTTTTCTTTGATTCGTTGCATCTTACTTTTTCAAGTGAAGCGCGTGATTTAATTTTCTTCCCTCGAGACATCAGGCGATTCTGGGAAATGGTTTCACAAATCAGTGGGATTAGAAGGCAATGCCTTGGACAAGACAACTCCATTTTAATCCTAATCTCGCGTCTCTATCGGTGGAGTGTGTTAGTAAATAGTAGAAATAATAAATTAAATCAAATGGCGAGTGAAGAAAAGGAAACAAAATTGAGATTGATAACGGTGGAGTGCTTGATTTATGAGTGTCTTACTCCACGTGAAATTAGGAGGAGGGACTGATAAATCAGCTGCTTTACAATATGTCCGGAATCTCTTCGTAGTCAGTTCTCATATTGTGTAATTTTGCGTTGGTATATAATTACGGATATGTGGTGTACTCAATTAAATAAAAGATCCAAGACCAAAGTACCAAAATGAGTAAAACCCTGATTTTTTGGGATCGAATTTCCAAAAATTTTCCTGGAGAGGAAACCTTGGTTTCCTGGTTGGCTTGGACCTAGAGAGTTTCGGTGCTTAAGGTCACCGAAATTAGAATCCTACCTAAGAATGGATTAAAAAGGTACATTAAATATATTTTATTAAATAAAAATCTAGCTCGGGGCATGATAGTGACTTAATATTCTTTGAAGATATTTGGGCCCCTCCTGAAATAAATTTTTATATACACGCCATTCAGATTCAAGATATTAAACAATTATTTACTGATTATTATTTAAAATGGATTTTTTCCACGATTCATGAGATGATATACGCTTGTGCATTTTTAAATTAAGTTTCTTTTTTTCTCTTATGTAAATAATAATAATTTGTATGTAATATTGTAAGGTTGCTACTTAATTGTTCTTTCAAAACATAATTGTGAACCCCCATTTGAACTACCCACGAGGCTCGACCTTGGGTATGTAGTTGGCCCTCAAATTGGTGTTTAATAGTTAATGCGATCCTCGGGCTGAAAAGTTTGGAGACTCCTGCCCTACACGGCTTCCTATCCGACAAAACTGCCTCTTCTATGACAAGAGTAGTAAAACTGTCTTTGAGAAACTGATGTTCTTCCCCTTCCCGATATTAGGAGAGATCGACAGGTTCTGTGAGCGTCAACTCACATGCATTGCAGTTCGTTGTTTTCGACGACTTCAATTTGCTTCCCTTTCAATACTTGAGATGCCTATATCTAACAAGCCATTTTTGTTTGAAAAGATTTGTCCTTCTTGGTTTTTAGGCAAATTTAATTGCGAAACTTAAGTATAAAAATTAATATTTTTCTTATAATGCAAGTGACTTGAGAATTATCTGGGATTTTGATTTGTCTGGTACTAAGGTATAGCATTTTCGGGGCAATTGGCAGACACAATGCAACAAGAAGTGTACAGCTTGATAAGAAACTCCCTGAGAGAGGAGTTATGACCCTACCCAGAATAATATGGCACTGTATATTTGGACGGCCTTTTTTCAACTAAACTCTACTCTAATTTCCACAGCCCGGCGTTCCATTGGTTCCATCACTAAGCGCCGAGACTGCTACGTAACCACGAGACCTACAGCGCATGCGCCACGGGCCGTTTGGGCCGTCCAAATATACACTTCGGAATAATATTTACAAAAATTGAGGCTTTCGATGCTCGATGCTTAAATTTCTTTCAAGAGATAAGATAATTTTCAACATTATTATCGAGACGTATTTACTTATTCTCTCCAGAGGTTCTTGGCCTTTTGAATCTCGAATGATTATTAAACAGTTTCTCATAACTCCCGTTTAGTTTTTTTAGCAGGCTTTTAACACCAAAAGAGTAAAATATTCAAACAGATAAGAATAACGTCTGCTAATGATACCATTTCAACAATTTGTAAAAGCTATCTAATCACACGAATATTTTTTTTCGTAATTTAGGTGGTGTTTTTACCGAAGATTTTATTTGAAATATCTTAATTCTCCAACCCGGTACTCCTCCAGTAGTAATAAAATTGCTTTTAAGCTTAATTAAGATTTCTGGTAAAGACGTTTCAATGGTGCAAAAATCTTAAGCTAAAAGATGTTTCGGGAATAAAAAAAGCTGTAAATCTGGAGAGAATGATGTAAAAATATGAGGATGTTTTAAGAAATAAAGGAAGACGTGTGTTGTAAAACGTAAAATGCTGCACTATTTTCTATTTTATGATTTTGGCCTACTTTCTTCAAACTATTTAGAGTAAGGAGACTCGACTTTTAAATTAAATTTCTCATTTTTCACTAAGCATGTATAGGGGAGAGTGTTGTACCTGTGGACAAAAATCACATTTAGATTTTTCCAAGACAGGTAAATTCACATTTGGACCATTTAAAGTGCCTAACCTATAGTCCTAACTTTTGTGAGTAGGGGGATATTTTTTATAAGCTAAAATCTTGAAAATTGTATTTTTAATTAATTTTAATAACTTGAAAAAATTTGTGTTCACAGGTACAACAACGTGCTCTCCCTATGGACAGACCCAGTTGTACCTGTGGACACCCTTAAAAAGGGAAGTTTTAGTTGAAAAAAGCTAAAAATGAGCATTTTTATCAATGCATTACCTTTTTATAACATATTTCAAGCCTTTTTAAAATTGGAAATATATTTTTTAAAGTAATGTAGTTTCAGATCATAAATGATCATTAAAACGGAGTTGAATGATAAAAATCTTGATTTTTTACCAAAAACACATAAATCACATGGGACTTTCAGATCAAAATTTAAGGTAATAGTTTCATCAATCATGCTGATTGATCTGATCACTTCACTGATCCAAACCCCCCCCAAAACAATTAGATAGACACTTAGTTGTGCAAGCATTTGGTGGTAATAACTTTCGCAAATCTTCTTCAGTGGACATTTTAAGTTTTTTGTAATCATAATACTTAAATGCGATAGGGTGCTTAAGATTTTACACCATATTTTACACTAAATGCCAAGTAGAATCAAAAATTTTAAAAAGTAGTTTAGATCACAAAATATTTGATTTTTCATCTAAAAATCGCCGACAAATAGATAACCATTTACAATTAATTTAACATGCATTAAAATGTATTCGCATAAATGAAACCTGATTCTAAAACGCCGATTAGCTACAGACACCCACAAGAACGCGTCCGTAGGTACAACACTTATGGTGTCCGAAGGTACAACACCAGGTGTTTTTGCATTCAAAATTCTATAAAACATAAAATAATTGAGATCTGACAATTTTTAATATCAAACTAAATAGGCAAAATCTCGGGGATTCACCCCATATATCCCATTTTATCAAATCATAATTATAGGGGAAGAGAAGAATTAATGTAGTGATGCACTAAAAAAAACTTTAAGCATCTAAAAACAATAAATTTATTATATAAAATTAAATAATATTTTAAAGAGTTAATTTCACGTTAGCATCTAGATAGCATCTGTTTACACTCAAAATCGACCCCAAATTCAAATTTACATTTTTTCCCGAATTTTAAAATGAGGTGGCTGAAGGTACAACCGTCCTTAGGTACAACACTCTCCCCTATACAAAAATTTTTAACCATTTTTGACAAATCTTATTGAACGAATATGCAAGTTTTCGTTTTTAATCGCAATTTAAAAAATTTATATTTTCTGTGTTGTATTAAATAGATAACACTGGTCAACACTCATTTTGATGGCGGGAATATAACAGCTGTTTTTGTTTATATTTGACCTCTTGATTCCGAATATGGGATACGTTTTTGCTCATCAGCTCTAGTTTGTAAGATATTCGAAAATTAAGTTTTTTTGACTTTTGACCTACCTTTTATACATTATGGTGCTATAAAAATTACTTAAAAATAATAAACCTAACTACCCAAGGCTTTTCCTATTCCTTAGGGTCCCAATTGAAAGTGTATAAAGTTTCAGCCCCCTAATTTAATTTTAAGGGGTACCTATAGGGTCCTAAAGTTGAAAAAAATTCGAAAAATTGGTCTTTTTTTCAGAATTTTTAAAAAAATATTTTTGAGTTTTCTAATTTGATAAAACTGGCTAATATATGTTTTTTAGAACTTATTTTGACCGCTACAAATATTTTTACTTGAAAGCTGCACCTCTTTAGAGCGATTTTTTAGTTTTAAGGCGAGAAAATAAGGGTCATTTCGCTCAAAAACGCTTGGTACCAATAATGGTGGTTGAAACGAATAAATTTCGAATTTTTCAGAAGTAAGTCATCAAAAAAGATGTCCTTTGATGTAAAACTGAAATTTCATGATACAGATCAGTGAAAAAAAAGGCAATTTTTCCAATTTTTTCAAATTTTAGGGCTTGAAAGCTCGAGAGGAGCTTCTACTGTTTTACTGATCTTTATCATGTGAAATTCAGTTTTACATCAAAGGACATCTTTTTTGATGACTTACTTCTGAAAAATTCGAAATTTATTCGTTTCAACCACCATTATTGGTACCAAGCGTTTTTGAGCGAAATGACCCTTATTTTCTCGCCTTAAAACTAAAAAAATCGCTCTAAAGAGGTGCAGTTTTCAAGTAAAAATATTTTAGAGGTCTAAATAAAATCTAAAAAACATATATTAGCCAGTTTTATCAAATTAGAAAACTCAAAAATATTTTTTTAAAAATTCTGAAAAAAAGACCAATTTTTCGACTTTTTTCAAATTTAGGACCCTATAGGTACCCCTTAAAATTAACTTAGGGGACTGAAACTTTATACACTATCAATTGGGACCCTAAGGAATAGGAAAAGCCTTGGGTAGTTAGGTTTATTATTTTTAAGTAATTTTATAGCACCATAATGTATAAAAGGTAGGTCAAAAGTCAAAAAAACTTAATTTTTGAATATCTTAAAAACTAGAGCTGATGAGCAAAAACGGATGCCATATTCGGAATCAGGAGGTCAAATATATACAAAAACAGCTTTAATATTCCCGCCATCAGAAAAAAGTTTTTTTTTGTAGACCAGTGTAATAATACACTACTGTTCATAAATTAAGGACGGAACTGTTTTTTCAACATAACACCTAGTGAAATTATTTTTCATCAATGAAAATTATACCAAGAGATGTTCAATGGGTGGGAATACAGGGCCCGAAAGCAAATTTTCTCTACCAATATTTTGAGGGGGTAAATGGACCCTCCATTGATAATGGAGTCCCATTACAATTTGGAGCTGTGGCAGAAACGTCTGTGTAAGAGGTATTTTACCGAAAACTTTATGGTTATTGTAATGAATATGATTACTCCTGAACTCAGTACATATTTTTAAAAGCCTGTGTTACCTTTAAATGGTATTTTTTATGTTTTATTGATAGAAATCGGTCTAATCATCATTTTTGGCAAGTTTTAGCTTCTGGGTCATTTTTGGTAATTGGTATCTTACCGTCAACCATGTTTTTAGTAGTTCTTACATGTGCTAGATTATGTTTAGGTCTGGAGACCCTGAAAGTAAATTATTTCTTTCAATATCGTGACTTTCAAGAAACTTTGAGATAGCCAAATTGTGATTTTGTGCAACTTTTTCTCTCATAAAGAGAAATTCTTGATCTGAAATTTCTTCTAAAAGAAGCGAATGGGACATGAGAACCCAGGCACGTAATGGTAGTGTTCGGCAACTACTGGTCAAAAAGTAGTTAACTACCAACTACCAACTAGTCTGGGCAAAAGTAGTTGTAACTACTAGTTAACTACTTTTTCTTGGAAGTAGTTGTAACTAGTAGTTGATTATTTCCCAAAGTAGTTAACTACTAGTTAACTAGTCTATTTAATTTCATAAGATATTTTCCCCCAAATTTTCGATTACTTTTTCTTACCTATAGCAAAAATATCATGGCTAAAGATTCGCCAATTTTTGATAGGTATACATACAGGTTTTTGGTGTCTTAAGTTTTCTAAGTTGTATTAATATTAGTCAGTACAGTGTCGTATATAAGGGGGGTTAAGGGTTCTACACCCCCTTAGCCTGAACAACAATACTTTAAGCACAAAATTGGGCCGTTAACTTTTAAGTATTGCCTTACTAATTTTTAATGCAGGAAAAACATCTAGATTCTAGAATCCTCGTAAACCTAGGCTAAAATCGCTTTTCAAAGTGCTGGAATTTCCAGGAGAGAAAACCCTGAACTCCCTAAGGGGACATCCATAAATTACGTGAGGTGTTTTTCCAAAATCTGGACCCCCCCTCCCCCCTCGGTGAGATTTAGTGAGATTTTGCTGGACCCCCCTCCCCCCGACGTGAGTTTTTCCTACAACCTTTAAAAATAATTTTCTGTTATATTCGTTTGTATTTTGAGCTTCACACAGTGGCGAATCCAGTAGGGGGGGCTGTGGGGCTGCAGCCCCCCCCAGGAATAAGACATTCAAGTTTTGGTAATAGCAATAAAGCCAAAAATGAAATTTCACTACGTTGCGGACATTCGGTGGTGTTACCCAAAGGGTCTCAAAATGAATCGGAACCCTACTTTTAAGGGTAAAAATTCCAAAATTTTTCTGGGGGAAGACCCCCAAACCCCCTCGAAATTTTGGAATCTAATAAGTATGGTTTTTCCTTGAAATTTTAGGGATTTACGAAGGAGTGATCCTCTTTGATGTAACCTTAAGTGTCTCAACAAGAGTTAAAATGCCACTAGTAGGGGCAAAATTCAAAAATTTTTCTGGAATAGAAACCCCTAAACCCCCTAGAAATTTTCCAATTCATAATACTATAAACTTTTTTCCTTGAAAATTCTGCCGCTTACAATGAGTTGTGCTCTTTGGCCGGAATCTGAAAGGCTTCAAAATGAGCTAAAACACTATTTTGAGGGGCAAATTTTCAAAAATTTTCGGGGGGAGGACCCCCAGACCCCCCTTTTACTTGGAGTTGACATTTTTACAAAATTTTGAAACTTGGTGCACCAAAATTAAAACCTTACGAAGTCATCTCACCTAAAACTTAGTATTCCTGGAGATTAGACCTCAGAAAAGATGTTGAGTAACCCCCAAAACAAAAATCTGGTTACGGCACTGGCAACCCCCTCCCCCTTTCAGTTGCTTAAATTAATATTTGAATAGCCCTTAATAGCAATTAAGTTATTTGTGAAACTCAGCCCCCCCAGACCAAAATCCTGGATTCGCCACTGGCTTCACAGCACCTAAAACTTTTCCATTATTAATGATGTGTGGGAAAAGGACATTATTCAGTTCTCATACTTAAAAAAATCGGTATAATTTCCAACTTAAAAAGTTGATGTGAGATTTTAATCGACCCCCCCTCCCCCTTGGTGAGATTTTTCCAAACCCCTCCCCTCCCCCCTTTTTGACCTCACGTAATTTATGGATGTCCCCTAATTTCTAGAGAGGATTTTAAAAAAGGGTTGCATTCATATTTCAATTGCTGGGATGAATTATATTTATAGGTTTTGGGTTTAGTTGCTAAATATGAAAATGTATCACGAAAAATGGCATTGTTATACCTCTATGCATTGTTAGTAGATGTAGCATATTTTTTAAAATTTTGATCTTTCAATATTTTTTGAAGTAGTTGAACTTTTTGAAAGTAGTTGGAACTAGTAGTTGGTGAAAAAAGTAGTTAAACTACTAGTTCAACTACTCTAAACCAAAAGTAGTTGAACTACTAGTTAACTAGTAGTTGCAACTAGTAGTTAACTACTTTTCAACTACTTTTAGTTAACTAGTGCCGAACATTACGTAATGGAGATATTTTTACAACTATATGTTTCTTTTTAGGTATGTCTACGTCCATAAACACTAAAAAATACTTTTTTTCAAACATTAATAACAGATGTCCTTTCTGTGAAACTATACAATTATGTTGTGCCGTTTGAGCACCTCGTATACACCGCAGATATTTTCACTGATGTTTGCTATTGGGTACCTGTGTTCTCATGTCCCATTTGATTCTCTTAGAAGAAATTTCAGGTCAGGAATTTCTCTTTATGAGAGAAAAGGTTGCACAAAATCACAATTTGGCTATCTCAAAGTTTCTTGAAAGTCACGATATTGAAAGAAATAATTTACTTTCAGGGTCTCCAGACCTAAACATAATCTAGCACATGTAAGAACTACTAAAAACATGGTTGACGGTAAGATACCAATTACCAAAAATGACCCAGAAGCTAAAACTTGCCAAAAATGATGATTAGACCGATTTCTATCAATAAAACATAAAAAATACCATTTAAAGGTAACACAGGCTTTTAAAAATATGCACTGAGTTCAGGAGTAATCATATTCATTACAATAACCATAAAGTTTTCGGTAAAATACCTCTTACACAGACGTTTCTGCCACAGCTCCAAATTGTAATGGGACTCCATTATCAATGGAGGGTCCATTTACCCCCTTATAATATTGGTAGAGAAAATTTGCTTTCGGGCCCTGTATTCCCACCCATTGAACATCTCTTGGTATAATTTTCATTGATGAAAAATAATTTCACTAGGTGTTATGTTGAAAAAACAGTTCCGTCCTTAATTTATGAACAGTAGTGTAAAACTTAAATTATGAAGGAAAGTAGAAAAAAGTTTAGGATTTCATATAGTCCACCCATTTGTTCAAATGACTCGTTCGTTGTATAGATTCCAAAGTAAACTTCTGCTCCTGTATATGTAGTTTGAGTAATGTGATAAAAAGTTCTTAGGTTTATATATTCTTTTAACTATATCGTACATAAAATTTTGGTTTAGAATTCATAAACGTCATAGTTAAAACACTCTGTAACTGTTCATTCGTCTTATTTTTAGCTTTGTGTCTTTGAGAAAAGTTTTTATTTAATACTAATAAGAATAAAAAAACTTCGCTCAAAATGTTTTCAAAGCCATCACTTGACTGAAAAAATAATTACCTGCGGGACATTTTTTCTGCTGGGATCAGAAAAAATTCTGTTTTTGAATGTTCTCGTTGTTTTCTAAAGTAATCTCCAGATTTTATATCGAAAAACTTTCGTTCCATCAAAAAAATGGTAAAATCATATGTTCAAAGAACTCCAAAGATGTAAATTCAACAGAATGAAATCCAAACAAGAAACCTTCCGGTAGCCTATTAACATGATAAATGTTTTCTTGCGATACTGTAACAGTGCTAAAAAAGTTGTTTTCTTTAACATCTATGACGCGAAAGTTTTCATCTGTTTATTTAGGGGGTGCCATCTTCCAAGCCAGCTATTTTTTGCGTAGATTCTGCGGTATGATTTATGTTTCCGTTATAATTCATTCAGAAACTGTGCAGACTAGGCGTTGATGAGACAGTATGCAAATAAAGGAACTTCTTGCTGACAATAATTTCTTTCTTGCGAAAGAAGTGCTTCCCATTAACTTACAAAGTTAATTTTTATTGACCATAGAAAGAAGTTTTTGATGTTGAGTAACTAAGTGAATGATGAAGTTACTTTTTAATGATAAAAATATTTTATGACCTTGTAACGATATTTTGATTATTTAACAGTGCTCTATTTCTTCTTCATTTTCATAACATCTTCCATTTATGAATTAAAATATGGCGCAACAACTGAGTTTTTACTCGCTTTGAGTTCAAATTCAAATTTATTCAACAACAACAACACACAAACGACAGTACACAGCAGGAAATAAAATGATAAAGAAAAAAAACACTGAAATATTTTTTAATATCCCAAAGGAGCCAGCAAGGCACTTCCATGGGGTTACGGAATTCCTAATGTTATTAAACATAGAAAAATAAAATAAATTTAATGAACATATAAAATTCAATAATAAAACTTATACGGAATAACAAAAAATATGTCATTCTCGACCATCTCATTTTTACAACTTTAAAACAAAAAAACATAATTAAAGCTAAAAAGGGGGTTGGTGGGACTGGCTAGATGTTTTCTTTTCTGATATTTTATCATTCAGATGCAAGTTATCACCTGACAGAATTTAATAGGTTTTCTATACTATTTTGATTTAAAATAAATAAAATACAAAATTTTTTTAAAACGTCTAAAGTTTGGTTCTATTTGAGTTTCATACGGCAATTTATTAAATAGAATAACAGATAAATAATCAAAATGCTTTTTAAATATATCTTTATAAGGGGTTGGTACAAGATAAAAACTTTTTCTTCTAAAATTATAATTTATTATTAAGATTAATTTTTGCTACTGTGGGAAATTTCTTTAAAAAGATAAGACTATTTAATACAAAAAATTGTCGAACATTTAAAAGAATAGTATTTGGAAAATATCGTAAGAATTTTTCATGTAAATTTAATAAGGGTTTTATGTTTGTAATATCATCACCTCCCCAAACCAAAATTCCATACTGAATACGAGATTACACCCATGCAAAATATAATTTCAAAAGTAACTCAAATTTGATATATTTTTTCAAATGATAAAATTTAAATAAAATAAATCTTAATTTGCTACAAATTAAATTTATATGATCTTTGAATTTCCAGTTTTGATGAAAAAGAATGCCTAAGTATTTTAAAGAGGGAGTGTATTTAATGAGATGATCGTTACATGATTCTTGTTTGCAATCACAAAATTTTAAATCAAGATATATTTCTGATGTAGCCTTTAAATTAAAAATTATGTAGCATGTTTTTTCCACATTTACCTGCAATTCATTTGATGTAAACCAATCATAAATAATTTTTAAATCCCGATTTATTATATTTTCAAGAGCTTCGTATGTAGAACCGGAATATAAAATAATAGTATCATCTGCAAAAGTAATAACTTTTCCAGAAATTTTCATTTTACAGAAATCATTAACATAAATATTAAAAAGTAATGGTCCAATACGAGAACCCTGAGGTACTCCTTTTTTCGCCAGAACAAAATTACTTAACAATTTATCAATTTTCACCCTGTTTACGCAATAGAATAAATGATTTAAGCCAATCCAAACATGTTCCCCGAATACCTGCTGCATAAAGTTTGTAAAGAAGAATTTCATGATTAACGCTATCAAATGCCTTACTAATGTCAATAGATATTGCTACCGTTTTTAAGTTGTTATTAAGATTATTTGTTACAAAAGATGAAAATTCAATTAATGCATTTTTGGTACTAATATTATCACGAAAACCAAATTGATTTGCAGTAAAGTAGTCATTAAAATTTAAAAACCTTTTTACTCTTCTTAGAACAACTTCTTCCATTACTTTAGAAAATACAGGCAGTAGAGATATAGGGCGGTAGTTGGAGAAAATGTTTGGATCTCCTGATTTGAAAATAGGCACTATTGTTGAATACTTTAAAGCTTTTAGAAATTTACCTTCTCTGATGGATTGATTTAACAGCCTTTGAATATTTGTTCTCTTATTATCATCATACATTGTAGTCCGAATTACTAATTAAATAAAATATTTTTGAAAACTGTGTTTTTAATAGAAATTATTAACGTAATGTACTAGTACTATATCTCTAACTTTCAACGATGGTTAACCATATAACCCAATGACCTTAACTTTTTCTGCCCTTTTAAGTTCCATTTCTATTAGGTAGATCTAAATATGGGGAAAAACTGTTTTTTTTAAATTAAATTGCTAACATATTACAATCAAATAGGAGTAAAACAATTGCAACTTATTTGCATTTAAAAAAATATGTTTTTAATTATATGATGAAATAATACATTTTCAAGAACTTTTATTTCAAGACCATATTATAGTTTATCCTTTCAAAACTAATTTAATTATTTTATTATAAAGTTACAATGGTTTCATTTCCATCTAAAAATAGAATATCGAATTTCCTATGCTGAAATAAAATATCAAAATTTAAATAGACATGTCAAAATATTGGTTCACTATTTATTTATTCACTGATAAGCTATCTCTGAAATAATGTAGGTGGGTTATTAGTTGCACCTGGTCTAAAGAATTTCTAACTTGAGGAAGTCATTTTAACTTATGATTTTTTGATACCTCCAGGTAGGTTACCGTATCTAAAATTAAATTAGGGCTGGGAAGTTTCAGATGAGTAAATACGCTTAGTTAAGAGGCCAAGCTAGTGTGACCTGAATTCCTACGAGTTGACTTCTCCTTTTCTTTCATTCAAACATCTCGTATTTATATGAGAGTAGGATGATCATATTGATATTTTTGATCCCATGATTATGGTTCTTAAACATGGGAAATCAAGCATCTGTCCTCCAATTTCTCTTGTGAGTACGCGATGTTTGATTGAAGGAAAAGGTGCATGTGGTTCAGGTTAAAACTTTTCTTCAGTTTGAATATTGTTAACTATTAAAATAATGGGGTTGCATATGATTGACACTAGTCCGGTCCACTTAGCGTTTTCTGCTCTCAGCAGCCAGCCCTTGGGGTTTTATGGTGTTTTACGTTTTCTTTGCATTGATGTGAGATCAAAGCACCCTTGAAACAGCTGTATGCGTTTGTACCTTGTTCGTTAAGATATAGTATCTGCTGTTAATTTGTCTACTACACAAAATAAAAGGGGAGTAGGGTTAATATGTGTGGTACAATATACGGCATAGAGAAGAGGTACTGTAACAGCCCTATTCACAGCCATCGGTGTCGGTATTAAATATTTTGTCAGAGAAGGACTCCACCAATCAGAGAGTTAACGAAAAGCTTATTTTTCTTAACCTGCTGGTTAACACCGACGCTGATGGTTGTGAATATGACTGTAAGTGTGACCCTAAGAGACAAGGGGTGAGTTCAAACACTTGTGACAACACACTTGAAAACAGACTTTTCACTACTTTAACGATGATAAGACGCATTTCTTCAACTACTATAGTTTTATGTTTAAGAATTATGAAATATTTACAAGCAAAAGAAAATGAAATCCCTTTGAAATGTTTGTTAAATTTTTTGTTTTAGCTTTAGTGTTACAAGTGTGACACCACACTAGGGGAGGGGGTCACTAAAATGTGACAACGATTGACATGGAAGAAGGATGGGAATAAAATACTTAAAAAAACGTATGACGCAATTTGTAAATGGATCACTATGAATAAAGGAAGTTCGGAGAGATTAAAATGTAAATATTATAAGACGTTTTTTGACTAATTCCTTCATCTTAAAGAAAAATATAATGGAAGTAATTTAAATTGCGTAATTTGCGAATGGATAGAGGAAGTTTGAACCCTTTCAATCATTAGCCACCCGAGATTACCATTGAATCTTATGAAACATTTGAGGCGGCTAGGACTAAAAGGGTTAAAATATAAATATTATATGATTTTATCTAATTCCTCCACCTTTAAGAAAAGTTAATTGAAGTCCTGTGGATATACCGGATGCTTGTGGTCCAATTATAGGGTTAAAAAGGTTTCCATCTGCCCCTCTGAAACGGAAGGTGTAAGAAGCAGCTGTGTCAAACACACGAAATGGAGAATCTGTCCAGATAATTGACCTCAGAGTCACGTAACAGATTCTGCGTTTATTCACCACCAGGCAAACAGGCGCATCTGTGTTCAGCTTTTGCGTGGGTAATTTGAACGTTTTCGTCACGGCTGCTTAGAGGATGCTATGAAAGCAAATAGGGTTGGGACGGAGGTGAGAAATCACGTAGCCCATAGCCCAAGCCATGATCATACAGTTGATTTTGTCTTGCTTGTGCGTTCCGAGAGGTAATTGATCCTGTATTGCGATGAGTAGTTGGAATGAGAAGCAAAGTTCTATCATTCATCCACGTCTGAATTATCAGGGGAGGAAATCAACACTTTCGTTTGCTGTGTCCGTTTTTTTTGTTTTTGTTTTAGAGTTGTATTCGTTATTTGATTTGTGATTTTTTAGACATGGAGCAATGTTATGCATATAGTTATTTACCAGGAATTTCTGATGTGTTAAATCAATTAGTTTCTACTATAGTGCATAAGGTACAGATAAAAGATGTAGGTTAGTGTAGTGAAATTTTACATGCATATATGCATGTGTCTGGGTTCATACGTATTTAAAATTTATTTAAGACATGACTGATTAAAAAAATATTGTTATTATTATGATTATTATCAGAAAAATAGCAGGGACTTGAAGAAACGTAGTAACTGCACACTAAATGATGCTTTTATAGAGTTTATTTTTGTACAATCATGCCATTTTTGATTGCAGTTAACAAAGTAACAATGTCCGAAAATTTAATTATTGACTCAGTTTTCATAGAACAAGACATTACTTTTTGAAATTAAAATTTTAATTGACAAACTTTATCGATAAGTCCCTTTTGTAAGCTCTTTTTAAGTCCCTTTTGTTAGTTTTATGACATTAATTTTTTTATTTAAAACCGAGGATTTTTTTTCAATTTAGCACCAATGAGAATATTTAATAACCATTCATACAATCAAATTGTGTTTAAACGGCCAAAAAGAGCTCTAAACAAATTAATTACCGTCCCTCAACATTCCTGGCAAACAAAGGGAAACTTCAAAAAGAGAAAATTGAGAAACATAAGGTACTAAGTCTCATTTATCGATATCGAGAAAGAATTGGAATGGAATTTTCCAGTTCCTTGAGTCGAAATAGTTTTATGATTTCCCAGATTTATGCTCTAAGAGAACAATGCAGTTTAAAGATTGAAGCAATTATTCGTACTTTTCTGGGAGAGACTTTTCTTTTCGAACTTTATTGCCTCTAGGAGAAATTCGCTACTATTCTCATGCTAGGATAGCTTAAAGGAAATAACTGGATCAATTGTCAACTTCTGTGGAAGAAAAACTTAATCCAAAGGATTTTGGACTACTAATTTATTTGAGATGTTGTAACTTTGTAATTTTTTACTACTTTATAAGGCTTGAATTAATTGCATTTTATGATGTTTTTTTAAACGAAATGGAATAAAGAGGATAGTTCAGACTTTTTGAAACGCTAATAGTACTTTTTAGGTCAATAAATATGATTCATTATGATGAGAATTTTCAACGAAATAGTGTTACGGGATAAGCACGTCAACTCGGAAGAGATAGCAAGTGATTTGTAAATTGAATAATTTTATCACAATTCACGAATTTTGCATTTTGTTGATTATGTCTATTTTGCGTAATTTTTAAATTAAAATATACCTTAAAAGGTTAATAAAAGGTAGCTGTGGAAAATGAAAACATTATAATCTTCGTAATTAAAAAAACAAAGATTGTCGTCGAGAAATATTTTTCCATAATGGTAGAATCTTATTTCTTATAGAGTAAATTTATGAGTTAATGTTTGGAAAATTTAATCACAGTATAACCAAAACCATATATAAAAGAAATGTTAAGCAAACTGAGCAAAAAAAACCCTGCGAAATTGCTTCTAAAGTGCAGTTTTCTTAAAGAAGTCTGCATTTATTTTGTTGCAATAGCACTTTGAAACTTTTCACCATGTAAATCTGCAGTTTTTCAACAGTCATTTTAATTTTCTACAGGAATTCAACGGTTTTAAAAAACTACAGATTTTATAAAGGAAACTGCAGAAAAAATGTTTCAATTCCCTTAATTTTTTTAAGCAATTTTGCACAACTTTTTGGCTAGGAAGGAGTTAAGATTTTTTCTAGTCAAGTCCTTTCAAAGCTTTAACGTAAAACCTGATTTAAGGAAACAACCAAAGAAAATAAGAGAACACAACTCAATAAAATTACCCTTTTGGTTCTTAGTGATTTAAAATTCTAATGATAAAGAAAAGGTTATTAGCGAGTATAAAAGGGGCTGCTTTGAGACTACTAGTTAGATTTGGGATGACCCTTCATCTGTCTTTCTTCTTGAAGAATAAGATGAAGACGCATGAAGTACAGTACTGAATCAGCGCATTTGTCTGCTGAAACTGAATGACGTGCAAAGAGGGAGGATAAAAAAGCGCGTCTGCGTCAAAAGGAGATTTTCTCGCTTTATAATGAAGAAATTATTGTCGTCCGTCGGAAACCAATGAGACAATATTTATGGTTGTGTTGGAGGGAGAGTGAACTGCTGACAAATCGCTCATTTTCTGCTCATTCAGAATGAAATCTTTTCATATCACTCGGTTCAATGGATGTCAGTTGAGATTTTTTTTCTTCTTCGGAAAGTAATTTCGACAACTGCGGGGGGCGTGTGGTTTTTCCAATGGAAATTCGGGGGTATGATTTGTAGCAATGTTGTTTATAGTTCAAATAAGTTTTTCTGGAAATTTATAAAAAGTGAATGTGTTTCAATGTTTTTTGTAAGAAACTTCAGAGATTTACTTTTATGATTTATTTAAGACAATTAGTTACTAAACTAAGTGCTAAAGAATATCGTACGATAATTTTTTTTGTTAAAGACATTTCGCTGGAAAAATTTTAACATATGCTAAAAAAAAATTTTTCTTGAATAAATTAACATCATTTAGACATCTTCTTGGAAATTATAAACTGTGGTGAAGATTATGCGTACCATTAGTCTACAAAAACTTTAGACAATTTCCATTTGATGAGAAAATTTCTTTAATGTTTTAATATTACTTTTAGTAAAACAGTTCATTTTTATTAACAAATTTTTCGTTCGTTAACTCCTTCTCCTTAAATTTTTTAAATTATATTTCAAAAAGGATGAACAAATCAAAATTCAAAGATATTTGGTGCGACCTAAAACTTTTTGTAACTTCCATAAGTAGAAGAAAATCAGCATACTCGAGAAAACACTGACAAGTTTACTTCCGTAGAATGAAAAAAAACACCCAAGGAGGTTACAAAATGTAACGAACTTCCAGAGCCAATGCGTTACAACCCAACCATACACCGCTTTTTGTAAGTCAAGTGATTCTGGCCTCCAACAATTGCAGCTTATGAAACCACACAAGAAGGATAAAAGACCTCAGTTACACACATTCTTCCGCAATGAGGTAGTAGGCACCTCCGCTTCATTCTTTCGAGAGCTGCGAAGGAATTCACCTGGGGGACTGTCATTCAGACAGGGGGAGATAGACTTCAGGGGTAGTAAATTTTGCGGAAGAGGGGGATCCCCCCTTGGCGCTTTGGGGGTGGTCTTGGGCTTTGATTCGCTGTCAAGTCTCATAAGCGGTAGATGATGTAGGTAAATAGATGGCCTTACCTCAGGTGGGTCTCGGATACCATGAAATTAACAGCGGTGGCTGGTACTTCGTATTGTGAGCTTTCGTGAATGTTGAGTTTATTAACCATTATTTACCAGGTTTTGTTGGCCTATTTTTTATGGATATAGAGGCCTGATAGCGTCGATAAATATCAATTAGGGTAAGGGCACTGTCATTTGGTTCGGGTTTATTTCTGGTCGGTGTAGTAAATCATGGGATTGTGTTTACGTGGGTGATGAGCTTCAGTACTCTATGGGGCTTGAATAGGCTGTGATTTCCATAAAAATGTTAAGGGACCATTTACAAGTGTTTATCATTAAGTCTTTTATGAACAACTTGTCTTGTTCTAAAGATAATTTTAAATTAATAGTGTATCATAAAAGTAAACTTTTAATTCGTTATTGATAAAATATTTGAAATTTCGATTAAAATAGTGTAAGAATGTAAATGATTAGGGACTTCATAAAATGCATTTTAAAAAACATATGAAGAAAACTTTTGCATGCTTTAAAATTTCGTACCTAAAATATCACAAAACGCACATAATTTTAATTGAAACACAATTTCTTCATTTAAAATATTAAATATTTAGTAGTGAATAGTAAACAAAAATATACTAAATATTTAAATTTTTTTATTGTATTTTCGGCTAGTATATCCTTCTTAAACACATTATTAGCTTTTAGAGACCTTAAACGTGTTATTGTTATCAGCATGTTAAAAACAAAGGTTCCTCTTTCAAGCAATAGAAAATTTAAGTAAAAAATTTTTTTTGGTTGGGGGATTAAACTTTACCTCATCACGTTCCTTATAGAAAAACAGTTTCGTCAACTCAAATAAAACAGCTCTTAGAACCTCATTTTCTAAAGAGGTGTTTGTTTTGAAGTTATAAAACTAGCATTTTTGTAAAGTAATTCCATTGAACTATGGAGGCCTCTCCATAATTTGATTCTTTCTTATTAAATAGCATATTATAAGAGAATAATATTCTCCACCATGATCTCCTTCTAAAAATAAGTTTACTGTGGGGGGAAACACGGGTATTAAATTTGCGCACCAGCTTGTTAGCTTCTTCACTAGCGGTTATTTAATAGATTTCCCCCTAAGAGATTACATTTGAATACATTTATTTTTCACAGTAACGATGATTGTATGAAATTGCAGCAGTTTTTTTTCGATACCTGTTTTCAATCAAGTCAAGATGTATATAACTATAATCTAATGTTGTAATTTTCTTAATTTATCATCAAAAGTTACTTTTATCATTTTGAGCTATATTCTAAACACACCCATTCTGAATATTTCCGCAAAAATAACATTAAAATGAAACTTTCGCAAGTAGAGTTCTGCGGATGTTAGAAAACACTGTGGTATTTCGTCTACGGGGATTAGGTGGTAAAAATAACTATAATTAATAGAAAGAAAAATATTTTGTTTATTTTAATACAGAGAGAAATTTCTTTCTTTTATTGCAGTATCAAATAAAAATCAATAATAATAACACAGAGAGGTTCATCACATCCGCATCCTTAGAAGCTCTGACAATGCTTTATTGTGTATGTTTATTGTTTACACCAGGGAAGACGGCCTTAAGGCTTTCATAGGTAGCTCTTTGTGAGTCTTTCTGTAGCCTTTTCTTAACACATAAGGATGCATCGCCATAGTTTCTAATTTTAAGCTTATGTTTTAACATGAATTTTCAAATTAATCTTTTATACTGAGTTGCATTTCTTATTTATTTTACTAAGTTTATATACTATACCACTAAAATTAATTTACTTTATTTTATCGAAGATGTAGAAAAATTTAATTACAAGAATATAACATAACATAGCATTTGCAAGTTTTTTGATTTTTTGATTAAATTTTGTCTTCATTCAACTAAAAAAACACAAAACTACACAAAATTGCAAATTTACGAACTTTTTCTTATTTGAGGCCTGAAAAAGTGCTATTTTTACATGCTAATATTTCCACGAATATTCACGATATTTTCATGAAATTTTTTTCAGTTCTTCATGACGTTGGCAACAATATTATCCTTAAGGTTTTTGCTCCATCTCCATTAGTTTTTAAATTAATGTTTCTAACTTTACTTCGCCGCTAGGGGCGCTGTAAGTCACCTCAATGGATTCTCCAGGGTCTTTTACCTAGGGGTAGACCTTACTTCCGTGACCTTAGGACACGTTGGTTCCAAATAAAAGCCCCGAAACGGACTTTTGAAACACCCTGTATATGGACCAAAAAATAATATAAACGTTTAAACTTTTATGTAAAAAAACATGGTTGGTAATAGTAAATAGGGTTTCGGGTCACTCTAGTGCACTCATGACCTACCAACCACTTCATTCATTTTCCCACTCTTAATTCTCTCTCTTCTTCATTTTCCTAATAGGGTGTTCCGGATAACATTTTCCTTTGTAATTCATAGAAAGTAAATCCAAACATTTTTCGGTTTGAGATCTCACTGAAAAAGGTTTACTATTTCGTTCGTTCGTCTATTGCCCCTCTAATGCCCACTATCAGAAATGACTATGGAAAAAATTGTTTTTTGCCTTATTTATGTAGTAATAAGGCCAAATAAGGTGCGTCCCTTAAAAGCCTTAAAAGGCCTTAAAAGCGTCCTGAAAATTACTGCTTGGTGCTGAAAATTGAAGCTTAACTTACGGTAGTATATTTGCTACCATCAAACCCTATCAAACAACGTTGATATTTGTGCAATAGTGGATAAAGAAGATGTTCACTGTGTCTCAAACCACAATGGGGAGTTTCTTTCAAGGGGTCATCGCCTAGTCAAGTATGGGGAACTAACTCGGCTTTACGGAATGACAACTTGGCCAGCCTACTTTTCCATTGAACCCAAGTGTGACTTTTTTCGCTCAATCGATAAGCGAGGCCCGACAATTGAATCGAGCCCACATCGCGTCGTGGCAGAATGCCATGTCTGTTTTCTTTATGAAGCAGCGTCTGAGCGACGACCTTTTGCAGTAGGGAATCGGGACTTATTACATAAAAACGGATGGGTAACAGCAACTTGGAAGGGGTTCAGCATCCCGTCGCACGACTTGGAAGAGGCTCAACGGGTTGAGTACTCGCGCGGGGCCAGACGCGTGGTGGGGTGACATCAGGAGATGATCTGGCAACAAAGGGGAGGTTCAGCCTGTTTGCCTGTTGCCTGCTCGCAATGTGTTTGCGTTGAGAAATCAAGTTTAATAAGCTTGACTCTAGGTTCAAAATTCTTGTGTAGCAGATTTTAGTCTGGTTTTTGAATCATGTGTATGTTTCCTACTGACTTTTGACTTTTAAACTGAGACAACTTTAAGGAAAGCACAACCCAAACAGCACATACTTTTAAGATTCGTCCAATTTTTGTCATGTATGGCCGAATTTCTTTTAATTCTAGTTGCAGTTGCGTAAATTTGACATAATTTGGTATGAGCTGTGGTACTTGGGAAGCTTTGTAATAGTTTGATTTTAACTCGATCTACTAAGCTTGAGCTAATATGTTTGAACCAAATAAAAGTGAAGCTTGATTTGACAGTCTGCTATGTGATGTAGTAGAAGTTTGAGACTCACACATTTTTCTGACTGGATTCTAAATAATCTCTTCAATGGGTAAAAAACCAGTTGAGAAAAGTTATTATACAGAGAAGAGATGACAAAAATCTCCCAGTTTTGTTGGAGAGTAGTTTTTTATTTTAGCTGAGTGGTTGTGAAACGGATGGAACTTTTAAATAAATAGTAGATGATTTTGCGAGTCAAAACTTATTTCGTGTTAAAGTGATTTTTATCTTGTTTCAAAACATCACAACTTTAAACTTAATCCGTTTACTGATAATTTCAAAGAAATGCCTCATAGAGTTTTAAATCTAAGAACGCCTTTATCTTCAATATGTAGTGTTCACTGTGGAAATCCCGATAAGTTGGGAACATGCGTAATAGCAAATTGTGCTTTCTATCCATTCCTCCTTGTTGGCATTGATTCAACTATCACAAGGGGGACTCCCCAATGGAAACCCCCTGATCTGGCACTCCTTTACTTACTTCTTTGGGGATTTACTGGAGTACATACTACAAGTATGATACTAACTGGGTCAATGACATTATTATCAAGTCTGGACGCTTTAAACAGTGCGTTACTTCACTTTAAACCTCTCAGTTAATCTTTCTCAAAACAAATGAGAAGCTTAATGATTTGTAGAGCTAAAACCTGATCCTTCTATCTGGTTTTGATTAGACTTAAGGTAGAATGCCTTTCATTCTTTTTGTAAGACGAAATAGAGGTGTACAACTTGAAGGTATTACGTGTTCTCACAACACTTGGAAATCGTTCAAATCTTCTTGGAAGCTGTTCAAAGGGTTGTTGGACACATTTTGGGGGTCGGTGAAGCGAGAGCAAAGAATGTCATTCATTGGTTCTGAAAACTTATGTTCAGTCGTTGAACAAAAGCGTGATGAGAACAATTTCATTCATTAAGTAGCCGTTAAAGTCACACTTGCACAGATGCTTGAAAGTGTAAAAAATTTGATTAACGTGTAGACAGGAATTTCATTCATGTTTTCCTCTGTGATTTATAAGGGTGTTGTACACGAATCGTGAATATCCCAGAAGCAGGGAACAGTAGGTCAATATAATGCAGTAAATAATAAAAAAATAGGGAGATCATTTCCATCGAATTTTTAACGCATAAATTAATTTAAAAAATCAATCAGAAAAAATTCATTCAAGCAATCTTAAAAAAATAAAACTTGAATTGTTTAGAAAATAATTTTGAATGATTTTGTCTGTCCAATGGAGAATTTTGATACATATAATTATTTAGAATAAAAAAATTATACTAATTTATACTAAAACCAGACAAAGAATTAAAGTTTAACTAGAGAATTTCATTAGAAATTTGTGGTTTCTTTTAATATTCATAACTTATCATTAAATATTTTGCAACTACGAAAGTCGACTAATTAAAACTGTTGAGTTACCCTTTAAACTTTTGAACTTAGTTACACGCTTTTGAAACTGGCATAAACTAAAAAGTTAGGAGCATTTGCATTAAAATTTTCATAATACTAGAAATACCTTCATTCTGATTGTAATTTAAATGGTTATTGGATAAATTTTATGAGAAAATACTTGGCTACTAAATCATGTTGTTTTGTGCTCGTTAATTGAGAATAAATCATTTTTTAAGATAAAGCTTCTAACTTTAAAATACTGTATTCTTTGCAGTACGTTGACAGTCGTTGTCTGTAAAATTTATAGGAAAGATGAAGAAAATGTTAATATGTGTTTTACCCTTTACCGTTGATTTTTCTAGCAAGATTTTTAAGTCTTAAGGCATTTTTTATAAGTCTTAAGTAAACGCACTTCTTGATATTAGGTTTGTTTGAATACATAAATTTACGTTACAATTTAAATTTACTAATATGTCAAATTATTAATACTAATATGTCAAAACATTACTTTTAATCCAGCATTTTCGAATGAAAACAGAAAATATCTTCTTGTTGAATTTGGCTTCCTTTCAAAAACTAAAACTATTTATTGTAAGATCATCTTAAAAAAGGGGAGTTCTTGGATTGTTGTCTGAGAAAAAAGTAAACCAGACAACTCTTGAAATTTCAGTTCTTCCAAGCTAATTCTCTTTAATAATGACCTCCGAAAGTAATATGGGAGATAGGACTGTTGTAAAAGCTGAGAGTGGGTATTTTTGTTGATGGGAAATGGTCATTGGTTAATAAGATTTCGTAGCTCTAGCATTAAAATCTAAAATGCACTACTACAGAAAATGTGCTTTGATGAAGAGATATTTTTCTAGAAAGCACAAAAAGATGGATTGTTCTTTTTTTGTTATTAGTAATGTCTAGTGCACAGTTAAACACTATCGCATTAAGTTCAACGGCTGGTAATTGGGATATAATTACGTAGACGGTAGTTTAAATCTGCAGCTTTCTTAGACTTCTTTCGTTGCTCATGATTCTTTGAATTTATTTTAGAAAAATAGCGACAAAAATGACATAAGGGTGCAGATGCTCTTTATCCCGTATTATTTCAGCCGACCATTTTTTGCGTAGGGTGCTTTTACAAACACACAGTCAAATCTTTAGATGAGATGCCCACGTAAAGTTCAGAAAGCTTTGTAAGTATAATTGCATTTAGTTTTCGGAGGTGTGCTTTGGAAAATTCGTAGTTCTGCTTGGCCGGTAATATTTTTGAAAATATATGAAAGCCTTTTCATTGTCGTTGCTTGTAGCTATGAAACCCAATTTAATTACGAATAAAAAACGTTGTTTTCATATGTTTGTTATCTTTCTAAAAACTCCCTGCTGGGACAGTTTGATAATTCCAAACATAATACGCATTTAAACATTGTGGTGTGCACGCAAAATGAATTTTTAATATGTTAAATAATTTAATTTTTAGTTAAAGAATTGATAATTGCTTGCCAATAAGAAAATGCATACTTTTAATAAAAGCATTAAAGTATATCTAATTCGAAGGGAATAATATTTCAAAACAAAAGTAAACACAATTGAGATGGATTCTAAAGGAAGGTGCTCAGTATTTACTTCTGGAAAATGTTTCATCCGCAAATTGCACAAAGGGTTGTGTGATGAAGTCTCAGAGGTAATTGAAAATACAAAACCGGTTAAGAATTAATGAACACTAAACGGTAATATATCAGATGCTACTGTTGTTATTAGTTCCTAAAACATGTTACCTTAAAAACAATATTATTTTCTTCATTGGAAAAAGGATGCATTTTCTTAATAAGAGTAATTTATTTTCTTTCATTGTAATTTCTGTAACGAATTTTCCAAACATTTTCTTAAATATTTATTTGAATCTAATCAGTTATTTAATTAACTAGGGTTTAAGTTAGGTTCATTTTTATCTTGGTTATTTTTTGTTAAACACAAACCGTATTTAAAAAAACCTTTTGCTAGTCATTATTACTTCAACATTTTTATAGCACTAATTTATCAACACATGGATAATAATTTTTCAACAAAAATTATACCCATTGTTTCAGAGGTTTACATTTAAAAGAACAAAATTTCAAGATGTTTACAATTATAACTTTTATAATTATAGATGTTATAATGATAGATTTTCTTACCTATGATTTATACGTATGAGCTGCGGGTTGAGCTCCCCTATTATAAAGCTTTCAAAATTTCCCTTTGACGCTCCAACTGAAAACCACATACGCATCAAAACACTAAAATAACTTTCAAAAATCGTGCAAACAGTATTATTTAATGGAGTATGCTTAGAGAGAAACATTCGAATTCAAGGAACACTCCATCCAGTCTGTTTGTGATTAATCTTTTCAAGATATTAGCATTGCTTGCACGTCATGAAAAAAGGACTTTCCATTCCTCCTGACACTCTTTGTCCTTGATCTCATCGGGAAGCGAGAGCTCCTCCTCAGACAGAACAATATTGCTCGCTTTGCTATTGAGTGTGAGTAAGAAAAAGAGCTTGATTCGAGCTTCATAGTTCAAGTCTGCGAAATAATACTAACTCCTCCTTCTCATTTAAAACTTTCCGCATTTGCTTTGAGAAAGCTTATAACATATCAAATGAGCTTTGCGTTTATTTGTTAGGGAGCTGTCAGAGTTTGAAAGGTTTGTTATGCTTGTAAGAGTAAGCTACTTTAGCTTGAAATGAATTTTCATTTCAATTAGATGGACGTCTGGTTTTTTTTAGCTTTTTCGAAAAGTGGTAAAATTAAAGGACCATTTATCTACTGCATTTTACTTAATACTGTGCTAGTAAACCATAATATGGAGGGTTCAGAATAGAAATGGACCAAGTCCACTTTAGCTACTTTTGAGCTACAGACGTTTAAAGTTAAAGCTTCATAGCAAATTACATGTTAACGCAACAGAACTTGCTGCTGCCAAGCGGATATTATCAGAACTAGGACTTGGTTCACTATTGCACTGAAATTTTACATAGTTGGTGCATGTTATAGCGTTGCTAACTCAAAAATGACAAAAAGTGGACTTGGTCCATTTTAATTCTGAGCCCTCCATATAGCAAAGAAAATTATTTTCGAATGTCTCACCTTATCAAATTAGAGAGCTAATAGTTTTTATGTCTTACATGCGTATGAATATTAATTAAAAAGTGGATAAATTTAGTAAATGATCCCATATTAAACTTTTCTCCCTCGAAGGGATTTCGAATTTCACTTGCAAAAGGTTTTACAATCTTGTATAAATTAAGGTACTCGTCCTTATTATGTAAAAACTTTATGCACTTATATGATTTAAAAAAAATGCTTGCCTTTTCTCTCTTGGTAAGTGTTAATGAGTATATCACGTTTAAAGAGAAGATAAAACAAAGTATCGAGTTTGAGTTTCATAGAAATACAAATATCAACCGTAATAAAGTTAGAAATAATTAAAAATAAACAAAAAGGAGGAAAAGTTTGAATACTCTCCCAAATTATCGAAAGTGAAAAACAACTTAGTATCACTTCAATTATCTCCGCTCTAGAGAATTTTGAATCCAACTCCTGGGATGTTTAGAAACCCAGTTTCTTCAGATAGTGCGTCCAAAGGATTCCTAAGTGAAAGGAGGGAGTATTTGAAAGAGATTTTACTGAATGGGATTTCTGTTACCATAAGGATAATAGGATTAGCCAAGCAAATATGCGATGAATTTGAATGCAGATCTTTGAAAGGGAAATCAGATATTCAAACTGACTCAGCCACTGAATTTTTCTCACTGTTGTACCAGTTTGGTCAGAATTTATCGATCAGTAATAATTTGCATACAATTGAACGCACCCGAAGATACAGTTTTTGACAATTTATTTGCAATAAAAGAAGGGGGATTCGTAGGAATGGGAGGCAACTTATGGCCACTGAATATTATGGTCATTAAATTATTCGACATTTTTTGTAATACTAGATTGGAAGTTCAAATTAATATGAGACATTTTCAGGGTTTATTAAGTTTCAGATTTTAAGTATTAAACTCCACCGAGATTTTTTTCAACTCTTTATTCGTCGGGTTAATGTACCTCGTAAGGTTATCTCTTTAGAATTGTATGCTGTACATCTTAATTTAAATTATCTTCCCTTTGACATGTTAACTGGAAGTTTCGATATTTAGAATAGACTGTTAAAATAAACTGTACACTGTGTAAGAAATCCATTAATTAATCCATTAATTTTGATAGTCATTGAGGAACGCATTAGATTTGACTAGATTAGGGTAAGAAAAAATTTTATTCGCATTGAGTTACTAAATTTATGGTCAAAATGCTGTAAAAACTAATTCAAAAAATTTTTAACTTTAATTTTTAAAATTCATACACTTCATACACCTGAAAAACGGACTTTTCTTGAAGAAAAACCACTGTGCAATGGCACTAGTATCTAATAAATATATGAAGATAAGTTAAATGTGACACCAGATCACTTCGGACGACTGCGGATCGGGAACATAATTAAAACATCCCCATATAATTTATTTGTCAACATAAATCTATTCATACTGAATTAATTAAGAGTTGTGACTTTTGAAAGTTTACATATCCGTATTCCTATATCATTCATTAACTCGTTTACTACTTTCTCCTTTCAACGTTTCAACTTCCGCCAATGATAACAATGACCCTTAATTTTCTTTGTAGTCTCTAAAACTTCCGTTAAATATTTTTTCTATTTGTTTTTGGGGTCTATCTAGTTTTTTTATTAAAATTAGCGCATTTGCCGTAGTGTAATTTATGTTATTTCTTATCGTTTAAGTATCGACACACATTCAATATCTCATTCTTTTGTAAAAACTAAAAATACATAATGTCAAACACTGATTTATGTTTACGTTAGAGTAGTTGTAAAAAAACACGTCAATTTAATAAAACTTCTTCCCTTTTTTGTTATACTCGATTCCTTAATTTATTTATTACATAATAAACTACACTAATTAAATCTTTAATTTGGTATAGTTAGAAACAAAGTTTTAACATTTTCTAGATGTTTTATATTATAATAGTTTCATAATAAGTAAAAGATTAATTATAGATTTAAAAACAAAATACTACTAACATGTAATATCTATCCTGATGAAAAAACCAACTGCATCGATTGTTTAATACAAACAATTAACTCTTTCAGTCCTACAACGCCCAAGATTGACATCGCATCCTATAGAAAGTTTTGAACCATTGAATGGAATTCTAACATTCAATCAAAGAAAAGCAAGAAAAACATTTTCAAAATTCCGATGCTTCCGGCAGAAAATGATTAGTCTGAAAATCGATAACATAAACATCCTTCTAGGCCCTGATTTAAATTATATTCCATCTTTTTTACCCTTTAAGACAATTACAGATCCTAAAATTTTAAAGGGGCAAAATATGCTGTATTAGATTTAGAAAAAGTGCATTAACATGCATTAAAGCAAAGAATCAATAATTTTTATTTGGGTAATTTATACTGTATGCACCTTATTAATGTATAAATATAGTTTGAAAGATTTAGAACTAGCGTTCATGAATTGAATTTGCTTAAAGAAAATCAAGTTAAGTTCTGTGATAAGATAAAGTATAAATAGTTGGAGTCGCCTAGGGCAAACAAATATGCAAAATGTGATACTTATATGAAGATTTCTAAATCTGTTTATATAAAAAAACCGATGGGATCCAAAAGTTTTAGGACGTGTGTGTGGTTTGACCGTTTTATTAATTTACATAACGGTCAAATGTAAAAATGTTATTAAATTATAAAGTAAAAAATTAAAAAATTTCATTATAATTCATAAAGGTTTGAAATTTATAATTCACTTCTCAGTTTAGCCCTCTTCAATATACATGAATATAATGTTAAAAAGTTTATAAAATCTAAATTATGTTATTTAAAAAAGATTTTAAAAATAATTTAAAATATCACCGAGAGAACTTACTACCATTACTGTTTAACGACTTATGTATAATATTAATAATCAAAAATACGCAGGTAATTTCTTAAAATAGGATACTTTGGCATTTAAAAATAAAATCTAAAAAGGAATTAAAGACATAAATGTGTCAAATAATGTTACTTAAGCTATATATGAAAGTCTACCTCACATTACTTTTAAAACTGGTTTGAATAACGTTATTCGTGATGTTTCTTTTTTCTCCGTTATTGGCTTTTATTTTCTAAAGACTAAATAGGTCCCATAAGACGAAACGTGTGGGATTTCCTTTGTGGCTCATCCGATCTTTCGCCTTTTCTCGGTAGCTTGGTCAAGTTCAGCCCTTTAATCCACTCACTAATCAGAAACAATTTTTTCCTATAGCTGGGTCGAGGTCGAGGTTGCTTAGGTCGAGTTGGCCAAATGAAAAAGTGGAAAAGTTATGACGAAAGTTGGTTTTGGCAACGATACATGCTCTTATGTCGGCGTTTGTCATATTCTCTGTGTAAATGGGAATTTTGAATTTTAAGGATAGAAATCCACATTTCCCATAAATAAGTCTCAAACGGTAAATTAAATAACAAAATAACAGAATGTAATATTTTTAAGATTTTGAAAATCGCTTTTTATAAAACGTATTTCCATTGTCTTAAAATATGTATCACATAATTAAGAATTAAAAAATTAAAGACTATTCGTATTGTATTTATATAAAAATTAATAAAAAATAGATTATACTTAGAATAAAAGGAAAAAATTCGCTTAAGTTTTGTTGGAATAATCTTACATATGACACAAAATATTTATTAAAAAATAAATTCGGAATTTTTGTTAATGATTGCTTGTGCAATATAAATGGATTGTTTCTTAGTATACAGTTAAAATATAACTTTTTTCTCCTGATTCCCTATAGTACATTATAAACTCATTACGTTATAGGTACACATTACGGTATAAAATGGTTAGAGACCCAATCGAATGTTCGTAGCAAATCTTCCTTGAAATGGGAAAAAGGAGTGAAAAATGAGGATCAATCAAATGGAAATGAAACTCGTTTTACAAGACGGCTACTAAATGACCAGAATTGATTCATGGCAAAAAATCCACAGTTTGAGCTAAACTAGTGTTTTTCATTTCTGATAAAATGAGTTTCATAATAGGAAAATTTGAAGAAATAAAGAAATTGTTACCATTCAAACACTACTTCTAACTTCGAGATCTCATTTATTTAAGCGGATTCAGAAATTGAAACAAAGTAATATTGTTATATTGATTATATTGTTTAAATAGTTTGTAATTATAGAAGTTTCACTTGATAATTTCCTATTATAAAAGTTAAAAAATCTAAATAACATAAACTTAGAGAAACAGTAGAAATTATCCCAACCTTACAGTTTATGATTTAAAAAGTTAGTTTCACTTGATAAAAGGAAAAATATTTTTAACAGCTTCCGATAAGTGTTTATAAAAATTAGCATTCTTGAAATTTTATATATGTTACGGGCAATTTGATTAATTGGGCATTATTAATAATGCCCAGAGTTCAGGCGGGCAAATTGATAAATTTCATTGATAAACGCCATTGAATTTATCACATTGCCCTCCTCCACTTCGGGCATTATTAACAATGCCCGATTTATCACATTGCCCGTAACATATATTTATAGGAATATTTAAGATTATTAAGATTTAATATACTTCGTGTTTTAATCATAAATTAAAAAACATTTATTTTTCAAAAGCATCAAATATAATTTAAATCCCCGACCCAAGTTATTTAACGTTCCTTTTAGATAGGCTTCGTTTGATAGCAAATATATATATTTTTAACCGAATATGATTTACACTTTTAATATTTCTCTAATTTACTTGTAGTACGACACTTTTTAATATTTTCTAGATATGAGGACTTATCAAATGGTTAATGAACTAAACATCGGTCAATGTTAGTAAAGGATATGCAGTGTGTCCCATCAGGATGTCTATTTCCGATAATATCTTTTGAGAGGGAGAGGAACTGCTTGGAATACACAAGAGACCTTTGTACTCCTTCGTAAAGGAAGTGTTCGACTTGTGTTTGCAAACAAGGTTCAAGTTGTGAAGCGCTTGGGATCTCTATCCGGTTAAGAGGGGAAATGATTTCTCTCCTCCTCAAAGTACAATCGAATCCAAGCGGGGACAGAACATACTAATTTTAATGCATTTTATGTGGACGAGTTTCTGGGATGTGTAACAAAAATCAGATAAATCAATATGACCATTCCTGGTAGTCAATTTTTATTAGCAATTTTTTCTTACTTTTTACAAAATTTATAAAAAATAAGAATTTTAGTCTGTTCATTTAGAATAGGCGACTGAAGCAGGGTGAAAAAGGCCTAATAACGCTCATCACGCAACTTAACTTCAGTGTGAACCATTCTTTTACAGTATTTTAACTACTTCTCTTTAGGCTGCCTTGTCATTGCACGAGAAAATTTTTCGATGATAATTACAATAGTAACTGCTTCTAATGCATTATGTATCAGTGGCCTATTCTAAATGAACTGACTATAGTTTGACACTATCTGGGTATTGAGTGTTTCTCAAATTGTGAGAATATTTTAAAAATAACTTTTTGGCATTGAACAAATGACAATGATCCAAATGACAAAGCGAGACCCGTTGTCTCACACAAAATACAGTGATGATAACGCAAATACAAAAAACTCTGTCTAACTGTTTAATTTCAACGGTACACGCATATTCCCCACTTTTTCTGGACATAACTGGTTATTTATAACGGACGAAACCGGTAGGTTCAATCAAAAGCGGAAAAAGGGCAAAGCGGCGAAGTTTTTAAAAATTTTTGACATCCTTTTTTTCTGCCGACCGCTGTCTGTTGCTAACAGACGATGGGCCGAGTCGTGACGCAACTGTCTTCAGATGGGAATAATAGTCTTTAAGAGAGGCCTAATGATACATTCTGCTTTGACAGACTATCTTTCAAAATGGGTCAGTCGGAGAAAGTTGTGCGGATCGCCGGGTTGAATGGCATGGACATGTTGCCTATTTAGGCTCTAGGTAATAAGAGAATTGGGAGATAGTGCACCAAGGGAGAAAAAACTGGCTGACCGTGTTGCATGTTCTTGGAATTTGACCATGACCAGAAAAGATCTAACCGGGGATTAAGTAATGAGTTTGGATATTTTTATGATAGAAAACAAATCAAAGTACTGAGTCTTGGAGGGATCTTGAATCAAGCAGGGTAAAGTTCAGCAGGGCGAAAATATGTTTAAAGGTTGCTTTTCTTTTCACATAGTTAACTTGGTTCGTAATGTATTAACCTCTTCAATCTTAAGCCACTCCATTGAGATTGTCATTGAGTCCTTAGTAAATTTAGGACGATCAGGATTGGAAGGGTTAAAGAAGATATTGTTGTTTCTTTTCTTACTGATGGTTCCGTAAAAATCTTGGTTTGGCACAGAATTGAATTCTGAATAAAGTAAGAGATATCAGTTTTTCTCAAATAAATGTATTGTGTTTGTCACATTTTTTTGAAGTAACGTATATGGTTTCAAACATCAATTTCGTTTTCTTTAAAACAAAAAAGATGGGAGATTCTGTAAAAGAGACATTCTTTCAACTATATTTTCTAAGAAACATTCGTTCTTGAAACATTAATATCGAAAGTGACATGAAAATCTCAAAAATGTTATTGAACTCCCTTTAAGTTCCAATACAAATAAAAATACTACTTGAGCAAGATTATTCTCTAACATAGCATTCCTCTTAAAAAAAACTCTATATTGCTAAAAAAAATTAAACGAAACATTCTGTCTGACTTGGTAAATTTTGGTTTACATCATTCCCGGTTTGTGAACATACATTACCTTGCTCGTTTTCGATTGTTTTTAAGAAGTCATAAGCGTCTGGGATGTGACATTTATATATGGGGTTATCATAGAGTTGTTAGAACTGATCTCTCACAAATAGGATAATTTGGCTCAATCGGAAACAATAGACTTCTTTTATTGCTTGCAACAGAAGGGAAATTGGTGACTAACATTCACTTTCGGAATTCAACAGAAATAAAGAGGACTTTAACTTATATCTTTTGACAACACAATTTATACTTCCGCATTCATCTGCTGTTGAACTCAGTAAGCACTCTCTCAAATATAGTTTCCTTTACAGATACCTATTACTCTTTCACTTTGTATTCTATTTAACTTTTTTGGATGGTAAAAAGTTCAAATTTTTGCAAGTGGAATTATTCATGTTCCTAGAAAGACCATGTTAGAATACCTTTCTTACAAAGTTTTTGTTCCTCCTAAGTACAAGGATGTTTTTTTTGCTATACAAATTATATACGATTGGATTTTTGTTCTTTTTGCAGAAGAGAGAAAAAAATGGCAAAATAGAACGAATAAAAACGGCATAATACGGGTAGGTCATAAAATAACGGTCCTACTTTAAAATTATCTACAAATGAAACTATTGGTTAAAAAAACTTGAAATTTTAAAGAGGGCATTACGAAGTGAGGAAAATTATTTTGAAATAAAAAAAATTAAGTAAATTAATCAATTTACCTAAATTTTTTCCTTGGATTTAAGACCGTCACCCGAGGTCTAAAAGGTAAATGCTTATTCAAACTATCTAATCAGACACATAAGAAAAAAATAAATAACTATCCCCAAGAAAGTACGCAATTTTGCAAAAGGCAAATATTATATTTTTCTTAAGTGTCTGAGTTGAGAGTTTGAATAAAAATTTACCTTAAATTCCAATCCCTTCAAAATGCCCTCTTAAAAATTTCAGATTTTTTTTACCAATAAGTTCGTCTAAAGTCCTTTTCAGTGGACAAAAAAACGTCCCTAGGACAAATGTCTATTAAACATAAATTTAGGAATTTGTTTTTGAAATTTACGTAATATTTAAACTTCTTGAAATATTCAATGTCAATTCCCATTATCTGGATAGAAGTTTTTGATTCATCCTTTGATTTTTAATTACATTTTTTTAATTTTTCAATTTCGGCTCTAGGAACGGTGTAAGCCTGTAAGCCGTCTCATTGTATTATAGTCTGTTCCTGTTCATTTGGAATAGGCGCCTGAAACAGGATCAAAAACGTTCAAAAACGCCTAATAAAGCTCATCACACAATTCTTTCACACCGATTCTTTTACAGTATTTAACTACTTCTGTTTATGCTGCCTTGTAATTGCAAAAGAAAGTTTTTTCGATGATAATTCCAATAGTAACTGCTTCTAATACATTACACCTCAGGCACCTTTTCTAAATGAACAAAGTATAACATAGTCACTTTATTACTTATTCTAATTAATTCCTTGGCTTTACTAGACGGAATTTCAAATTATTAAGGCCTGAAAAGGACTTATAAGATCCTTTACAGATTATTAGTTAGATTAACTCCCTTTCCTAACATTATCTATAAAGAGTAAGCAAAATTCATTTACTTTTATCCATCTTAAAATGAGTTTTCTTTTGTTACAGGGGCGTCGCGGCAACCCAAATCCGAACTTGTGTTCCTAAAAAGTGATAGAAACTCTTTTACATATAGCTTCAATGGATTCAACCGAAGCTTTGTGTTGCATTTGGAGCCCATGGAAGGTCTTCTTTCACCGTCATTTCATGTACTGTCTAAATTTTCCAATGCTTCTTTTGAAGTAAGCAATACTTCCTACCTCAGGACTTGTATATTTAAAGGCTTCGTTGAAAACGATAGCTCTTCTTATGTGACACTCAGCACATGTGGAGGCTTGGTAAGTTGTCTATTGAATAGAACCATTAACAATAGTTGATTTGTATAAAAAGTGATGCAATTAATAAATTTTTTAATACTTTCATGTAAGGAAATCATATTAATGCACTTTTATGAAAAAATTTTATTGATGTAATATACCTTTTAGCTTCCAGTATTTGATACTTATATCTAAACAAAAAAAGAGTACTTTGAAAAAGTATTCCTTACATAGTATTCAATTTATATTCAATGTCATCCCTACAGAAATTACTCAACTACTGCTTTCATTGACCATGAGGTTTCAACAATAAACACGAAATTAGGATATAAAAAGCCGCACATTAAGACCCTATACAGGGTGCTTCAAAAGTCCCTATTTCGGCTTTTATTTAAAACTAACGTCTCCTAGGGTCATGGAAGTAAAGTTTATCCCTAGGTAAGTGAACTTGGTAAATTCATTGACTTATAGCGCACATAGCAGGAAAATGAAAAAAATTAAAAATAATTTAAAAACTTAAGGAGATAGAGAGCAAAAACGTCAATTAGAGTATTGTTGCCAATGTTATAAAAACTGGAAACAAATTTTATGAAAATATCGTGAGTATTCGCGGAGGTATTAGAATGTGAAAATAGCTCTTTTTCAGGCCTAAAAAAAAGAAAAAATTAGTGAATGTGCAAGTTTTTAAAAATTTTTAATTAAAATTTGTTTTCATTTGACTAAAGGAACACAAAACTACAAAACACTGAAAAACTTGCAAACTTTTCTTTGCTAATCTGCTAATTATAAAAGTGCGAATCTCCGCAAATATTTACGATATTTTCATTAAATATTTTCCTGTGAGTTTTCATAACACTGTTATTAAATTACTCCTTTAAATTCTTATTATTGTTTTTAACTTTTTTATTCTGCCCCTAGGGGCGTTGTAAGCGATCTTAATGGATTCTCCAGGGTCACTTACTTAGGGGTAGACGTTACTTTCATTACCCTAGGAGACATTGGTTATTAATAAAAGCCGAAAACAGACACCCTGTATAAGTTCAAAAACTAAAGAAAATTGTTATAAATTATACAGTTAAAGATTACTTTTTTAAAAGACGGATCCACAGTTTCTGCAATTAATGCCTCATTTTTTTTCGAAAACTATGCATTAGTATGTATATTAAAAATACATTATAGTATACAATGCTGTCTACCTGAAAACGCTAGTTACTTTCCAAAATAATGGTTTTCACTTCTTACATTTGTAAAGCACTCAAAAAACCTCAATGAAGCGCTATCTGAACATTACCTTCCAAAAATTTTCGCCTAATTATCCAAGATATTTGGTTCTACATAATTAAAGCGCGTAGTTATTTCCGTTCTCCGTTGATAGAAAATGTTGATAGTCCCAACTGAAGAATCAGTTAAGTTTCTTTTTTGAGTCCCTCCATCAATAGTACACATTCAAGGCTCCTTTTTTAAATGTTAGGAATGGGTTACACAAGCGGGACCACCCAGACGCGGGAACCCCCTGAGTTTCCTTCATTAGCTCGTCCTCTAATGAACTACCGCTTTTCAAAAGTTTATGGGGTCCTCGGGAAGTTTCCTTGGGACAGATCAGCGGTTATTAATCCTTAATTAAGGAGGATCCGTCCGTGTGAAGTTATTCGTCCAGGTGCAGCTGGGATTTTATGGCTCTGGGTTCAACAGCTTCATATGTGCGTCCCTGTGGGGAGCATATTTCACAAATTTTCATCATTCACGCCCTGTCAATATATGTGAGACGCGCTTGTTTTTGAGAGAAAATTGCGAGATATTGCCCTTTCGTCAAGTTGATTTATATCTTTCCTCCTATGGTCCCACTCTGTCAAATTGATTATATCTTCTTATAAGGAACCTTGTATTCGTTTATTTGGAAAAATTTTGATTAAGTTTTTTTCACCATTTTTTCATCAAGTCATGTGACAGGAAAAAAAAATTATTGATGGTCTTATTCACTGCTACCTGATTCGCGGTTAACCATCGGTCGGAGAAGAATTTCACCATTCAGAATTGTCGAAAAGCTCATCTTGTGCTGGTTAACTGATGGTTAAGTGACAGTGAACAAGGCTGTCATCAGTTTTCGTTATTTTTTCTAAGGGTTTTTAAAATATGTTTCGTGTGTGTGTGTTGTTTGACACGGTTATTTGAAAAAATTATTTTCGACTATAAGGTAAATGTGGGTATAGTGGACACTTTAAGGAAAATTTTTGCTTAAATTCTTAATAAATACCAATCTATTTGCTTCGAAACGGTTATCCTCCTATTTTTAGGTTAATTGGATCTTCTTTCGATTTTACCATTAAAAACTTTAATTAGATTGGGCAAAGTATTTTTAATTAATTTTTTAAAAGTACTCCAAATTGCATCTATAGTGGCCACATAGATGAAGCTGTTGCTTCTATGGTGGACACCTCTTGCATCAATAGTGGACACCTGTCTTTTTCTGCCTATATGAGGGGTTTATGCATGAAATTTAGGGGTTTTTCTTGGTATAGTCGTCTAGTTCTATTTAAATCTCCCTTCCCAACGAAATGTATTTTAGATTTAATAAAATTAGCTTTATTTAAAAAAAATTGATAGTTTTCGGCCCAAAGTCTACGCTGTAGCTGATTTGAGAGGAATTTAGCATGTAATTCAATGTTTTAGAAATATTGGTTCCCGAAGCCAGAATGAAACCAAATTTATTAAACACTCATTTTAAAGCACAGTCAACAGTTTATGAAGAAAAACTGATTCAAATTAAGTATTATTTATGTTTCTATTAGAAGCCATTGGCGGTGGCCACTATTGGAAAATCTAAGATTATGTGTTGGTAAAGTGGACACCCCCATACATCCTCGTAAAGTCAACATTTTCAAATAAATTTTATTCAGTATTATTTTATACACTCTTATTTATCTTGATATAAATTTAAAAGTCAATCAAACGGTAATAAATACGAAAAAATCAGTTCCGAAATACCCGTTTCCTTACGCGATTCAATAAGCGAAATCAAATTTCAGTCACTCGACCGATGTTGTTATTTTCAAATATTTAAATATCCTTCCCATGCTGATCTGTGGTATCGGTGGTAATTTATCAGCTTACCTGATTGTACAATCTACTATGCCTATGAATTTTGACGCTGTTCGATGCCTCTAACTCGTTCTATTTAAAATTAATCAGCTATGTGGCCACTATTGGTACAGTGTCCACTATACCCACATTTACCTTATTTAACAAAAAATTTTTTAATTTTCCTCTCAATTTTAAGTGTAACGCTTAAAAAGAATATAAAAAATAAACATTAAAACTTAAACGAGGGAGATAACTATGAATATTTAGAAACACATATATACAAGCAACTCCACCTCTCTTACAACATTGTATACCTTTTAACATTCTTAAACTATATTCTTTCTCATTCAAAAAGCCCAAAAAAGTTTAAAAAACCCGAAATACAGGGTGTCCCATAAATAATGGGTCACACTTTTAGGGAGGATAGTAGACACCTAGACGAGTCAGAATCACATAGGATTTCGGGGTCCCCGACCAAATCCCAGGGAGTTAAAAATGGAGCGATTCCCCCAAAAAATTATTGAAAATTCAATTTGTAGAAGAACTACTATTGGTAAAAATTTAATTATGGTCTCAAAAATTGTGGTTTAATATGATCTTTTAAATTATCTCAAAAGTCTTCACTTTAAAACTTGTTTTATTATGAAAAAAGTTAAAAAAACACAAATAAATGTGAAAATTCTGCCAAAACCTCATTTTGTATTTTGAAATCCTTTCTTTTGATTTTATAATCTGAAAGATTATAGTTGTAAACTTTTGAGTCCAAAGTTTCACTAAAAAACCCTCAATGTTAAACGCTTGAGATCCTGTTAAAGTTCGTTTTTTGCGTACGCAAACTGGTTTTCTATAGCAGTTTCCAAAACGGCAGTGTGCGAACGCAAAAAACGGACTTAAAACATGCTTTAACAGGATCTCAAGCATTTAATATTGATGGTTTTTACGTATCACTTTGGACTTTAGGTTTTTCGACAATAGTCTTTCAGATTATTAAATTAAAAGAAAGGATTTAGAAGTTCAAAATAAAGTTTTGGCAGTTTTCACATTTTTTTGTGGTTTTGAAACCTTTTTTGTAATAAAAAAATTTTAAACTGAAAACTTTTAAGATAATTTTAAAGATCATATTAAACCACAATTTTTTAGACCATAATTAAATTTTTACCAATAGTAGTTCTTCTACAAATTGAATTTTTCAATATTTTTTGGGGGTGTCGCTCCATTTTTAACTCCCTGGGATTTGGTCTGGGACCCCCAAATCCTCTGTGATTCTGACTCGTCTATACTCTGTTCATTTTAAACTGGCGCTTGAAAATATTTCCTTCCCCCACCACCGATCGGTAACCATAGCAACTTTCCTCGTCAAAGTGACAAAGAAGAAACTTACTATTGGCTGCTCGAAGAGCGTAACTATGGCTACGCTTCTAGCGTGGGGGAAAGCACTATTTCTTAAGCGCCAATTCTAAATGAAAAGAGTATAGGTGTCTACTATCCCCCCTAGAAGTGTGACCCAACATTTATGGGACACCCTGTATATTCATTCGTTAGTAATTATTTCTAGAATTTTGAACATTTCACCCAAGAGATTACTTATATTCTATAGTTAGGATTACCTATATATAATAGTTAGGATTCATATTAACCAACAATTCCCTAAAAAACGATATTCACAAAAAAACCTCCATCGAACTAACTCCATTTCTTAAAATAAAGAAATCTAACACACAATTGACCCTTCATCTTCCCGCAATACTTATTTTGTTCAAGAATAGGCAGATGATTCCCTTCTTCAAATTGTCATTTTCGTACTAGACTCTGCACATTTTTCCATTTTATCGCCCATTTTGATTGACTCTCCCCTATTTGAGAGTAATTGGGAGCCTCTAGCGGAAAGGGAAGGGAAATACGAGTGGCTTTAATGCAAATCGGGTGATGGATTTTCTATTTGGTGACGAATAGCATCAAGGAGGAGAACGACTTGTGGGGAAATAACAAGGTGTTGCAAATGAGATCCGCGGGAGTAGATTAGATTTGGCGTTCGCATCGATTTCTAAGATGAGCTCCGAGTTTCTACGAAATATGAAAATGGTACGACTTGGGGAATCGTAGTAATAATCGTTTTTGTTTGATCATTCATGGGTATTGGAAATATATATCAATGACATCAAATTTTGAAATAAATGACGTGGCGACACTTACAACTCCATTTACCTCCATGAATATATAACCAAAGAAATACGCATTCCTTTCTGTTAGTTTTATAATAATGCATAGGAGAGAGTGGACCTTTGTCAAATTTCACCGTCTAGTATTTTAATCGAATTTAAAACTTAAGAAAAATATTTATGCACAACAACTTTAAATTTCATACAGTTTAAAAATAAGATGCAGATAGCCATTTTAAGTTGGAATTTTCAAAAATCCTATAAGAGATAAAATGATGGTTGAGTGGGGACATCTCGAAAATTTTCCTTAAGAATAACCTAACTAGTTTGAGACCTTGAATACGATTCAACTTAAACAGTAAGAAGACGTTAATTTATTCCCAAAATTATTTTTTAAAGTTTCCGCGCTTGGCATGTATCTATTTTACTCAATTCAGTCTGTACTCCTAATACAAAGATAAAATTTTTTAAACTAGCGAAATATCTTTAGATCTGAACATTTTTCTTAGTTGACCTGGCCAAACTATAGCATCGTTTAAATAAAACTAAATGAGAGAAGAAAACTAAAAACTATTTCATAAATTATACTAGTTTAACTTTAAAAAGTTGTCCGAGTAATGCAATTTTGCTTTTCACATAAGAACAGCTAAATTCTTTTGACAATGTCTGTAATTAAAGTTCCATTTATCGGCAAAGACTAGTATTTAGAAATGGAGGCAATTACCAAAATGTATTCGTAATTAAGTTGGAATAAATTGGACTAAAGTCTTTAATTTCCATAAGAACAATTTCCTCCAACAATGATCTTTGAATCTCGTACAAATAACACTTGCGGTTTACACTAAATAGTTGTTTTCTACCGTCATCCTTCGAGTGATTCTGGCGCTTATCGTACAAGTACCTGGATTACTCTACTCTCCGTTTACATTAAAACTTCTTTAAAATATCCATCACGCTTGAAATTTAGACTTTGATAAATAAAAACTAAAAATATATTCATTTCCTACTGAAGGTAAATATTTTAACTGCCACTAAACATTTCAAAGTGAAAATTTGAGTAATACTGCAGACTTTCATTTGAAGCTTTCGGAATCGCCAAACACTAAAATTTCCCAGACGCAAAATCGCTTGCCCCAATACAAAGATAGTAATACTTTCTTATTCTTTCCATTAATTTACCTCCAACAAACACAAGTACATAACTAAAACCTTAACATCCCCTAAATATTTGAGAAAGTTGGGTCATTAATTGGACAAGAAGTAAACCAATATTAGTTTATTAAAATGACATGACTATACAACTAAGTTAAAACGAACAAAACTAATTTACACACATTTACGGTCAAACAATCCAAGCACCGATTTACTCCACAGCTACCTTTTCTCCAGCAGCCACTTTACCACATAAAAACCAGGAAGGGGATAAGCATTTTTCTGTAAAAGACAATATATTAATCACAAGCTAAAGAAGGTACATTAACATACATTTAACGTTGCCACAAGCTTAACTTTAAGACTTTCCTTTGATTATTAACAAGAATAAAAAAATAACTGTCTAGACACACTGATAGTTCGCTATTTCTACGCAGTACCAAGGATATACCCGTATTATAAATATTGCAGTGCTATTAGAAAATATAGGACACTAAGAAAAATAATAATACTTTTGGAATTTTTTACCTGGCCTAAAAAGAAAATTTGTTCGCAAATTGTCCGCATTACTTGCGTATATTTTTGTTTCACTTGGATACAAATTATTCTTGTAAATTAGAAATTTCAGATTTCAAATCCGTTTGAGATATTAAGGAGGTTCTATTCATTAAAGAAGTTGAACAAGGAATCGAGTCGATGTGCAAGAGTTCCACTCAAATAAATTCCAATAACATTAGTTTAAGCACTTGTATACGCGATTTAAAATAGCTGAAGTAATTTATTTACATTCAATCCATAATAAACTTACTCAGTTGGCCGCACAAGCCTTCAGCATAGGCAACCATCTTCTGGAGTAAGCGGTAGAAGAAGTTGACGATTATGTAGAAACTTTTCTTTCTAATGGCACGCTCTGCAGCATCCAATTCAAGCAGTGGTTTGACACCTGGAGGTTTTAAAATAGTTTTTGATTACGAGAATAACTATGTTGTTATTCAATAGAATAAAGTGGAAATTTAAAGTAGAGCCTTTAACCCTTTATCTACTGACTGTACTTGCACACTAGTCCCACCAACTTCAAAATTACATAGAATAACCATCCTTATGAATATATTGACGATACTTTACAGGAACACCGAGTTTTCCCCCTTACAGTATAAAAAGCAGAAAAGAATTCTGATGATTTTAGCGGAAATGCGAATAGATTTAACTGAAGTTGTGCTTTCAGCTGCAATTTCGATCGGATTCCCACGAATGTCATTTTTTATTCACACAAAAAAGTAGTTAAAGTCAAAAGTAGTGTATTTTTTAAGACTTAAAACTGCGATAAAAAACCCTGTTTTTTTAGATTGTGAGAAATTTTAGCACTCCGTGTACTGATGGTACTTAAGAGTATAAATTTAATTAATTTGATCTAGTGGATTGAATTTTCCAAAGATGCTAATCTAATTAATGTACATCTTAATTTTCAATTTAGAGACCCTAAAAATATTTGGAGAATCAATGCGGTAGATAAAGGGTTAAGTATGGTCTTTGTTCTATGCTAATTAAATGCACGCTTTGATAAAATTTTCAAGGCTGAACATAACTATTTGTTTTAAAGCATTTTACGACTTCTATATAAAAAAATAACTTAACTACTATTTTGTTGCAAATTAAGCAGTTATGTATTCTGGAAAGCACGTTGAAGGCCGTCAAACTATAAAACTAACAAACAATAATATTTCATTATACACCTACTTTAATATTTTACTACCTCAAAATTTAGCAATATCTCAAATTTATAGTTGTTACTTAAAATTTAGCATAATTTAAGCTTCCCTCAGATGGTCAATGCACCTCGTAACTAACCTTAGTCTTAACAAACTACAGTAGTTCAAGTTTCTCATGATAACTATACTAATAAACTGTTGAGAGATCAACCAGAACGGATTTAATAACTATGAATTGCACCACAAGCGCATTGGGACAAACTAAGTATTCATAAACCATCTCCAACGTTAAAATATAGATTCACTAAAACTGAGAATAGGGTTTATAGTAGTAAAGAGAAACTATTTAAAAATCCATTACCTTGTACAGTTGGGACCACAAGTTCCATCGTTTCAGCAGCATAATCCAAAGATCCTAACATCATCATATGAAAATGGGCGAGGTACTTCGAAACTATTCGTGCGCTTTCCTCGCTCTGCAAAAACCGCAATCCTTCAAAAGCACAGGACCGTACAATCTGAAAAAAGAAATAAGTCTTAACCAAACGAAAAACATTGCATCATCTTCTCTTTTTATCGGTCTAGTACATACCTCAATTACATCTAATAACTTAACATCTTGGATGGATTCATACTTCGAACAGAAAGAATCTAGTTTTCTTGCTGCAAAATGTAAATTAGTAGTTAGACAAAAACGCCAATCTAACAGAAGTGTCATTGTTGGACAGTACCAATAGTTCATCAATTTAGTATGTAGAAACACTTCTATTCTTATAATCTAAATAGGTTGCAAGTAGTCATTTTGAGCTTCTCATGTTTAATGCCAAGAATTAAGTCTTAAAGATTCAGATCAACCGAGTTGTTGATATAAGTTGGCTATACGTCAGGAATTAACCTTAGAGTAAATGGCTATTTTGCTATAAAATATTACCAAAACATACTTAATCTAGAGGATTATTAATGAAATTTTATTCAGTTGCGAACAATTTTTTATTACAACAACTCTCGCCCACTTTCAGATGGTGATTACATAAACATTTAAATTCCAAGTCTTAAATTACAGTTTCAGTTCCCCATTTAGAATCTACAGAATTTGTTTAGTCTGTCAAATTTGCTTCCCTCGAATTGAGGATCTAGTTTCTCGCATTATCTTTTAACCCAATCAGTCACAGATTAAAGTTTAAAATATATGCCTTAATATTGATTAATTTAGTTTCAGAGAAAGAGCAAAAGCTTAATTTCTGTAAGAAAAATCCGATTCTGCTACGACTAAACTAGTCTTAATATAGTACGGGAAACTACTAGTTGTATTTTCATACTTACCGGCGTATTCAACGAAGTAAACCGAATCTTCCGCCATGGGTTTAATAACTCTATAACTCAACAAATATGGAGTTACTAGGAGCCATGTATCCACTAGAGCCTTTTTGAACTTCTGCACGAGTTCTTTCCCAAGAACTTGCGAATCCTCGCAACTTTCAACCTCTTTTTCTTCAGACACCTTTTGGGTTAGTTCTTGCTCCCCAGGGATGGGCGCTTCTTCGGGAGCCGAAGCCTCGCAACTTTCAACCTCTTTTTCTTCAGACACCTTTTGGGTTAGTTCTTGCTCCCCAGGGATGGGCGCTTCTTCGGGAGCCGAAGCCTCGCAACTTTCAACCTCTTTTCCTTCAGTCTCCTTTTGGGTTAGTTCTTGCTCCCCAGGGGTGGATTTCAGGGCTTCTTCGGGAGCCGATTTCTGGATTTCAATTTCTTCCTTCTCAATTAAAGGTGATTGTTCCATGTCGTTTCTTTAGATGCCAGAAGTTTCAAACGATCTGGAAAATATTAATTGATCACAATATACCTTTTAAACAATTTTTTTACCATTAGTTTCAGCTATCCCAGGGAAAAATTATAATTTATTGAATAAATGCATATTTACAGTTGCGATTGACTTAGTTTTACTTTACCCAATAAATATTAAACCGCCAGGCAAAATTTCTTTTAAATTTAAAGACAATGTTTCAGTGCTGTTATAAGGATATGAAAACCAACTTTTTTATTTATCTAAAACTTTACAACCTCATGCATAGATGACAAGAATAGTATAGCTTTAAAGAGAGTTTATCAAATAGAAACTTATTAGCTAGTTAATAACAGCTTAATCCAAACTTTGATATATTACATTCCCATTAGACACTGTTAACAAACTACTTAAAATATACTTACTTACAAGATCAGGAGAGTAAATCTTCTTGGATGCGTTTGAACCCCATTTCTGGGGTATATATACCTTCAAACTATGTGACGACACAACTTCAAATTTCAATTTGCATGCTTCTTGAGTGGAATTCGAATTAATCTTCCGGAAGTAAGTAACTCTACTACCGCTGCCTCTTGGAAGCGTTACCGCTGCGCTAGCTCCGTCAAAATCGATTCCTCCAAAATTTTAGGGACAGGACACCAAAAAAAGCATCAATTCATAGTCAAAAACAAAGAAATTAAGTGTAAAAACGATTGAAACTGTTTAAAACCACTAATAACCTTAATTTTATATTCAAATTTTCAGAAATTAGATTGAGTTGAGTTCTTTATTAATCACCTCAAATGTAAATTTACAATCACATACCAGCTGCAAGTCTGAAGAGCATAATTACAACGGGGTAACCAAGAAGGATCCCCGACCCTCAGACATTTATAGGGAAGACTTAATTGTTTTCTATGGTAAAATGAGAAGGACATTTTTTTGAGTTTTAGGGAATATCCTTCTTTGACCAAGGCCATATCGAAACGAGGGTTCTGGGGTTTATATCCCCAACCCTAAAATTTTGCTGACTCTAGCAGCACATCTCATACCAAATATGTTGAGTTTACATAACTGTAACTAGAAGTAAACCAAATTTGGACATACATGGCAAAAATTGAACGAATCTTGAACGTTTGTGCTGCTTGGGATGCAGGTATTTTCCTTAAAAATTCTTTTTAATTTTAGGAGCGGCCTTCTATGGGTTACACAATAAGCGTTCAAAATGTCCAAATATAAGTTAAATATTATTTTTATGGGTCAATGTTCAAAATTATTTCTGGGGACTCCCTATACCTCCTTTTGCTTGAAACTCAGTTATACACAAAATCGTAACAATAAGAGAACCCCTCCGTTCAAATGAACTTTGAAAATCAATTGTCATTTTCTTTTAAACTAGAACTTCATCATTGCTGAAAGAACTCTCATTTCAACTTTAAAAAAATTATAAGTACTTATTGGAAGAAGAAAGTTAAGCGGCTCGAAAGAGCAAGCAAATACCTCAAACACAACTCTCAATCTCAACCCCAACTGCAAACCCTATCTGTAAATAGTCTAATAAGCTACGTTTAATCTATAATACAGGGTGTATTTGAAATGGTGCAACAAACTTTCAGGGATGATAGTACTCATCAAGACGAACAAGAATTGGTATAGAAAGGGGGGTCACAAAGGAATTTTAAGGGGTGAAACCTCAAGGTGAAAATAAGCAAAAAACTTGCATATTAGTACAGGAAGAAACACAATGGTTTGATTCCGGTAGCTATTTTGTAAAAGAAGTCTGATCAAAATAAATCTTTTGCTACGAAAAGATAACTTCCTGAAAAAGTAAGTTACTTTAAATTACTTAAAATTACTTTTTGCAAGTACGTATTTTCATTATTTTGATGTAATAAATTACGGAATCGAACAAATTGTGTCTCTTCCTGCACAAATATGCAAGTTTTTTGGCTGATTTTAACCCCTGGGTGTCACCCCTTAAAACTCATTTGCGACCCCACGTTCTATATATATGTCTCAGGAACGTAAGTATTCAAATCTCAGGAACGTAACGAGCCGTGCTAAATGCGCATGCGTCAAAAAGAAAGAAGATATTTTAATAAGTTTCAAAGTTACTGAAGTCCCGCTGGAGCAGTGGTAGAGTGCCTGCATAGCATGCGGCAGTTCCTGGGTTCAATCCCCAGGTATTATTTTATTGTATTTTCCAAAAATATCAAAATTAAAGTCCAAACGCATGCGCATTTAGCACGGCTCGTTACGCTCCTGAGACAAACGTCTTTCTATACCGATTCTTGTTCGTCTTGATGAGTACTATCATCCCTGAAAGTTTGATGCACCATTTCAGATACACCCTCTCAGTAATACTAAACTTGTAATGAGTAAAACCAATAAGTACCATCTGATCAACATGAATATTGGCAGGATTGCGACAGCTTTCCACCGTGTGTTGCCTCTTAGGCGACGGGTCGGCTTTGCCTAAAGGAGGGTTTATATGCATCCGGCAAGTGCGGCAAAATCGCATGCGAATGCGAATTTCTTTCCTATTTTTCACACCGTTGGAAAGGACCAATAGGAAGTCTCGAATCTTTCCCGCGCAGCCAAAGGGAGATCTGCCGGAATCGCCGCACTATTGCAAAAAGCAAATTGCGTCAGGGTGACGTGATCTAGATTGCCCCAAAGGAAATACAATAATTTGTTTGAAATACACGTATTTAACCGTAGGTCTCTGAAAATTTCAAATATTATTTTTAATATAATTAATAAATAATAAATTTCAGTATTTTAACCAAAGATTAGCGGATAATTTTAGTCGTGCTGCCATCTGTAATCGTACCAGTGAAGTACAACTAGATTCTTTTGTATATATACTTTAATTCGAATTCTTGTTTTTCTACTGCACGAAACTTCTATAAGATTCTTTAAAAAATAAATTTGAATAATTTGAGACAGAATATGCATCACGATTACCATCATTACTACATAATGACAATATGAAGCCTCGAATCTTTCCCGCGCAGCAAAATGGAGATCTGCGGGAATAGACGCACTATCGCAAAAATCAAATTGCGGCAGGGTCCCGTGATCAAGATTGCTCCGTTGGAAATACAATAATTTTTTTGAAATACAATTATCATGTATGCGAGTATCAAAAGCGGAATGTAAAAATAAACGCGTCGTCGCCAAAACCAAAACAAACGATGCGGCAGACAATCGCTCGATCGCACTCGCCGCATTCGCATGAAACGCAGCGCCATTGTAGACGCGGCATAAACGTTCACAAACGGCAGGAAAAAATCTTCCGTCGCAGTCGCACTCGCCGCACTTGCCGGCTGCATATAAACCCTGCTTTATATACTCGTATTCGTGTGATGGGAGCTTTCAAATAATTTTCAGTCCAAAACCGCCCTTGAAACCAAAGTTAAGTTAAAGTCCTGCGCCAATTTAGAGTCTTTCCAGTGTCTAACTTTGCACTTTTGAGTTGATTTGGCCCCTCGAAGACAAGGCTTTCCCCTAAACTATACACAAAATCTTGATTAGTGCACCAAACTGCAAACCCTACCTGTAAACTGTCAAATAAGTTACATTTAACCTCTAATCATTAACCTTAGAAATCATTTTTAATCCAAAACCCCCTTTGAAACCGAAGTCTTAGTTACGGGCATGCACCAATTTCTAGTGGAGTCTAGCTTCACACTTTAGAGTCAATTTGGCCCCTCGAAGACAGGGCTTACCCCGCAACTGTTCTAAGCCTCGTGTGATACGGACTCGTTTATCCCGCGGAAAGCAGGGGCTCCATTTTCATTCCAGATAAATCTTTTGTCCGATTTATGACAAGCAAGTAGCTCTTTGCTTTGCGTCAAGTGTCGTGGCAATGAAACTGACGCCCCGGAAAAAGAAAGCGAGATATATTTTCGCTTGGAAGTGACTCATGATATGAGACTTCAGTCCGAGAGAGGATCGTTAAGATCTCGTTAGCAATGAGGCCCACTCGCTCTTAAAAGAGGCGCTCCGTAATAGCGCTTCGTTTGAATAACCATCGGGAATAATGAAGAAAAAACGGTGGGGCAATTTAGTTATTAGTGAAGGTGTGACTGAGCGTAATAGAGGTTGGCCGAGTTAAATTGCCAATTCAGTGACTCTCGGGATAGACTTTCTTAACTACATTTCCTGCTTGTTTCTGTTGCTGAGAAAGCTAACTACAATAAACTCTCGTTGATCTGAAATTTACAAACCTGCTTTAATGGACGGAGTGTTTGGTTTGACACTTTTAAAGTTGGCTTATTTAATTTATTTTATTTCAAATCTTTCTTTTAAAATCTCCATCCTTTAACCCTTTATGCCCCAAATTATTTTCCCATCCTCATCCATAATATGTCAAGTTTACGTAACTGCAACTATAAGTAATCTAAATTTGGCCTTACATGACGAAAATTGGACGAATTTGGAACATTGGGAAGTGGGACTTACAAGTCCCGTTGGGACATAAAGGGTTAAGTACTATACCCTTCAAGACCTAATATTCATTGAATACTATAAAAAATTAGGGTGGTCAGAACTGAAAGTTAATAAGTAGTATTATGCTAGGCTATCACCTTTGACAAAAACATTTCTTAGCATTCGACCTCTTTCGAAATGGGGAATACAACGATTTTTCAAATTTAATTTATTTCGATAGAGCTTCTTTAAAAAATATTTAATTTTTTTCGAAATCTGATCATTAGTTAATTTAAAAAAAATAAAACTACAATATGCAGAAGAGTTTGCGAAAAAAGCGGTGTTTGGCGCATGAAGTCACTTCTGCCTTTGACGCATGAGCAATGGTTAAATCCTTTCGGCAATGGTTAAATTCTCTCCTTTGAAAGTTTTGATTGGTTGAAGACTCAGGAGAAAGCAAAAGTAACGACCTCCAATTCTAGAGATCGTAATTTTTGAAAATTAGTTTTAAAAAACCAATGATAAAAAAATCTAAAAATTTGAAGAAATGCGTTTTATAATCCCATCAATGATTTCCAACAGTCGAAATCTTGAATTTCCACAAGTGTTGTAGGGTGGGTTGGGGTAAAATGGGTCACTTTTTAGGTACTTTCACATTCTAAGTTTTATTTCATCAAAACTATTACTTTTTAATGATTTCTTTCAATTAGATCTTGACATTACAATCCTTCAGAATATTTTGATCTAACTTTGTCAAATATTTTTTAGTTATAAGTTGGTTAAACTTAGCATCAAAGTAATGACCTATTTTACCCCAACTTGGGGTAAAATGGGTCTCATTGCAAAAAGATGTCAAATATATATTTATTACGAAATATACAGGAAAATAAGAAAAAAGGCAATCGGCTAAGCCGTTTTTATCTGAAGAAATTTGTTTTAAGTTGTACAGTTGGGGAAATAAAAAACGACTCAGTTGAAATTTCTGGCGAACCACTTGGGTTAGGAAGACAAATGAGGTGTCATTTTTCATTGGTTAAAGTATTCTTTAACCAAAAAAAATTTCGAGTCCTTAGGAGGTCGTCTTCATATTAAACGAAACACTAACTGTTTTTTTCTATGGGGACCCCCAATTATTATGAGATTTTCAAAAACTATATAAACCGAATAGTTTTTATCAAAAACTATTCGGTGAAATCGATTGAAATTTCGGCTTTCTTCATAAAATTGCTACCTGAATCGATTACCATAAAAATATTTCACGATTTTAAAAATGAAATTTTATTTTTTAAAATTTTTTTAAATTTTGAATCAATCTGGATGAAACTGGGTATTTAAGGGTTTTGAGGGATGGCCTTTCAGAAAATCTCATAATAATTGGGGGTCCCCATTGAAAAAAAAGTTAGTGTTTCGTTTAATATGAAGACGACCCCCTAAGGATTCGAAAATTGTTTTTGTTAAAGAATACTTTAAACAATGAAAAATGGCACCTCATTTGTCTTCCTAACCCAAGTGGTTCGCCAGAAATCGCAACTGAGTCGTTTTTTATTTCCCCAACTGTACTTTAATGAAATTGTAAACGTCTGAAGTTAATGAACATTGTTCAAATGTAGCAATTAAAATACTTCATTTGGAGAAAAAAATAAACTTGTTTGACAGTTCAATGTATATTTGAAGGAAATAAGTTAAAAAATTGTTTTTACTTAATACAGAAGGCCTCCTAACTATGACCCATTTTACCCCAAGTACAAAATATTATTATAAAAGATAAAATATTTTATATTTTTCTAAGCTAATTGGCTTGAAATGTCTCTCAGACTTTCTTTTGTGGAAAAATATCACAAAAGTCTGCTGCAATTTATTACAATACATAGATATTTTGGAAGTTGGTAAACCCTGTTTTTTCGACAACACCATTTACCGTTCAAATTAAATATTTTTTCAGTTCTCAAATTCATAAATCTAAATTTTTGGCAATTTTTGTTGCCAACAGATAAAAGATTATAACACAAAAAAATGAGTGAAAATAATTCCATTTAAATTCGATTTATATCTAGTTAATTAAAACTGACCCATTTTACCCCAAGACCCATTTTACCCCAACCCACCCTATTCCCTATTGAAAGAATAAGGAACAATTGTGTATCATTTCAGGCATTTATATTCTAAATACCCATTATTATAGTATAACATTGTTACATTTTAGAGGAAATCTGACCTATTTTCAAAGTGACTTAGAATAAAATATAATCGTTTAATTAAATATTTTAGCATCTTATATTGTAATTTTTCTGAATCAAAAACACAATCAAAGGCATTTTCTGCTTTCTTTGGAAACTGTGTTCGAGTACCAAAAAAAGTTCATGGTTTTAAAAATATAATTATGTTTATATTTTTTATAACTCAATATTCTTATAGAAGTGTAATAGTTTTGCCCACAAAAAGCATTATGAAGATTATGAATGATAATAAAAATATAATTATGTTTATATTTTTTATAACTCAATATTATTTAGTGTAATAGTTTTGCACAAAAAGCATTATGACGATTATTACGATTATTCTGTAAGAATTTTTGCAGATATCAAGTGTTAGAAAATGAGAGCTGATCTGCGCATGCGTGAAACATTTTTTGCTCCAATGATTGGGAATCGCTAAAATTCTAACTGCTCAGTTGATACGGCTCTAAAACGACAAGTTTGTTCTTTAGAAAAGCTGTACTATATATATAAATATGAAAGATTTTTAAAACTTGAATAAAAATAAAGCATTTTAGTTAAATTATTTGGTTTACAAACAACTGATAAGAAGATAAGGGTCAGCCCTCTGCCGTAAAAACAATCTTTCAATACATAGAAACCGTTCGGCCGCTGGCACCACAAATTAGCGTACACAAGCAAGCAACTTAGAAACCTTCCAAGCGAGATAGACAACAACAACAACACAAAAACTGTCGCAAATGGCAATAATTAATACAGTGTTCATAACAAGACGATTTGTTTCATTAAGAAACTAATTCAAATAATACAATAAAAACCTAAAATCTTGTAAAAAGTTCCAGTGGAAGTGAAAATAAAAGAACTACTTTCCCTGATAGATAGCCCACAACAATACAGAAATTTGTTGACTGTTTTTAGTTTCATGGCGCACCCTACAAAGGATATTTCTACTAACCATTGTAGAGGCTTACAGAGGTAGGTAATTATAGTAAGACCATTTGAGGGTACAAGAGGAATGCATTGCCTCTCCCCTAGATCCTTCTTAATGTCCGGGAGGCGGGAAGCCATGTTTACTTGAGCTTAGTATAGCTTCATACTTCCCGCTTTCGTTATTTGGCAGACTATTAATAGTTGCGATTGGTAAGATATGGATCTGTTTCTTTGTTGACTCGTTTGTTTTCTATTATTTGTACTGATTCCAACCGTATTTAAACATAATGAACAAGTTCTTTTGATAATCCAATCGATATCGATCTGAAGATCTGGTCAATGAATTAATACTAGTTAGAAGAAAGACCACTATCGAGATTGCATTAAGTGTAACTTTTCATTTTAACCTAACCCAATTAATAAATATTTGTGTTTATTCACAATTAGAGTTAAAAATAAAATAATGTTGTATTGATAAGTGATGTATTTATTAGATTGTCTCTAATTTTAAATGTTTCATGTTTGATTTGATTTTTGGGTCTTTCCTTATTGAAACTATAAGCAAAAATATTCGAATATATCCTAATACGGCCATAAAACCATAAACAACTAACAAAGCTACAGTTTAATGGTAGCTTTATCGTTAGAATCTATTTTAGAGGTAGCTGATCGGGTCAATTATTACAACGTGTCTGAGAAGCAAATTTTCTAATCCTACAAGGATTAGAACCCACTTTTACCTACGGACCAATCAAAGCTTCCACACAGCCACTGATAAATACATAATGGAAATGACCTTATGGTAAACCAATTAGAGCTCTCGCCAAAATCTTACTCTGTAGGATTAGAAAATATGCGTTTGAGAACATATTCAAGATCTTATTGGGTATACTTACGTATTATCCCGTCGACCATTCTGAAGCCTTCAAATTCAGCGGCACAACTATAGAACAGTCAATGGGCTGCTATAATGTTATCGGATTCAGTAGCATGGTTGACGGGATAATATGTGAGTACCTTTTATTGTTCTTGGTTTTCCAGGACCTTTTTCCAACCTTTATTTTAAAGTAAATTTAATAGCAATAGAAGTCTGCACCTCTCACTCTCAACGAATGCTTATATAAGACAAAGCTTTATTTACCAACATCGGCTTGTTGCTTGTTAATTAATAAGAGCTCGTACTCGCAACAATGCCTTTCTGTGAGATGTCTCTGTAGGTAACAAACATCTTACTTATAGAGCACAAAGGCCAATGGCGCAGTGTGATACCTTAGCGTTTTTCTCTTAATTCTCTGCAAAGGAATCGTGGAAGCTGCTGAAGCATCTGGTACGACACTGAACAAGAAAGCGTTGAAGTAATGATAGCTTTTCAACTTCTGAGTAATGAAGACGAAGTAGTTAGTCGGGAGAAAAAGAATGGACAGTTTTTTTGGGAAGAAGATTTCTGTGAAATTACTATGAAAAGAAGTGTTTTCTTTTGTGCTTATAAAAACAACTCGGGGCCGTAAAACCTTTGTCACTTTAATAAGGGGCAGGGTAACTAATATGTGGGAGGAAAATTCTCAGGGCGTGAGAACAATAGATATATCTACCATCTTTTAGATTTTCTTACTTTTGTTAACTTAATTTTTTTTCTTCTACTTAATGTTATCTTAAGAGAGACGCGATGACAAATTGCTCCGCTGAACAGCGTGTTGTAACAACAAATTCAGTTAAATTAAATAAGTTTTTCTAGATATGACCTAATTTGTAGCCAAGGCAGGTGCTTGCAGTTGATCGATTTTTTAGTCCTCTATTTTATTCAGAGCTAACTATTGATAGCTCCATAACTCTTCTTAACTCCTACCATAACTCAAGTGCTACCACTAAAGGGATAATCCCATTTAAAGATTAAATGTTCATTTCGATTGGCAACCCTATTCTTAATTGACTTTGATTTCAACAAATTATATAAATTATCAATGCTTAAATTTCATGATCATTATTATAATTCACTACTAATCTCTTTTCTGATTTGTTAATTATTGTAACGTTGCTAATGGGAAAGTACATAATGCTAGATACGTATTTTATTAAACAATACTGAAATACAACTCTTCTCATGAAAATACAATAAGTTTTCCTTTTAAATAAGAGACATGTGAATAATCTCATTTTTTAGCTATGCCAGATTTTTTCAATGCAGCGATATGTAGTCATTCTCAATATCTAAAGCGTTATCTCTCGCTTTCTTGTCAAAGTCACTTCCTATTGTTCACACCCAGGCATTACTAAAGCCTGGGTGCAATGACAAATGTTCTTCTCTTCAACCAGAGAACATTTGTCATCTCATCGATCTTTAGATAACATTAATTGAAAAGAAAAAAGAAGTTAAAAAGGGTAAGAAATCTGAAAGATAGCGGGTATAACCATTGATCTCATGCCCTAAAAGTTTTCTTCTTTATATCCTGTCTATAACATTGAATTAAAAGAAGATTAATATCAAATTTTTATCCATGCAGATATGAAATGTATAAGGAAGCGTGTTAAAAAATCAACACTGATAGATTTTGAAGTGGTAAATCTTTTATAATTTTTGAAGAATCTTCATAAAACATCGTAACATGATCAAAAATGAATTGACTGTTTCAGCTGAAAGTATTCAACCTTCTGAAATGGTTAAAATTAACTAATCATTCAGAATCACGCGTTAAACAGAGTTAAATCTGGATAAGTGCTGGAATCAGACTTGGGACCGACGTTTTCGTTCCACATATCCAGTTATTCCACTTATTCAGTATTCCACTTAGACACGTTTGATGTTAATTTCGTTTCACTTATCCAGGTGTATAGTCACTTCAGTTCCCTCGCTTCATACATATCTTCTCATATGCTATGTCTTTGGATAGAAGCCTGTCTAACAATATCTGTTGTACCTAAAAGATATGAAAATTTATGTATTTTATCTTTTATTAATGGGCCATTTAGTCATTGTTTTATAGCTCACAACATTATATTTTTATTTTATGTTAAATCCTACCATAACTCATATATTTTTATTACAAAACACCTTCTTTTAAATATTTGAACCTACGAAATCGCCCTGAATGTAAATTTTGAACTTTGAGAAAATTTTGAATTCTACTAATGCCGAAATTCCTTTAAAGAAGTTTTCGGTACTCAAGGGGTAGGGACCACGGAACCCACACTTTCGTTTCACTTATCTAAATTCCACTTATCCAGGTTTGACTGCAAATAAAACAACATAAAACATATCGTGAATGAATGAAAAAAAAGATATTTTAAAATTCAAATATTCAAAGTGGAAAACTAATTTGAAAGGCCACCTGACTGATTTTTTGAAATATTCTTATTGCCTTCTAGCAGAGAAAAAGGAAAACCCGCAGGCTGTAGTCTATGGAATTTTCTGCATGGAATTTTTTAAAATCAATTAAGCAAAAAAGAAGGGTAAAAAATTGCTAACGTTGATAGGAATTGAAAAATCCCTTCTCCTTAAAAGCACACCCTTGGCTATAGAGCAAAGAGTTTTACCCGGAAGCCCGGTGAATCTTCCATATTCACATTAACTACTAAAAAGAATGAAAGGAATGAATGAAGAGAAAGCAAGAGAGAGTTCGCCGGGAGGAGAAAAAAATCCAGCAGAAGTCGAAACTTTTGCGGCGGTGTCTTAAGAACTTCCCCTTAGCCTAAAATAAGCAACAGTCTCGGCTTTCTGATAGAGGCTGGGAAAAAACATTAGAAGAGAGCTTAAAGATCTGGGAAAGAGAAAGACAAAAAAAAGGACTACGAATCTTTGCTCAGCCAAGCTCTTTTTTCTGCGTTTCTTTTGCCCCTACGCTACGAGCACGCGTGTTTATTTTGAATGGAATAAGAAAATGAGAGTGAAAAATTGGGTTTTGACCTTTGCTAGCAATTAACCTAATTCAACAGCGGTCATGTATTTTACATAAGAAAGGGTTATGTAGAGATCTGGTCTTCATATTCTTTTGTAGCACTCTATTTTATGGTTCAACAAAGTTTTATAGACGGCTTTTAAGGTGTGGGAAGTATAAGTAACGGTGTATAGTCACATATTAACTTGGGAGATTTGTTTCTTTTGACTAGTTGAACAAATAGGGGTTGTTACTTTGATGATTAACTTTCATGAAGAACATTTTACAGTTGAGATGTAATATTTATTTATATATTTTATAGCGCTTACTTATCCGACTTATCTTGATAGAAAACGTCCCATAAATTTAAACTGAATGATGAGCACGAGAAGTCAAAAGATGCGAGTGGCGATGTGAGATATTTTAAGTTCTGAGGTAGGTTGGTCAAACTTAGCGCGGTTCCAAAATTCCTATAGATTATGATATGATAATTTGTCGGATACAGATAAGAAAATTACCCTACCTGTTGTAAAAAAACTTTCTATCATTGTCACTTATATCCCTCCACTTCTCACCCTCTCAGTTTTTTATTTACGATTTTTTGAGGTGCAGGCCAGGTAAAGAATATAAAGCAAACTTATACTCTTTTTTTTGCTTCCGAAAAATCATGAGGAAGGAACAAAACCTTTTTCTAACTATTGAACACCGAGAAGTTCTTATAAAGCAAAACTACATAAAGTAGAAGTCCGCGGGCTGTATTTAAAGGACTGCTGGTTCATAGGAATCCGGGCCCGAGTCTCGAAGGATTAAGGGAAGGACTGACCCACCTGTTTGGCCTTGTTATTTGTCCACAATAACCCCAAAAGAATAACGATTTCTTCTCCTCGTGTGCCCACGCTTTCTCTTGCATCATCAATTGGTGCCGCAGTGCATTTAAACCTCCGAAGCATGAGTCACGTTTTTTTGCGATTTGCAATTGAGAGTCTCGATGCTGCTTAGAAATGCTTGATTAAGTCCCAAGTTATTTACGGAAATGATTGCTTGGGATTGACCATTTCATCGGAAAAAAATTATCCAGCGTTTGATGATTGATATTAATTCTTGGAAGTAAACACCCCGCCAATAAAACTTTCTGTACACACTTAAGGTTATGCTTTTAAGATGTAGGAGTGGAAAACAGATTGTCCTTGAATGCTAAATTTGCATGCATTTTTTTCTTTCTAAATGCATTTTTACACCTTACACTCACATGGGACATTTTAAGGGAGGGGAATAAATTTACATTTTAATTTTGAACTCTATCGCTCAACCATCTAATATCAATCGATATTTTATTGGTAATAAATTCTTAAAAGTTTACATCAACAATACAATAACTACAGTTTATGATGTCAAAATATATCTTCTAAAATCTGAAAAATTAATTGAATCGTCAGTTTGAAGAAGGGAATAAGTCCAAAAAATGACAAATTGACTTTTTGTGCATAAAACAATCTCCAAGCTTTGCTCTACACATGGGTGAAAAGAGGGGGGAAATAACTAAACCCCCTATAGGGAGATATCGCCCCTTGAAGTTGTGAAATCTATTTCCATTCATTGTATTTATTAAGTTAATTTAGAGTTAAAGTTTAATTGTCTTTCTTTTCATTCTTTGTGCTGAAAACTAAGTTAAAATACAATATTCTCTTAATTTCAATTTTTTTCAAACCTTTTTTATGGAGGGAAAGTTTGACTTCATTTATATTCACTCACTCCCTTGATCCTGTTTTAATAACTCAGTTTCACTATAATTTTGTATTTTCTTTGTCTTATTCTTTTTATTTCACCCTTTTATGGTGTAAACTAAGGAGAAATATAATTTAAATGTGAATTTAAGGGTGTTTTAAAGATTTTTTCATCAGAAAAATTTCGTAAGGTGGAAGAAGGGAATAAGTCCATCAATTTATTTTGACTGTAGAATATTTTTGAATATACTTATATTTGTTTTGATGATTTCTCTGTTTTTAAATAGGGTTCTGAACTTTCAGTAAAAATTTGGTGGTTATACAATGAAAATTCCATTACTTATACAGTTTTTTCGATTTTCTCAAAACTTTGTTTTTGGACTTATTCCCTTCTTCCGAATGACGATTCAATTAGAACTTGTAACACAAACCTTATTTTGTTCGGATGTTAGAATATTCTCTGGCCTTTGGTAAAATACTTATGTATATTTTTTGCAAATTAAGTTCATGCTTACTTGGTTTATAAGCCAAAATAATTTTTAATAGTATATTGTTTTATTTTGAGAAAACCACTATTTAATTTTTATTTTAAGACCAATTTACGTTTTATCAAATGCTTCACATAAAAATGACTATGATATAGATTAGTCCTTTGTTATGGATAGGTGCAAGTTACTTGAATAGATCTGATAGTAAAAAATTAATTGTGAAGAAACCTTTCAAGGAAAAATTAAATTACTGGGTTTTTTTATAATTTTGTACCAAAGAGGTAAACTAAGGATACCATTTTAAAAACTAAAAATCTGAGTAAATTGACTGTCTTTTGTCAACATATTTCAGACAGAGTATTGAACCCACTGGTTTTAAAGTAGACACATTCGCTCAAAATTTTTGGAATTTTTCTCATAAAGTCAATCGCAAAATTTGTCGTCCGATCCCTTTACTTCAGTTATTACCTACTTCAGCAAAAGCATAATCTTGCGAGTGTTTATTTCCCAATTGTGCGAAACCAAGATGTTAGAACGTCATGTTACCGGAGAAGAATCGTGTAAAATAATGCCGCGGTTATATTTTGATTAGATTTTTTCCTCTCTGGGCTCGAATGGCTTCCTTTCGTACGGGATGGCATCTTTTCTATTTTTGCGTTTATCTACTTGCGACACTTTCACGAGTCATTGGTTCCGACTTATTTTCGTCGAAGGTCAACTCCGTCGATCCTTAGCATAGTCAGCCCGATATTTTTGGGGCTCGAATGCCAAAGTGCACCTTTGATATCACTTAAAAACGCTTATTTTATTGGCCCCGCGGCTTTTCCCAAAGGGGTCTGTATGAACAACGTGTGGGCTGAGGAATGCGTTTAAAGGGTCAACGAAACTAAGATGTGGTTCTTTTTTTATATAGTTCTTCAATCAAATAGTATTGCAGCAAACTACTTGATAAATATAGGGACCGTTCAAATATTAAGTAAGCATATTTTGGGTTATTTTGACCCTCCTCTCCCCTTGTTAGCAAATATAAGCAAACAACAAACCCCCTCATAATTACGTAAGAAAACCGCTCCCCCTCCGAAAAGTCAAAATTCTTAATTTTTTTCCAAGTTCAATTTTTTTGTAAAATTTATTTTTGGAGGAATTTTGAAATTATTTATACAAAATAAAGGAGATTTTAAAAAATACAGTGCTTGTAACGTCTTATACTTAAGAATCATTCATACTCATCCCCTCTTGTCAGGGAAAATAAGCAAACCCTCCTGCTCTTAAATATTAAGTAAATATTTGAAAGGATCGTTTGAGAAAATATCAATTTATTAAGGGTACTATTCGGATTTTTTTATTTAGGTCTCATTTTCTTTGAAAAATCAAAACGGTACACAAATTACTGCAACAAAACCTTAACCCGAGATAACTAGGCTTAGCTATGTGCAAGGAGGAGATGCCATTAAAATTATATTAAATTAGTAGGACAACTTACTCACAAGGGGTTTGGTTAAGCTAATGTAAAAGTACTTTCATAAGAACAAGCCAAAGATAGAGAAATGTAAAAAAGTTCCTTCATTTAATCGCCATATCGCAAGGTTCATATTAGAGATTAGTAATAAAGAGCCTTCCTGTATAATACTAGAAGCTAGGAAATGGCTGGCCTGAATTTCATCAATGCCTACAAAAGTTTCAACACTTCCTGATACAGTAATTGTGATAATTAATTTGAGTAGCTATTCTTTATGACTTGCTTTACAGTTGGAAACTTCCAAGATTAAATATGTGGTTAATCCTATGCTTAAAAGAAGTTTTAAATTTTGAAATAAAAATATTCATTCACCATAAAAATATATATTCGCCAGCTTTCTACAGAATGGCGGCGTTTCATACATTGCCGGTAACATGTACAGTACATGGTAACATAACATGGTTCTTTAACAACAACAGGTAACAACACCTTATTAATAAAAAATAATGTTAAGGCATTCATATACTTTGATTATAAGAACAAATAGTAAACTTATGATAATTATATCACTACTTTTTAAATTCCTCAATTTTAAAAATAAGCTCGGTATTTGATTTTGCCGGTTTCTTCTGGTAATTTAGCTACTCAATGACTCTAACATCACTTTTCTTACACAAAGTTGACATAATTCTAGTCTTATTGCGTTAGTCTGATGATTATCATGTCACTATCGCTTCATTTTTATAGTGTTGAGTGTACTTTCAATTTCATCTTCAAGCGCAAGGTTTCCAAAATATAGTTGATTTTTCATAAGATTTCAAACTAATAATGAAATCTTAGGGTACGTTGCAAAACCATATAAATTTCAAAACTATATTCATTTCCTCATACTGATAAGATGCAATTAATTCTCACTATTTTATCTATCTTCATCAAACAGTGACTTCCATATTTTTAACTAGTTACATTTACAGCCTTAATCTGGCTAAGTGAGTAAAGTATTGAGCATATACTGGTGCCGGGATGCAATTTATTTTAAAATTACTGTTCTTGTTTACGTCATTAACACTTTTTTTTCAAGAAAACTTCTCTATAAAATATTTTCTTATTTCTTTCGTAAAGCCGTAATTCGGGGAAGACATTTGAAACTAAGATGTTTATTATGCCAGTCGTGTTTGAAGATATGGTTTAAGTGGTTCTATCTCTAAGTGCGTAACAAGTTATTCTGGTGATATTTCATTCAAGAATTCTTTCCTTTCTATTTAGCAAGTGTTTCACACGTAGTTCTTGAAATAAAATGAGCTTTCATGCTTATAGGATGATAATATGCTTCTAAGCTTGTACGTTTTATTTTTTATACCATTAATATCAATTTTATTTACGATTTAATAATTTGCATATGCACGCGCGTGTTATGTTACTAAATTTTACTACATGAGCAATTTAAAAACATTAGAAATTTGATGAGTTACTTAGAATATACTTAAAATAAAAATCTCCATAATATTTCAAAGACCTTAAGAATTGATTTATTACTCTAGTCTAAAACACTCATCCCAATTTTTATAACATGACAAATTTATTTAAAAAAGCATTTACTTATCTTTTCAAACAAGTACTTTGTAATGTATGAATTAAGTCCCATAAAATCCCCTCAAATATTCATCTAAATGTCTTTTAACAATTTTCCATACATGAAAATTCTCTTTAAATGGCTACGATGATCTATCAATTTCTGATTTATATAGGCGTTGTATGCACCGCGTGTTTAATAATACAACATTTCGGAGTTTTAAATGCGACTTGAATACATGGGACATTTTGATATATAAACAATTTATTTTAATTTTTAGGTCGAAGAGATATTGAGAATCACACCAATTTCAGTCCTTTTAATATGAATAATAGTATTAATCAATATCGTGAAATCAGTAAAATACCATCCAAGATCATGAAAACATAATAAAAAATAAAAAGATATGTTTGATACTAACGGACATCAATACATAGAATCAATTTCTTAAGAACTATAAAAAACAACTAAATGATTAACTGATTTTTCTGTATGTTTTCTTGATAAGCCTTACAAACCGATAGCTAGAATACAAATTAAGCCTTTAAAGTGTAAAAATACACTCCGTAATTTAATTAGAGCGTAATTAAAAACACATTAAGTAGATAGTACTAAATATATTTATTGATTAATAATTCCTTTGTAACTGGACAAGAAATAAAAATAATGTGGAAAAATGTACGAGAGAAATTGAGTAATCAATATAATATCCATCTTTAGGTTTAATCTTTTCTCAGTAAACTTACTTATTTTAACAAAAAAAATTATGAGATATTTTTATATCAATTCTTAAAGATATATATTATTAAAGAGGTAGTTATTTTAAAATTATATGGACTTAATTTCGATAAATTTGTAATTGAACTTAAAAATTGAATCGTCAGTTAGAAGAAGGGAATAAGTCCAAAAAATTGACAAATTGACTTTTTGTTCTTAAACATATCTCCAAGCTCTACACATGAATAAAAAGAGGGTGAAAATATCTACCCCCTATCAGCAGATATAGCCCCTTGAATTTGCGAAATCGATGTCCATTCCTTTTGCTTTTTAATTTAATTTGGAATTAAAGTTAATTTGTCTATCTTTTCCTATTATTTATACTGTAAACTAATCCAAAATAAAATTTGCATTTAATTAAAAAGTATTTTCAAACTTTTTTTATGCAGGGAATGTTTGACTCCATTCATATTCACTTACTCCATTGATACTGCTTTAATGACTCAGTTTCGTTATAATTTTGAATTTTATTTGTCTTATTCTTCAGAAAAATTTCATAAAGTGTAAGAAGGGAATAAGTCCATCAATTTTTTTAACCGTAAAATATTATTTAATGGGTACTTATTAGGGTGTTTTTTTTTAAATGAAAGTTCGAATTTTTTTCGGGGCACCCCCTCAAAAGGTGCCATTTGATATAAAACTAATATTCTGAGAGTTACAGCTCAAAAAAATAATATTTAGACCCCGCCCCCGAGCGTCAAAGTTTCAAAAAAACTCTAAATTTTGCACGTTTTTAGCTATAAAATCCAAACTAATTGTTGTAAAAATACAAAGTGGGTCTCATTTTGTAGATAATTTATTTAGCTTCAACTATTATAATTGAAACTTATTTGTGAAGCTTACAGATCATAAGATACGAGGGGTTTCATTAACTCCCCACGCAATATCTATTTTTTAAGAAGTGCCAGGAAATTTTATTAAATTTATCAGCTACCGTAAAATGGTTCAATAACATACAAATAATAGTTTTAGACAACATAGGTACAAAATTTAATATATTAAAGAGCAAAAAAATTTTTTTCGTACATACCTGTTATTTTTTTCACAATCGTAAAACAATTCAAATAAAATATATAAAGTATTTTTTCAACTACTTATTAAATGAATAAAATGTGTAAAATTTGATAAACAAGCAAAAAAAATACAAATTAATATTATTTTTAGTTTTTCTAAAAAATAGAAATTTCATTTTCATCGCTTTGACAGTATTTTTCATAAGATCTCCCTGTTTTAGAAGTAGTTTTGAGAGCAGTATTCGACACGACCCTTATCTGAAGTTCTTAAATTTAAATTGAACTGATGTAAATAAAATAGTACAAAGTTCGAGTTGATGATAAAGAAGTCAATTCAAAACTAATTATCATTAAAAATATTGGAAGTTTCATTTCTATGCAGTAGGAAAAATTCAGAATATCTTCTCTGAAAGGAATCTCTTGCAAGTGCTTGGTATTTATAAGGCTTGATACATCAAACATCCCTAGGTACCATTGTATTATGCTAGATGTAATGCAAAACTCCAATATTGCGTGAAAAATTTTCCTTTTTAAATACAATTGTATCTAGCGCTTAAAAAAGGTAACTGTAATCAGAAGTATCTGTGGTATTCTACTGATATATCAAGGGGGTTGGTAGGGGACCCGCCACCCCCCTTCCCCCCAAAAAATCAGACTAGGTGTCCAATACAATCCTGCTACATGCTAGATGTAATACAAAAGCCCTCTGTTGTATGAAAATTCCAGTCAGTATTTCAAATAGCTTTATCAGACCTTTAAAAGTAGAATAGAAATATTAAATCTTTTGAAAAAGTTCATTGTAAATGAAAATGAAGTGATGAAACTCGATTTCGTTGCTGAAAAGATAATTAGACACTTAAATTAACTCTCACTATTATTATTCTACTTTCACATAGTCTTCAGCTAGTTTTATAGTTCCTCCTCTTAACACAAAAGCATGTTACCTTTAATTTATTTTTAAAGCTTTCTGAGAATTCAAAAGTCTCGGGGTTTAAGTACCACAAACTATTGAAAAAATAATAATGCTATTTTTGATATTTCTGCATTTTTTTCGTAACCAACTACAGTTTTTACAAATTTAAGTTCTTGATATGCAACTAATGTTGCATCTAGCTCAGAAAACCAAACTTTAAATGAAGGTGTGTAGTAGAATACCACAGATACTTCTGATTACAGCTACCTTTTTTGAGGGCTAGATATAATTGTATTTAAAAAGGAGAATTTTCACGCAATATTGGACTTTTGCATTACATCTAGCATGATACAATGGTACCTAGGGATGGTTTGATATATCAAGCCTTATAAATACCAATCACTTGCAAGATTCCTTTCTTTGAAGATATATTGAATTTTTCCTAATGCATGGAAATGAAACTTCCAATGTTTTTAATGATAACTAGTTTTGAATTGACTTCTTTCTCATCAACTCCAACTTTGTACTATTTTATTTACATCAGTTCAATTTAAATTTAAAAACTTCAGATAAGGGTCGTGTCGAATTATTCTCAAAACTACTGTGTAAAACTAAGTGTCTATTACTCTCAAAACTACTTCTAAAATAGGGAGATCTTATGAAAATACTATCAAAGCGATGAAAATAAAATTTCTATATTTTAGAAAAACTAAAAATAATGTTAATTTGCATTTTTTTGCTTGTTTATCAACTTTTACTCATTTTATTCATTTAATAAGTAGTTGAAAAAATACTTTATATATTTTATTTGAATTGTTTTATGATTGTGAAAAAAATAACAGGTATGTACGAAAAAAAATTTTTTTGCTCTTTAATATATTAAATTTTGTACCTATGTTGTCAAAAACTATTATTTGTATGTTATTGAACCATTTTACGGTAGCTGATAAATTTAAAGAAATTTCCGGGCACTTCTTAAAAAATAGATATTGCGTGGGGAGTTGATGAAACCCCTCGTATCTTATGATCTGTAAGCTTCACAAATAAGTTTCAATTATAAAAGTTGAAGCTAAATAAATTATCTACAAAATGAGACCCACTTTGTATTTTTACAACCATTAGTTTGGATTTTATAGCTAAAAACGTGCAAAATTTAGAGTTTTTTTGAAACTTTGACGCTCGGGGGCGGGGTCTAAATATTTTTTTGAGCTGTAACTCTCAGAATATTAGTTTTATATCAAATGGCACCTTTTGAGGGGGTGCCCCGAAAAAAATTCGAACTTTCGTTTAAAAAAAGCCACCCTAGTACTTATATTTGTTTTGGGGATTGCTCTGTTTTCCATAAATAGGGTTCTAAATTTCCTGTAAAAATGTGGTGGTTATGCAATGCAAATTCCATTACTTACACAGTTTTTTTCGATTTTCTCAAAACTTGGCTTTCAGACTTATTTCCTTCTTCTAACTGACGATTAAGTTATAGTTTTTTAAATTTTTTCATGTAAATTTATTTGTAGTTATTCATTACTTTATTTGAGGACATTATAAAATAAAAAACCTTTATAAAAAATCATAAACTTTGTTAGTTTGTATTAGTTTTTTTAATGTTAGAATTTAATTTAACCTAAAAGTGTAGATCTTAAGGTAAAGGGCAACAAATAAAAAAGGCTTTAGAATAGGCCAAATTCATTTAAATGCTTAGTAGCTGAATGACATCTTAGAAGGTTCCAGTGTTTCTACATAGATAGAAAATAATAGCTTTTTCTTTTATAAATTATAACCATTTATGTAATTATAGTGTAGAACAGGGTAACTATTTTAAACTTTTTAGTGGGAAGAAATGATATACAAAATTATAAGCTTAATATTCTCGTAAATGGTGATTATAGCATCAAATTGATCATTTTCTGAATTTGGTAATACCATTTCCTCCGTCCTTAACCTAATTTGTATTTAATTATCAGTTTTTAAACATAATCCGTTGCTAAAGCATACACGAGTTTTTCAAAAGAAATAGTGCTTTGTAACTTCCTCCCTTTCGGTGGCTTTGATAATATATGAATAGAAGTGGATATTTTTCTCTTTGAATACTATTGAATTGAATCAAGTGAGTAAATCAGAGGAAGTGAGTAAATATATTTTATGAACATTTTCATTTCAATTCATTTTAGTTTTGCTGCTTTTTATAGTTAATTTTCCTTCAGAGAATCCACCGTTTTAAACTAACAATTAACCTATTTTATCTTTGAAACGTTTGTCAGTTTGCGAACAAAGCTGTATTCCTTTAACATTTTTTAAAATTTTTACTCTTTAGTTTAATGGAAGGTCGGATCACAGAACTGCTTTCAGAAAGATGTTTAGTTGTTTAGCATCAGAAATTTAAGCCAATCTCAGTAAAATGTAGTACACTCAAACCTGTTTTTGTGCGGTTTTTTGTGCGATTTTTTTGTGCGGTGTATAAAAATTTCAGTCAAATGCGAACATAGGACAAAAATAAAGGGTCTAGTAAAACAACAGTCTTCACCGACTACATGGCAACTGAAAAAAAGTAACGGTAAGTATATAGAAACAGTTTCTCAATTATTCAGTTTTAGGGTGGGGATTGCGTTACGGTCCTAATATAAAGATTTTTTTCAATTCAGCTATACTGAGGGATTTTGTTACGGTCCTACGTTACGGTCCCTATTCACCAAATAAAAAAAGGATTTTTTAATTGTTGTTGCGAAAACTTTTTTTATAGCTACTCGTGAAGTTTTGTGCGAATTTTTTATGCGGTCTCTATCCCTCGCACAAAAACAGATTTGACTGTGCATCAATTTAAAATCTATAAAATTCAGTTATTTCAAGTTGTAATACAAGTTCTGCCTAATACCTTGATTTTTGATTATTATTGCTAAACTCCTCTTCATCGACTCCGCTTATTATGATCACGTTTAATGTTATCAATCGGATAAGGTTATCAAAAATGTCCGGTCCCGATCTCTTCTATTTAACTTAAAATGTAGTATTGTTTTATGTGATCAATATATCGCTTTATGTTTCTGGTGAAATTATCTAAAAAGCTCCTTTATTTCCCGTTTGAAGGCCAATTTTAATACATAATCATACAAAATGAGTCGTTAATTCATTAGTGTTAAATGTTCCACTCTTCATTTTTCTTTAAGAATGTAAAAGTTGCAAAATACATAGTAGGTAAAGCAGTTATAATCGTTTTAAGTACTCCAATTAAGATTAAGAGTTGTGATTTTAAAGCTAATACTCGAGTTACCACTGTTTGAAACTTTTTAATATCAAATCGTTTATTATTATCATTCTAATCTTGGACAAAAGAGATCCCAATAAGCTGAGTCGAGTGTATTTAATTTGTGACAAAAAATAACCCTGTAATTTACTTTCTGCTACTCATGTCAACTTGTAGAGGTTGTTATTCTCTTACTGTTATATGCATCCATAAGCGTGGCTGAAAAAACCTCTTTTGCTCTCCGAGCATGGCCCACGTTTTTCTTACTCTCCATCCCCTCTGAAGAAATGGAGAGTGACACACGGGGTCACCAAGTTCTAGGTTACGTTGTCTTATCTCATTTAATGTCTTTCAAATACCCGAGGTACATTACTTTAATGCGATGCTTTGGTATCCTAACAAGGAAGTACCAACATGTTTGATGAAAGTCTCCGCGTGAATTATCCGGATTTAATAAAGGTCACCTGCAGGAAACGCAAGGATCACTTTTTTCGCTGCTTTCTAGTCTGACAACGCACTCTACAAGGTTGCCGCCGCAGAAGTTGCATCTGTTTGGCAAATTAGCTCTATTGTAGTTGGGAGGCAGACATCATATTGACTTCTTTTAGTAAATAAATGTCTATGAGGTTTATTCTATTTTGTTATGAATGAAAAATAATAGGTTATTGTCATAAATCTGAACAGGATTGAATAAAGTTGAATTTACTTTGGTTTTAGCAATGCACGCTGGTTTTGTAATGTAAGCTGGTTTGGTTCAGTTCACTTTCTTTGAAAAGCTTTAATGATTGAGTGAAATCCCAACTTAGACTACAACTGACTACTAGACTGAACCAGCTGTTGTTTAACTTGATTAATACTTGATGATTGAAGCTGAAATCAAAATGAAAAGTAGGAACTAAACTAAAATTTTTGAACCGAGTTAGTACTGTTAAAAAAATACTCAGGTTTGTTGAATCAAGCTTTCAGATTTGGTCACTGTAGCTTAAAGGTAGTTACTTTGTTGAAGAAATGGTCAGTAAAAACGTTATATTTTACAGACTATAACTCAGGGATGGCGAACCTTTTTCGATTAGTGTGCCATTTATATTACGGTTTATGATTTTCAGGTGTCAAGTGTGCCACTTGTTATTTTTTTTAATAAATTATCTTTAAACCCTTGGAAAATGAAATCCGTCTTTGAAGGTCGATAGTTTAGAACAGGAGTTTCCAACTTACAAGTACTTAAGGGCCCCAATCGAAGGCACAAGTCTAGTGGTGGGCCGTTAAGTCAGTGGTGGATATAGAAATTTATTTCGGAAGGGTCCCAACAGTTATTCTTCAGTCCCTTCTATGCTTCTTTAATAGGTTTAAAAAGCAGCTTTTTAATACGTTTTTGGTAGAATTTGCATTTTCTATAATTTAATCTAAGAAAAGTTGTCAATAATGAAGTTCCAAGTAAAGGGGGTCAGGAGGTCCTCCCCAGACAAATTTTGAAAATTTGACCCTATAAAAAAGGGTTTTGAACTAGTTTTTGGTGCATCTATTTTGAATTTTGGACATACATTTTTAGGTAGGTTTTGATTTTCATGAGTATTATAAAAAAGTGGTTAATAATAAAGTCTCAAGTAGAAAAGGGGGGTTGGGGGCACTCCTCCAGTAAATTTTTGAAAATTTCACCCCAAAAAAAATGGGTTTTAACTTGTTACTTGTAAATACCTTTTCTAAATTTTGGAGGGGGCAGGGCCCCCTTTCACCCCCCTCTTATATACGCGTCAAGCTCCCTTTGCATCCATGATTTTGTTTTCTAACGGCCTAATGTCAATTTCCTTTATAAGGGCGGTTGTGATTTGCTTAAATGACCAAGAAAATATGGTTACATAATACTTTAATGGCCCAACGGCACCTAAGAGATGAGTGGGGATGTTCGGGAGTCCTCCCCCGAAAAATTTTTGAATTTCAGCAAGCTAAAAAGTGTTTTGAAGCTGGTTTTGATGAGTTTTCAGTTAGTAGGAAATCTCTGGTCCAGAACTTAAGTTTTTTGTGTCATTTTTAGTGAATGTCGCGTGCCACTGAAATACCGGTCGCGTGCCACCCAGTGGCACGCGTGCCATAGGTTCGCCATCCCTGCTATAACTCATTCCAACCTTCCACGAACCTATTCTTAAATTCATCTCCAAGTGACTTTTTTCTATCTTTTTTATATATAAAGATACTTTTAACCCTTTCAATCCTTATCCGCCCGAGCATACCATTGAATCCAAAGAAAAATTTGGGGATACTAGGACTGAAAAGATCAAAGAAAGTCTCGCAGCCATTTTCGGGAAATTATACCAGGAGATTTTTCTATTGAGGAAGAAAAAGCTTCTTTTGGTTCATTACATTACATTATATTATTTTATTCCTAAACAGTTTGTCAGTGATTTACAGTTGATTTGAAAGTACTTGTAAGAATCAATTTTCTTAACAGGCAGTGAATTATACTAGGTCAAATACAAACGCCCTAAGATTATTTTTACAGATTTATTGATGTCAATTTTTCGTTTGATGTCTATTTATTGTTTATTGATGTAAGCAGCTAACCTAATAACTCGCCATCTGAATCCGGGGAAGAACTGCGTATAATTTTCAGAATTTTAAAATTGACGTTTGACTCTTTTCATCCCTTTTCTGTGGTTAATTATCTTCATTTCCCCCTATTTTCATCAATGAAGTAAAGTAGCTTCAAACATCTTGAAATAAGATTTTCTCTCAAGCTTTTTCCCTATTTTTTATACCTTGGTTAAATGAAGTTCCGTCACAGCTTGATTCGTCTTTGTAGAAAACACGAAAACATCAAAATACATTTTTTAAGCTTTATTACAGTCGATTTAAGAACTATGTGTCAGTTTTAATAAAAACAACATAAATCCAACTTTTAAATTTTAGAACACTAATTTCCTGATATAAGGTTTTATTTTTCTTTAGAATAAAAATATTTATGGAAATAATAAATTGAGTACGGTCTCCATGGAAACGGAGCTGAAATTATTACAATGTTTCATAGTAGTACCTATGTCAGATAAGGCAAAAATTGCAAAAACTTAAATACATCGAAGGCCATTCCCTGTTTTTTAAACTTAAGAATATTTTATGTGAATATTTATGAGAAGATAATTATTAACTTTGGCAGATATTTTTATTTACGGATTTTTTCATCTCTGCTGATTGAAAAAAATTTGAATAGGTATGGCGAGTATTTTAACATTTTCTTTTAGGCTAAGTTATTCATATAACTTCACTGGGATTATTTCGTATCATGAATTTTTTTTATAATTTTGGAAATTGATGAGAAATTTATTATTTACAAATTATTTACTACGGTTTTTAATTCTTATTTTGTAGGTCTGATTTAATTGTACTAACATTACTTAGACGGTCATGGATGGGCGTGGGAAAACATGGATTCAAAATTTAAAAAAAATTTTATACTTTTTCTAATATGTGTGAAATTTCAAAACAACCCCGAATAGGCTTATAAAAATCCTGTTACAGATTTTAAACACGGGGTTTCAAATAGTTATGTTTTTAATTTAATATTCTGTTTCACTTTGAATGGGTGATTTGGTAAAGGAAATAGTAAATTCGCAACAACAGCATTTAGTTTTGGTTTTTAAAAATTGTTAATAAAGCAGAAATTGAAAAAAAAAACATTTTTATAGAGTAAATTAATTACCTTTACCCGTGCCAAGCGTAGTTATTTTAAAATTAAAAATTATCCAATAGTTAGAAATAAAAAGAAACGTTTGGTTAAATTTTAAAAGTCAGCATGGAAGAAACTATTTTTTAATGTTCCAAAATCAGAGAAAATGTTCTATTTAATATGTTAACTTACTCTTTCAAAGAATGTAAATACCATGCATACAAAAATATAAATCATCAAAGCTATTTGTATATAATACGTAAAAAAGACTGATTGAAATTACTACTAATTTCCTTTTACACTGTGACACGAGAATTTCTTTACTTCCACAAAATGTAACAATAAATAGTTTACAAAAATTCAGCATTAAAATAAAGTGATTGAGACCAGATAATTCGACTTCATTTCACTGAGTTACACGATTTATCATTCTGGATGTAGTTAAATCTCATTTCAAATGCCCAAAGCAATCAATCGGCAGAGATAGTTGTTAAACCTTCTTCTCCCAAATATTGCTTCCGACTGATTTTCGAGCTACTCTCCGGCCTATTAGTTTCTACCATTGAATTAGCATTTCATTCATGGATGGGCGTCAGATAAGCAGTCGATGTCAAGGTTAGGTAGAAGAGGCGAACTGTATCAAAGTTACACTCGCTATTTACATGCAGGAACAAAGCGCTCCTTATTCCTGTCTGTGTTGGTCGACACTGAAAAGGAAGTCCTCTCGATCAGTTGCTTCACTACTTGTCTATTGAACTTATTGAATAGGTTACGGCTGATTTTAATAGGAACGATATCAGCTCTAAATAGGAGGGGCTTTGAAATTTCTATAGCAGTGATGGTAAATAGTTTTTCTCCGGATTTTGATGTTTATAAGACTAATGTTTTGGAAATAATAGTCATTCCAGGTGAATGGAGAAATATAGTCAGATTTGATGGGAAGAATATTGTTGTGAGAGCAATTTTTATTTCTTTTACTACTCGAAGTCGTTCAAAACTTCTCTAAAGAGATGTCTCTATGAGACTGAATTGCAATGTAAACGTCCTTTATTCTCATTAGTCCACTTAAACTAAAGCTTCAATAAAGCCATTACACCTGCAACTTTTACCAAAACTTAATTTAAGTGTTAGGTATATATATCACAAATGGTTTACGTTGTAACCATTAAATCCGTAGAAATTTGAGAAAGGCACAAAAGTGTTAGTTAGCAGTATTTGTGTTATGCTGGTTAACGTTCCTAGAGGCAGGTTTACTAGACGTAGTCATAATTTTACTAGGTGGGTAAGAAAAACGTTTATTGGTCTGCACTTTTAAAAAATCGTGTAGCTATTGTCTGGAAAAAAATAAAGGTCACTTTTTATCTGTTTCCCTGTACTGATCAATTTTTATTCCATATATGTCATTTCAAAAATCCTTTTTTTTTTAATTTACTATACAAAATAGGTATATACTTCCCAGGAATAGAAGCTGCTGATGAATTTTAAATTTGTGATTAGCAAGTAACCTTGATGGTATGATTAGACAGTATAAATTAAAATGGATAATTATGTTTCGTGCTGAGAATTAAGTTTTGTCTTTCCTCTTATTGTTGAAATATGATCTTATTATAGCGGTTTATTCTCTAGTATTGGGCCCCCTTCATTGTTCAAATAATAGTCCTCTGTTTAACTCGGTATTCTCCCCCCTTCACCATTATAAATGTTTCTCGTATACTTACTATATATTATATGGAGGGTTCAGAATAGAAATGGACCAAGTCCACTTTAGCTTCTTTTGAGCTACAGACGTTTAAAGTTAAAGCTACATAGGAAATTACATGTTAACGCAACAGAACTTGCTGCTGCCAAACGGATATTATCAGAACTAGTAGTTGGTGCATGTTATAGCGTTGCTAACTCAAAAATGACAAAAAGTGGACTTGGTCCATTTTAATTCTGAGCCCTCCATATATTTATTTACTCTGGTCCTCCTCTTAATTTTTAACATATGGTCCTCTTACAGCACGTTATATTTACATTGTTCCTCACCTTCATGGTTAAAAAATGGTTCTCTTTTAACTGGGTATATTCATTTGCATTGATCCTTTTCTTCGTTGGTCCTTTCCTAACGGTTAATTTCTTTGCATTGGCGTCCCGTAGAGTATCTTTTGATGAGAGCTCCCGATTGCCTCCAGTTGATGACCTTGACCTGGAGTGGGATGAGGACAATCAGTGACAGCTCACTCCTTTGGGTGTTTCTCATTTCCATTCTCTTTCTCCCCTGCAATTATCCCGCCGGCAGGTCAAAAAAGGGCCGATTACGTATGCTGAAAAATGTTTAGCATTTATAATTCAACTTCTGATATTTATTTTGACATTTTTTTTGAGGGTTGTGAAAAAGTGTTTTCGGAAAAGTAGCTGTTCAGTTGCTTGCTAGTAGATACGCGAGCCTATATTTTTGGGAAGAGTGGGTGTGTAGTTTTTTTGGGGGTAACTATAGACTTTCTTCGTTCGTTCACTTCGGAATGGTAGCGAGATTGAATGGAAGGAGAAAGAGCGAATATAGAAAAGGAGAAAATGGAAGGAAAGAAAATGATTGAAGGTGAGACGGATTTGTGAGAGGAATTACATTAAATGTTTGTTACTAAAAGGGATGTTAAGAGATTCAATATAACCTCCCATTAGAAACGTATCTCCAAGGTGGGTGTGTTAACAATTCATGGTGTGTTTATTATTAGGTATTTTTAGGTAATACTTTTTGCTTTCTCATTACAAAAAATGCGTATCATTCCATTGAAGCATATTTTTTCCATTCTATTCTTTCGCATAAAACTTCAAACTATGTTATGTTCATACACGTGTATCACTCACTTTTTGAAGTAATATAGATCTATAAGATAAATGGATAGTAAAGGAAGAACCCTATTAAGCTTGGTTACCCAATACACGCACACGCACAAAAAATAACTGTTTAATAGACAGAATATTAAATAAAAAGAAAGAATATGTATGAAATTTTTGTATGATTGAAGTAGAAGTACAAATATTCTGATAAGGAGTCTTATGATCCTCACGATGCCTTTTCAAACACAGTCCAACCCCTTTTCCTCCCTTTATCGGTAACTAAGCTTTCAATAATAAAAGGGTGATAGTTAGAAGGTTTATTGCGAAAGACATCTTGACAGTAAAACATTGTTTGTAAATGCCATTATTTTCTGAACGAAGAACTTGTTTTCCTTAGATATCACTTGCTAGTATGCTAAAGGGGATTTTAACCTCTCTTTTATTACACTATAATCTATAAAAATGTGACAGCTTAGCAAAGGCGTATCATTCATATTCAACCCTTTTAGATGTTATGACGTGTTATCCATGTGCGTTGGTGGAGACCGGAAGGACCACCTACTAATCTGAAATAGCACCGCCAATTATCTTCCCTGCTTTCTGAAATTTTAAGTAGAGTTTTAGGAAAGGTTTGATGAGAGGAATAACCTGTATAATGAATAAACATCTCCTTGATGAATTCATAGGAGTTATTTGTAAACAATCTCAGTTTCAGACAGCGACTCTATTTGGTTCTTGTCGGGGAATAAAGCTTTTAGAATCCATAGGCTAAAAATATTACAGCATAAAAACATGACGTTGCCATCATGGCTTCTGTCCTCAGGTGCCCGCTGGGTAACGCAAAGGAAGTACTAATATCTGCATGACAGGTATCAAGGATGTTATATAACTATCCGCAGATAGACGGTTAACACTTAGGTTCTGGAACTAGTCATCATTTAAAAAACAGTCTGTGCTTCTTAATTTTAGGAGCAGTTTGGAAATGTAAGGAATTTCTTCTAACCTTAATAAATCTTTAAGATGAATTCATTTTTGTGAAGTAAAACGGAAATGTGTCTGAATCTCTACTTTAACAGAATCGGGTATCCATTTAAATCTTTTATGCCTTTCACAGATCTTATTTTAACTTATACTGAGCATAGGAATTCCGTTGCGTCAACAAACCTTTCATACTTTCTACCCGATAACTTTATAATAATTAATAAAAATTGCCTTTCAAATAAAAAGACTAAAAATCTTATTTTTAGGAAAAAGGTGAATTAAAACTTTTGTTTGGTCTTCAACACTAAATACTACAATATTAAACCATTAAAAGTGTTGTAGTAGACTTCTCAAAGAACCTAAGAGGGTGAAATTGTTCTTGATGGTGGGTGAAAAACAACTTTTAAAAGTCTTTTCAGCTGAACTTAGCGTTGTTAATTCATTAAACGATTAATGGAACCTCCCAGAGTAAAAATGCTGCTATTATAGAAAGAACAGCGTGAAAGTAATTAGTGCTATGAACAAGGTACTTAGGTATCAAAATAAGATATTTTGTTTTAATTCATTAAGGTTTTTTTTAGAGCTGCATTTTTTGGGGTAAATGAGCATATATCATAATTTTGACTTTGACATGCTTTCACCACTATCGTTCTTAATTAATATAAAACTTCATTTTAAGGCGGCAAAAACTCTTTCAAGAATTTTCACTCCTATGGCTTTGGAAAAAGGTTTTGAAAAACGTTAAAGTTAAATAATGTTGATCCATTTTCATTTGTTCCTTTATAAAAATTATTTGCTTTATGGAGAAAATATTATTTTCTGTACATTCTATTCTTTAGATGATAGCTCCTTGTAAATAAATGCATGTCTGTAATAATGAGCTGTCAAAGTAATATTCACGGTATAATAATAGCGTGTACTTGTGATTTAGCATAAAGTTTGTGACTTTGTTTTAAGTATAGATATATTATTTAATGTCGCAATTGGGTAAACTGTTTAGTGTGTATAGCAAAGTGTTACATACCTCATAAAATATTAAGGCTTTTAATTTATAAGCATTACAATCTTGTTTTAACTTTTAAAAGCAATATTTTGGTATTGAATAAAAATAACATAAAATAATGTATGAACTGAATCTTTCAAAGATAAAACAAAACGTGATTAATGTGATTAATTATAATAAGTTAAGTATATTCATTATTTTATATTTGCTGCTTCTATTAATAACCTTTTGAATATTGTTTAAAGTAATAGTTATAGAATTATGTATCCATAAATGCAGTTAAACTTAGTTAATGAAATCACCTTCCATTTAAAGTGTTTAATTTAAAGTTTAGAAATAAAAAAATATGTCAGATGATTTTGTTATAAATATGTGTATGTAAAGTATTTTCTCATTTGTGTCCGATGTTTACTTATTTAATGAAGATAAAAAGTAATTTACTACCACATAGATGTTGTCCAGTTTTGTGAAAACACACTAAAGACAAAAATGTATTTAATTTTTTTAAAGAACTTAAGAACTTTATTACACATAGAGAACAAACACAGCAAAGTCAGAAATAATGTGATTCGCCAAGGGGAAGGAACTTCCTGTACAGGCGAAAAAGAAATTATGTAGATAAATAATATATTACAAATTACAACAACACAAACACACAACTGTATAAAAACAATATCTAAATAACTAAATAGTGATGCCAGTAAGCTGGTAAACCATTAACTAAATATGCTTCATTGAAGTGAAAAATATAAATCCAGGTCGTCGATATTAATAACTCAAATAAATTTCTTTTGAACACTGAATATTTATTAATGGAGGCTAGATTTAAAAGTATACTATTGTATAATTTTGGTGCGAGGTAAAAGAAATGCTTACAAAAAATTGATTTAGAAATTTTAGGAATTTGATAAGTTGCCATGGCTCTAGTATTATATGGTCTTGCTAGAGTGTTAATTAGAGATTTATTACGATAAAGATATAGTATAATACGGAAAAAAGCATTGTGACAAGGAGGCAATAATTTGAGTAATCTAAAATTATTAGGATATGACTGCTGATTTAAAATTTTGAATATTTTATTTTGAATAGAAATTAAAGGTTGGAGATTGGATTAATTTAAACATTTTGAAAATTTATTTTTAAATATTTGTTGTTTGGTATTTAAAACTGGTTTTGAGGATGGCGCAATAATATATAAATTTAATAAATACTCTAAACTGAATAAGTCCTGCTAATTTTTTTCTGGCTAATTGAGTGATGTAGGTAACGCCACAAGACAAAATTTCACAATTGTTTTTAGTTGGGCTTTATTTTTACAAGGGATAGTTTTTACTTTGTCTTTTTTTAAGTTTTCTCCCTTTCTCGTAACCTAACCCATAGGCATACGAAGATCATAGTTTTAGTAAAATGGATATTTTCGTAAATTTGCTGCGTTATTATTTTTATAGAATGTTTTTCCACTTCGAGTACCTTAATAGGCAATTTAATGATAGACATAAGAAACTGTGACGCCTTTAAAAATGAAGGTTATTTTATGAACAAACACCATATAACCTTAAAATTAACAAGATTAAATTTTTATTGTTTTTATGGTTTATAATATCCACATTACTGTTTCCTTAATCAAAAGAAAAATATATTTAATTTGAAAATGATAAACAATGGTTTTGGGTTTCTCAACTTCTGATGGGATTTTTGTAAATTTTGGTTTGTGGCATACCAAATCAATGATTTCAAGGTGATTTATGGTTTTGATTTTATTATTGTCAGAATAAAGGAAATTTGGAGAAAAAAGGAACAGAAATGTTAAGTCTTAAGCACGGTTTTTGAAATCATGCTCCAAAGCCGTGTCCTTACTTGCAGATAGAAAAGTTTGAAAAGTTACCTTTGTCAAGGTGAAGTGCTATGAATGATGATTTTGAAATCTTTGATTCAGAGGTCAGGACAAAAGGCATGTCATTGATTAAACAATACTAGACAAGCGCAATTACTGATTTGTTTCACAGAGCACTGGATAAGTGTTCGAGAATATTTTCCAGATGTGGGTTTCTTACTCTTTTTCTACAATTCTTTTTTATATATTCTCCTAATTATTCTTTTTATTCCCTTTTCATGATCATCTTTAAGGATGTAAAAAAAAACCGGTTAAACCGAAAACCGGTTTTCAGTTGCAACCGGTTTATGTCCTGTTCTTTGAAAACCGATGGCTTTATTTTATTATATGTTTTGATACTAAATAATATTGTTAACCATCTGTAAACGACCGCAAACAATTTTTTAAAACCTTGTTTTTATCATTTTTTTTTTGCTTTTTGAAAATCTATTTGTTATACGTAAATAACCTTAATACGTTTCAAGTTTTGAAAAAAACCGGTTTTTCGGTTTTAAAATAATGTTATTTTAGCCGGTTTAAACTGACCGGTTTACCCGGGAGGAAAAGAAACTGTTTAGGAGAACCGGTTAATTTGAAAATTTTGACATTGCTGTGTTGTTGCTGCTCTTGTCTTCTTTATTTTTCCTCTAGTCTCCTTTATTTCTCCTAAATTTTAGATGGAATATAGAAAACCCAAAAATCAAGGAATTGATACTCTTAATTCAGGCTATTCAATTCCCTTGTAAATTACTGTCATAGTGTAATCGTCCATAGATCTTATGTAGTGTAAAAACATATTCTATACCATATTATCTGTATGATATTATACACATACGTGCCAAGGGCTGTCCCTAAGTCATAAACCGTCAAGAGAATGATTAATTTTTCAGATGTCATTAAAAATGCTTTTAAGTATTCGAATTTATTTTCTTTACTTTTATGAAAAGGGTGACTATAAGGTATTTCTGATGTTAATTAAACACACTAACTTTGTGTTTTTGAAGCTCAACCCTTTTTCCGACAAAATAACAGAAAAGTAAAATTAAAAATTTAAGCGGTGTTCTGACTCACCCAAACCTGCGGAGTAAATCGGAACAGAGTTAAAATAAATAAAAAAGGGATAGCAAGTTTTTAAAAGTTTTGTGTTCGTTCAAAATTGGAATAGCAGAACGAGAACAAATATTGCAAATAAAAATTTTATCCAAATTATTTTTATTCCTCAACTTCACGTTGAAAGTTGAAAAGAGTTCATTTTACCCAGTTTTACGTAACATTGGAATACCAGACCACCAGTCCAATTTCGCCGCCATTATCTATTGACATAGTTTCTTGATTAGATTAGTTAGCTAACTCGTTTTGTTTAATCTCCAGTTTTGTGAAGGTAAAATAATTTTAGCAGATTTATTTACTATTAATCTTTCTTTAATCGTTTTTGGAAAAGTCTTCTTGAACAGAAACGAAAAACATGAAATTCCCTTGTTTCTTATAGTTCATTAAAATTTAAAGTTTATAAAAAGGACTGGAAATATTTTGTCCCACTGATAGGTTCATGAAAAAAAAATTGAGTAATGTAAGAAATATAGCATAGAAAAAATTAATCAGTCATTCAAAATCGGGTTGAACCTATGAGCGCCGTATTTATAATTCTCCGCCTGTATCTACATAAATTTCTCCCCCTTTGAGCTTTGATTCAAACATGACGTTAAGATCGTAAAAGGAAGAGCAAATATACGGAAATCTCACCCCCACTTTCTCCTTTCATTACATTAAAGTATACTTTTCACGTCTTCTTAAAGCGGTGTAGGGAAATTCCTCGGTTGATCCCAGCGCAATCGTGTTGATAGGTCATCGTGTGATTTTTCAAAACTGAGATAATCCATGCGGAATATGGCATCGATCATAATGGTCTCATTCACTGCATTTGACCAAACGTCCGTTCACACCCTTTGGCTAGTTCGTCGACACGCTTTTCTACCTTCTTATCGTGCAAGGGTGAAGATAATGATGTGAGAAAAGACAACCACTTGACTTTCTTTGGGATGGAGCAAACGGTAAGGGATGGGAAACCGACATTGAAAATAAATTTTTGGTCTAGTTCTTTATACGTTTTCAGTTTTAGAATCTTCTATTGAAAGTCATAACGAATACTAAAAATATAAATTTCTCTTGTGATCGATTTCCATCTTAAATTTTAGAATCCAAAAATGAATTTGTCTTCTGGTCAAGTTCTTTCCATTTTGTATTTTAGAATCCAACATTGAAAGTACACTTTATATTTCGGTTGTATTTTTTCTATTTTACGTTATAGTAGAATCCGACATTAAGAGTCAATTTCTTTTCTCGTCAAATTATTATTATTTTCAATTTTGGAATTAATTCTTGGTCTAAAGAGGTGGTCACAATAGAATACGGGGAAAAGAATTAGCAAATAAAAATTTTCTGTGGAAATGAGTTTGAAATCTTTAAATTAGTTTAGAAACTTTTTTACCGAAATTTGTTTTAAGTTTGTTATAAATGATGTCCGACGTACCTATAAATGAAATTATGTTATTTTTATAGGAATAATAAAATTTTCATTTTTCTTGTTATGATTTTTAAGCCCTAATATGGAGGCTTGTTCCATTAAACCCTAAATTAACCAACCAACCAAATATAGTTCTGATTAAATACGTCGCAATGTTTCCTTTCTTTTATCTTCAAATAACTTTGAAAGGTATTTCTAGTTACGAGAACTGAGTGTACCATATAATATTTAATACAGCTATAATTTCTGTTATCTTAAATAAATAAAAATAAATAAATATCGATTATTATTGGTGTTAAAAACATTTTCATATATAAGCTTGGTTCTCCTTTAAACAACCATTAAAACAGGTTTTTACATTGTAAGAAAACAATTTCAAATTGTTATAGTTTTTTAAAGGGTTTTATAGTTTTGAAATAATACATTCTGCTCACACTGATTCAAAAACCTGACTATAGAAATCTAGACTATGGAAATATGGTTTGCGATAAAAGATTTCCTGGTATCGCTTTATTGGGAGAACCCAATGATCCACCCACACTAAGTACTTTTTAGGAAAGAGGCTCGTCTTTATAAAACCTCCCGAAAAACCTTGAAGACTTTACTGTCTACCGGAAGATTGAGGTTGCTACAGATTTTAATGGTGTGGTGCGTAGGAAGTTAAAGGATTAAATGATGGTGGCCCCGGAAAAATCGAGTTTGGACGTAACCCTATCCGTTTTTAAAATACTAAATCAAACAAGCTGGTTTCATCGAGACATACTTTTCGTATTTCGTAATGTTGCTCAAATTTTAAGTTACATCTTTTCGAAATGTATATGCGTGTTTAGGGTAGACAATAATGGTATGTTTTCTATACTCCCTCTATTGTAAAGGAAATTATAGGTGGGATTTAACGTAAGGTTAAAATAAAAATCCATAAAAAGAGAAACTTAACTACGGGAATTAAATGTTTCCCGTCCTTCTATCTTCTTCCTAACTATGTATTCTTATTCGTGTATTTCTAAACCCCTTTCAATAGAATTCAATACTGCTAGTTTCCTGACAAGGGTTTTAATCCTTAAGCCGGAAAAAATTATGAACAATAAATTTTGTTTCTTAATACTCTTAGCGAAATGCATAGTAACCCTTATCATTCAAGATATTTTAGGATGTGGGGGATAATAAAAAAACACCTGATGTATCGAATTTTCCTATTTAATCTTGGATATTTCATTTTTTTTATCTAAATTTGGGATAGTAAGTATTCTTTATAGTTGGATTATTAATGTAAACCTGGTGTACACTGTATAAAAGTAGCCTAATGAAAGATAATCCTTTTTCCGTTCTATGTTATAAAACCGAGGAAAAAAGTATTTTTCATTTGGAGATCATACTTTTTTATATGATGAAAAATTCTTGCCTTTACACATTTTTAGCTTATTAATACCTAAAAGGATATGTTAAAATATATGTTAATTTTACTCTTGAGTTTTGGATAAAAGAGATGACGTTAATTTCATGGAAATTGATTGTGAAATAGGGAATTTGTTGGAACAGAAGGGAATTATAATATATATTTTTATTCTTAATTTTAAACGAATTTATTTTGTTTAGGTAGACTGTAAAGCTAAGTTTTACAGAAAAATTTATTACTGACTTTTTTTCTAATTCTATCTAAAACACCCTTTATCGTCATTCCAAAACACTTTTTTCTACGTCTCTATTGTTTCTTTTATTCTCTTTCTTCTCCTCTCTTTAAAATTTTATTTAATAATTATCCTTTCTATCTTCAAATTATTTCTCTTCTCGTATTCTCTTCCTCTCTTATTTTCTTCAATTACTATTTCTTTCACATTATCTTCCACCATCTCTTTCTCGGTCATTTTCTCTAATTCTCCCCTTTATTGTCCTTTTACTCTCTTTTATGATTTCTAGTAGTATTCTCTCTTTTATTATACATTTTTACTTTCACATTAATTTCATTTTTATTGACTCTGTCTTAACTGCTCGCTCACTCTTTTTTTTCATTTTCTTCATTTTTTATTAAACTCCCAATTTCATTCACTCTCGCTCTCTTTGATTTCATTTCTTACTCCCTCATTAATTCTTTCTCTAATTTAAAGAACTACAAGGGGGATGCTAAAAATGAGAAAAAATCATAAATACAAATTAATTATCTTGTCTCCACAATCTAGACATAAAATGCATCCTCTTTTATGTTGCTTTTCTGAAAACATTTTTTCTAACCAAATTACTTAGAAAACTAAAATGGATCAAGATTTATGTTCAAACACTGATAATATATCCGCAGTATCCTCTCAATCCAAGCGTTTATGTTACGGTTATGACTATCTCAATTGTTTTTCAAAAACACTTTTTGCATTCCCACTTCGATGTTGATTTCACAAGGTACGGTACTCAGACCAGTGTCAGCTAAGGTACTATTTATTCTAGTTAGTAGTAATTTTGCTGAAAAAGGTTTTAAGAGAAGCAATTCAAGGATAATAAATTATCTTTCTAGATTGTGACGACTAGATAATTAATTTTTATTTTTGTTATTTTTTCATTTTTTAGCCTCCTCTCTTGTAGTTCTTTGGATTAGAGAATGAATGAGAGGGTAAGAAATGAAATAATAGAGAATGGAAATTTGGAGCTTGGGGGAAAATGGATTGAAAGGAATGAATAAAAGAAAAGAATGAAAGAGAGGATAAGATAGAGAGTTATAATCAAAATGGGACTTATGTGTGATAGTAAACTTTGTACAAAAAGAGAGAATATACTATAAAGTAATTTGTTTTAAAACTTCTTATCTATCTCATTTGTGGTAGGGATAGCGCCTCTGCATTTCTGGAAATACACTCTTTGTATTCCCATCGGTCATGAAACCTTAGGACAGAGTCGACTAAGTTTTTACTAACGGAAGAGTACCAAAAGAAGAGGTAGAGCGAAAGGATGGACGCTGGCCAAACCCCTTCTTTCCTCTGTGTGTTCTAACCGCAAAATGCCTCTCCTTTGTAATTTCCTGTAACAAAAACTTAGCTGACACTACCCTGTTGGTAGCAGCTCGAGAACAAACGTCCCTCGGCCAGCCTCTCACGCGATAGCCCGGCCTTATCACAGCGCACTTAAGGCGAGAAGTGAACTATCTCGCCTTTATCAAAGCAGTAATGAGCACTACGCTAAACGTTTTCTCACCTCTCCAGTCTCACTTTATCGGGTCGGAAAGTAGAGACCGCGCCGATGCAGAATGAAGCGATGAAGGAAGGCTCAAGGGCTATTGTCAAACTGTTTGACTGTATCAATTTTCTACTCGAAAGGTCGATGATTGAAAACAATGTATGCGGTCGCTTGATTTGAAGCTCGACTTGAGAGGGGATCACTTAGTAACAGCTTAACTAGCTTTAAAAAAAGAAAACTGCGTTTAAAGGTTTTTATGTGAAGTATGAGTTCATTGGAAACAAATGGATTTTCTTTATGAGATGGGTTGGATTTGAATGAGTTAACGGGCGTTTTAGCCCCTGTGGAAAAGTAATAGGGCTATTATTTTAAAAAGAATATAATATTTTTATTGCTTTCAGTTTTGCCTGTTAACATTTTTAAGCAGTAAATTTATAGTATTTTCATGTCGAAAATAGAATAGTTATCCTGTCAATTGAACTGGCATTTATCATTGAAAAGTCAATAAATTAGTCAATTAAGATCTAATTAATTAATTTCATACATTAAATTTAATAAAGAAACCTCTTATATTAAAACTTTTAAGTTAGTATTTTGTGTTTTTGGAGGAATTGTTTAATTGTAATAAAAAATAGAAAAAATACAAGAAAGTGATAGTGTTTTAAAAACAAGGATGTGAGTTAGGGTGGCCCAATTTTTTTCAGATAGAAATCTGGGCACCTTCTACTTTTTTTCGAATAGTTAATAGAAACTGACCGCCAAAATTTCAGCTCTGTATTTGGATTAGAAGTCGATGACCAAATGGATTAAAAATTTTCCAATTCAATGTAAAGATAAAAAAATTAAAATATTTAAAAATATAAAAATATAATTGAGAAAAATTTAAAATATGTCCCATTAGTATACGGAAAATATAACTGTTGGACTCAATTTCAAATTATTTTGTACATAACCCTTTTTCATGATAGTTCATCAATGACATGGATTTTTTAGAAATCTGAAATTGGTAAAAAAAACACATATGTTGATAAAATTTAATGATAACTAACAGTGATTTCTAATTTAAAATTATTGGTTTTTAAGAAAAATGTGGAAAAAGCTTCCGAATCACATTCCAAGAGTTACCAGAGTTTTTGTTTCCTTACAATACTTTACGTCCTTTGGTCATCTCTTTCTACTTTAGATACAGAGCTCAAACTTTGCAAGAAGAGTTTTCTCAGCAAATTCAAAAAATTGAAAGGGTGCCCTGGCGATTTCATTACGCTTAATTTTTTCCCATAGAAAGTGGTCCATTCTTATGTATTTCTTTTTACTAAAACTTAAACGTATTAATTGAAATGATAATTATGATGTTTAAAGGGTTAAAATCATTTTAAAATTTTGTTTAGCAAAACATTAAAATCTATGACCTAAAAACTATTTTTTGCTTTCGTTCAACTCACTTACTTTTACGTCATTCCCGTTGAAACGGTATAAGGTTTTATGACAATATGAAGTGTGCCCCGTGAATCACAGAGAAACAAACGACTAGAAATATAATAGAGTTGTTTATCAAGATTTGAATTCAGTTTCAAAACAAAAAAAATCTATAAATTTTGATGTATAGCTAGTTCCTACTTCGCAATGGATCTGAGGGTAAAATATATAGTTCAAACTTTTGAGACGCTTTCTCTTACCAAACCATCAATCTTTACCGAAAAATATTTTCTCCTATTTCCCTTCAGGCAATCTTGTTTATGATACCAAGCTTTCAAAAACGCGCTTTCCTATTGTAAATCTTGAATATTTTATGTTGCAGTAACTCACTAGTTTGTTGTGGGACTTTCAACGATCTATTAGATCGAAACGGGCCAGAATAGATATATAAAATGCTCGGATAAACCATTTGTGTTTGTCAAATACTGGATTTTGTTCAACATGCTTTATATAACTTCACAGTTGTGTTAGCCCCAATATAATGGTAAAAATGTAAATTTAATACATAATGAGAACTTCATGGAAATACGTAAAGGGCAGAATATCCGAACAAGAATTAATTTATTCATAATGTTTATAGTATCTAACCCTTTATTTTATATATTGTTGAGATAAGCCGTACTAAATTAAATATTACAGCTATGTAATAGGGAAAATTATTAATTTCGGTAGTTCAAATATTATGCTTTGTTTTCTTAGAGTTATTTCTATGAGAAAGACGTCTAGACGCAAAATTAATTTATTTTCGGTTATTTACTATGAAAAGAATTTCAACATCATTTGGCTACATGCAAGTTTTACCTGTCCAGAATTTGATAGGAATACTAATTAAATAACCTTTTCTGCACTAACAATTTTATTCTTCATTTTCATCCGTTGTAAGCAAAATTATTTTAACTGTCGAAAAAAGCTCTCACAGTTGCCATGTTGAAATTTACCCCTTTCGTCATTCGAAAAGTATATTAATGTACGAAAATTTAAGTTGAATTTAAGATAAACCCCTAGATAAACAGTTTAGTTTTTGAATTCTTTTCTATTCTCATCTTCCTCCATTCTCTCTAAAACAAGAGAAGCATTTTAATTGCAGGGAGAGAAGCTATCATCGGCGATGAAAGTCCATCAGCCGCCCGCTAGGAAACATTCAATTTGGACTGATTGGAACACACACGAAAAAAGCTCCACCCAATAATGAATCCGAATACCAAGTGGCCGTTTAGAGCCTTTAATTAATTTATTTGCTTAATTTATTGTTTGCGATCTTTGAAGGAGGCTATTTTTCCCGATGTAAACCAGTTTACCGAGTAGATAAGCTTTGTTGTACAATTAATCAATCATCTTTAGCGACCGTAATGATGGAGAAGCTCGTTCTTGTTTTTTAGGGCTACCCTTAGTTGGTATTCCTGGAGTGGCTTACGGTAGCATCCCTGGATTTCTCATTTCATCCGCTTATTGGGAGCGAGTAACTTTTTATTTATTGCTTCTTTGCTGGCCATAGGTATCTATAAAAGTAGAAAATGATTGACCATGATGTTGTATTTGAGGTTAACGTATCAACTGAGAATTAAAAAGGTTTAGTTTAATTAAACCATATACATATATCATTAAGATGGATTTTCCGTTTATTTTTTTTTCGAAAATCATAACAGATTAATGTCCTTACTCTGTGAAAATTTTCAAATTATTATAGTGTGAAAAACAATATTGTTAGAAAATTTGCAAGTCATAGTACACTGTAAAAAATTGTCTCTGTACGTATTCTTTTCCGTGATTTTTTCACAGAATGATGCCGTAATCTAGAAAACGGAATTTTAACCATGGAAATTTTCACATTTTCCCGAGCTTATCCAGTGTATTCTTACGCCTGTAACACAAAATCTTAACTTTCCATATTGAGACTACGGACGTATTTTTTCAGTAAAGTGGGATTACTTTAGATTATAAAGTTTTACAATCATTTAAAAGTGAATATACATTTTAAATGTTCTTAAATCACAGCAATTAAATCCACAGAACAGCTTTCTTCTAACGTGCACGTCCACCGAGATAGAAAACTATTTTATCTAATAAAGGAAATAATTAAAAAATAAATTCACCAAAAATATTTTTAATCTTTTGGAAATCCATATCAAGAACTAAGGAAACAGCGTGAGGCATTAATACAATCATAAAAGTAATAAACGTTCAGCACTACTTTTCCTTTATTTACCTGACTAAGTTTATATAAAATATTTAGCACTAAAGCAGTTATCAAATAAACTAGCCAAGTGGTCGAGTCGTGGGATTTCAAATCCCAATAAGGCTGCGCGATCGGGTACAACCAAGCGCAACATTTATTATTAGATTAAAATTTTATAAAAAGTTGTACTTATAAGACGGGAAGAGAAAAAAACAGACGTATCCTCAAATAGGATAAAGGACGTCTACTTAAATAATGGAAATAATCCGGCAACAATGCTGCAGGGCAATTTCCATTTTCTGAAAAAAAAAATTGTAGGTTCTCTAAAGGTAAAAGGTGTTATGATTATAATTAAATTTAATACAGCTCACCTCCTTAGCTGCTTCTCCTGGTAGGCTTAATACCTTTTATTAGTATACTTTTATAAATTACTTGTAATTAATTATATATAAATTACTTGTGACACATCTTTCCTTTTAATTAGTCGGTACACAAAATACAATTTTTTGAATCTCAATTTTTCGTGGTTAAAATCTTTATTGAAATACCAATATTCATCAATTGAATGATATTTGATTATAATTAGAAAAATATGCATATTGACTCAGCATACAAAAAATTTACCTTAAATTTTATATTAGATAAATCCAACAATATCAAATATTATCCAAATAGTCCATTTTTATCTTTTCTTTCAGAAAGGATACATCCACACGTGCCATGGTGATTACCAAATTGAGCCAACATCATCAAAAGAACATCTGCTGCATTTGTTGAGTGAAAGGAAGACATGTCATCACACGGGTAAGCTAAAACTCAAATATGTCGTCTTCTAAATGATGTGGTTTACATATTTAGATATACTACAACATTCTTTGTGTCTAAATGATTTACGTAATTAAAATAGGATACCCAGATCCGTCTTTAATTAGAGCTTGCTTTCCATTCATTTCCACAAGATGGAGTAATTTTCTTAAACTAGTTACCTTTCAATTAATTTAAACATTAGGCGACTAGGATAAATTCTTGTTACAACTTGTTTAAAAGTTTTCAACTTCGGAGATTTATACCAATTTCCTTTAATAAATCAGGGTTTTTTTAAATAAACTCGTATTTAACTTGGTTTGATCTTTCAAGTTGAATCAGGCTTTTTTCTAGCCGATTATACCGTATTAAAGATAACAATGCTACTGTGCCGTCTGGTTTCCATTTAATGCGATACCCCCTTTTGCCTTTCTTTACTCGCCTCCGGTTCCTGGAGCAAAATTCATTTTCGTTTCTCTGCTCAGCTGAGATAATAGAGCATTTAACCAATAGAAAAAATTATGTATGGATGTTTTGTTCTGTGATGCTTTTAGATAGCTTAGTATTGTAATGGGTTCTTTTGCCTTGGGTTTTATTACGTATCATAAAGCGAATAACTATGCAATTAGTGATGTATCCTGCAGTTTAACACTGGACAGATTTCCCTTGAAAATTCGTTATTTAGTTTATTACAGAATTTAAATCTGATAGCATCGTTTTAACTAACTACCGTTATGTTATTCGGCTTTAGTAAAAAGTATTTTGTTTTGTATTGATTCACTTTACTACTTCCTAGTTCTTTTACCGATAAATATTGTAAGGTCTTTGCTAGTGTCTCATTTGTGTAGATGGTCTAATGGCTACTTTTTTGGAAGGGAGAATCCAGACGAGTTTGTGTTAATGAAGAATAAAACCGTCAAAGAGTAATGGAAACCTGAAAAGAGGAAAGTCGAGGTCCTCGTCTACTTATTTCCAAAATAACTTTCAACTTCATAAAAGCTAAAAATAAATGCGTTTAAGAAAAATGGCTGTTTTTCATAAAGAAATGGTAGTAACCACCATTAAGAGTGAGAATCTGCTCATATTGCAATTAAAACCCCTTCCATAAACTTTCATTGTTTATTTTTAAATGTCACTCAAACTCATTTTGAAAACCGTAATGCCTCATTTGTTTTTAGCTTTCAAGATCTTTTTATAATATTTTATGAACAGTATGAGAGAAAACATAAAAAATATAAATGGTACTTACTTTAAGACTGTCCTGTAATCAGGTAAATTTATGTTTGCTCAATAAATGCAGAAGGGGAAAGTCCGGGTAATTTATCTGGCGCATCATCTATTTTTCACCTGGCATCACCAACTTTTGATCTATTCATCCATAACCTCGCGAAAAGATTTAAGACCCCCTCCTATAAACAAACAAAAAATTGGGTTTATTCGGGAGCAAATTGTTTTCTTTTCTGCGTCCAATGAATCCACCCGACATACCAGGTATTTTTCATTTATTCGCCCAGAGCCTCGCCAAAAAATATCGGAACCTTTCTATAAATAAACCCGTATTATAAACGCTCAGAATCTGTCCTTCCGTAGATTGCGTTTATTTGCGTGCAGAAAAATACTCCTCCTAAAGGAATCGGTTTTGAAACAAACGCGACCCTCCGTGCAAACACACCGCAGCACTTCTGAACAAACAAAACCGAGACACGCTCAAATGAAAAGAGACGTCACAATCCGCGGAAGCCAGGCTTCCCCTTGAAGACACGACTCTTCGATGATTAGACTCTTTTAGCGACTTTCTTTCATAAAAGAAGTCGCATTGAGAGTAATGCGATTGACAATGAGAGTGAACTTGGCATTAGAATTCAATTAAAGCGCCAAGCGTTCTCAATAAGGAGACCGGTTGGAGTCAGGGTGAACCAGATGTACTCTGTGTTTAGCTTTGTTTCCGATGAGCTTTGGGGTGGATAATTGTGTGGCAATTAATTTATTCATTAAACGAGCCAATGATGCTTTTTATGCTTGCTTTTTACCGCTATTTTACAGTTCGTGGAAAGAAGTGGGTGGATTTAAATGATCGCATTTAGTGTCCTCTTAATGTTTTAACCTCCAATTTTCGTTTTAGACGTATTTAAAGTCGTGAAAGGAAAGATTAGGTTCATTATATACCTGCACTCAATATAAATTTTTGTATAATGAAGAGATTCTAGGATTTTTAACTAATTAGTATTGATGTTGACATTAACTACATTTTGGTAGATTTGGTTTCTAGAGTGCCTTAGGTAGTATGTGCTGTTACTCGAAAGGTTTTATGTTATTAGATTCTCCATTAAAAGATACAACATTGTCAAACAAAAGGTAAGATGTTGGAAGACTCAAAAGATGGACTCAGAATAAAAACGTAACTATAATATTTGAAAAGAATCATTCATTAATTACATTACGAAATTATATATACATTACAGACATTAAATATACATTTCCCCCTCCTTTCCATTTTGACCATTAACTAAGAATATAGAATTCCGAATTATTATAAGTTTAAGATGATGATGACACGAATGGGTTCCTTCATTTAGCATTGTAGTCGATAACATTCAACACATGCTAAAAATGTGTTATATTTAAGATTAAAGGACTCTGAAAATAACTACATCAAATATACTTATAAAAGTTCATTCTGTAAACAAACTTTAATGAAAATGTATTTTTCAAAAGCATCAAGGAATTTTTTTAAAAACTTTGCAGGAAGTATTGGCGCTAATGGACGATTATTAAGTTCCTCTTCTAAGGGACTCAAAAAGCCAATAATTTCAATTTTTAAATTTTCCTTCGAATGTTAATGAAGAAACCATAAAGGTTAAGAGATCACAAAAAATGTTTTCCTTAAAAATCTTTTAATTTTCAACACTTAACTTAACCTTTGAAATTTTTGTTTTTACAATGAGTAGATTCAAATAAATGTGAAAATATAAATGCAATGCAAAACATTTACGATTGTTACACATGGTTGTTCTATTGTATTGATTATGCCTAACAAAAGCATCATTTTTATTATACGGGGACGTCCATAATGTTTTGGCACATTAAAAAACATCTTTTACATTTCTTCTTTACATCTTTTACATTTCTTCCTTACATCTTTTGCATTTCTTCTTTACATCTTTTACAAACTTTCATGCTTTTGTGAAGGTGGTGTTTTGTATTGAGCTTATTTTTCCCGTTAAAATATCGTCTTTTCTATTTCATCCTAAGTACTGCGATTTCAGCACGGCTCCTATGTTCTTTAAATCCTCTTTCCCCAAATACATATTTTGGATTCTTATTGAAGTTCTTAGTTCAGGATATTTTAGACAAAAATATACCTTCGACTAACTATAGGATATTGTTTGAAATAAAACTTGTTTGCCACACAGTAGCTCTAAGTAGATACGGAAGTCTCGTTTGCTCATAACAATGTGGTCTCTAGTTTTGTATCAGTTTTCTGCGGTGGCAAAATTCTAACACCTACATCAAAAATTTTAAACACCTATTTAGACTTCACTAATTTTAAGAAAACAAAAATCGCATTCGCAAAATATTGTTTATTATTATTTTTTAAATATATTTTAATGAATTGGGAACTTTATGCACACACTTTATACTTTATTTAGTAGTTTTCGTTTTGTTATCCTCGGAAATATCAAAACGTTAGTGCTCCGTATTAAAATTCCTTTGTCATGAAACAAAATTACTTATTAAGAATTAAAATCGCGAAACACTTTATCTCTCATTTTGTTTTCTTTTATTAGATTAAGCAGCAAGGGAAATCGACTAAGATTGAGAAATTAAGTTTGATCTGGCTTTTTGGATTTTTGTAACTGTTTTTTTTGAAAAAATGCTGGAATTCACAACCATTTTGTTGATTTTAATCCTATCTTGAAGGGTTAAGAGTAAGTTTCCCACAACCCCCCATACCCGCTTACAAAAACCTATGTCGCGTTAGGGGTGCTTTTCCGACCCCCCCGTTCCTATATGACTCTGAGTATGATGACGTAGAGGTGTTCTACCTATCTTAAAAGTTCTGAAGCATTTATCTGAAACACTTTGTATAGTGTTAAGGTAGTTTCATCAACACAGTAAAAATCATATTTATATTTCTAAGACACTTCAATAATTTCAAGAAAACTAAAGGTTAACATCACATTTTCTACACAGGGGCCATTCACAAATTTATCACACAATTTTCCAGCGCAAGGCATTTGCTCCCATCGTTCTTCCACGTCATTAGAGGTAACTTTTCCGGGACCCCCCTCCGCTTTCCCTATAACTCAATTATTATTAGTTCATATGAAAGTTGAACTTATTTTAACGTTTTAATTTTCAATCACCATTCTACGGATTCGGGATCTCTCTCCTTTTATCTCTATTAAATCAATATAAACGATAAAAATGTATCTTTGAGTGAAAGTTTTTCGATGTATAGTTACAATGTTTTATCACTACTGTCATACTGTGCCGCACATTTTGTCCTCAACCCTATCATTGGGTCATAATTTATGAATGGTCACAAAACAGCAGGGAAAAGTGTTGTACCGTGGTCCTACATTGTTTCTAGCTAAACGTTTTGGAGTATGTATATGAGTAGACACGTAGTTAGCATCCTTACAACCAGAGCTCTCAGTCTTACTAAATTTTTATTAAAAAGTTTTAAAATTTTAGATAATGTAAGTAAAAACTGATTTTGCCCATCAAAAGTAAATTTTCTCTTCTAAGCTATTAGTTTAAAAATTACAAATTCTATGATCCAGTAAGTTTTTCAGTGTATTGTTTCAGCTATTATATTATGGATTGAAAATGAGGCTGGGGGTAAACATAACATAGTTCGCAGAAATTTTTCAGTAATGGATCAAGTTATGTAGTACCTTGTACAGAAGGAAAACGTTGTACCTAGGGCCTACCCAAAATACACTTAACTACCTTCAGTGACAAAAAAAACATTCTGATGTCTTTTATTACATTGGTATCTTTATTTTAAGAGCTGGGTAGGATTTAGTTTCACAACTAATTTTAAACGAAATCTATAATTTTGTGATCAAAATCAGTGTTCTAAAAAGTTTATGCTAAAAAGTGCTCCAGAGAGCTTAGAGAAAATTCCAATGGGACTTCACACGATTAGATTTCATCAGGTAATTCCAAATTTCTTAATTGTTTCTAATAGTATTACAAAACAGCTTAATCATACAAATTTATGGAGAAAATAATTTACTGAGCTTTCCATTACCATTTAGGAAAACAATACAATAAGTATCTGAAAACTTTCATCTTTCATATTTAGATGTAATATTTTTATCTCGATGAAACTCGAAATTTTAATTTTAACTTTCTTCGCATCTTTGAAATGATCGCTTAAAACACAGTGCAAAAATGTATGCGAATTTCATTCTGTTGCTAGTCAGAACGGAACAATTCTATTATGAAGGATGGAAACTAAAATATTATGAACTGCAAAAATAAATATTTCTTAACTAAAAAATTATATTCGGCTACGTCGTATCCATAACATAATACTATGTCAATCTAATATTCTGGAGCTAAAAGTAACTCGGAATTTTTTTTCGTTTCAGTTAGTTGAGAGAATAATGTGATTTCTCGTGAAATGACTAGAGTAAATAATGCAATTAAAAGATAGAAAACTCTATCTTCAGATAGAAGAAAACTAAAGCGTCTCATCGCTGGTAATTTAGTTTGTGGAAGGTTCTTGAAGATAATTTGATATTTAGAGAAATTCTCCAATGCGGATAGGAAAATTGTGCGAATGGTAAAACGAAAATCTAATCTAAAGCGAACGAGAATATAATTTTTCGACTTCTTTAAACAAATTTTTACGAAAGAAGCGACGAATAATATTGATTTAACAGGAATACATTGTGTTATATGTATATTAGGATAAATGTAATTGAAATATTGTTTAAGTGACAGACAAAAAAAATATAAACACATCTATGCTTTTATGCAAATATTGTGTGTCATTAAAGTGTTAAAGATAATTTTTAAATCTATTTTGCTCCAAAGAGTATTAATAAATACTTATAAAGTGTCAAAAAGTATTATGAGGCATTTAATACAATTCAGATTTCTCCACAAGCCAAAGAAAGCAAATGAAAGTAATTTTGTGCGGAAAAAAACTTTTCTTCTGCGATATATTTTCTTTCTAAGGGAAAGTAAAGAAATTATTATTTTAGTGCGATCAACCCACATCTGTTTTCTTTACTATTTTCCCATTCTATTCTATTTATTTTGTTACAACTCGAAGAATAAAATTGGAATACTTTTTTTGCCAAAAAAATTGCAATTTGCATTCTGTTTTTAAATTGCTGGTTTATAGTTTATAGAGATATTTAAATACTTATTTCCGTCTCATAATTTTCTTTTAAGAGTTATATTGATAGGGTAATTTTTATTTTGATATCCAAATTCTCCTTTTGTCCCAGTTTTCTGCTTTCATAAAATCATGAAATATATATTCTTATTATAATATTATCTTATTATAATAAATCCTTTTACCTGCCGATGTTTCCAAATGGGAACATCATTTTAGGGAATTTTTTACCACTTAATTTTTCATGCAGGAATTTGATACTTGGTAGAGAGCAACTCAAAGTTATTTTACATGCAAAAGTTTTTCACGTGCAATTTAATCCTTTTTGTAGAATTAACATCAAAATTAGAGATTTTTGGATCTTCCAAAAGTTGCACAAGTTTCAACTTGTGAAAATTTTAAATAAATTTAGTTTTAAATAATTTTGCTGTGTTTAGGTAGCTTAAGTACATATCTTCCCATTTGGTTTGACATAATAGCTTCATATTCCAATTTTAGAGAGTAATTACCAATATAACGTATATGTTCCCAAATGGGAACATCGGCGTTTGGGGTGTAGTATTTGAGGGGATTTTTATAACATGCAAAATTCAAGTTATTCCCTATTTTCTTTAATTGTTTGAAATTCAAAAGTCTGTAATTTTTATTTTTTCACCTGATTTATGGAGAAATAGAAAATGCCAAATCTTTATAGCATATTCTTACACTTGTATATATGCAAAAAGCATATTTGGAGTGCTTTTGAGGACTTGCGCATATATTTTGTTCAAGTACTTTTTTACATAAAAACTTTAGGAATAAAATTGAAGAATTTTGAAAATAAGGAAAAGTGTGTACATCTAAAATTACTCTTCTAACGTAAGTTGGATGTAATAGATATGTGGTTGGGTTCGGAATCTTCCATGAGAAACATAGATTTAATGAATCAATGGAGATAATTATGATAATCACTTTTGAAAGCTAATTAGATTTGAATGCAATTAGTGGAATTTATGCTAGATATCCGTATAGAACCGTAATTAAAACTAATTTTTCACACAGAAACGTAACTGTTTAGCTTCTAAGCGCATGGGAACACTCCTATGTATTTTTTATACCAAAATATTACCCATAGTGCAGGAAAAATGTACGGAAAAGCTTCGCGTACGTAATAAACATGTCAATTTTTTCTTATGAAAATCTATAAAATGTTACTCAATCGTCCAAGTATGGATAATAAAAATGAAAAAACCATCCACTATCATAAAAATGTCCATAATTATTAAGTAGAAACCTATTTCAATCATTTTATTTGAATTAATTGTAAAATATGTGCCTTTTGGAAATCACCCTAAAAACTTCACCCCAAACGCCGATGTTTCCAAATGGGAACATCCTCAAAATCATACTTAGGATTTTTTTCTGCCAAAAAATGACCAGAATGGTTTTAGTAATGATGAAACAAGCCATTTATGCCAAAAATCAGAACCTTTAATTCGAAATTTGAATTGCGGCGTTTAAAAGGTTAATCTTATTATATATGTTACCGCTAAAGTTGATAATTAGTTAATCTGAAGAATACCTAGGTAAACTTAAGATTAACTGATTTCTGTCGTTAATGTGCGGATTTTTGAGTTTTTCGCATTTTACCTAGGGAATCTACACTATAACGGCCTCTTGATAGTTAAAGTTCAAAATAGTTTGTTTCGTTCAATACTTTCTGTTAAAATGTTGAGGTGCTTACTGCGCCATGCGCTTACCCCTGCGCAGTTGGGTTTCAATACGTAGTTTGTTGTCATATTTGGTGTTTTGATTTCAAATTTAGTGCGTAGCACTGGTAGTTGTCATGTTGAATGTTAAAACAAAATAATACAAGCAAGTAAGTACTGTAAATTTACATGATTAAGTACAGTATATTACTACTAAAACGGGTATTTTGAAACAATTGTGTTGAAGCTCCGACTTCAGAGTGACAGATATTTCTTTTAACGAAAGCAAATGTCCCAGCTGTTGAAATATCTTTTCAACAAACGTTAATTCAACAATCGCTGGAACCTGGGCAAGGGATTAACATTTGTAATCGATCGCGAATCCTAGCAATAATTCAGGGCAGGCTGCCAGCCGATTACACCGCGCTTTCATTAAGATTTGCTAGTTTAAGTGCTCATTGAAATACGCTGTCAAATCGAGATCGAAAACCACAATTGATACAAATCTCAGTTGGTACTTTAATATTCTGTTATTATTGTTTTTATATTCTAGTTTTAAAATTGTTATTTCATTACTATTTTTGTGGGATTTGCGTGTTTTGTGTAATATGAAAAAAGTACCGATCCCCCTTTTTTGATTCGTCATTGTTACTCTTTACCCCCAAAACGAGTTTGGTTATAGTTAGGGCAGGGGGGTTTGGGGGGGCGGCAGCCCCCCCAACCTCCTTAAACTTTTTATAAAAAAAAATAAAATTTTGTACTTTAACGGATCACCCTCGTTAATATGTAAAATAACTGATTACAGGTAGTATGCAGATTAACGAGTGTCTAGTCGGTAGGGTGCAGAATACCTAGGTAATTTCAAGATTACCTAGGTAATCTTAGAAATTGAAAAAAAATTCGCTCTTTAACGGATCACCCTCGTTAATCTGCAAATTACCTAGGTTATCTGTAAATTAACTGATTTCCGGACTTTAACTGTAACATATATATTATTATTTATATATTCTTAGAGACAGTTATAAAACATAAACAAGTATAGGTACAAATTAATTTTTAAAAAATTTAATTGATTTTAGAACTTAATAAGTTATAATAAAATTTGTGAATCTTATATTAATTACATAATACGATTTGTCTCAATTTTTGTACTAAATAATACGCCTATAGAAATCCGATCTTTATTTCCAACCATTGTATTTTTCTTTAATTGGTGAGTGACTAGTGATAAATAGATAAAGAAATTTTGTTGAGATGATAAACTTTTTTTCTAATGGGCGGGTAGTGAGATGATAAACTTGGAGACTCGGTTTTCTTTGATGAAGATAAAGGGCAATTTGCTCGGTTTTCAAGCCATGGCATTGAATTCATCAGATAAACACCCAGCTGAAAAAGACCTCAAGATAAGTAGATAAAACTGATAGCCAATTATTGTAAATATCGTGTTCACCTATGTTTATTTTTTTTAGTGTCGAGCGAGCCACAATATAGCGTATACGTGGCTAGTAGCTACTAGGTAGTAAACATGAATAATTGTCTGTAACTTTTCATGATGAATTTATTTATTGGGGAGTTTTTCTAAGGAATTTTGTTTACTTTCTTTGGAAATTCCGATGCATTTTTCTTAAATTGACCTTGGTCAAGCATATTGTTTAGACATCCAAGATCGTAATTCTTAAACATTTTTAATGATAAAATGTAAAATGAAAGATCATTCATCTACATTTTTTCAAAGGGGACAAATTTGTGTTCCACAAGGATCTTAACACACAGGTGTTCCAAGAATGTAAAACTAATTTTTCACTTAAGAAATATTTAAATTAGGTAGTACGTTCTTAGAAAGAAATTTAATTTATCTTGTTACATCTAACTTTATCGGAATATATTGTGAAAATACAACATTTGATAAACATTTCTGACGAATCAAAACAATGCATTTAAAAAAATTAAGTTTTCAAAAGGGCATTAAACACAGACGGTTACTGTTTGAAATTTTTAATAAGTGTGTTTAAAATTAACTACCTAATGGTAGAAAATATATCACTTAATTCATGAAAATGTACATAAGAAATTCGATAGAATTATATTTTAAAAAAGTAGAAGAACGTGGACATTTATGATTTATCGCAAAATGATTGAAATTCTTGGGACTGAAAAACTAAACTAAACTGAAATAAATTAAACAAGGTCTATGATATCTCGAATATTGGATATTGGTTTTTCCAAAACAAATGTTCCCAACGCCATTTATGCTTTAAATCTTTTTTACGGAAAACATACCTAGGATTTTTTTTATTTCTAAGTCTTTGGATATTTTTATTAAAAGCATTTTATTGGAGATATTAAATATCATCATAACTTAAATGCTAAAAATTAATTAAAAAATTGAATTTTAAGTTTCAGTTTGCATTGCTTTTTATTTCTTTTCCTTTGTAAAATCAGTTCTAATGTTAATAAAATATTCAAACAAAGAAAATTATTAATATCTGATTTAACAATCTTGAAAACTGGTTGGTAACGTTTTTATTGTAAAAAAATTTTTAATCAAAACTTTAACATACAAACTATTTTAAATACGTACTTTGCATGTGTAGTACAAATAAACGAATTTAAAATATATGTGTCTCAGAAATAATTATGTCAGTTTATTTTCAATAAATAAAAGGAACAGGTTGAAAACATTATTTTATTTCCATCTGCTCTTCTTTGATCCACAAAAAATTGTCTTTTAATTTAATTCTTTCAAAGTCAATTTTCCAACGCCTTCTCCGTAACTGTTATACAGCTTTTATATTTCCAATTGAAATAGCCTTCAATTCAGTGCTTAATTATTAGCATTGACTGCAATGACCCCCTTAATTGACCAAGTGGGTGATAGGAAAACAGGTTAAAGACCCCTCCTACACTTTATATTTATTGCAGTTGTGGACGGCTCTCTTTTTTTACTGTTTCCATATTTCAATATCTGACATGAATTTTCATGCGATCTTCATTGTGTAATTAGATTGAAAACTACTCTTTCTCAATCGACATAAAAATAAAACTGACCTGCTCAGTCTTTCACTAAGTGATCCAGGTTTTCTATGGAAATTTTTTTTCTCTCGTTCATCATTGCAAGCAGAGAGGATCAGATTTTCTTTAAGCATTCCACGTTTCTTTTTCAATGAATAATGTAAAAGAATGCCTTCAAGCGTCTTTTACGAGAGAAAATCTTTGAATTGTATTGAATGTATTAGTTGTGGACAAAAACAATGGTCATAATAATCGACTCTTCAAATCGAGAAAAAATATGTTTGCATTAAAGATGATTTAGAAGGGATAAAGGTATTTTTCAAACTCACTTTTAATGAAAAGATACATATGTTTAGTAAAATTTTAATGTTTCTCCTAAACGCTAAACTCTTTCGAGCCAACAAATTAATACTGATTTTTTCTATTTTAGTTGTATTATAGGGGTTTAAAGTAAGGTTTATTTTATTTATATATGTGATTTATAATGTATTTTTACTTATTAATTTATAAATTGCGTACGTATTAAAACATTAAGTCGCTTAAAATATCTCTTAATTTACATGAAAAATCTACAGTTGATCTTTTACAGCTCTTTTAATTAATGATATATTTCTCTAATTATTTTTTTTCTTGTAGAGGTAACGTGATACTCTGAACTTAATTTTTTAGTTATACCATTTCTGACATAATTTTGAAATGCTTCTAAATCATTCCAAATAGTTTCAAATCTTCCTTTACCATTTTTAAGAATAATCAGCATATTTCATTCAATAGATTTAAAATGATTCTAAGAGCTTAAAAGTCGTGTCATTTTTATTTAACAATTGAGCATTAAAGAGCGTATAGTATAAATAACTATCTTTTTATACGAAATCAATGTAACTTAATTCAGAAGTTCTAGAAAATATAAAGATAAACGTCTTATTTCCAATTTCTTAAAAATTCTGGATTGTTTCCAACTACTCAAAAAACATAGTTACTACCACCTTGTTATTAAATCTTTATTGTTTTTAATTTAATTAATTCATGTTGCAGTCTTTATTTTTTAATCTTTTTTAATAAGAGTTACAAATTACCTGAGGAATAAACTATAGTAAAACTAACTATTCTTAACAATATGTCAATTCATTGAAAAGTTAAAGTTCAATATTTTTTATAAAAGTGTGAAAAATTAAATTCTTTCATGTTCCGCGATGAAATTCGAGAAACTCGTTTTAGATTTTTTAATACTTTTGCCTCGTACATTCATATCCCAAAGTTTAAAGTTAGTAACAATTTACATTTTCTTTAAACTCCTCTTATTCATATTCACTCTCAATATACATTTTAAATACATAGTTTCAATTTAGAATGCAACTGGATAACTTTTCAAATAAATTCGAAACTTAATCACGCAATTACTAAGATTTATAATGCAGATTTTAAACTCTTAAAGTGAAGGTGTTAATAAATTCGGATTTATAACCCTGTAGGAGGAGAGGGAATCTTTTTAAAGATGATCACAATGACCCATTGAAACTGCCATGAGGAAGATGTTGACGTAGCGAATAAAGTTGCAGTTACGAAATAAAGAAACTGTCTCAGATTCATTTAAGTGTGAGCCGTTGATTGACTTTGCTCATTTTGGGACTGGTTTTTAAACTAAACGGAACCAAACCACTCCCTATTGCATTTCAGACATAGTCTAAGATTTTGCCGCTTTTCCTTAGCACGAGCCACTGTTTGTGTTTAGTCTTCGAATCTCTTCTGGTTGTTGAGCGTAGAAAGATGAGTTCTTGTCGAAATTTGCTTCTACCCTTTGCCGGCTGAGATTAATTTTTAGATAATTTTACGACAGTTTAAAAATATGAATTACAAAGAAAGAATAATTTTTATCTTACGGCTTTGAATATTTGAGGTTAATTTTAAAGCTATGGTATTGAATATTTTAGGGATCCAGAAATTAGGTATTTATCCATAAATGCATATTTACGTTCTACGATACTTAAATATTGTTTTGAAAAAGAAATCATTGCAAACAAACGCAATTTTGAAAGGAATATTATGCGAAAATACTTCCAAGATATAAAATAATCATTATTTCTAGTAACAGAAGGTAGGTAAACTATAATGAAAGTGTGTTTCTTCACATTTCGATTTGAATAGAAGATAATATGTTTAAGTTGTTTTTAAACTGTTTAAGAATATTACCAAAAATATTTTCTTTTCTTTCGTGAACTTTCGAATTGGGTTCCATTAAACTCAAGTAAATTGAGCTGTTTCTGAGAAATAATAACATAAATAATACATTTTTTAAAGTTTAATTCTTAAATCTTGAAATGTAGATACTTAGGTTTAACAAGCGAAAAATACAATTTTATTTCATACTCCAATGGTGCACTCTTTAAAAAAAAGTTGTGTGATCAGGATATAAGAAAATAATGTTATCTGAAATAAAAATAAAAATATGTTTTTACGGTGAATTTATTCGCACATATGATGTAAACTTAATAATTTTTCTAATGATCTAATGATAAGTTAGTTTTTAGGATCAATCTGAGAATGTAACAAGAATACACTTAAACATTTTTCTGATGTATGTCAAATTCCAAATTTATAAGTTCGTTAATAAAATATGCTATTGTGATCGGATTTAAAAAATATTTAAAAACTATTAAATTAATTGAAAAAAAAGAAACCCATTACCACCAAAATGATTCCATAATAATTTATTTCCATACTTAAGAACTAGATGTAAGGATTAAAAGCGTAGTTAAAAATGGATTCAATAAATGTCCCTGAATGAAACTTTGAAAAATAAAATCATGAAACTGCATATATTTTATTAAACGATGAAATAATGTTGCTTCTCATTATATTCAATAATACTTTTGTCTCTTTAAACTAAGATTTCAAAAAAATATAAGATTAAATTAAAAATTAATTTAGAGCAAAATCATTAAATTAGTTTCAACTAGAATATTTTTAATTGTATTAACAATATAATGACCTGAGAAAGATTTACTATTTCTTTATGATTTAAATAAAGCGTGGATGATACGTGAAATGGGAATTTCCGTCACTTTTTTTTCACTATTAATCCGTAAAAAGTGTTATTTTCATTTAGTGGACCATGTTAGAGATTTAGATAATTGAGTCGTTTATTACAGAAACAAGCTAAACGCTGTGTTAATCCAATGGGGTTTAACCTTTTTCTGAAATAAACTATTCAATTTAGGAGATTATTTAGATCGCGGATTTTAACTTACATTTTTAATGCTTTCCATATTTTATAAGATACACTACTGTTCATAAATTAAGGACGGAACTGTTTTTTCAACATAACACCTAGTGAAATTATTTTTCATCAATGAAAATTATACCAAGAGATGTTCAATGGGTGGGAATACAGGGCCCGAAAGCAAATTTTCTCTACCAATATTTTAAGGGGGTAAATGGACCCTCCATTGATAATGGAGTCCCATTACAATTTGGAGCTGTGGCAGAAACGTCTGTGTAAGAGGTATTTTACCGAAAACTTTATGGTTATTGTAATGAATATGATTACTCCTGAACTCAGTGCATATTTTTAAAAGCCTGTGTTACCTTTAAATGGTATATTTTATGTTTTATTGATAGAAATCGGTCTAATCATCATTTTTGGCAAGTTTTAGCTTCTGGGTCATTTTTGGTAATTGGTATCTTACCGTCAACTATGTTTTTAGTAGTTCTTACATGTGCTAGATTATGTTTAGGTCTGGAGACCCTGAAAGTAAATTATTTCTTTCAATATCGTGACTTTCAAGAAACTTTGAGATAGCCAAATTGTGAATTTGTGCAACTTTTTCTCTCATAAAGAGAAATTCCTGACCTGAAATTTCTTCTAAGAGATTCAAATGGGGCATGAGAACACAGGTACCCAATAGCAAACATCAGTGAAAATATCTGCGGTGTATACGAGGTGCTCAAACGGCACAACATAATTGTATAGTTTCACAGAAAGGACATCTGTTAATAATGTTTGAAAAAAAAGTATTTTTTAGTGTTTATGGACGTAGACATACCTAAAAAGAAACATATAGTGGTAAAAATATCTCCATTACCTTTGAAATGAGTTTTTAAGACATATAATTTCTCCATTGATACTCTATTACTGTTATAGACATTTCAACACTCCCTATACACGAAAAAAAATTTCCCTGATGTCTGCGATCACGTGCCTGGGTTCTCATGTCCCATTCGCTTCTTTTAGAAGAAATTTCAGACCAAGAATTTCTCTTTATGAGAGAAAAAGTTGCACAAAATCACAATTCGGCTATCTCAAAGTTTCTTGAAAGTCACGATATTGAAAGAAATAATTTACTTTCAGGGTCTCCAGACCTAAACATAATCTAGCACATGTAAGAACTACTAAAAACATGGTTGACGGTAAGATACCAATTACCAAAAATGACCCAGAAGCTAAAACTTGCCAAAAATGATGATTAGACCGATTTCTATCAATAAAACATAAAAAATACCATTTTAAGGTAACACAGGCTTTTAAAAATATGCACTGAGTTCAGGAGTAATCATATTCATTACAATAACCATAAAGTTTTCGGTAAAATACCTCTTACACAGACGTTTCTGCCACAGCTCCAAATTGTAAAGGGACTCCATTATCAATGGAGGGTCCATTTACCCCCTTAAAATATTGGTAGAGAAAATTTGCTTTCGGGCCCTGTATTCCCACCCATTGAACATCTCTTGGTATAATTTTCATTGATGAAAAATAAGTTCACTAGGTGTTACGTTGAAAAAACAGTTCCGTCCTTAATTTATGAACAGTAGTGTATTTTTTCGAGCTCACAAATGAAACAAAATATGCAAAGCTAAAATCTTTCACCCTAAGACTAAGGTTTTTTAGATTTCTTTATTTATCGAGCTGTGGTTTTTATCTATTGAATAATATATAGCTACTTCTATGACAATGTATTTTCCTATTTTTTGATAATGCATTTGGCATTTTACGATGTTGTGCAAAATCATTAATCCCATAAAATGAAATTTAAAAATTCTCATTGACTGATTTATAATTTTGTTTCACTTTTATGGACATATTTTATAGTTTTCCGACTTTAGGTTAAGTAATTATTTCTTGTTCTTAGATCAGAGAAATCACTTTCTACCTAACCACTTAACCGTATGACTCTGCTTTATAATAGCTTTATTTTTATATAGCTTTATTTTGATTCTGCTTTATAACTAAATAGTTGTCTAAATTTTTCAGGGATGCAGGAAATGTTTTATAAATTTTACAAAATGGAGAAACAAAATTTATTAATTGCTTGAGTTAAATGTCTACTTTAGAGTATGCCTATAAAGAAAGTGTGAACTTATTTGTAAATTTTATTTTATGTATTAAAAGAGATTACTATTAATAATTTCTTACATAACTGCTAACTTTTTTTTGACACGACCACGTCATTCTGAGATCTTTTTTTCATATTTAGTTAGTTTATTTCAGTGATTTAGATCGGTTTTTATTTGACTATAAAGAAGAGTAAAATAATATTGGAAAAATATTCTAAGCTTACAAATATATAAAGTGAAGGGATATTTTTTTTACTCACCTTAGTGTGTGTGAGTGAGTGTGTGTGTGTGTGCGCGTGTGCGTGCGTGTGTAATGTAGAAAGCTTTTATGAAGCGTCACACAGTTTTAAGTAAATTTGTTTTAATATTTGTAAGAAGTTTAACCTCGATGTTTCAATTTCCAATTGTTTCTTGAAAAATAAGCTCCAATCTACCACTACAACCTACCGACTACCTTTTATTTTATATTTTCCTACCTCTTATGTTTTTTTAAATTTTTCATAAGTGGGTTTTAATTTTTATACTTACGTTCGACAATTATAAACAATAATAGTGTTGTTACTATTGACTAAATATCAGTATTTTGACTTTTTATTTAAACTATAGTCATTTCGATATTTTATCATATTAATTTAAAGAGTTATAGATTTATTAATATTTAAATTGGTATATCGTTAACGAAATTTTTTTTATTTTATTAAAATACAAATAAAATATTTAAAAATACCAAATATAAATATAAAATTTTAATTCAATTTATTTACTATCAAAATAATATTCATAACTTCAACACGGAAAAATTTGATTCAATACCAGTTTAGCAGTTTTAATACAAAATGTTTATTTATAAAATCGAAATTTAAGTCCTCATGAAAGATGGCTATAAATATGTCATAGATGTAAATAAAATGAAGTAGAGAAAAAAGTTACGGAACTTTCCTACTAATTAAAACGCTTGATAGTTTTGTAAATTCTGACTAATTAGTAACTTAACTCATGTTTATACCGAGCTTCGTTTTAATTAGATTTGGTTTTTATACCTTGGCTAAAAGTAAAAACTATGCTTCATTATAGCCATAAAATCCTTTTTATCTCAACAACTACTAGTTTTAGCAAGTCATAAAGGACACAATTTGCTTGACTGAGTTAATTTAAATTCCTTTATGTAGAAAGGAATTTATCCTTACCAGGGTTTAAATGTATCACTTTTCTATTTGCGATATTTATGGTCATAACATAACATTTTCCATTTAAATAATAAATCATCCTTACTGCTCTTCTTATATCGTATACGAAACAGACTCAGCTTGATTGAAATATAAAGCTAAAGCTTTTTTATTTGTGTAATCCAATAAATTAAATTAAACTAAACATGCGAATGAAAAAGAATAGAAGCAAGACGTGTAATTTTTCTTGTTCGCGTAGATTGAAACACATTTTCTTCTTATGTTTCTAACATTTCCTCTAAAGCATCCACCCCATAATATAATGTAAAATACAGTAAATCCCACAATATTAGCTAGATAGAATTCTTTAATAAACAAAAATTGCAGACAATAAGATTTTTACTCAAACATAGTTTAGATTATTACTTCTTGAAGAGACGATATTTTTTTTCGTTTATTTTGAAATTATCCTTAACATATTCCTCTTTACGTTAGTCTCACTTTTCTAAAACAACACGATCAGTTAATTAAATTTTCTCGCTTTAAAAATACACGAAATGCCTTTTAAATCATAAATTAAAAACAATGGTATATTGATGACTCTAGAATTTATTTATCATCGATATTAAAATACGGGAAATGTATATATAATGCGTTTATAGGTATTAAATTTAGAACATTCTAAAAACGCATAGCCTCGGGCTATTTGTGTTTTCAAAAGAAAGAAATGCTTTAAGTTTTGTATTATTATTACTATTACTATTACTATTACTATTACTATTACTATTACTATTATTATTATTATTATTATTATTATTATTATTATTATTATTATTATTATTATTATTATTATTATTATTATTATTATTATTATTATTATTATTATTATTATTATTATTATTATTATTATTATTATTATTATTATTATTATTATTATTATTATTACTACTATTACTATTACTATTACTATTACTATTACTATTACTATTACTATTACTATTACTATTACTATTATTATTATTATAGGTATTTATATTACAGTTAAAGGAACATCTATCATCTTCAGCTTTCCACATATTGTTCTAAATTCTTTATTTTGTTTAACTTCGTCAAAAATGTTTTATTGATACAAACCATTGGATTTTTTTAAATAAGAAAAGTCAGCAATAGATATACACTTACATTAATTTGTTATAATATAAAATAAGATATTCGTCTGAAAATTATAAATTGATGAATAAAGGTATGATTAATATATACAATAAAGGTTATTCTTCTCTACTTTCAACAACTTTACACCTCTTTAACTCTTGAAAAATTGATATTTTTATGTGTTTAGTATAAAAGCTTTAGATACAGGGTGATTCTGAAATGGACCGCCAAACTTTGAGGGGTGATAGTACTCATCAAGACGAATAAGAATTGATGCGGAAAGGGGGGTCGCAGTTACACCGTTAAAGAGCTAGGTCCTAATGTAGTGCGAGCGCGTTTTAAAAGGCCGTTTTTAGAAGGCCCGTGTGACGAAACAAAACATAATAAAATGAAAAACATTATTGCATGAGGTACAGGAGTATCCGTACTACTTAAATCCTCAATGTGATAGAAATTGAACCACTTTCTAAACCGCGGAGTTAGTTTCAAAAGTGCAATATTAATCTTTTAGTCAAAGAATCACATTCCTTAATGGTATTTAGAAAAATGATGATCGGGGAAGGAATTTTCAATGATCGTAACATGGATCATTGAAACTGTTTGATCATTGAAAATTCCTTCCCCGATCATCCTTTTTCTAAATACCATTAATGGAACTCCATTGTTTGACTAAGAGCACGTTTTAAAACTCACCCCACGGTTTAGAAAGTGGTCCAATTTCTATCACATTGAGGATTTAAGTAGTATGGATACTCCTGTACCTCATGCAATAATGGTTTTCATTTTATTATGTTTTGTTTCGTCACACGGGCCTTCTAAAAACGGCCTTTTAAAACGCGCTCGCACTACATTAGGACCTAGCTCTTTAACGGTGAAACTGCGACCCCCCTTTCCGGATCAATTCTTGTTCGTCTTGATGAGTACTATCACCCCTCAAAGTTTGGCGGTCCATTTCAGAATCACCCTGTATACTCTTGAGCATTTTTAAAAATTCATTCTGAGATTATGTAAACCATCAATATAAATGCTCCCTTTTTTAGATATTAAGAGTAAAACAAATTACATTTCAGTTTACTGAACCCATGATTACCACCCCTGTCTAAATAGTTTTGCGAAATTATGGTTTTTATCAAAAATTAATTACTTAAAAAACAGTCAAAATTATTCATGAACTAAATAACCTTGTGCTGGGAACAAATTTGCTGATTTCAATAATAAGGATTTTTATGAATGTATTTAAATTTGTTGGTTGTTTGCTGTTTTCTCTGTAAAATACAACGGTTATGGGGTGTTTTTAATCTTCAAGCATTTAAAAAACCAACTGAATCGATTTATGATAAAAAGTATCTAATTATTAAATCATTAACATACATACAACATTATTTTCCTTATCACGAGAATAAACTAAATAAGTAGAACGTATATAAAACGTGATAGTTAATGCCTACTAGACATTGACAATATTATATTTTATAAATGATAGACTGCATAAGATTTATGTCTAGATTATTTGTATTAATTACTCTTTATTTAGATGCACAAATATCCAAACATATTGCAGTTTATTTCAATTTCTAGAAAATCTCATACCCTTTTTTATCAAAATCTCATAATTTATGTTGAGAATAAAAAAAGGAAAATAAATTATGCATATATTCAATCCACCAGAAATGAGAAACTGATAACTTCAAACGAGTATCTAATACAATATTGTTTTGCAACAGGCAAAGAAACATCACTTAAACATATATTTTAGTTAGATAAAAATTAAATCCAATTAGAATATTATATTTCAATTTTTTTTAATTTGCTCTACCGTTGAAAAACTAAAGACAAGGTTACAGATATACAATATTTCTTTCAAAGTAGACTTGTTTAATTGAATTTATTCTTTAGTTTTAATAATTCACTAATTATATGCTTTTAAAATCAATTTAAATCTATTCTATATTTGGATTTTTATATCACTGCATATGGACCTTTTATCTCTATAGTATTTGATTCAAAGTTATTCAAAATTAATCTTTAATTACCTCGTCCTAAATGCTCTAAAATACACTCCATAATATTTGTCCCTTTTGTAAACCTAATTAAAATTAAAAATAAGATGATAAAATGTTTAAAATTTATTTTCAATGGGGGGAGGTAAGCTACAAACTTAGAAAATACATACTACAGGATATTATTGAATCTTATATTTTAAAAAATTGTTTTAATTGTTAATTTCAAATGTAAACATATGCTCATGACGATGGGAGATGATTATGATCGTATGATTTTAAATACGTTCAGTTAGTAAGAAAGTAGTTAGTAATTATTGTTAGTTAGCAAACAAGGAAACGTTTCTAGGCTAAACTCACTGAAATTGACGAAAATTTTAACAGGCATAAGAATATGTCTCATAACACTTACTGTTAAAAAATTAGATGCACAATTTAATTAGGAGAGGAGTAAATAAATTTTGAAAACTGGGATCTGAGTTGCCAAACCGTTCAGTTAGCACCACATGGTGACTTGGTGTGCATTTGATGAACCCTTTTTGATACGCAGATTTAAACTGTCTCAATATAGTTTTTAGTTTGCTTTATTGTCTTATTCTAATAAGGACACAAAAAATCCATAAGTGCAAACCAAAAAATGTCTTCTGAACTTGTGAACGTTCATAATCGTCCTATAAATACTGACATGTTCATGTTACCTCATATTATGCTAGTAAGTACTATTGCAATCCACAAAACGAGTCATTTTCAACTGATGAAACTGTTTATGTATTCAATTTGGATCTTTGTTTTTAAACGGAGCGTGCCATTTATTAATGAGGCTTTACGTATCAGTTAAGAAAAATAGATGATACATATGTAAAGTGGGTCATTTTGAATTGGAAAAAGAGAGGTTAACGAGAAAAGACTCATCTGTGATCTTGATAACTTGTTGATAGGTCAGTAAGAAACCAAGAAACTGATAAGATAATCCTTTTTGATATTTTTATTTCTGTGGATAAGAAGTTACTTCTTCTTTGAGAGTTAATTTTATTTTCTATTTTAAATGGCATTCTATTTTCAATGTGCATTCAGTTTGGAGTTCAGGCATTAAACTGATTTTTTAAGTATTAGGCTTGACATATTGATTTGATGGTTTACATATCAAGTACCATCTTGTGTTTTACACGGAGGTTATGTATTATGTATATTTATTAACTGCCGTGTTAAAATACCTTTTAGGGTTGTCAATCTCATTACAATATGATTAACACATTTATTGCCTTAGAACATAACTTTATTAGTTCTTATATTCCTATTTACACACTTTAATACGTAGCAATATTTTATAAATTTTATAAAATGTAAAATAAATATTATAAGTAAGGTTAAGTTACATATTATACTTTCATGTAATCCTTTCTTTTGTAAATTTTTATCATATGAGGTCTTCCAGTAACGATGGACGAACTTTAAAAATGATAGTCTTGCGATAAAAATGATAGTTTTTCCACCAAAGATGTTATCATTAGCTTGGTAACAATATTTGAGAGTTTTGAAAAGAAAGTTATAGATTTTAAAATTGAAAATATCCAAGTTAGTTGCCTGGTTGATTTGGTTTTGTGAGACAGAAAAATATATTTTCTCATAGTATCTCGGTGGCTTTTTTTATTATCGCTAAATTATATTATAATCCAGTGCTCGGAAAAAATTTACTATAAGTAGAAACCTTTGTCTTTAGAAGATTATACAAGTACTGAACAATGTCTTAAAAACCTTAAAAATCATTGCTTTCAATTATTTTAAAGGCCTTTAAATATTTTGTGCCCTTCATGGACTTTCTTGGCTCCTAAATGTCCCCTCACTATCTTAAAGGTTACCCTCTACAAAACTTTACCTTTATTAAAAATTTGGTTTAGGAAGTGATTATGAGTTCACTCTAAAAAATCTGTAGTGAAAAAAAAACAATCAACCGGGACGGCAATTAATTTCCGTTTTTTACAGAAATTCCCTGCCCTTTTTATAGACTTGATTTCTGTCAATTTAACATAACTTTAACTGCTTTTTAACTGGCGAACTGGATGACAGTTTTTTTTCCTATAAATCAGATTATTTCCCGTATATGAATGAATCTTCAACTAAACCCGGAAGCTTAGCGTAGCCTTCAAACTAGCTGGTTGTTGGTAGACATTGCATTGATATTGACAAAAAGCGCGATAACTTGTGTATTTCGTCTGGCTCGTCCCACGCGCTCCACTTTTAGCCACCGACGAAGCTGACTGAGATGATACACTCTTTGAAATGTTTCCATCTCTTTGCCGAAACATGCACCTCATAACTTTCAGATCTTCTCTAAAAGCCCTGTGTGTGGCGGCCCTACATGAAGCGGTCCTACACCGGTCGTAGGCGGGCTCTACACGTGGTCGTATTTGATACGGTCCCATTCTTACTGTTTCTCATCCATCTCTTTGTGTTTTGATGTGCGGATTTTGCCACACCTTTACAAATTGTTATAACCCACAACCTTCTTTTTATTGCATTTTTTTCGTGGGGTAAAATAAATGTTCGTTTCAAGTGCGTTTCGGGAAATAACTTCAGTGCAACCTGTGATGGTACCACCTTATACATGCGTGTACCATCCAAAAAACTTGCCATTATTAAAATAACATTGATTTAATAAGAGACTCTAAAGTCCGAGAGAAATCTTCAAATTATCCACGATTTGGAATAAAAAACGATCGAGTTATCCCAGTTGCACTCGATAACTATAAGTTAAAGGAACGTCAAAGAAAGTGTCGATTTTCTCCAATATGCGGTATCCTATTTTTGACAGGCTGTAACTTAAGTACAACGTGAATTTCAAAATATGTAATTTAAAAAAAATCATCCTTACTTTATGTAAAACTTTTGTAGTAAATTTACACACACTCTGAAAATTCATCTTTACTAATTAGAGAAATAAGCATTTCCAATAATAATTTTGCATTCTCACTTTTAACTAGGATTTCATATAACCGGCTTATACCATGTGCCATTTGGGCAGGTTTAGAATTGTTGTCTGTAATGTACTATAATTTAAAACATCGCAGAATAGTTTTAGATTATTTAAAAAAAAAGCATAGCATAGTTATTTGTCTCACGGGAAACACCCGCATCTCCCGTTTTGTACCAATTTTTAACTAGATAACCATTGTAACACTTTGTTCCAATCTGTTGAAGGGAAAACTGTATTCTTAACATCAATAAAAATCAGTTGTTTGATAATATTTTAAAATAAAATTTTGTTTAGTGTCAAACTTTATGATTATGTCATAGATAACCATTTACAGCTATTACCGTAAATATATAATATGGTTAAAGGTATTCATAACTTTTATTATATTTTGCATAAATATTGGTCACAAATCTTTTACACACAAAGATAAAAACGAAATAAAAAATTAATAAACTTTAAAAAATCTCTATTCCAGCTGTTTCATTAGAAAATATTTTTAAAATGTTGTTGACAGTTACATTTAAACAATTTTGCCTTTTTTAAATAATTGTATTCACGTTGTCTCTACAACTTTTTAAAGGATTTATTGTTCCCTTTTTACTGTTTTTTCTCTTTATTTCTCTCTTTCATCCGTTTCAATGGTTAAATAGAAATGTTGATTATCTTTCGGTATAAAATAGAAAACACGAAATAGTAAGTTTAGCAGCTAGGCCTGGCGAGGCTCATTAAAAACAGATCATAAATCACTCCAAAAAAGCATTATATTTCGAAAAAGGAATGTAAATGCGCTTCAGAAAAACGCAATAAAATGCATATAGTTTTTTCAACCATCCCACGCACTTTATCGTCCATTTGCCACCCTCCCAAACATTAATAAATCACAATTAAACGAACGCTTAACCCTTAATTTTGGAATTATTTAACGTGTCTGGTGAATATGATTAATCCTAACCTATAATTATTGGCTGAGATAAACAGCAATGATAATTGGCACGCTTTTAGCACGTCATTAATCTTTACAAGCTACTGTTAAGTATAAACGCTTATCCGTTTACTGTTGATGTGTATAGGACATAAAAACATAGTTGAATTTATTTAATGTAATTATTAATTTTATGTTACAAATTTTCAAAAATCTTAGCCAGTTTAAATTAAAATGTAATACATCTACATTTATGTTGGAAAAACTTTACATTTTACAGTAACTTTTTACTTGAATTGACATATTTTTTAAAGCTTTAAATACTATATCCAGGAGAACCTATCACACGATATTTTAATTTTAAAAAATATAAAATATTTGGAAATTTTTATTAATTAATAGAAGATTCTTAAATCACTAACTTTTTACACTGCACTTAATGTTTCTCAAAGCTTAAGGAATCGTATTGCTTTAAATGAGAACAAATTATTAAGTATGCGGGTACTTGCAAGTATTTTAGTAAGTAATTTTGTTTTGGTCTTTATTATTTTTTATTTAATGAATATCTGAAAAAATTATGTGTAAAGGATAAAAATATTACACACAATTGTTTTTATCTTATGGACACACTTTTATTTCCATTACTTACATCAATATTACCATTGTATCAATATCGAAAAAATGAATATAATGTGAAACAACTAAAACATGTGATGGGTGTAACTAAATTTACATACAGGATTATACTCGACCTTATTACGAGGTCTTTTTACACGAAAATAAGAAATTTTCATTATTATGACTTGTGGTAAAAGACTTAAAGTATTTTCTTAGTTCATAAAAAGGAAATTTCTCATTTTTGAGTTATGAGGAGCGTTTAAGGAGGTAAAAACTTAAATTCTACCAAATTTAGCGTGCGTTTTAGGGGTTCTATTCAAGGCATTTTTCTGCACAAGGTGTCTTTTCGTACTAAATTGATGCTTTTCTACAACTTTCTAATTGAATAATTTAGAAAATCTCTTAAGCGTTTCTAAAATAAAAATTTTAACTCCTAACCTTGGCGCTAGGAGGCATTGAAATTTGTCGCGTCGGATAGCGCACTGTCATTTTAGCATACCTAGACACCACTTTTATGACTATATCTGTAGGGGTTCAAAAATTAAGGGGGGTTACACTTATATTGGGACACCCTAAGTAACTCCCTTTGTGTATAAAGAAGGATTTGACCTACAAATATTGAAAAAAAAGTAGCTTAATATATCTTGAAGAAATAAGGTTCTGACGAAATCCATGAGAGGGATTACCCCCCGTGTGATCCATGTCTACAGCGGCTTAAAACCTAATTTCTGAACAAGATCACGTTCATCACGTAACCATGGGTAACTTACGGAAAAGAAGAAAGTGAAGAGTAATCTATTACAACCATCTTGATAACTTGACTCCGTTTTGTTACGTTCTTCAGGTCATAGATGATAAATCGCCCTATTTTTAGAGAAAAAAAATATCTCCTATAGAATGAAGACTTTTGAACAGGTCATAATCTGAACCTTCAGAGACATTTTGATATAGTTTTAGTCGTGTTTTTTATTCTAGTATCTAGTGTGACTCACCTTTCATGAGACAAATGCATGTTATGAAATAATACAAATCGGTTGTATCAAAGGTTCAAATCTTAACTGAGGGTTTTCCTTTATTTATTTAAAATTAATTTACATCAAAATATAGAGTGTATAAGACACTGCAAAAGAATTCTTTCTGCGAAAAACGGAGATTAACCGTCAGCACTGTTGCCGGTTAATTTCTGTACTTTGAGGAAATATCTGCTTTTCATTTTCTGTTAAATGAGACTCCGTTATTTGAAGAGGCTTGAGAGTTCTTTTAGATTAGTTACAGAAGGCGGGTTTTATAAAAAAATTATAATTATAACAAATTTCATAACCCCGAATTTCATTGTGACGTCACCAGCGAAATATTACACATGTAGCGAAAAGAAGATTGACCTTGTTTTAATTTGATCACTATAAATTTTTAGTCCCTGTATACTTGATTTTAAAATTTTTTCTTTTGCTGATGATTTCATTAAATCTAAATTATCTTTGTGGAAACATTAACAGAAAACTTTTTCTAGGCATACGGAAAAATAAATTGTATTAAATTAACCTCTTTAATGAAGTAAAAAAAGATATTCTGCTTTTGAGACCCTTTAAAACCTTTTAAAATTATCTCCGTTCAATAGAAAATCCTTTCAATTCAGTGCCAAATCTTTAAAATAGGCTCAAAAATAAAGAATAACTAGATACTATCTATAAAGTGCTTTTTTGACTAAAAAAAATAATTTATAGAAATGACAAAGTAGTTGAATTATAAAGCCTACTGCTATTTAAAAAAACTTCTTATTTTTAACATTTTCTAAAAGCTTAAAAAATTCTCATTTACGATAACAGGTGTTTTTTTGTAAAATTTTATAGTAAAAAATTGTCCTCTTATAGTATTAAATTTTGATCCCATTATTTCAATTAAGTGTGCTTCATAAAGTACGAGTTTCTATTTCCATTCCAGTTTTGACGATTTGTCCATTGGTCCACAAAAAATTAAAAGAATACAATTTACTAATGATTAAATTATAAAGTTACTATTACGCTTATTTATACCAGCTGTATTTATAAAAAGGTGTTGATACCCAGAAGAATGCAGAAATCTTCTTAGGGTATATGTCTAGAAAACCCATTAATAACCCACGGCTCTCTCCTGATCGTTTGATATTTTTATTTCTTTTCGACAATAGAACCGAACGTTATTTCTCTCGAACGACCCCGATATGACGAAATAATCCGAGGGCACTCTTGAGCCCCAAAAAGTTCAGGGATGAACTCGCGTGTCGAAACAAGACCAGTCCTGCAGGGCAGAAAGAGAAATAAATCAATGATATGTATGGGAGTCAGTAATAACCATTAGTGGGAAAATTTTAGATTCGCCCCAAACAATTTTGTACAGAAATACGGTTGTTTTTTTAACTGGATTGAACGCATAATGTATACCGAAAAGTCTACCCATTTTTTTTTCTTTTTAGTTTATTGCCCATGGGTGGGAATCTTTTCATTCAATAGATTCATCAGAATACAATCGTTTGAATCTGAGTGAAAATAGGCCACAAACTCAAAAATGTTTAAATTAATATATGTTATGGGAATTGAAAGTCCTTACAATTGGATGATGTGTGTTTGTGTGAAGAAAGTGATATTGTTTTCGTAAAACATGTAAATTTCCAAAGTTCAAATCTTTTACTTTTTATTTTTTTAGTTACAAACCATTTTTGTTCTATTTTTCTAGTAAAATAATACAGTTCATGTGAAGAATTTTTTAATACCTCATTTAAATTATTCTTACAATCTTTAAACCTTATATTGACCTAAAGAACCATTTTATTTAAAAAATAAAATTGCACCAAACATTAATATTCACTTCATTAGAAACTTCCCCCCCGCCCGATTAGACGTACAAAACTAATTAGCAGTTAAGAAATGAGAAATCAGTCAAACTTACAAGTGGACACCCCGTGTTACTTGCAAGGTCAAGGGCCAGGGTCTTATACAACTGAAGTTAATATACCTGAAGTATGGTATTTCTCTTTTTTATTTCTCCAAGGAATGCTAACATAAGTCAGATTGGTCAGTCTCACATATCATCTTTAACAATGCCGCCTACAGCATTAAATCCAGCCCAACGTTTTTGAGGGCAAAGTTCATAAATCTGAAGTAATCGAAAAAAATACCAGTTGTACACCTCCTTTTTCGACAAGGCTAAAGGAAATGGAATTATTTATCGAAATACCAGTGATTACCGATTAATTTTCCGGTAAGCAACAATTACTAAAGTGGCTTTTCCCCCTGGACAATGACAAGGAAAAGGGACCATTTACAAATTTCGGCTCCTTCATGGTAATTTAACTCTTTTCCTATGTCATATTCCCCCTTATTGAGATGCTACAATTTAATTACTCCAAATTTTTAACATTTCAAAGAGTAAATTAATGTTCCTCCTCAATTTATCATAGGTCTAATTCGGATTTAACCCTTCATACTCTACCACAATAACCTACCTACATATATAACCACAATTTTTAGAATTTAATTCGCATTATTATCATTATGCAAGTAACTGCATAATGGATCATTTATAAGATTGCATGAAAAAAACCATCAATTTGAAACCATACCACCGAGCTTAAATGCATTAGAATATCCGTATAATAGTATAATTTTCAAGAGCATAAGGAAGCGATTTCTTAAAATATCCCTGTGCGAAACTACTCAGGAAGTAATAGCACCGTCTGACTTTTTGTAGATGTTTCTTTAAAGATTTTAAATATACAGTAGTTTCCATTTTTATAAGTTGTTTAGGCTATAGAGAGAGAAAAAAGAGGAAGAGGAATTCTGGCCACATCTGCGAAAATTTTGAAGTAAAGAAGTCTTAAGATCACCTTGTTAAATTGTCTACTTTTTGGAACTGTTGTGTCCCCCATATCAAGTCCTTCAAAAGGCCTTGTAATTTGTAAATAGTCCCACAAGAGGGGATATAATTTTACTTACTTCTCTTTTCCCATTGAATCTTCGTAATAAGAAATTAAGCTATTATCCCCTGAGGGAGATCCATTTGAAAAAAATTACATATCCGGTCAGATATGTAATTTTTGTGGTGCGGAAAATTTTCAATTACTACTTTCCTACTGAATCGTGAGTTTTAGAGAAAGTTGCATGCGATTCCTAGGGGTGGTCTACTTACTGGTACCACTTAAAAATGCCAAAAAATGCCTATGACTCTTTTCATTCCAAGACAAGTGGCACACACAAGATGTAATTACTCAAGATTTCAAGTTTTTATAAACTTCAAAATAACCCCTTTTTACCCTTTCTTCCTTTATCAAAATCTCTTTTTTCTGATTCCCATAATTGTTAAATATTTTGATAAATGCGTTCCCCCATTTTAGTAAAAATTTTTATGCTGTCTTCGTTTAGGAATTAAAAACGGTTGTATTTGCTCGAGATGCTAACATCGTTTGTTCAAAATTAACGCTTGAGAGTTCCTGAATAAAATTAATAGTGATTGTACACTCTATTGACTAATTCACGACTCATGGGTCTTTTTTGTGCAGTTTGATAAATTAGTATAACGTAAAATACTCCTAAAGTATTAAATTTAAATAACTTCTAAACAAAAATTAAATAACTTCCAAGTCGTCAAAATAGTGAACTCGTCACGAAAGATATTTGTGCAATTAATCCGTGCGAGAATTTCTTATATTCTTTTTGTGTAGTTTGACAAATTAGTATAGGGTAGGTGGGGGTAATTGTCCGCAGTTTTTGGTTTTGAATTTTTTTGGCCCCCAGTTTGATTATTTTAATAAGTTTCTGGTAAGGAATCTAAAGCTTAAGATGTGGCCTATCAACTCATTTTTTTTCAGCCTTTAGCTGCAAATATTTTTTAAAATATTCAACTTCAAAAAGAAAAAAAATTGCGGACATTTTCCCCATTTTTTGGGGTAAGTGTCCGCAGTGCGTATAATTACCCCAATAGAATAAAATAAGAGAATTATTAGATATTCCAATTCAAAAACATCAAAACTGAGGTATATCCACAATAGGAAGACTACACAACAATATTCGACATTATAATACATTATATAGCAAAGTTACTCCACAAGTTGCAAAGTTAATCCTTTTACCGACGTAAAATCGGCCAAATTGTCAGGAAAACTTATCATTTCATGAAACCTTGCATTATGGATTTCATTAGGTTTGGAAAGTTTTAGGACTGTCTTTCTTTTCAACAAAAGCTTCTTCTGATGGAGTTTCTGAGAACATTCCCACATTTCTAACTGCCGACAATTACCCCAAATCATGATGACAACAACAAAGTGGTACTGATTTTTGAAAACAAAAGTAAACATGAGTATTGTGATATAATTTCAAAGATAAATAAAGGCTCTTTCGAAAAAAAACAGATGGATTGAATAAATATAACTATTCTACCATAATGTGAAGAAAAGGTGAGAAACATACTCTAACAAGGACACTAAAAACTGACCTACCTCATTTTTTTGGACAACGTACACGCTATTCCTATGAAATTTTCACGGCCATTTGGGAGTTGTGAAAGGAACCTACTGCATCGATGCAGTCATTATAATCGAATACTATCATCAAAAAAGGCAGTGCGGACCATTACCCCATGCGGACAATTACCCCCGCCTACCCTAACGTGAAATACTCCTAAAATATTAAATTTAAATAACTTCTAAACGAAAATTAAATAACTTCCAAGTCGTCAAAATAGTGAACTCGTCACGAAAGAAATTTGTGCAATTAATCCGTGCGAGAATTTCTTATATTCTTTTTGTGTAGTTTGACAAATTAGTATAACGCGAAATACTCCTAAAATATTAAATTTGAATAACTTCTAAACGAAAATTAAATAACTTCCAAGTCGTCAAAATAGTGAACTCGTCACAAAAGAAATTTATGCAATAAATCCGTGCGAGAATTTCTAATATATTATAAAAACCCAAATTTCAACCTCTTTTTATTTAAAGCTACGTACTTCTATTTCTAATTAGATAAGGTAATAAATAACACGTCGTCTATCAATTTCTTCATATGGTTCCACTATTTTATTTATTATTGTCACGCTATTATGTTGTTATATAAATCATTATCCTAAGTTTAAAGTTATATTCCTGAATTATAAAAGGAAATACCTTTCAGGTAATGGACAGCAATACCAGCATTTTTTGAAAACAGAAAATAGAAATAATAGAAATAGATCTAAATTCAAAAATCGACACGAAAAGTTTTTAAAAATTTAGTTATTTCAATGTTTTTAAAAAAAATCGACAATCATTTTGCACTTGTTTAGGATTGAATTACATCAGACCTGTTTCGACCTTACTCTAAATTAGTGTTTCCCAACGTGGGGCGCACGCCCCACCGGGGGCAATATCATTTTCTAGGGGGGCAATTTGAAAATTTTCAACTAAATTTCCCCCAGGTGGGGCCAATATAGGGGGAAAATTAAAAAACTTTTTAGCAAGAAGTTTATCAAAATCTGATCCTATTATCCTATCTGAGAATGTATGTCTGAAATATGGACCAGTATATATCAAAACCAAGTTGAAACCCTGTTTTTAGAGTCTAATTTCCAAACCTTTTCTGGGGAGGACCCATGATCTCTTTGTTTTTAGAACACTTATATTTGAAACTTGTTTACATTAGGTTCATCAAAATGCAAATCTCACCTAAAAATTTATATCCAAAATTTCCCAACTAGGGTAACCAAACAAGTTAAAACCTGCTTCCTATAGAGTCATATTTCCAAAAAATTGCTGGGGAAGGATCCCCAGACCCCCCCTTGGTACTTGGAACTTAATTACTAATAGCTTGATTTAGTTTTTTAGCATGCGAATTCTACCTAAAAATGTTCTTAAAATCTTCTTTAGACTTACTAACATAGGAGGGAGGGGCTAAGAAATAATTTTGGCTCCCTCTCAAAACATATTTCTATATATGCCACTGAGACCGGGGGGCATGGAAAATTTATAAAGGCTTTGGTGGGGCATGGACCGAAAAAGGTTGGGAAACACTGCTCTAAAGGGGAAATCAACGATCGCTTTGAATCCTGATAGGTTGAAAAAAATATTTCGGATTAAATGACGTCACATTTCGACATTGGACGTTTTTGAGCCCTTTTTTATATAAAGTCAAACTTTGAAATTAAATTTAAAAATAACTAAGCATCATAATTAAAAAAAATTGCACGAATGTTCCTCTATTGGATACTTCTATCGAATAAAAAAATAAAACAACTGGAATTGCCCATTAGAAGCCTATCTGAGAAAAGAGTTTCAATTGATATCTTCTTTTTTGGTTTTCCGAAAGCTTCTTGTAGTTTTTAACAGAATTGCTTTGTCTTGTAGCTATAGAAAAAAAACCGGAAAACAGTAGACCCCGTAAAAGTTTAAACTGTCCGTAAGTACCTAGATTAAAAAAAACAGTTGCAAGCTCATTTTCCAATGTGTTAACAACAATTAAGATGGATAAAGATGAATTAGAAGCTCAGTGAAAAAAGAACCTAAAAGTGTGTGTGCCTACTCCCTTCTGATTTAGAGCAAGATTAAAAGTTGCAGTAATTAGCGTCTGAATCATAAGGCATGTTTTAAAAGTGGGTCGGTGAAAGACAATCTGCGCACCCTTATGAAGGTTCCCCTCCTGACGTCATCATTAGTTAACTCTGACTACAATTACAATTAGGCCACCTAGGCGGTATTTGGACGTGACAGTATACCTACGGCAGACAGGGTATAATGCAGCATATGACAGGCGCCGAAATGTAGAATTCGGGGAGGTAGGACTCGAAAAATATAAGTATTTAAAACTGAACTTTTTTAAACAGGAATTTGAATTTTCATAACACCACAAGGATACTTTTGTCTTTACCCACACACCTAGAGACACAGCCAAGTGGGGGATTTGGGGATATATTCCCCCGAAACTCAGAAATGTTCCTTCTTTGTTATGGAGTAATTTAAATCTAAAATTACCTCATGTTCCCCAAAAAAATACCAACTCAAAAATGCCACCATAGTTCCATTATTGTTCTCCACTACTCTTTTTCTCATTAAAATAATTTACGGTTGGGGTGATTCAGAGTGACTTTCCTAGTTCAAATTTATTTGAAGTAATACGTGAGGATTAGGGTGTCTCAAAAAAACCTCTTTTCGAAAAACTTGCTCCCCAGGGCTTTTCCCATTCCTTTTGGTCCCAAAAGATAGTGTGTGAAGTTTCAGCCTCCTATGTTAACTCTAGGGTTTGCCTGTAGAGCCCCAAAGTTTGAAAAAAGTGGAAAAAATGAAAAATTTTCAGAATTTTTAAAAATTATGTTTAAGATTGATAATGCAAATAAAACTGGTTCAAATGCATCATTTAGGACTTATTTAGATGGAATATATTTATTCATGTGTATTAACTGTACCCTATTGACCCTATAATTTAAGATTAAAACGTACTACTTCGGGACGTTGCATACTCCAAAGCTTATAATGTACTACCGGTGGACGAAATGAATTAAATCCGAATTTCTTCGAAGGAACTCCCTCAAATGATTCCATTTGGGGCTAAAATGATGTTATAAATTATAAAAACCAGTGAAATAACAGTTTTGAGCTCTTCCAATAAGCTTTTAATGTAAAAAGTTATTTTCTTTAAAATATCTCGTTTCCAGCTGATGAAACCCAAAACTTATGCTAAAAAGGGGTTTGCTGAACTTTTTTAGATACCAAACATTGGAACCTGTACAGGAGTTTAATTTTTTAAAGTAGAATTAAATTTTAAACAGCACATATCGGAAATGGCATGGATATTTCCTATACCTGACGTGAAAATCTATTTTCTTCTTTCAAAGTTAGGAAAATAGTTTAATACTTGTGAATCTTGGTTGAAATGTTAAGGAAAGAAGTTTTTAGTTAAAACTTTACCCTAATACGTTAAAAGGAAGTAATTTTCCAAACTTAAAAAAGAAAATGGGTTTTCACGTCTGGTATAGGAAATAGCCATGTCATTTCCGATCTGTGCACTTTAAAATTTAATTCTACTTATTAAAAATATAGCCCCTATAAAGATTTCAAAATTTGGTATCTAAGAAGTACAAAAACCCCCTTTTTTAGTATAAATTTTGGGTTTTATCAGCTGAAAACGAGAAGTTTTAAAGAAAAACACTTCTTACATTAAAAGCTCAGTGGAAGAGCCAAAACTGTTATTTCACTGGTTTTCATAATTTATAATGTCATTTTAGCTCCAAATGGAATCATTTGAGGGAGTTCCTTTGAAGAAATTCGGATTTAATTAATTTCGTCCACCGGTAGTGCATTATAAGCTTTGGCGAGTGCAATGTCCCTAAGTAGTACGTTTTAATCTTAAATTATAGGGGCTATAGGGTACAGTTAAAACACATAAATAGATATATTCCACCAAAATAAGTCCTAAATAACACATTTGAACCGGTTTTATCGCAGTATCAATCTTAAAATATAATTTTTAAAAATTCTGAAAATTGGTCATTTTTTCCACTTTTTTCAAACTTTGGGGCTCTACAGGCAAACCCTAGAAACTTAGGGGGCTGAAACTTCACTCACAATCTTTTGGGACCAAAAGGAATGGGAAAAGCCCTGGGGAGCGAGGTTTTTCGAAAAAAAAGTTTTTTTTGAGACACCCTAGTGAGGATTGGTCCCCAAGGAACTTTTCTTTAAAATCTTCAAAAATTAATATTTCGATATCTTTATTTAACACCTTATTGTATTTAATTACTATTCTGAAATTGTAATTACAATATTGATTTCTCCGTTTTCTCCATTTACCCCGATTTCGGAGAAATCTTAAAATTATATATTTTCCAATTTTATCGTTTGTGCATTTTCCCGCCATTATTTTAACTGATATATTAAAATGCTGTGTGGATTGAAGTAATAACTTACCTAAATCTTTATACGATTTTAATTTAAATCTTAAATTTATTCCAAGGTGAGTCATATAATCATTGTTTGTTTACCCTCTGGATCTAAGCTTGAAAAAAGTAAATTGAATGAATAAGTACAGTTTTGCTTAATGATTGAAGTATTTACACAGCGAAGTTAAATCAAGCTGAAATCAAAATCTGCAAGTTAAAAATCCCGGGCTGGAGATGGGAGAATATCAAGATGAAATAAAAGATCTTTTGTGGCGCCCTCTTGAAAGGAAGAAGGGAAATAGAGATACAAATCTCAAGTTGTGCGTGGTTTTAGCGCATTCTTCATTAAAATATCATTGCATAAAATTAAAGAAATAAGGAATGAAGTAAAAATTTTCTGTTTGAAAATATATTGTGTTTAGTTCTAACTGAAAACTTTAATTTACTCTTAATAAGTTTATTTTTATTAATTTGAAATTAATTTATTGAATTAATTTTTATTATTTTTTTCCTTTGGATTTGAAATCTACTCAAACATTTGTCACTAGCTTAAGACACAATTGTAAGAACAACGATGCAATTATCAAGGAAGCATTCATAATTCAAAGTAAAGTTAAACATTTCGGTACTTACATATTATACCGTCACACGTTTAACAGCCGTTAAATTCAGCGGTACAGCTATAGAACAATCAATGGTATTTGATAAAGTTTTCGGATTCAGTGGCACGGTCGACGCATAATACGTAAGAACCCATTTCTAATATCTAAACTATCCCACTTTTTAATTTTATTTTTTTCGATTTGGTTTTATGAAAACAAAATCGATAAAATAGTAAATGAACCCCCGCTTCTTTTTAAATATTGAAATTTTTTTCGTTAATCGACTTAAAGAAAACCCCCACATTTTATTTATTAGATTTGAGTTGTCTGTTTATCTCAGAAAAGAGGCTTTTGTGTTAGGCTATTCCCTCGAAAGTAATTAGGGTAAATAAAGGGAGAGTTTTTTTTCTTCTGGGATCTTTTTGTTTTTAAAGTAAAGAGAAGCCTAAGTAGAGAACAAAGGCATATTGATTTTCCATTTTGAAGACGCTAATTAACTGTGGCTTTTCTCCATCCTAGAGAATTATCTCTAAGCATTATTCCTTCGATTTGAAATACGATTTAGTATTTGAGTTTTGAATTAACTGCAACCCTTGGTTTGAAATTTTTTTTACCAATTTCTATGGTGTAGTCGTAGTGGGTTATTCTGGGTAGTGTCATGATGGTAGTGTCACCTAAAAGGGTGCTCTTTTCCGTAGATCAGTTTTATGTGCGATTTTAAAATTTTTATTGTTTACTTTGATAGAAAAATCATGGTTGTGTTAAAAGTACGAAGTGTGCTTAAAATTTATCTTAAGAAAGTATAAGAAATTTTGTATTCCTTATTTCAACCAGGTCAATTCTCCATAGCTAATTTCTAAACTGATAAAATATTATGACTTCATATTATGTGAGAAATATTTGTGATTTAATAAAATAAATAGTTTTGGATGATGCATGCATTTATACAACCTCACACACTACATATAGGATAATACCCAGATAGAGAAACATTTTTATTTCCAGTATAGTTCACGACCTCTTTCAATTAAAAATTTTCCTTTTTTTCTTACCTGTTTACACTGTTTGACAGTATCGGAGTCCCATTCATTAGATAAAATAATAGAGAAATATTTCAAAATGTTTCGTAGAATATTCTACAGGGTGATTCAGAAATAATCATCAATAATTAGGGAGGAGGTAGAGGGGCCCTAGACGAGCATATTTCGAATAGGGATGGTGGGGCGCAGCCTTACCGTTAAAGAGCTAGGACCTAATGTAGTGCGAGCGCGTTTCAAAAGGCCGTTTTTAGAAGGCCCGTGGGACTAAGAGATGTTTGACTAAGAGATTAATATTACACGTTTTAAAACTCACCCCACGGTTTAGCAAGTGGTCCAATTTCTATCACATTGTGGATTTAAGTAGTACGGAAACTCCTGTACCTCATGCAATAATGTTTTTCACTTTATTTTGTTTTGTTTCGTCACACGGGCCTTCTAAAAACGGCTTTTTGAAACGCACTCGCACTACATTAGGCCCTAGCTCTTTAATGGTAAGGCTGCACCCCACCATCCCTATTTTTCACCATGAAAATTTTTTGTCATGATTTTAAAATATAAGGATTGAAGGTTGTGGTATAAAATTAAATTAAATGCATCCTCACCGAAAAAAATTTTTTATTTCGGCTTTACAAATAATTCTCTTTATCTTTATAGTTAAAAATCTTCGTTCTCTTTGTTTTAAGCCTTCTCTCATGGGGAATAACATCTTGGAATAATGGTGAACAATTTATAGAAAAAAAATCGTTAATTGCTTCAAATTAATAGCAGTTGGTTAGAAGTACTCTTCTCTCTATCAAAAATTAAAATTTTAGAGATCATTTAAGCGTTAAATTTAATGAGTCTTTAAAGTGAGAAAATCATAAAACAAAAGCTGGGAATACTTTCGTTAGGTTCTCTTGTTTGAAAGGGAAGGATTTCGCTTCTTTTTCAAACATGAGAAGGCGAAGATGACAACTTAACATTTAGCTCTCTAACTTTTCGAGTAGAGAAGCGGAAGGTTTTTCTTTGAGGCAATAATCACTATGATTACTGCCCTCGTTGGCAGACTAACTTTCCGATCAATTGCTTTTTCTCCTTTGTAAGTGTCAAAAAGTCGGTATTTCTTGCTTCGTAAAGGAAAGTTGGAGATGATAGCTGAAGCAAACGGTGTAAAAGTTAGTTAAGCATGTTTAATAATAGCTAATCAAGGGTAATTAAATGTATCTTGATTATTAACACTTTCATTTATTTATTTATATTTGTTCTAACTAATTTTTCAGTGTTTTTAGTGCTATCCCTACAATATTAGGGAAAATATTTTTCACATTCTGAGTTCTTAACGAATTTTTCTTATGGCTAAAAAACATGCAGTGTAAATTTTTTTCTCCAAAAAACGGAAATTTCCCCCAGATTTATCCATCTTTGAAGAAACATTCGTGTTTTTTTCTTTTCCGTCATATAATTCAATACGCTCAAAATATTAAAAACAATCTTTGATCTTGGTTTAACTCGATCACGTAACCTATGGATTTGATTCACCCTCTATGGACCACCAAGCTAGATTATTCGATAACTGTACAAAATATTTTATACAAAGACTTAGTCAATTAAATGAAGGAAAATTAGCGCTAAGAATTTAGATTACTTTTATGATTTAAGATAATTTGATTCCAAAATATTTTAAAAATACTTTTTGGCTAATGTATCTTTTTAATGAAATTATTATAAAGTAGTTTTTATACCTCGGTGGGGAATGTGCACGTTTAATAAATCTTCTGAATAATTCATATATTTCTATAAAAAGGGGGTACAATTTTGTAAATTAAACTGCCCGTTTTCTCCTATAGGGTATATTATACAAGTTAGCTTAAAATATATGTGATGTATTTTTGTGATAGCTGTTAAGGGATTTTTTTTGTTTTCAGAATTCGTAAAAGTACTTTCAAAGCGTTCTATATCTAAGGAATGGAACTTGGAACTGATTGTGGTGGCTGACAGCAAAATGAAAAAATATCATGGAGACAACTTGGAGACTTATGTACTGACATTGATGGCTTCGGTAAGTGTTTTTGTAGACATTCATGTAAATTACAAAATAATAATGTATGAGCTACAAGGTTTTTATCGGAGTTGATTCAACCAAAGTTTAACTAAGATTATAAAAATGTTACAAATGGGCAATAGCCGCATTTAAAAAAAAACAAAAAACATTTTTCCAGTAAAAGAAATGGTTCTATATACGAAAATTGGCATAAACGTTTTTTAAAAATTTAGTTAACTCAATATTTTCGAATAAAAATTAACAATCCCTTTGTAATTATTTCAGATTGAATGACGTAAGATCTGTTTCAACCGTACTTTAAAGTAAAAAACAAATTATTTGGATTGAATGATGTCACATGCTGTTTTCACACACTTTTTTAAAGTCAAATTTTGAAATTAAATAAAAAAAATTATTAAGCATAGTAATTTAAAAGAAATTTAGGCGTACATTCCTCTCTTGGATACCTCTATCGAATAAAAAAATAAAATGAAATACTGAAAATGCCCATTAGTTTTTTTATATTAAAATTTATATTATAATTTATTTATAAATATTCTTAAAGCCCCATAAATATTAATATTTTAAAACTATTTCTTTTTTATATCAGATATGAGTATCAAAAACCTAAAATGAATCATACATAATTAATAAGCAATGGTATAAAAACTCTAGCTGAAAATTGAGGCGCTTTCAGCAACAACGAGATTGTAGGCACCAAGTTGAGCAGTTAAGAATGATAGTGATGTAAACTCAAATTATAATATTTGAGATGAACATGAGTTTCTTTGAAGGCCCTATGTTTAGAATGATTGTTGCCTAATTTTAAAGTTCTCAATAATCGGTCATCTAACACTGGTCACCAAACTTTTGACATCCTATAATATACTACGAGGGTTACGTCCCACGAGAAACGAGTTATTCCCCTCAATTTTTGGGGTAATGGTAATTTATAAGCGCGAAAAACGTTTTGTGCTAAATCTGTGATTATCATTTAGATTTGAACATCTTTTTAGTTTTTTTTCTTTTCGGTCAAAGTTTACTCGTGGTGGTTGACTATACAGAAAACTGTCTTTGGATCTGTGATGTGAGCTAGCGCCAATAAATCTGAAACCACACCTATCCAAAAAGAAAATCTTCAACAGTCAAAATTAAAAATTCGAGGAATTTAGTCCCTTCTCATTCTGAAATACTCAATTGTTAGTTTTATAGTACGCTACCACTCTTAAAACTTTATTCTTTTCCCCAAAACTAATTATTTTTTAATGCGCCCAACAGGTGTGAAAATTTTTTTAAGGATTGTAACAATGCACAACCGCGGTAGTAAATTTTGCATTCATATTATGAAACATCTTTTTTATCCTAATTAACTTAAATAAAGTTTTCGTCTTTAGAAACGGAAAAGGTTTTACAATCGTAGTATGTTTATTAGCCCGAATAGTGTTGAAGAGGAACTTCAGTGTCTTCGGAAAATTTTTTCGCATACTCCTCAGCCACTAGTTTTAAAGAGAATCTGGCTGAAAAATGAAAAGAAGGAGGGAATCACTTGAAACCACTTTTTCTCGCCTCATTAAATTTAATTAGAAAAATTCTCCTTTTTCAAATTGAGTTTGACGTTCGACAAGTTTTCAGTTTCGTGTGATTGATTTTTAGGTAACTGAAAGACGGGTATGGAGTTTTAATTCGTAAAACTTTTTATGCATCGAGATAATTTATAATGTTTTTTTATTCTAATCATAATAAAATTTTAAACCTATAACTATATGAATATACTTTTTATATGAATATTTTTCTTTTATTTTTACATAATGTCATATTGTTGAATAAACTTCGTTTTAACAGCGTTTGACATAATAAGCAGCGTTAGAAATTGGGAAAAAGACTCACTGGTCCTGGGGACCACTACTTTACCAATTTCATTGGTCCGCTACCAAAATGACTGGTCCACCAAATTAAAAAGGGCAGGTTTCAATATTGCACTTAAATTCAATACCAATAATAAATTTAAAAAACAACAAACAAAACAACAAAAGGCAACTAACCAAATAAATAAGTTTGAAAATATCTTATTTATATAAAGACCCTTTCTTGATTAAATTTTAATATTGTACTAACTGATGTAAACCTCCTAATTAGTGTCACAGCAAAAAAACGCGTCTAGAACTGGAGAGTGAGATTTTTTTGTCATTGGTCCGTCGGACCAGTGATTTTCTGACTATAGTAGTCCTAGCCGTTTTTCAGTGGTCTCAGCCCAGCAGACCACCGCTAATTTCAAACACTGGATAATAAGCTATGCAAATCATGCATGTCATCATTTGTAGTTAAACTTATTTTATGTATCATTATTGCTCATCATATAAGTAACGTTATTTAATGTACACTAGCGGAAATAAAAATCCCAACACCAAGAAGGAAAGGAGATATCAAAGTCAAATTTATTTCTATGATTGCACATAGTATCAATGTGAATTGCTTAAAAAATCAGCCTTCCTGGATATTAGGGGGCCGAGAAAACCAGGGAGGAGTGTTGTCTCCATAGGTGTCCATTACCGCCGTCACACGTCATGGTATGAGTGACATGGGATCTAAATGACTTTTAAGGGATTGGAGGACCATGTTGCCTCCTCGGGTAGTCCAAATTCATATGGTGCACCAGCGGACGTTGCATACCGGGCTAGGTGATTTCTCCTCTTTCTCCGGACATGTTTTGTGAGCGTTGGTTCTTACGAACGGATAGGCCAGGGTAAAAATGCAACATAGGGGGTTAAGAAGAAAGCTTGGACATTGCATAAAGCATGTGTTTGTGCATTTTTCTCTTGAAATTTGTCCCCAGGACAGGTCTGAAGGTAAGAACGGACAACCGGCTAAAAAACCTCAATGAAGCAGCTCTGGTTGGCCAAAGTACCGGTAGATCATACTGAGGACAAGCGGCAGTGGAATGGATGTCGTTTGCAGTACTGCGGATTGTCCGTTTGGTCTGCATAGCTTCTTACATCTTTGTCTACAAACAAGGAGCTGAAAATGGGCCTTTCTGTTTCCTATAGTGCACGAAGTAAGGAAATGAAAATCCCAATTTCATGACATTATGTTTATGAGAGAATCCTGCTTCGGTTTGGAGCACCACGACGGTTGGGTATGAGTTTGAAGACACAATGGAGAGAGCGCACTCAGCTGATGATTTTCTAATAGTTCCACTGAGTGGTGATGCAGGGTAACGGAGTGGGGATGCATTGGATTCCCTTTCTGCAACTCCTGAGTATGATTCACCGGTACTTTTTCCAACCAGAGTTGCGTCATTGAGGTTTTTTAGCCGGTTGTCCGCCCTTACCTTCAGACCTGTCCTGGGGACAAATTTCAAGAGAAACATGCACAACCACATGTTGTATGCAATGTCAAAGCTTTCTTCTTAACCCCCTATGTTGCATTTTTACCCCGTCTTACCCGTTCTCTAGAACCAACACCCACAAAACAAGTCCGGTTAATGAGGAGAAATCACCTAGCTCGGTATGCAGCTTCCGCTGGTGCACCATATGAATTTGGACTACCCGAGGAGGCAACATGGTCCTCCAATCCCTCAAAAGTCATTTAGAGCCCCTGTCACTCAATACCATGACGTGTGACAGCGGTAATGGACACCTATGGAGACAACACTCCTCCTTGGTTTTCTCGGCCCCCTAACATCCAGGAAGGCTGATTTTTTAATCAATTAACATTGATACTATGTGCAATTATAGAAATAAATTTGACTTTGATATCTCCTTTCCTTCTTGGTGTTGGGATTTTTATTTCCGCTAGTGTATATTGCTTTCTAATTAATTGAAATCTCAGGGAAGTGTTAAGTATAAATTCAACTAAATATTATTATAAATAACAAATCTTTTTTTCTGGGAGAATCCTCATTTTTCATTCTGTTTATCCTCATGATATCTATCTGCGTATCATTAATGAATATTGAAACTGAAATTCGGTTTTTTGCAATTACACAAGTTTAAATAAACAAAATTTTGGTAAAAAAATTAGCTTACCATTTCAATTAGAGAGAACCAGATTAAAAACCTCAACTTCATCATTATAAGTGAAAAGTCTTCTAAATTGTTTAAATGAATGTTTACTTTCTCATCAAACTGGTTAGCTAAATAAATGTTTTGTAAGGGCAGTGGTTTGAGGGATAATATTTGCAATTGGAAACCTTTTATTATTATCTATAATTTTGTTTTATCACCATTTGGTGACGCATTAACTTCTTCCCTTTCTCTTTTAGGTTAGCTTAATATACAAGGATCCAAGCATAGGAAACAACATTAATTTATCTATTGTAAAGCTGATCATCATGTCTGAAGATGAGGTAAGGCCCATTTTTAAAAATAAAGCTAGCAAAAATTGCCATTAAACTGTTTTGTAAAACAAAAATGGCAAATGTTTTTTATTTCTCTAGTTCAAAATTTACCGATTGACTCAATGGATGGATTAAATTGAACTATGTTAAATGTTACTATCTTTAATTTTTGGTGAAAGCTTGAAATAGAAACTTGAATTCTCTTTGAGTCATTAATCGATTAATCGGTAGAGAAATTTAATCGATTTAATTAATTTTTCTTCTGTATTAACTTTTGTGCACCGATATTTATCCAGCTAGTTTATTTATCTTTAATTAAACTATTAATGCGAATGAGAATAAAGAGAAGTATAGAGACTTTGAGGTGTGTGGGAATGTTTTAAAAATTAATAATAGTATCTTATGAAAGTCCATATTATTTTAAAAAATCTCAGATAACTGGATGTCCCCATTTCTTTTTGGTGAACTGGATAGCCCTATTATTTTCTGTGAACTTTAGCCATAGAAACTTGAGGAAAGTCTCCGCTCTTTGACTGTTTTCTTTTCCTCCAGGATGCAGGGATTATTTTTCCAAGTGCTTCAAAGACTCTGAGGAACTTTTGCAGGTGGCAACAAGAACTGAAAGACCCCCAGGGATTCCATCACGACACGGCTATACTCTTGACAAGGTATGCATATACCCCGAGGAAACATTTCTCAGAAGAAACTGGGAAGGAGGGGAATAGTAGATGGACGTGTTCACTTGAGATACCAAAAAACAACAGATTTCTTCGGGAAATCAGTATTTCATTTTCGATGAACCATTTACGAACGGAAAATTTACTTCTTTGTATTCAGCCAATTCATTTATAAAATGACGGGATTTACTGTTATTCCAACAAGTGAAAATGATTTATTATACACCTTTCGGGTTATATTATGTATTTTTTCCGGTAACACTTAAATAGTTTTAAAAGAAACTTTCATCATAAATTATTTTAAATTAATATTATTTTCTGCTGGGAGCCAAATTTTATTGATTATTTTTAAGGACCCAAATACAAAAGGCTATAATATAAAACTTTTTAAACGAATTTCTTGTTTTTAAAATTTTAATTAAAATTCAAACCAAAGCAGCAATAGATGCAAGTCTAAATATAGAATTTAAGGAATTTAATATTGAAATTTTATGTTTAGAAAGGTAATGATAAATATTTTTTTTCTAAGGTAAAATTAAAAAGAATATTTTTAAACCTTGAATGCTTTGCATGGAAGATCATGTTTTTCTAAGTTTCATTATAATTAGGCATCTTATTTTTCGAATTAAATTGAAATTGCCTTCCCCTGAGGATTTCCAATTATTTTGATTATTTTCTGGTGTATCAATTGTGAATTCAATCCATGTTTTAAAGAAACTTCTTGTACAAAAAACTAAAATTGAGATATATCAAATGAAATTTACAAAATACCCAGTAGAGCATAAAAAATGAGGTATTTCTAATTTTGATCTGACACGCAAAATTATTTGTACTGTCTGGAATCGGTTAGCATAGTCCCAGTTGTAAAGCTTTACGAAAATGCATCCGTGTGTTTTGGAGCGTACACAACGAATGTTTGAGCAGGTGTTAGATCTGTTATGGCTAAACCACCTATATAGATTATTATTTATTAGAATCTTTCGTTTTGGGTGTGACGTATTGCTATTTACTGAATAGTTTTTGTCTTTTCTCCTCCCCTCGAAATTTTCATCTCGCTTATAACAAAATTTTGCGCGTTTTCTTAAACATTTGAAGTATGAATGTTCGCTTTTCAACACTAGTTGTTAAAACGTATTACATTGTACTTTTAAATATAAATCTATATCATGATTAGTCATTAAGGATTTCAATTCTCGGAAACATAAATTTGATTGGATTCAAGCATAAATTTAACTGAGCCAACCTAGGTTCCTTTTTTTTCAAAGCCTTGCTATTGGAATTAGACGTGGTGTTGAACGAGGTGTTATTTACATATAATTTTTTAATACTTGTTGTACTTTTCTTCTTTTTTATAAACGGGTTCACGCAATAGATATTCATTCATTTAAAAAAAGGACCTATTCTGCACTATGGATACTTTTACTTTTTAATAAAGCTTTGCACTAACATATTGTTGTCACAAATTGAGCTTAAACTAACATTTCAAAATTAATTTATCATTTTTTTTTCATTTTAACCTTTACAGCACTTGCGGGCAACCATCGGTTCCAGGTCTAGACATGGCCCTCCCAAGTTTTTGATCCGACCCGCGAAACCCTTGAAATCGGGCTGTAAAATAAAAGTAAACAGTGACACTTCCAGGAAGGGGTTGTGGGGGCTATGACCCCAGGGAACCTTCATAAAGAAGCCTATAAAATAAAACACTCTTTGGGCAAACTTAGATTGGGAAATTTTCGAGAGAACTACTTTGTACCTACTTTGCAGGCACCTGAGAACCAAAGCCACGATTGTGAGAATCGTCCAGTATACACATTCGCTCATACAACCTCTTTTTACACAGCAGGTTTACAATTATTCATCTTCACACGAAGACTAAATATGCTGCGGCTTACTACTATTTGCTTTTTAAGATTTTACAAACATATTTTTTCATGCAAACGGTCACTTGTACTTTTCTGCAAAACATCAAAAGGCAGGTAACAGAAATTTCTCCAATGCCAGGTGGTGAAGCAAACAGTATACCCCAATTCGGCTGTCCCTTCAAAAGTTTTTTTCGATTCTAATTGACTTTTCGATTGACTCGCTCGCCTTGTTTACCACGTCTCTCTCGCCTGGCGGGTGGGTCAAGAGTGGCGATAGTGTTCGTCACGTTTTGTGGCGGCCTTCGCATTCCTCCGGGAATGATGCCCCCGAAGGCCCCTCCTTCCATCTAATCGGGGGTGAGCTCTCGCAGCGAGGGGATGGAAGATCAAAGCCTCGAATTCCGATCAAAATCAGTCATTGAGATTCTAAGTGTTTCTTGGAGTTCTTTCGCATTTCATTTAAGACTTAGGTTTACCTACACTTAGACCTTACGTCTAAGAATTGCTTGGACAGTTTTTGTTTTTAAAGACGGTTATGTCAAGGTCAAAGGTTACCAAACCTTTTCCACTCACGGAGTCCCTAATGACTGAAAATTCTATGGCGCCAACCTTGTAAAATAAACTTGTAACCGTAAATAACGGTTAAAAATATATTACTTTTAAGTTTTTTTTTGAAATTTTGACTGCGTTATAAAACAATTTTATCTTATTATATTAAATGGAGTTAAATATACAAACTTCGATATCTTTTCGATTTCACAAACATTTTATCTTTTTATCCATATTTACCTTTAAAAATGAACTTCACCTCCAAATTTAAATAAGTTTTTATTTAATAATAATAAAATCTGATGAACTTTACTGATAAATTGAGTTAAAAAATTAAAATTTACCTCTCGAATTATTTTTAAATTTCAAGTTATTAAAAATTCCTTACGTTTTCAAGGGTTTATAGGTTTATCAATAGAAATAAATCCGAACATAACGGTATATTGAGCAAGAAAAAGCCATCCTTCCAGATCAGGGGTTTCCAACTGGCGGCCCACCGGGTCATTACGTGCGGTTCGCGAAGCTCCCTGACCCCCCCCCCCAAAAAAGGAGATTTAGAACACCTTTTAGTACACTAAAATTCGTAAATTTTTCGGTGGAGGACCCCCGAACACCTCTTAGATTATGGAATAGCTTTGGTCGTTTTCTATGGTAAAAAAGTAAAAGTTTCGAGAAGGACACTGTATACACAAGTATACACTGAAATTACCCTTGAGTAAAGCAAGGAGATATGGAGTCTTACGTCAACCTTTATCACAAGTGGGGAAAATATGTAATATCCAAAAATTAGGTGAAACATCATTTTAAGGGAAATTCACAAACATCCTCTTAAAGAATTCTCCGTCAACTAAATCAAATCAAATCAAATTTATTACAATAAACAAAATACAAACACTATGACAAGAAAATATAAAAAAGAAAAAGAGAAAAAAAGGGGGTATACATTGATCCACATAAATTGTTTTTATCCCAAAGGAGCAACTTGCTCGTCCATGGGTTAACGGAATTACAAAAATAAATGTCTGATCAAAAACAGTGGATGAATAATACATAAAATCACGTAGAAATAAAAAAAGGAAAAACGAGAAAAAAACGAAAATGGCTTAGCTGGCAAATTTGTGTATTAACCCATTAACACCCAAATTATTTTCGATCGAAAAAGCAAATTCGAACTTTAGCCCATCCCTATTTCAAAATAAATGAAGCAAACGCAAAAAACATAGGGTATTAGGATTGATTTCTCTTGCCATATGTGCAGTTTCGTTACTGTTGGGTGAATTTAAGGTAATTTAAGAGAGCATTTATGACTATATTTAGAGATCTAGAAATAGATCACTGGGCGCTAATGGGTTAAGATAAGATTAGAAATATAGAGATTAAAGTTATATACCTGACAAAAAAATTAAAATAGTGTTTCGACATATCTAATATTTAGTATTAAAAGTTGTGGGGTAAAAAATTTTTATATCATCTGAAATTTTTTAAATACAGTAGTTAGTACCTTTACAATATGTAAATAACCTATCGCCCCTCTTTCGCTGGAAAATTTCCATACGAAAATTTCCCGCCACGAAAAATTTAGTTTGGATTAAAAGAAGCCAAATTACACTTTGCGGCCCACCACTTGACCGATGATTTCGATTGCGGCCCTCTAGTACGTAGAAGTTGAAAACCCCTGCTCCAGACGACGAGAAGAATTTTTAAAAAATCCTATTGTTTCAAAACTGTAGGATAACCAACACACTTACATAAATATTTTGATTCTGAGTGCTCTTCGAAAAATTTTGGATAAGTATCTAAAACTTATGTCATAAAATAGTTTTTGTTAAGGAGGCCATGTTGTTAACCTTTTACCTGCCTGTTTTAACGAATTTTTTACCACTTAATTTTTCATGGAGGAATTTGATACTTGGTAGAAATTAACTCAAAGATATGAAGTTATTTTACATGCAAAAGTTTGTGCAATTTAACCCTTTTTGTAGAATTTACATCAAAATTAGATATTTTTGGCTGTTACAAAAGTTGCACAAGTTTCAACTTGTGAAAATCTTAAATAAATTTAGTTTTAAATAATTTTGCTGTGTTTAGGTAGCTTAAGTACACATCTTTCCATTTGGCTTGACAGAATAGCTTCATATTCCAATTTTGGAGAGTAATTACCAGTACAACGTATATGTTCCCAAATGGGAACATCGGCGTTTGGGGTATAGTATTTGAGGGGATTTTTATAACATGCAAAAATTCAAGTTATTTCCTATTTTCTTTAATTTTTTGAACTTTTTTGTCTCAAATGATCTAAACAGGTTAAGAATGATGTTTTAAATTCAAAAATATGTAATTTTTATTTTTTCACCTGATTTATGGAGAAATAAATGCCAAATCTTTATAGCAGATTCTTACACTTGAATATTTTTCTAACTCCTCGATCGATTAATTTTCAGTAATTATCATTTGGGGTTGTGCAAAGAGCATATTTGGAGTGATTCTGAGGATTTGCGTACATATTTTGTTCAAGTACTTTTTTACATAAAAATTTTAAGAATAAAATTGAAGATTTTTGAAAAGAAGGAAAGTGTGTGTACATAAAAAACACTCTTCTAACGTAAGTTGGATGTAAAAGATACATGGTTCAATTCGAAATCTTCCATGTGAAACACCGTTTTAATGAATAAATGGAGATAATTATGATTATCACTTTTGAAAGCTAATTAGATTTTAATGATAGATATCCGTATAGAACCGTAATAAAAACTAATTTTTTTACACATAAACGTAACTGTTTAGCTTCGAAGTGCATGGTAACACTCTTATGTATATTTTATACCAAAATATTACCCATAGTGCAAGAAAAATGTACGGAAAAGCTTCGCGTACGTAATAAACATGTCAATTTTTTCTTATGAAAATCTATAAAATGTTATCCAATTGTCCAAATATTGGTAATAAAAGTGAAAAAAACGTCGTCCACTATCATAAAAATGTTCATAATTATTGGGTAGAAACCTATTTCAATCATTTTATTTGAATTAATTGTAAAATATGTGCATTTTGGAAATTCCCCTAAAAACTTAACCCAAACGCAATAAATGAGGGGGATTTGAATCCTCAAAATTATGCTTAGGATTTTTTTTCTGCCAAAAAATGCCCAGAATGGTTTTAGTAAGGATGAAACAAGCCATTTAAGTCAAAAATTAGAACTTTTAATTTGAAATTTGAATTGCGGCGTTTAAAAGGAAAGATTTGAAGAGGATGTAAATATTTCCTGTAGAGTTTGCGGTGCTCCTGAAAAGACATCAAGGCGATCAAGGGCACCGTGGCGCACAGTTTGGAAGCAACTGGATTAAAGCATGCTGTTAAGAGTTCAGACTTTTAGGTTAATTATAAAATAATGCTCTGGGTAGGACTAAAAGAAATTCGTATACACTCTATTAACAACATTCATTATTAAATTTAATTTTTTAACTTATAAAATAAATGCTAGAACCAAACGTTATATGGAAACTCACAAGATATAGAAGAATTTGATTAAAAGGAAAAGATTACAGTATTTCATTTTCCACTATGAAATAGTTATTTTCGTTCATTCATTATTTTGTGTCAAGGTTTGTGTTGTTGATATTTCCTTTTTCTAGACATTTTATTTACTGAACATCAGGAACTAAGTTGAATGGACAGGCGTTTGTTTAACGCAAATTCATTAAATTGTCCGTTTTGAGTTTGATGAATTGAAAGTTCTCTCTTATTCAAGGTTTGAAAGGTGAGGAAAATGCATAGTAGTCCAATGTATTTTTTAAATAACGAAGGTTATAATTAGAGAGAGACAACGCAAAACTAATCATAGATATTCCGTAAAAATCTTACTGTCTTCTGTTAATCCTTAAATGTTAAGAACCACTTTATACACTGAGAGAAATTACAGTTTCAAATGTGAGTAAATTGATGTTTTCATTTTGACACGAATTTTTTCAAGTATGAGGACCTAATGCTTTCCATTTTAAAATACCAGACATTAGGGTGTCCCTTATATGACGGAAAAAATTTTTGTTGCGAATTTGAAAACGGTTACCTTTTACTTTTTTATTAATGTCTTGACCTATTCAGATATAAAATTTTATCCCTCTACGATGATATTAACCTGTGCAAAATCTTAATTAAAGATGGTCAATGTGTCTCATTTTGTCTCTTTACGACAGAATTTTTTTCTCTTTGATAATTTGAAAAGAGATACCCTCTACTTTTTTTATAAATGCCTTGACCTATTTAGATATAAAATTTTATTCCTCTACGATAATATTAACCCATGCGGATCTCAATTGAAGTTGGTCAAACAAGCTGAATTACCGGCACGCGCCCGCTAGTACTCACCACTTTTTTCTTTTTCCCTACTTTTTCAGAATTTTTTGTGCATATTTATATTTTTTGGCCATTGAAGTGCAATATTAATTGGTCTTAATTGTCGTCTACCTCTAAAGTTTAACTTCACGAATGTAAAAAAACAGCTCCGCAAAAATTTGTCGATTACTTGGTAATTTATATCCAGTAATCTGGTGACTAATCGCCAACTAAGTAAATTGATTTACCTTCACTTCACTAACTTCTTTAAAAAGCGGTAGACGACGTATAGACCGATTAATATTACATTTCTATGGCCAAACTTATAATAAAATGTAAAAAAAGTCTGAAAAAAGTAGGAAAAGAGAAAAAAGTGGTGAGCATTAGCAGGCGCGTGCTAGTAATTTAGCCTTGTTTGACCATCTTCATTTGAGATTCGGCACGGGCTAATATTATCGTAGAGGAATGAAATTTTATGTATGAATATGTCAAGGCATTTATAAAAAAAGTAGATGGTATCTCTTTTCAAATTTGCAAAGAGAAAAAAATTATGTCGTTAAAGAGACAAAAAGAGACACTTTGACCATCTTTAATTAAGATTTTGCACAGGTTAATATCATCGTAGAAGGATAAAATTTTATATCTGAATAGGTCAAGGCATTTATAAAAAAGTAGAGGGTACCCGTTTTCAAATTTGCAAGAAAAATTTTTTCTGTCATATAAGGGACACTAATTAGATAGTGACCAAGTAAAAGCTCACCACTAGAAGAGTAAATTTTGATAATTCTATCTAGTATAATCATGTGCTTTATTCATATTCAAGCAAGATGTCCGTTTATCACGTATGCACGACCCGTATGGGAACGTGTGGTTAAAAATGTATTTGATAGAAGCTAAGTATGTTTTCCCTCAGAGAGGTGAAAACGGCCCATTCTAAATTCGGTCGTTTTGACTATACTCGAATGCAACTTAAGTTGAGCCTTTGACGTCATGGCCACGCGGAAGAAAATTTGAGTAAACAGAAAGCCTGATGGGTTGCTAAAAATCTTATTGGCTGGCGAGTTTGAGAGCGAGTTGTACTACCATGCGCTAGTTGCAACTGAGTGTAATTATATTGTTTTGTGTTCTTTTTTTTTGGCATGAAAAACGGATATTCACAGCTGTTATCTTAGCACTTCAGGTCGTAATTTTTTAATATTTTAGTACTATTGTTAAACCAGACCGTTTAAAAATATATTTCAACCGTACACTGATTGATTTAGTTAAGAATTCGTATAGGGTAGTAATTTATAGAAAGCTCTAAAGTAGTCTTCAGTTCTGAAATAATAGTTTAAAAATTTAACTCGGCGAATTTTTTTCAAATCTGATAACTTTATCTCCCCCATCCATGACAATTTATTTATTTGTATAAGTAAACATAAAACTATTCTTATCAATTATTAAAAATTCAACATAAACATGAATGCTAGTCACATTTAAAACAAACTGAACGATTCCAGGTTTGTTTTTCTGCTATATCTTTTAGAAAAATTCCAGTTTGATTTTCGGTATCTTAAGTAGGAATATTTTGATATATCAGTGAATGCATTCATAGATATAATCAGTGAATTTAAGTAACACACGTTACTTCATATTTTATAAAGATTTATGCAATGAATTTTAAAACAGCTCACACATGAATTCTATCATTCTTTTTCAAGAGAAGACTTATGCCGGCATTCCAGAACTTGTGATACTCTTGGTAAGTTGATTTTCTTGCATTTGATAACTGTCATAATTTTGTCATTTTTCTTTGAATTAAATATTAATTATTTCCAACTAATGAAGTTCTGTCTAAATTATAGTTTGTTTAATCCAGTTTTTCTCTTTCCTATAAAACTGCATATTTAAAATATTGGCACTGTTTACATGTGTAACCTTAAACCAATAATGACAAATATTCATTTTTCACATTTGTACTGCTTGCATCATACACATTTCGCAACGCAGTTTTAACGGATTCACTAAAAGGATTAAAATTGTATAAAAAAATTCCCTGAATTTTTTTTTTAAATTCTGCTAAGATGTGTAACATAAAGTTATTCTCTACTTCCTAGTTAAAATCTGAATTCAAAAATGGAGTGAGTTCTGATGAATAGGATCAATTTTAAAACTAACAAAAATTAAAACGATACAACTAATTTAGTTTTTAACCTCGTTTTTTTTCCTTTAATTGAGAATTTCACAAAATAACTCCCAAAGATTTCAAGGCAAAAAAAACCACTGTAAAATGTCTCTATGGAAATAAAAATATTTTCCCTCATCTATTTCACAAAATAACTCCCAAAGATTTCAAGGCAAAAAAAGCCACTGTAAAATGTCTCTATGGAAATAAAAATATTTTCCCTCATCTAAATGCCTTTGCTTTTGCTCTTTCCAAAACTCATCGCTTTTTACAAATTATAAATTTTCTAGAGAACATGATTAATGTTGATCGCTATTCTAGTTCAATTTTCACTTCTCCTAACTTTTCATTTATTGATTCCTAAATGCAGTGAGTGCATCTAATTCTTTTGACTAATAAAATCTTCTATTTCCTAGGATAAAAATATTTTTTCCACGAAACATATTAGTTTTACAAATAGCTTTCTAAATGAATTTCTACATACTTAAAAATTTTTCATTAACCACGTTCAATAATAAAAATTTATTGTAAAAGATTCTGTATAAAATTTAAAGAGAAATTTATCAAAATATTTTAAAAGATGTCAACGTAATTTTACGTTCTCTAAACGATATCTTTAAAAATTTAATTTTATATTAATATAATGCAGATATATTTTTCCTTTTCATCCTTTTAATATTTATGTCTTTTGCATGTTAGCTTACTTTGGTTCTTCTTTTCCTTTGATTTCAATTCTTAGCAAAAAATTTTAACATACTTTCCGATAAACTAACCTCTGCAATTTTGAAAAAGTGGGAATTTGGTAATGAAAATAAAATAACTGTAGGAAAATCATGATAAATTCGGTATATGTTTTGCTTATAAATTAAAAGTTTATTTTATTTGTTTTTAATTGCAATTCCCTGCTTAATTTGCTTAAAATCAGTTCCAAGATAAAACTTTCTAAAAATGATACTAGCATATATGGAGCGTTCTAATCAAATATGTGTGTTCGAGTACCTGAAAAAGGAGTTTCCAACACCTCATACACCTTTTTTCCAACACCTCATATGTCTTTCATAATAATTATCTCATTTGATGAGCAGGATTATTTGTTTTATGTAAACAATGAGGCCACTTATAGAGATATATAACTGAAAAACATCTTTGAAGCTGAATATAGAAGGAAATTTTCCTTGAAATTCACAAATAGGTTTTTGTAGGTACAATAACATATGCTGTGAAAATTTCCTGAAAAAACGTGCAGTTGTTAATATTAAAATAATTGCATGTTATGGCGGTATTATTGAATAAAAAAGGTCTTCGCTATTGCAGTCAAAATTGCTGAACTGCACCCCTCATCGTCTTTGCGCTCTTGCAATTAATTTCAAGGAAGAGGCTGTTATACAGGGTGATTCAAAAATCATGAGCAAAGTTGCAACTGGATGTAGACCAATCAAAGACAATTCGGAATCCTCTGTAAAGAGAGGTTCCGAAGCAATCCTGAGACTCTAGAGTGCAAACAGAAGTTGCCTGAAGCATGATGATTTTGGCATTGGAATTATATTTTTATCTCTAACCGTTGGCCCACAATAACCCAGTTTTCATAGCATATGGCTATGAATTTGATCCACACTCTAGCGTCTCAGGATTGCTTCGATGAGTTTTGAACCACACTTAGTAAATAATATAAATTTTATATCCCCGCGACTTATTTTTTTCTTTTTCAGGAGTGCAGTTCTGATTCTGCCATTGCAACATGGTTAAATGACTCTTACTAAGCAGATGTCTTAAAACCTTTTTGGTCCTTTTCAGGTCTGGCACAATCTGGTATGGCTTGTGACAGAGAGAGCAGTTGTGCTGTTGTTGAAGACAATGGTCTTAGTGCGGCTTTTACTATAGCACACGAAATCGGTCATATGTAAGTATTTGTTTTGCTCTTGATATTGGCGCATTCTTAATTAGTTTTTGGAAAAAAAGGGTCATGCTCTCTATATAGTCTATCTATAGCTACCTCTGAAAACTGAAGCTATTATGAACCAATTTTAAAAAGTATTACAAAACAATAAACGATAAAAGTACGAAACTAGTTTTAAAATTTAGTTTAATTTTATTATTTTTTAAAGTTAAACACAAAAATTAAAACTTACTACCTCAATTATTTTCATACTTAAAAATACCTTATTTAATGGAATTTTATTTTCAGTAGCTTTTTCAGCAAAAAAAGTAAAAGTAAAAAAATTAGATCTCTCATCAATACATAGGATATTTTTATAATGATAACATAATGTGTAACCTCAAAATTGAGTAAGAGATATAATTCATTTCATAACTTTTATGGCGAAAACTCGAGTGCTAGAAGGTTGGACGATATTTAAAAGGGAAGATACAATAAGATTGTATATAAACTTACATTTAACAAACTAAGGGAAGATACAAAGATCTTGTTGAACGCTTTCGGATCTAACATGTTATAAACATCCAGGCAATAAAGCTTAAAAAAATAAGGAGATGAAAATTTTGTAAGGTAGTCTATTTAAAGTTTTAAGTATTAAAATACTAAGTCTGAGTATCAGGAACAGTTGGAATTAAAAAAAATGATCCTCTAGTCGACAAGAGACGGAATTTGAAATTATGAGTTAGGAAAGCTGGATTTAACAAGACCGGAAGGTACAGTTTAGAAACTCAATAATAAAAATAAACTATAATAAAAACTAAAAAAAAAATGAAGTTTAATTTTAAGAGGCAAACAATAAAAATATCAGTATCACATATTGAAGTTCGCTTTTCACGACGATTACTTTATTTGGTATTTTCTTTTAGATTAGGCATTCCTCATGATGACGATACCAAATGCAAGCGCTTCCACAAGCAAGGTCAGCGTTTGCATGTTATGGCCAGAATGTTGGACTACAACAGTTACCCTTGGACCTGGTCAGAGTGCAGTAGATATTTCATTACAGCCTTTCTAGAGTAAGTTTTATCCACAAGTCTTTTAAAAGTGATTGCAGTACTGCCCAAGTTTATTAGAAAGCATTGCAATTCGAATCATTGAGTGAAGCATCTGAACAAACTTGTTAAACTGGTCTTATCAGTCAAAGAAAGAAAGCATAGCATTTACCTTATCATTTAAACAAATCTTCAGTAAAATGAGCAAATTTAAAATTATTAAATGACATACGAAAATATTTTAGGAATAAAGGGTCCGTTTGTTTTGTGCTGAAACGTTATTTAGGAATAAATATGATGGAATGTACGGCCGTCTGAGGTTAGAATCCCCACTCAGTCATAGATGTTTGTGTGTGTGTGGAGTTGTATAAAAGTGCTCTTGGGTGTGAATGGTGTGTGTGGCTTGGAAAACAGTTCTTTACCTCAGTAGCTTCGATCCACAGGTGCCCACCAGACAACGCGAAGTAAAGTACTGCTTTCGACATGTTTGTAGTAATGGCATCGATCATAGTGTTTGTGTGGTGTGCTCCGCCATTGAAACAAACAAATATGATGGAATAAGTCATAGAATAACGATGGATTAAATTTAGTTCTTCTTTCTAGCGCGGGATATGGCCACTGCCTGCTTAGCAAGTCGCAGAAGGACTTGCTAGGCAGCTTTGAGCACGTGGGCAAAGCTGCCGGCGAGCTCTATGACATGGACTACCAATGCGAGTTGGTGTTTGGAAAAGGATCCAGAATCTGCCCTTACATGCCTGTCTGCAAGCGTCTCTGGTGCACTATGGAAGACTTCACGCTGGGAGGTTGCAGAACCCAGCACATGCCTTGGGCCGACGGTACTCGCTGTGGACCTGACAAGGTTGGTATACCACAAATTTTGTTTTTGTCCTACTTGTAAAAGGTTTCTATGGTTTTTAACTTTCTTTTGCAGTCATGCGTTCGAGGGGAGTGTGTCCCAGACCCAGTTCTGGAAGCCACGGCTCAGGATGGGGAGTGGGGCGATTGGCAACGCTACGGCGCATGCTCCCGGACCTGTGGGGGTGGCGTGAGACGTTCCATAAGGGACTGTGATAATCCAAGGTACTCTTCTTCTACCCACTATGTTATAGTTTTTTTAACGGCCGTATTCACCGCTAACTTGAACGGCGGTTAGCTTGAAGTCAAACCTCTGATTGGTGGAAAACTAGTTTTCCTTCTTAACTGCCAATCAGAAGTTGTTAACGGGGAATCAAACATTTGATTGGTGGAAAACTAGTTTTCCTTCTTTAACTGCCAATTTGAAGTGGTTAACTTGGAGTCAAACCTCTGATTGGTGGAAAACTAGTTTTCCTGCTTAACTGCCAATCAGAAGTTGTTAACGGGGAATCAAACATTTGATTGTTGGAAAACTAGTTTTTCTTCTTTAACTGCCAATCAGAAGTTGTTAACTGGGAATCAAACATTTGATTGTTGGAAAACTAGTTTTTCCTCTTTAACTGTCAATCAGAAGTTGTTAACTGGGAATCAAACATTTGATTGGTGGAAAACTAGTTTTTCTTCTTTAACTGCCAATCAGAAGTTTGACTGCCGGTTAAGTTACCGGTGAATACGGCCATTAGTCAGAGATTCAATAGTTGCCCTGTTAGAACAGCTATATAACAATGTTTTCTTCATAAAAATAATACAGGTTCCTCAACAGTATAAAACAAAGTTATAAAACAAAACTAACTACGGTGGACTTATACCTTATACCACAGTCATTCTGAGCAGCTCAAATAGTGAACGTTTGAGTACACAGATAAACCTGTTACCAAAAGAGCAACAAAAATAACTACGATAACTAATACAAAAGTGCTATGAAGAAATTAAATAATAAGGGGTGAGCAAAGAAGGAAGCCGTCCTCACATTAGATACTCATTCCTTCTTGAAGCTATTTCTTTTATAATTCACTCTGAATTTCAATTAAGAATAGGTCAGCCGAGTCGCACAGCAAGCCTTAGATGCAGTTCTATGGCAAAATGCTGCATGCCACGTTTTTACAATTTTAACATGGCAAAAAATATTCGGTTCAAAATGTCACTAATAGGAATGATATTTCTCACGCATGTTTTTCTCTCAATAAATGATGAAAAAATCTTAAAACCGAATCTCCTTACGACCATATTTTGTCTTGCTATACCCGTTTTTCGTTAACTCCCAAAAAGCGTGCTGTACTGTTATAAAAGGGATTCGCCATGTATAGTACTACTTAGTCCGACAGTAGATTATTCTAGTTTATTTAATAGGTTTCTGAAAAGCAGTTATTTTTAAATTATATGGCATTTCTTACTTAATAAAGGATTTGCATAATCTAAAAGTTTCCAAGGCTAGTATTCTCTATTGTGTTATGAAAGGTAAGTGTGGTGCAATGTTAATTGATATAAAAATTATATTTTCAGGCCCACAAATGGAGGACGCTATTGCGTAGGAGAAAGAATAAGGTTCAAGTCCTGTAACACACAGGTAGGTTTTTCATATTCATTATAAGTTACCGCAAAATTAAACCTTGCTAATATGGCAGTTGATTTTTGAAAAATTATTATTCTGCTGCTGTTTAATTTTAAAGCTTAACATTTTTTCAACTTGAATTTTTCATTGTTTTCATTTCTTAAAATAAATTCCTATCAGTTCTAAAGAATCATAAAAAGAGATAATGTTAATGTTATGAGAATGTAGTGAACAATGAAATTTAAGTTAATTTTAATTACTCAAATTTTGCAATTTAACCGAAGAAAATGAAGTTATACTGTTTTTTTATTTTATTTACATCTATAAATTTATGAATATTTAAAAAACAAGATAGGTTGAACATACTTTTTCATGTATCAATATCAATACTGGTTGTAAAATTCATTTTTTAAACATACTTTGACCACTGAAACAAATTAATTTAACTTAAGCTTTTACTGAATTATTCAAATCATTAAAGGGTTAGGGAAGCAGAACATAAATTGTGGTATTTTAAGCAGCACTCAAGCACTCAACTATCTCTAAACAAATGAAATAAGTAGATTGATAGACTGAAAATCCCTAAATTTTATTGGAGTCTGATCCTTCCGCGTTCTATTTCAAGGATTGTTGATTGATAAGCATGCATACAATGTTTCAAAATGTCAAAGACAAGACGTTCAATCAATACATGTTTATTTAATAGGGCACTACAAATCGCCTTGACGATATATTTTACTGAACGTATTCCATGTTGAGGGGTATATCCCTTTTTTCTGCTATATAGGTTTTTTAACCTCTATATTTCTCCCTATTTCAAGTTCAAGACTTTCTTCTAGAGTTCTAGTCTAAAGCTGGTATGTGTTAGTTGATATAACTCTCCAACTGGCAAAAATGATATCAGGTAGGATTTTTTTTTATTTATGAGGCTTTTTGAAATCAGTGGGAACATGCTCTTCTGCCTTCAGGTATTGAAAAAATTCTATGTTCAAAACATTAGAATTTGGGAAGTGAGTACACATTAAAATTGAGTAACACACACGCTTTTTTATTTTAAAGAATATTTTTCTAAAAAACATCCGATTCATTTTTTTCTTCAAGTATAAGCGTTATTTCTATCCTATGAAAGTTATGACGTACCGCCATTGAAACTAACAAACCAACCAACCAACGTAAGCAATATTAAAATTCTGGATATCTGATGACACCTGATTACTTTCAGGAGTGTCCCATCAGTGCAACCGATTTCCGAGAAGAACAGTGCAGCTCCTTCAACGAACAAACTTTCGGTTTCCCAGGAGTGGACCCCAAAGTTAAATGGGTGCCCCATTATCTACCAGGTATGAAATACAGTTTTTAGTAATGTAAAAGTTGTGAGATTTTGGACAGTAAGAGTGTAAACTTCATCAAACTGTCAAGGAAAATTCAACAAACATTCTAATGTATGTATATTGTTTAAAAAAGCTTTAGCTAATTGTTTAAATACTAGAGACCGACGGGGATTTTTCAATAGAAATTATTAAGTAACATAAGGGTGATTCTCTAGAAATGTGAAAAATTCCGGTCCAGGGGTCAAAAATCCATGTATTGTCCTAAAATTATTTTTTCTTTCCAACATTCTGTTAAATAGCCTTATGATAAGTATGGCACATGGCACATAAGTAAAACAAATTTTGAAAGCAAAATTTAAGGAATTAAAAAACTTGAAAGCTCAAAATTTCATCATTTCGGCTTGTCCCACTGCTGACATATGCTCAAATAAAAGGAATTTTAGTGTACTAAAAGCATATTTTCACTCGATTTTTTTATATCATATTATTAATCATATCTTATAGTATATGTATTTGTGTAAGAAATTTTTTTTTGAATTTTTTAAATAACATTTTCTAATTGAAACATGGTTGTCCCAGGCAATAGCGTTATTTACCGTTTACCGGACATGAACATTTTAGTTAATTATGAGGCATATAAAAATGACAGAATAAAGCAACTCTTCTTTTAAATATAATTAATTACAATCAGAATAAGTGGATATTCACTTTTAGTGCAATTATAAAGTGTTATACTTGGGAAGTTTTTACTTTGAACAGTTCATAACCGAGCGTATGCTTTTAAAACGTCATTATCCTGGCATCCACATCTCCTGAACGAAAAGGAGTATATTATTGAAATTTGGATATGTTAGAGGTATCATGATTTTATGGTTATTTTGAAATTTTGAGGTCTAAATCTGAAAAAATAAAGAAATGGCGGGATGCTAAAAAACATCATTTTCCTGGCGCGTCATTATCCTGTCCTCCATATCTCCTAATCGAAAAGGAGTATATTAATGAAATTTGGATATGTTCGAGGTATCATCATTTTATGGTTATTGTGAAATTTTCAGGTCTATATCTGAAGAAATAAATAAATGGCGAAATATTTATTTTCTACGGTGTCATTCTCAAAGTAGAAGCGGGCGCGCGGCCACTCTGACTCGGCGTACCGAAAATGCACATCACGGCTAATCACCGTAAAATTTAGATAGGAATTTTTTCCCACACTTAATGTATTTAAACTTTACTGCCACTTATTTTATATCAACTAGGACATGTTCATCTAACATTTTTAAAAAAAATTCAGAAGTTTTGAAAGAAATTTTATTTTTCAAAATTTGTGTTTTCATTTTTTTTTAGATTTCTAGAGAATCACCCATAAAGGTTTCTTACATTTTTAAACAAAACATCAAGTAATTGTTTAAGCCTTTTTAAAAATGTATAATTGAAAGTAAGATATTATAAAACTATTAGCAATTTGACAAAAAAACGCTTTATCACGATATAGTTACAACTGTGGTAGCATTTCAATTTTTTTAAATATTCTAAACCAGTGGTGCCCAACCTACGGCCCGCGGGCCAAATGTGGCCCGAGAGGCTGATCCATGTGGCCCGCGGACCCGTTAAAACCTGAAAACAAAAACAACTTTCAGAAATATTCCAAGAAAACCACGAAATCGTGGGAGGCATTATGGCACTTCCATCTAAAAAAAGATGATAAAAAGGAATTCTTCAACATCCAGTAAAATTTTTTTTCAGTATCAGTTAGCAATTTGAATTCTTTATAAGGATCTTTTTAGAACCAAACTTCGGAAAGATGTCTGATCGTAAAAAGTTGAAGATTCAATCGGAATGCCGAAACTTTCAAGCGAAGTGGACAAATTCATGTTTCTTCATTCAGCGAGAAAATAAACCGTTGGAGACTGTTGACAAACTGTGTGTTTGAGAACAAACATTAGGTATCTGTTCTGAAAAGAACAAAAACTAGTGCTCGATCTTGACTTACAGATAATCATCTTAATTAAGTTTTAAGAATAAGTGTTACAAATTTGGAGCCGAATTTACAAGAACTACTAGTATCCTCCAAACAGATGCAAACTTATTGAAAATGGATAATTTTTATTTATGTTTAGAAAAATCCTTGAAAGTGTTTTTTATGTGGCCCGTGAGATAATTTTTCATAAGCAAATTGGCCCTCGTGAAAAAAAAGGTTGGGCACCACTGTTCTAAACCTATGAAAAAAGCCCGGTGGTGACACGCCACAGGTCCGGGATTTGATTCCTGGGTCACTGGCTGGGCAAGGTTGACTTTTCATCCTTCAGTGGGTCAATAAAAAGAGGATCAAGCGTGCTTGAAAACAAAACACTGATGAAGATCTCCCGTTAGGCTGACCTCTTAACCGGGACATTTGACATGCACCCCATGGCCCCACGGTCAAGAAAACGAATATGGGCATCGTAAGAGCCTTCGCCAACTAGGGCTGGTTTAGTTCAGACCTGTAAAAATTTTTTCGAGTTGTACTATTTGGAAATTGACTTATTCCGTCATTAAGGGAATAAGGAAAGGGTTGCATTTTACGTATGTTAAAAAAACTGCTCATAAAGGAACAGTAGCCTTTTAAAAACTATTAACACCATATTTTATGGATTATCTCTGGACTTCCACAGTCCCGTTATTATGTGTAATGATAGCACTCGGAAATTTCCGTAGATGCGAAGGATAGCTGCAAGCTGTACTGCCGAGCAGCCGGCACGGCCGCTTACTTCCTGCTAAAGGAACGGGTGATTGATGGAACAACATGCGGACCTGAAACATATGACATCTGCATCAATGGGAAATGCGAGGTGAGCCCTTAATATCATTAGCTCCTTTATTAGTTTTATTAACACAAACACGCGTGCGTGGCCATAGGGTAAACGTAAGTGTGTACCCACAATGGAGCGACTATTGTCGGTGTCTTCTTTCCACTTCCAACTGTATCTAGTGTATCTTCCCTGAAGTTCCCTTCTTTCTCCCTTCCGTTTGATAAGGATCGTAATGGGTCGCGCGACAGTAGTCGCCCCAGTGTGTTTCAGCCCTAAGGACAGATTAGCGAATTTAAATAATAATACGAATCGCAGGGGTGTAGATAACGAGGGGGGATTTTGGGATATTCCCCCGAAAGTCAAATTTTCCTTTTTAACTATAAAAATAGACTTAAGTTTATCCTATCCCCTCAAAAAATTTCAATATCCCCTACCTAATTTGTTTTTGGCTGCGACTGCTGTAACGAGCTAGGTAGTAAGTATATTTGTAATTGAATTCCAGAAATTGAATTTAAAATGCCGAAAAGAAAAGTTTTGACAAGAAAACTGAATAGAAGATTATTACTTTTAATGAAGTTATTTTGTTTGATGTTGAATCATTCCGTAGGCCTGAATGAATATACCTCCTGGTCCCAAATAAGGACCCCTGAACTTAATTTTCTTTTGCAAGCGAGTATTAAAAGAATTAAACTTAAAAAGAGACCATAACCTGGACCTAACATCCAACAAAATAAATTTAAATAATAATCTAGTAAAAATTGATCATGGTGAAAAAAAATTATTTCGTAAATTTCATATTTTAAAGATAGTTTTAAGTTAAACTATAATTAATCAATATCTGCTCACTATTCATCTTGTCTCATTGTTTTTATGAGTGCATCAAACATAACATTTTGATTAATTCAAAAACGAACAAGTCTTCTTGAACGTGCGTAAGCTCGCATTGCTCAGCTTAAAAAAAGAAGACGACTTCGACATTTAATTAAAGGTTTCATCCAGATATGTGTCTGAGAGATATCCCATCTTTGAAAAGCAAAACGTCAAGCTTAAAACAAGTTTCAATCTAACTTTTTGTGGTTCGTGTCCATTTCAGGCCGCGGGATGTGACCACCAGTTGGGCTCGACGGCCATCACAGATGGGTGTGGGGTGTGCGGGGGAAATGGAACCAGCTGCAGGATCATTCGAGGAACCTCCACTCAAGCTTCTTATGGTAATAGATTTTTCTATTTAAAAAAGTGGGAGAATGTCCCACTAATGTACTGGGTGATTCAAAACTATTTGGCGAAAATGAAAGAATTGGGGTGGAGCGAAAGAAGCGAAATTAGGAATTTAGGTTTTAAAAATACCACCAAAAAGTTGCATATTAATAACATACCTTCAAAATTTAATAATTTTCAGGAAACTCTTCTATATTTTCATTGCTTAACCTAATAAAAGGAAGAAAGAAAAAAGACTGAAGAATTGTTTTTTCTTTGAAATTTTAACTTTGGATAGGTCTTTAAATCTTCCTTTTGTTCCACTGAAATATTGGGTTAAAAATTCCTGGAAGTTTGAATTCATCTTGAGGGATCTACTCGGTAAATATTAAAATTTATCGCAAGAACCTAATAAAAAAGCAAAAAAAAAATAAGGCATTTTTTAAAGGCAAGTTTTATGAAGTTTTGCACGTGTGTTATTGGTCTTTTTGGTCTTTTCCGTATTCATCCGTATTCCGTTATATTCGTACGCTCCTCCAAAGTAATCCACCACAATGTTTCTCTCCCCATTATAATTAATATCACCCAAAAAGCAATTCAGAATCCCATAGAAAAATAAAGTGGTGAACGCACTAATGACATAGGCGCAACGGAGCTAATGGCCCGCCAGGCCGGCAACTTCTTTTGAGCCAAGAATAATTAAAATTATGAGCTTAATTAAAATATTCTACTTATTACAAAAATATTCTTCGAAAATGGCACTAAATGATTAGTATTAAGTATTAACCAACCCTTTAACCTGGAACTTGCAATGAAAGAACAGCCCTTAGTTATTATTCAATTGAAATAAACGTTCTCCTTTTTTGTGGTAGATGGCAGCACCACTTGAAAATAGCACCACTGAAAATTTTAGGTTTCGGTTTTTCGGGAAAAACACGTTGTTGTCTGAGAAAGGAAAGCTTGTTTTTTTTTAAGAGAAGATATAGATTTAAGATATAGATTTAATAATTTGAATATACTTTAACTTTTTAAAAAGTCTTCTTAATTTTTAACATCATTGAAATATTTCTTGTGATTAACAATATCGCATTTGCAAATGCTATTTATTTTATTTTAAATTTTTCTTTCAAAAGTCAAGAAAAACAGCATTGATTACTTACGAAATATTTAAAAAATTTTAAATTATTTATTAATGATGGAACTTTGAACTGGAATTAACTTTATAAATGATGGAAAATTGGAGTTTACATTTTATTTGACGTATTCCAAGTATTTGATCACTTTTAGGTTACAATCATGTTGTGACAATTCCTGCAGGAGCTAGTAATATTGAAATCGTTCAACATGGTTTTGGTGATACATTTGATGACAACTACTTAGGTAAGTTTTCTCTCAATAAAATACTAAAAATAAATACATACAATTCAAAATTTTTGTCATCAACATTATCGTAAAATCATACAATATCATGATAGTAGGAGATTAGAAGATAGTCTTTGGAAAGCATCTAAATTATTTATTTAATATTGGTTGTCCTTGAAAATTTGAGAATTGGTAACTTCTCAAATACTTAAGTTATTTGCTTTGGCACCTTCGGACTATACCTTAATATTTTTGTATGATTTATACGTTTAATAATCTGAGTGCGCTTTAATTTTTTCAGCTCTTCTGAATTCCGACCAGAAGTACATCTTAAACGGGAACTACATGATTTCTATGTTTCCCAAAAGTATTCAATACGCTGGATCTCTTATTGATTACTCGGGATCGCACACAACTCATGAAAAAATCAATGCCACTAAGAGATTAGAAGATGATTTGCACGTTCAAGTAAGTTTTATTGATTACTGAAGTATAGTATACAATAAGTTTAATATTTATCATACTATTTTTGAGTAGTAGCAAAGATTTTATTGTGGTTTTGATGCATCTGTTCAGGTTCTAACAATTGGTACCCTTCATCTTCCCGAAGTAACCTACCAGTATACAGTTTCGGTATATGAAAAAGCTGTGTATCGTTGGAGTCTTGAAGAAACATGGTCACCCTGTAACAGCATTTGTCAAGGTAATTATTTAATTTTTTTATGATCAACTATAAAAATAATAAAATAAGTAAAAAAATATTTTTTAAAAAACGCTTTTATTGAAGTGTTCTAAAAGGTCAAAAATAATTTATTCGGTTTGACAAATAATTTATTGGGAAGTAGAAAATAACTTTTTGGTAAGTAAAAAAAACTGATTTTCTAATCACTAAAAATAAAAGCGTGGGCGCTAGTAATTTTTAATATTTTTTAAATTTAAAATTTTTTTACAGGACAGTGACACTAACATCCCTGCCAAACGGAGATTTGAACCCCAGACGTACGGCTTTGCATCAGTCAGATGCTCTAACCACTAGGCCATTACGTCGGCATTTATGTATAATTTTACATAAATAAAAATACCTAATAGAGAATTTAAAGTGAATCCATCCCACCCTAACCTCATGAATGAGAAAATTGTAAATTTAACCTCATAGAACATATAATAAAGAAGTTAGAATAAATAGTGAATTAAGGAATTATTAGCGCCCACGCTTTTGTGTTTAGTGAATAGAAAATCAGTTTTTTTTACTTTCCAAAAAGTTATTTTCTACTTCCCAATAAATTATTTGTCAAACCGAATAAATTATTTTTGACCTTTTAGAACACTTCAATAAAAGCGTTTTTTAAAAAATATTTTTTTTACTTATTTTATTTTCTACTTTTTAGTGATGGTATTTTTTAACAAAAACTCACAAGAAAAAATGTATTTATTTCAACCATATTTAATCTTATGATAGGATGGAATTTTATTTCATGCATAACAAAAATTTTTCACTTATCTGACTAAGTAGAAAAATCCTCTGACGACTCAGCAGGACAATCAACTCTAAAGTTAATTAAAATCTATTTAATATTGCTGGGTACGTTAAAATAACAGAGCTGAGCGGGAAAAATACCTCACAAAGAATATTCCTCGCATCCGCTCACTCGCCGAAGAAATCCATCGATATCAAAAAGATTCACAAGAAAAAGAAAAGCATTCACTAAAATTTAAAAAAAATAACCTATCGTAAAAAATTCAGAATTAGTGTGTGTGTGTGTATCAAGGAGCAAACAGTAACAGTACCATCCAGTCTTTTCAGTAGTCAATAAATTATAAAAGTAGTATATTATTTATCTTCTCTGGCGATAACTCGGGATGGGCACCAATTATCGGCGATTTCTCGCTCTTCTGGCGATTTCTTTCTCGCGGTTATTATCTAAAATCGCTAATTATCTTAATTGTTAATTGGAAGGTAAAAAATCACGTTTTGAAGATTAAATATTGTAGTTGTATACCTAATATATTATCTTACAGGTTTTGGGAGCCATTGGCTTCACGGAAGTGTCTCAAATTTGAATTAAAAGGATAACTAAAAACACTCGTTAATTATCTTAATTACGGAGGTTTTGACTAGTTGATTATTGAATATTGCATTGTCATCGAGTTTACACCATGGTGCAAAGTTTCAGAACTTTATATCGTTTGGAAGTGCCTGAAATTTTATGTACAAGAATACGGAAAGAAAAAAGTGATTAATCGTCTGTAATTATCGTAATTACTGGGCAATTCTCGTTTTGACTTTTGAATATGATGAAGTTATGCCTTATACACCATTGTGCACGGTTTAGGGAGAATAGCCCCTTGGGAAAGGTCTCAAATTCTGGTTTTTCTGTTAATTAAAAATACTCGTTAATTAACTTAATCCTTTGGTTGTTTGACTAGATAATGGTTTGATATTGGAGTGTCATGAGGGTTACACCGATGTGTAAAGTTTTGGGGCCCTGACATATCGGGAAGTGCCCGAAAATCGAGTTTTAAAATTCCACCCGTAAAACGCCGCCAAAAGCAAGTAGAATAAAAGCGTTTAAAAAAGTGGACATCGAAGCTAATGAAAGTTTATTCGGTAAATTTTTATTGTTCAGAAAATTGTACTTAAAATTGCGGATGAGGATTAAAAAACTCTTATCAATGTCTATCAAATTAATTTCTTTCTTTAAACTCAATTATGTATAGATATCTTAAATGGACTTGAAGTATAAATTTCCGAAATATTTCTTTTCAAGGGGAACAATACAGAAAAGCTGTTTGTACTGATAAAACTGATGGAAAGGTAGTGAGTGAAGATCACTGTCGTGAGCATGAACGACCGACACATGAAGCCAAAGTATGCAATCCGGAATGCTTCCTGAAGTAAGTTTGTGTTTTCTCATCAGGAATACAAATACCCTTCCCGATTTCAATGCAGTTTAAGATGTCCCTTCTACGTATTAAATTTTCCGAAAAACAAAGACTCTTGCTGATGGGAGTTATGAAGATGTTTTTCTAGAAAATATTATTCACAGGTGGCAGGTGAACGTCCTAAAGCCGTGCTCTGCATCTTGTGGCAACGGAGTGCTGACCAATCAAGTCAAGTGCTTGCAACTGATGGTCGACGGAGCCACCAATGTCCTGCCCTACGAGGCTTGCGCCCACATTGATCCCAGACCTTTGGAAAGCGAGCCATGTGTGGCGCCCTGCAAGTCTACTGCCTGGAAATATGGCGAGTGGTCTCAGGTAAGATCTTTCAAATCATATTAAAGACATTCTGTCTTATTTCACTTAAAAATAAAAATCGGTACTTTCCACAAAAAGGGGTGGATAGAAATTGCCTCCATACATTGAGAGATGTTACACCCACCTAGACTCGGAGGGGGCTATCGCAATCCGAGGAGGGAGGTCCCTTTAACGAGGGACCTCCCCCGAGCCTTTGGGGGGAGGTCCCTCCATATCGTTGTGTAACATCTCAAAGTATTTGGAGGCAATTTCTATCTACCACTTTTTGTGTAAAGTTCCGTATTTTTTTAGTGTTCTATGGGATTTGTGTGTTTATTAGATTGGATGGTGTTTTTTTACTTGATAGTGTTCGAGTACCTGTGGTGGGGGAGTGCAAGTCCGGCAGGCAGTGTGTGTGGGCGACGGTCATTTCGAGCTGCCCGAGTCGCAGTGTGAAGAGGCTAGACTGAGAGAACGTCCTTGTGCATCCGAACCCTGTCCCCACTGGGAAGCCGAGCCTTGGGGCGAGGTAAATAAAATATGAGTGAACTCAGTTATATAGAATGAGGTCTAAGTTATTAAATGTTTCTTGTATCTTTATTCAATGCAATAATCAAAGCCATTTAATTAAAAGCATAATTGAAGGTGGATCTGTCAAAACTCAACATCTCCACATTCAGAAATTTTTCAGGAGAGCGTGATACATAGCCCATTGGCTTCAATGAAAACGCTCATCCCCCCCCCCCACTTTTTTTGAGGGGAAATACACACTTTTGGAAGAAGAGATTTTTACCTCTTGGGTAAACCTGGAATCTCAGTCAAAAACAGTAATAAAACCTATTTTGGTCGGGGGTGGAGATGTTGAGTTTTGCCAGACCCACCTTCAATTAGAGGTTCGGTCTATCACCAATCGCTGGTTATGATCTGTCCATCAAATCTCGCATTTTATTTAATTAGAAAAAGATAGACAAAGTAAAACCCATATAATTAATGAAATCTTCCTTGAAAAACTATAGGGGAGAGTGTTGTACCTATGGACAAAAATCACGTTTGGATTTTTCTAAGACAGGTAAAATCACATTTTGACCATTTAAAGTGCCCAAACTATAGTCCTAACCTTTGTGAGTAGAGAGATATTTTTTATTAGTCAAAATCTTGAAAATTGGATTTTTAATCATTTATAATAACTTGGAAAAATTTGTGTCCAAAGGTACAACAACCTGTTGTACCTATGGACAGACCCAGTTGTACCTGTGGACACCCTTAAAAAGGGAAGTTTTAGTTGAAAAAAGCTAAGAATGAACATTTTTGTTGATGAATTACCTTTAAATAACCTATTTCAAGCCTTTTTAAAATTGAAAATAGATTTTTTAAAGTAATGTAGTTTTAGATCGTAAATGATCATTAAAACGAAGTTGAATGATAAAAGTCTTGATTTTTTACCAAAAACACAAAAATCACATGGTATTTTCAGATCAGAATTTAAGGTAATAGTTTCCTCAATCATGCTGATTGATCTGACAACTTCACTGATCCAAAAAAAACCAATTCGATCGACACTTAGTTGTGCAAGCATTTGGTGGTAATAACAATAATAATTTGGTGGTAAATCTTCTTCAGTGGAAATTTTAAGTTTTTTTAATCATCATACTTAAATGCGATAAGGTGCTTAGGGTTTTACACCATATTTTACAATAAATTCCAAGTAGAATGATAAATTTTTAAAAAGTAGTTAATATCACAAAATATTTGATTTTTCATCTAAAATTCACTTGAAAATAATCGCTGACAAATAGATTACCATTTAGAATTAATTTAACATTTATTAAAATGTATTCAGTTAAATGAAACCTGATTCTAAAACGCCGATTAGCTACAGACACCCACAAGAACGTGTCCTTAGGTACAACACTCATGGTGTCCGAAGGTACAGCATCAGGTGTTTTTGCATTCCAAGTTCTATAAAAGATAAAAGAATTGAGATCTGACGATTTCTAATATCAAAACTAAAAAGTCAAAATCTCGGGGATTCCCCCATATATCCCATTTTATCATATCATAATCATAGAGGAAGAAAATAATTAATGTAGTGATGCACTAAAAAAAACTTTGAGCACCTAAAAACAGTATTTTTATTATAGAAAATTTAAATAATATTTTAAACAGCTGATTTCACGTTAGCAACTAGATAGCATCTGTTTACATTCAAAATCGACCACAAATTCAAATTTACATTTTTTCCCAAATTTTAAAATGAGGTGGCTGAAGGTACAACCGTCCGTAGGTACAACACTCTCCCCTATTATTTTTAATGAGGGATGTTTTTCAAGTAATATACATTTTAAATGCTTCAATAAAAATACTTCTGTAGTACAAGATTTTTTAAAGTTCTTTATTTTATTTTTCTTTTCATTAATGTAGTCACGTTTTTTAAAATAAGCTTAGACTAATTACTTTATTTTAGTGTCAAAATTAGTTTTAGCATGATAGCTCAACTGAAATATCCTTTTGATGTATGAAGTTATTTATATTCAGTGTTCGTCTTCATGTGGCAACGGACAACGTCGTCGCTTGGTACAGTGCTCCTACAAAGGGGAGATAGTCGCACGGTCATATTGTAATGAATCCGAAGTATTGGACAATATCCAAGATTGCCAATCCCTCCCACCATGTCCAGAGTGGAAGACAGAACCATGGCAACCGGTAAAGCATATTATTCAGAATTTTGCTTATATTTAAAATTACATGATTTAAAATTAATGTGATTACTTTTGTCCAAGAGTAGAATGATAACAAAATATCAGTTTGATAATAATAAGCTATTTGATACTAGAAAGTTTCATACAGTGTATCTTGAGTGTTTGCTTAAGAATCACATCTGTGTAGTCCTAAATAAAGTATTTTAAACGATTGCCTAGTATGTGGTTTGAAGTTTAAGATTTTTATAGAAAAATATGAGTGGAACATATGACACTTATAAACTAATGACTAATTTTGTGGAATTTCACCAGATTTTGATAACATAAAGCAGTATATTCATGACTTAAAACGGTGCATTTTGCATTAAGTTAAATAAGAGTGATATCGGGATCTGTCAATTTTGATAACATTATCCAACTGATAACATTAAGCTTGATCACAATAAGCGGAGTCGAGTGTATTAAATTTTCCGTAAATCATAGCTATCGTAAACTAAAAGAAAATGTCTCCAGTGTTCTTCGACGTGCGGATCCGGCGTTCGTCGGCGTCTCGTGTCCTGTCCATCGGAAGGACAGTGTGACCCCAAGACCAAGCCCTCCCCCTCCGAGCAGTGCAGCGGTCTCCCACCCTGCCATCTGCCGAAAGTAGACTTCCTTCCCAAGAACTACTACCCGAGGATACTCGAGAACACTATCCCAGCACCATTGCCCGAAGACAAGACGACCGTGTGGAGGACGGGCAACTGGTCAACGGTCAGTAACTCAAATTATAGCCGCCTTCTTATCGAAATAACACTAGTCTTCTTAGCTCTTTCAATTTTGATTCTAGTAGTACTTTAGGAAGAGCACGTTGTAAAAAATACGGCCCTTTACACGAAAAGTGGAGGACAGAAATTGCCTCCATACCTTTGTATGAATTAAAATTTGCAGAGCAAGAAAGAGAAGGGTTGTTGGACGAATACATAAAGAAAACTTATTTTTAGAACAAATTCATTTATTTCAGGGGAGTTATTTTAAGTTCCCTAAATTTTTCACTGCATGCATTTTATTTTTTAAATTTGGGTTTAATGGAAATAAGCAAAACTTATGATAAAGAAGGCCTTTATTTTTTATAATACCCCAAGCTAGCCTGTAACATAATACCTCAAAACACCTTTATGCATGATGTCCACTCGTCTAACCTTTTTGAAACAAACAAATTTTTGACACTTTCATTAAAATCAGGCATAATGCCTAATCATAATTTTTTTAATTAGGAGCATGACAAGAGCACTGGGTCTGCCTACTCATAGTGCTTGTTATATATGCTTAATCGAACAATTGATTGTGAAAAATACAGGTGATGTGTACTGTTCAAGATCTGTAATTTTACTCCAACACCACTTTAAAAAATAACCAATAACAAAAGAATTAATTATTATAAATTAGATGACGTGAAAAGTTAAATGGTACTTTCAAAAAGTTCTTATCTTGTTTTCCTATCCGGGAAAAAATCCAAACCACAAAAAAGCAAGCTAAACCTCAAAACCGTAAGCCCCGGCACACAAAATCTGTGCGGACGGGGATCTCCAATGTGTTGCCGTGTAAGCCCTAATGTTCTCCGGCGAGAAGTCGAGGTTTCTTTGGACTCATTCAGTTTCTTCGCTCACACGTGCGAATAAGGAAAGAAAAATAAGAGTGTAGTATTCTCTTTATTTGATAAACACAAAACTTTCGCGTTTCCGGCAATAATTTTTTTACTGACAGGTGAAAGGGGGGGTATAGACACTTGATTCTTAGCATAAAAAAGAAATTGAGAATAATTTATGTATTGTTTTCTTTTGATATTTGTGTATCTTTATATTTGGGTTTATTTCTACTTTTTCACTTGGTGTTCACGTGCTCCTGTGGTCCTATGGACGAGCCGCCACTGCTCCATACATTGAGAGATGTTACACCGCGATACGGAGGGACCTCCCACAGTCGGAGGTGGTCCCTCCCTCCCCGGAGTGGGACCACCTCCGACTCTAGGTCCTCTCTCCCTCTGTATCACGGTGTAACTTCTCTCAATGTATATGGAGGCAATTTCTGTCGAACACGTTTTGTGTAAAGGGCCCTACTCTTTAGAATCCTTCTTAATGAGCATAATAATAAAGATTTTCTTTTCCTAGTGCTCTGCAACGTGTGGTGCTGGATTCATGTACCGTCAAGTCCTGTGCGTTCAGCCCATGCAAGACCGAGTACTGCCAGAGCGGAGGTGCCCACGGCTGTCTCGTCCCCAGCACGTCAGGGCATGCTCAGTGACCGCTTGCGGACGATGGACACCAGGAAAGTGGAGCGAGGTGAGACTTGTTTCTGTGCTCAGATTTCTTTTAAATGTAACGGTCTTTCTTCCAAATTAATCCCTTGTTTTAAAACCAAGATTCATGGAAAAAAAACTCCTGAGGATCTACATTTACCACCTAGTTACTACTTCCTTGGTTATTACAACTGACTAGCTACTTAGTGCCGAACACTAGTATCTTTACAGTGCTTTCTTTTCGCCCTAGTGTTCCAGTACCTGTGGGCCTGGGCTGCAAAGCCGTCGCGTGGTGTGCGTGCATCGAGGGGGCAGTGGCGGGGACGAGAACTGTGACCCCAGCCACAAACCCAAGAAAGAGCGCCCCTGCCACAGATCCCTCTGCCCCAACACCCTCGAAAATAGTGTCGAAGCCAGCCCTCCAGGAAACTACTACTGGCGGACGGGACTCTGGGGAAAGGTAGCCTTTGAGATTTTAAAACTAACGGCGGTATTCACCACTAAGTTCACTAGTTCATTAACGGCTGTATTCACCACTAACCTAACCTAAGGTTAACTTGGAATCCCAATCTCTAATTGGTAGTTGATAAAGACTAACAAGTTTTAGTTCAATCAGAGTTGGCGAGAAAGCTTAATTCCAAGTCAACCTTAGGTCAAGTTAGTGGTAAATGCAACCATAAGTTCCACTGTATTCACTTGACCTTAAGTTAACCTGGAATCAAGCTTTTTCGACAACTCTGATTGGTATAAAACCTTTTTTTTTTCTTTCCAACTACCAATTAGAAGTTTTGACTACAGGTTCACCTAGGGTAGTGGTGAATACGACCGTTAGAAGCTTTGACTCCAGGTTGACATGTTTGTTTAATGGTGAATACAACCGTTACTCAAACCTCCATCATTTGAGGTGTTTGTATCTAAATGAATTGTTTTGAAACAGTGCTCAGCTCCTTGCGACGGGGGTGTTCGCAGACGTCAAGTGGCTTGCTACGATGACCACGGCAAACTGAGCCACAGCTGTGACCCAGCAAGGAAACCCCAAGACACTTCCCCTTGTAACCTAGAGTCTTGTCCACAGTGGAAGCTCGGAGATTGGGGACAGGTACGTTAAGACTTAGACAGGAATGTTAGGAAATCGTTTATGACTGTTATTTTGATTGAACGAAGTGTTTGTCTTTTTTACAGTGCTCCAGAACTTGTGGAGTTGGTGTCAAGACTAGAGTTATTAAATGCCACCGAGGGCGCAAGCAGGTCTCTGACAAAGAATGCCACCAAACTCCCAAACCCCACCAAGAGACAAAAGTTTGTAAGAGACAGAAGTGTGGTTACCGGTGGAAGAAGCAGAAATGGTCGAATGTAAATGAAAGATAGTTATTGATTTTGGCTCAAATAGAATAAACTACTATATTGATTCAATTCACATACATAGATAACGATAATTTTTAAGAAGTATTATTCCTCAAGACATTTAGCTATAAACATTTGATAATAGTTAATCTTAATTCAAGAAGCTCTTTGTTATTTTAATAATCAAATTTAAAACTTTTTTAAAAACATACGCTATTTACAAAATTTCTCTCGGATGTATTCCAATTATTACAATATTTTTCTAGTGCTCTACAACTTGTGGCAAAGGTCACAAAACCAGAGAAGTCAGTTGTGTTGTCAGAAACACAACCGTCGCTGATCATTTTTGCAGTCAATTGCGGAAGCCGAAAACTAGAAGAAAGTGCCATCAGTACCTGTGTTCCATGGCCTGGATGACCACACCATGGTCTGAGGTAAGATCATTCTGTCTTACTCTTTGAATATTAAACCAAGCACTTTATTGCGATATAATTTTCTTAGACATCAGAAAAATAATCTGCATTTAAGTAACTACCAAAATGACTCAAACTTCTGCATTGTCTCTTTTAAGTGTTCGACGAGCTGTGGACGAGGGGTGCAGCGTCGTTCTGTGTCCTGCCACCACGTCAACGTCTACAAGTGGATTGATCCTCAACCTGTAGCAGACGAAGCGTGTGACATCGACAACAGACCCTCTGAGACCAGAGGCTGCAATTATGGTGACTGTGACAACAAGGTGTGGATTACTGGACCCTGGACAAAGGTATGCTTTCCTACAGTATTCAGTCACAGAATTGCATTTAGTGAATTCATGAAGAAGTGAGGTACTATACATAAAATAATTTAGAGGCGCTAAGATGAATTAAGATATCCGTGCGAAACAGCCAACCATGGATATAAATAAATTGATTCGAAAAACATCGGGGTCAAAGTTGCTAATGAGCAAGATGATGCTGAAGAGCAAAAAGCAAGCAGATGTAAATTAATAAAATTAAGGAATAATATAAGGAATAAAATAAGAAAATAATATTAAGGTAATGAAACGAGCTAAGAGATGTGCTATGTATAGAGCAAATAGATTTTGGGAAAATAAAAGAATTGATGAAAAACGAATGCGTGCTCAAGAACAGAGGGATGTATAAATAAAAGGGATGGTTGTGAGAGATATATAAGAGAAAATTAATGCTGGATAGTAAATGGATGCTCAATAGCTTGATGACATAATTAAAGTACAGTTCTTGTAATTCATAATGTTTTTGCATAAATACTTACGTGTCAAAATATTTTATAAAAATTGGATTATCGCCTTTGAATTTCATCACAGCGAACAAGGTAAGGGTGGCACTTAAATGATGAGATTGTAGGTTAACATAAGTCGCGGAGTTGGGAACCCATGGTGAAGGATTTACTTCTTTTTTAAAAGAATATTAAAATATTAGTATACCTATGGACAACTTATGTTTCAGTGTTCTGCAACCTGTGGTACTGGCCGGCAGCGACGCAGGGTGTACTGCCGCAGCTCTGATGGAAAAAGGCTGCCTCACTCAGACTGTAACCCCAACTTGAAGCCACAGCGACGTAGACGATGTCATAAACGTCCCTGTAAGACTCTTATTTCCTTAGAGAAAACCTTTTTTACATTGAATTTATATTCTATTGATATTAAATAGGTACTGTTAGGGGTATCCATACTTAGGTATCAAATTATTTTCCTTGCAGGCTCTGCGACTAGTTGTCTGGATTTCCAAGTTCGAGGAAATATCACTGTTGACGGTGAACAAGAAATTTTCGTCCGAGGCAGATATATAAAAGTCTATTGCTTCGGAATGAATACATCTCAACCGAGAGAATATATAACACTTCTTAGAGGTGACCAAGATAACTATTCAGAAGTTTATGGTAAAAGGTAAATTTTAAACTTTGCTTAAGAAAAACAAAGAACAACTGTTCTTTTAAAAATTTTATATGTTTTAGCATCATTTATTGAATTACTGTTCTTCCCAGGCTCCGCAAACCCGAGACCTGCCCTTTTGGAGGAGCAAGGTTTGATGCATGCGATTGCACAGTGGATGAGACAGATAGCCTCACTACCTTTACACGCATTCGAGTCAATATCACGTCCTTAGAGGTCTTCAGTGAGTAGAATTCCCGTGTTGGGGGAATTTTATCTACATTAATGTACTCATTAATATAGATCATGTATTTGTGTCCAAAAATTAAAGATAATTTGTTTTGTTTGGAATAAGGTCACAAATCTTGGTTACTGTAATGTCTGGATCGGAGTCCCCAGATATAAGTCGAAACAAATGTCCTCTTAAAAGTATTCCACGCACTTAAAATAATGCTTGGAGTTCAGGAATATCATACCCTTTACAATTAACAGGGAAATTGTTTTGCTAAATGACTCACTTTAACGTTTCTGCTACCGTTCCGAATGTGTGTAGAGCTCCATTTTAAATGGAGGGCCTGTGTGTACAGTCAGTCAAAACCCCTTTAAACTATTAGTATGGTAATTTCATCCCAAACCACCTAATTCCACCCTTATAGTCTGTTAATTTAGAATAGGCCGGTGAAACAGGAGTGATGACGCTCAATAACGCTCTTCACGCAACCTCTGAAACCGATTCTTTTACAGTATTTTTCCTACTTCAGTTAAAGCTGCCTAGTTAATTAATGACAAATGTTTCAATGAGAATTGCAATAGTACTTTCTTGTTATTAGAATAGGTCGTTCGTCACCATGACAACGCAATAGAAATGCATTGGGAAATGACTAGTAGCGAGCCGTCGATTCTAATTACACAGACTGACTATAGTACATTATGTCTCACCGGCCTATTCTAAATGAACAGACTATAGTTAGAAAATTCTATGGCATGAATTTCAGAGATAAGGAACAAATATTTGTGTCATTATCCTTAATTTTTGGAGAGGAGAGTAGTTTTTCCAATTACATTAGGTTATTTATTTTTGCAACTTTCTTTCCACATAACACGTTATGATCTACTTTTTCTCATCAGCCTCTGACTGGATGTTCGCGCAGACGCAGGGTCATCAAGCAGTGCCCTTCGGTGAGTCAGGCGACTGCTACAGCTCGGCCTCTTGCCCCCAGGGCCGCTTCTCGCTGAGTTTACTGGGCACCGGCCTCGTCGTCTCTCCCCGCACCAAGTGGGTGTCGCACGGCAGCAACCCGTCCAGTCGGATACGATGGCTGGAGGTGAGACTTCTTACGAAATGGCTTTGTGTGGTGGGAAAGCAACACGCATATTTCTAGTAACTGGGTTGAACAGATGGTTATTAACCCATTACTGCCTGACGTCCCTTTTTAGGGACGTTTTTTAAAAATCCTCCTATTTCTACAAAAATTGTTCCTTTGAATCAAAATTTGCTCTGATGTATCTCTGATCTTCATAGAACATAAAAAACACAAGAAGAAAGCAGAATTTTAAAAAATTTTTACTTTTTTTAAAGTTGGAAGATAGAATTTTTCAGAAAAGTGCTTTTTTTTTAATTTTAAAAGAAAAAGCTTAAAAATCCTATTTGTTATTTAAAAAAACTTTCAATGCCGATATATATTACTGTTTATACATTAAATCAGTTGGGTTTTTTTTTATTTTTCCAAAATATTTTATCTTGACCTTATTTTGGACCCTCGAAAAGCGTCCCTAAAAAGGGACGTCAGGCACGAATGCCCCCGTGGTTTTCCCCATAGTGAAATGCTAGTGTTTCCTTATTTTTTTCATTAAAACTAGTTCGAATCTTATGAAATAAATTAAATAACTGATATTTATAAATTTTTTTATTTTTTTAGCTAATAAATTTATTATTTTTGTTTAATTTTTTTAAGAAAATACTGTTATTTCTGCTAAATTAATGGAGTAAAAAGTCTTAAATTATAAGGAAATAATTAATTTGTATTAATTAAAAGGAATAAATTAATTATTTTACTATATTTATTACTTATGCAAATATATTCCGGTTATATTTTAATTAAAAGTTTAATAACTATTAGTTATAATGACTTTTTGTCATTAAAATTGCCAAAAAAGTCGCTTTTGTGATAAATTTTCGGCTTTTTTTCTAATTAGATGTCGCTAATCATTGTGTTCTACACAGCAGATCAATCTATATCATCTGGCTTGCTAAAGCACATCCCACTAATGCTTGATTTTTGGGGAGAAATTTGTGTTCCACACTATTAAATAAAATAAAATGAAAAAAGTATATGGGCATTTGAAAGACTTAAACTTCACAAATTGAGATATTCTGATGGATTTGAGGTGCGTAAAAGTAATTATTACTTAATATTAGGTAACATATAAACAAAGAATGCATTTTTCAATTAAAAACCTTAATTAATCTGCAATTAACATAGATTTGGGAGGAAAAAACATGTTTTAAAGCACTAAAAATGCTCAAATTACGTTAATTAAGGTTAATTTTACAGTTAATTGGATAAATAATTAATATTTTTTGTTCATATTCATGTTACAGTATGGTTCCGATCTTTTTTGCTGCACTTAAAAAGGTAGAAGATGTTTTTGAGGCTTTAAAACAGTTTCCTACCATGCGTTTACTATAGGGAAAAACACGGGGGCATTCGTGCCTGACGTCCCTTTTTAGGGACGTTTTTTAATTTTGGCGTAGAAATTAAAATTTTAACCTGGAATTTTTTTCACTATTTTTCCAGTTGTTTTGGGGCTATTTACTATGTGTTTACCAAATATTTAAGAAAAATAAAAAGTTGGGCATTAATGGGTTAAATTTAGGTTCATCTTATGATAGTGTGAAAAAATGAGAATGATGAGAGATGAGAGATAAATGAGAAAAATGAGAGATAATGAGAAGAAGAAAATCATCAGAGACCGATTCACAAGTTTGGATGAAATACCCATTTGGGGCCCGCAATATATCTTAAAACAAAACTTAAGTTTCTTTGACATAAAAAAACAAAATCAACAATAGGCAATAGGACAAATAACTACATATTTAACTTTTTTAAAAGTTATTTTTTTACTTTCATTACAAATTTACATCATTTTCTGTCTCATGGAAACGAAATCTTTTCTCTCAGACTCCTGTTAGATGAATTTGGTTTTTCTTATGAATTTGTTTTCAGGGCGGCCAAGTGATTCAAGGGAAGTGTGGTGGTCACTGTGGAAGGTGCTCTCCGGATGGAAAATTCTTACTCGAAGTTGCTCCTCCCTGATCGTTTGTAAGCATCCCTATTTGAACTGCTCCTTAGAAGAGGACTTTCCAAGGAAAAGTCGTCACCTTAAAATCAAAAACTACTATCTCCGAAAAATCGCACATCTTAGTCGTCCAGTTTCGATCGTGTTATTGGCAGTATTGGCATTTTTAAAGGGTTGCTTGCAAAGCATTGTTCACCCTTTCAGTACTAGCAGCTGAGCAACTCCAAATTTTTCATAGGATTCAATGACTATTTGGGGTGGTCTGATGTGGGAAGCAGGTTGTCATCTCAGGCGCAACCTCTTTCCACATCTTAGAATCAAATAACACTGTCTTCTGGTCTGCTTCGAGAATATTCGGAATTGCGAACGGAGAATCTCATTTGAATGGTTTGTAAGAGCTCATATAATCAAGCTGGAACGATCTAAACCAGTCAAATAAGCTTCCCCAACTATCTAAAGAAATTACTATTATTTGATTTAGTGTTGTTTATTTGTGGATTTGTTAAAGTAGTGGTTTCAATTGGCGTTTGGTTGTAAGTCGCCAAGTATCTGGATTCCCGAAGTTTGCCAAACGAAGATAGTAGTGTTTGATAATAAGGTGACGAAGTAAACTCTTTCACTTACTGGATGTCTCTTCCAGGTGTTTTCTCCACCGTAACATGTTGCCAAAGAGTTGTTATCTACGCCTGTGCTCCCTTCATTCCACAGGCGTAGAAGAACAACAGGGAGGCTACTGCTGGCAGAAGCCGACATACACACACACACCACTGCCAATTCCTTCAGAACATGAGTGCAGTGAACTCTTTGCATCGGATCAAACGAATGATTGAATGCCTCTGGGACATAGTCACTGCTCCAACTCTTCTTGGGAAGAGACAGTGTAGGGCGAGTTGGTCCCTCCACCTGAGACCAAGATTCAAAGAAAAGACGATTGCCTTAAGCAAGTGTCTAGGCTGAGTTAAATAGCTATGCTCCTGACCTATATTTCCAGAAGGGATTGCCTTGGAGATCCCTAATGGTCGAAAGGGGGAATATTTATAAGTATCCCTTTATAAATTAATGCCCTGTATAAACTAACCCCTAAAGCTTTATAGCTCTAAGGATTAGTTTGTGTCATGCAGCGTTTTAGAATCAGTTAGAGGCTAAATAAGAAATGAAATTTTATTATTTAAGTTTTGTGGTTTATTTCTTTTACAAAGAAGGTTAAAAAAGAAAATTTATAATTTTTTTCTTTTAATTATTAAAGGCTACTCCTATAATGCCAAGGAAGAAATTACAAAAAGATGTACCTTAGAGTATTTTTATTTGAACGTATATTTAGGGGAAGTAATGAATAGTCCTTTTCTGCCCAAAAGTAATATTATAATAATATATGGCAGTGTTTTCCTCGATCTCCTACAATTCACTGTACCCTGTAATAAATATTTAAATAATTCGCTTTAAATCAATCGTCAACATTAGAATAGAGAAGGATCAATCCCATTCATTGATTTAGTAAAACTGCGAGGTATACCTTTACTTCCTTACTTGACGTAAAAACGTCAGTTAAAAAATCTTTCAGTATTAAATTAAAGCTTCAAAAGATAACTAGATGGCAGCACCACCGTAAAAAGGGCACCGCTGAGAGGAGCGTGGGTAATGCTATAGCTATTCGGGAAGTAAACTTCGAAACCAATACCAATATTTATCATTTAGCAAAGGAAATAAAAGTAACATATAATTTTATTTTATTCCTGAATTGCACAATTTATTTTTAAATGCTTTCAAGTTTTATTAGATTCTAACAAAAAAAAATTAAGCGTTCCACTTTGGTTTTGAGGCGAGTACCTTGAACTTTTGCTAAATGCTATTCATCAAATTTTATGATAGTTGGAAAGAGAAAGGAAGTATTCAGTTCAACTCCTTAATTATAAAATCTTCAGTTATCGTCAGACATTCTTCCTAGTAATTGTGTCCCCAATGAAAAGAACAAGAATTGTAAGAAATTAGTACAATAATGTAGCTGTTATTGTATCTTAATTTCATTACGATCTATGTTTAAAATGTCGACCTCTTTTATTGTATTATAATAGTCCATTCTTTTTTGGTTATGATTAAGCAATAATACAAATTGACATCCCCCACAAAAAAACACTGGTGCATAGCTACTTTCTTTTGCCTAGACATGACGTGGAAATGAGATGCTCTTAAGTCTAGGTGGGGGGTACCGAACCCCTGTATATACATTACATTGTTCACATGAAGACTGGAATCCAATAACCAGATGGTCATTCATATTGCATCCAGTCGAGTGGGGAATAGAAACCTCCCTTACCTGAACTGTCAGTGAAACGTCAAAAACGGTTAACTTTATTTGCGAGAGAACTCATCATCTTTCTTCATCTTGTTCATCTGTCTCATTCATGCGGATATTGTACTTTAATCTGTATCGTGCTTTTAATGCAATTTCATTCAAACTTGGTGTCAAGTCATGGTGTCTTTTTACAAGACAAAAGCTCATTCATGTGCCCAAATTTTTATCTTGTTGCGCAGTGTTGATTGTTGCAATTTATACTTCGTAATTGACTTTACTTATTGCCGCTTTAGATGCTCCGAAATTAAAACAGTGGTTTCCAAACTGTGCTCACCAGAATTTCTCTCTCTTAAAGAGTACTCTGTGATTAATTTGATCTCCAAAACTCGAAGTTTGGGAATCATGTTAACGCATGTCTTCGCAACTTCCAAAATGATTTTTAACACCGTTATCAATGCCTTAAAAATTTGCTTGTACAGTAGGGTGGGTCAAAAAAAAATTTCACATTTTTCCAGGAGCACAGGGACAAAAGGGTGCCAAATGGTCTCAAACTGACATGTGTAAAATCTTATTCGATTATAATAACTCTTTTTGCCTCCGGATTGGTCTCAAAGTTTCGATTAATATTGTAATTTCATGTAAAAATGGAAAAACGAAAATCAAGCTTTTAACTCGATTTCACGAATCCGTTATGAATGTAAATGTGCACAATGGTATAAAAATCATCATCGAAGACTATAAAATAATTATAAATGAAACCAGAGTTGAAATACTTGAGTTTTAATACAACATATTTTGAAATATCTCAATGGTTAGAACTGGCAAAAATTTCTTGCTGGAATCATAAAAATGAGCGAAACTCTTATTGCCGGTTGATTAGGATGTTAAAAACACTAAAATTTTTAATAAAAATGGATATGTCAGAAGGTGGTACCTTTTTGGGGTTATAGGTTTCAACCCCAAGGAAAACATTTGGATAATAGTTTAAAAGTGGGGTTTTCCTTGAAATTTCATTGGCATATTAGGAATAGTCCATCCCAAGTGTCCCCATATAAGTCCCTAATGTCCAAAAATAAATTAAAACCACATTTTAAGAGTCAAATTTTGAAACATTTTCTTAAGAAGAGCGGTATATCAGCGTTTTCAGTTCAAAGCCACAGTATTATCTCTAAGTTTTTATATAAGCTACATTACTTTTCAAAACTTACTTGTAATTATCTTAATCAGTTAAATTTGATATATTTTAACTTTTATAAACGCATAAAGGAATGCTAAGGAGCTATTTTGAGTCACTCCTTCCTCCAAAGAAGTTTAATTTTATGGGCCAGGGTTTCAGTCTATTGTTATAGCAAAAAAACGGTTCTACTTTTAAAAATTAAAAATACCGTTACCGAGACCAAACTTGAGGGAAAATATATCTGAACTACCAATATTTAAAATATGTACCACTTGTTTTTGTATTAAAATTGCATAAATGTGACTAATGTGATTAAAATTGCTTTTCAAGACCCTTATTTGTGAGCTGTAAAAACTTATCGACAAAAAAATTTTATTTATGTAATTTTAAAAAAATATGAAAAATTACATATTTTTGTTCTATTTGAGGCCAATCCGGAGGCAAAAAGAGTTATTATAATGGAATAATATTTTACGCATGTTAGTTTGAGACCATTTGGCACCCTTTTCTTGCTGTGCCCGATAGAATTTGTTAAATTTTTTTTCGCCATAGGAAAATGACCCACTCTATTGTACAGTCAAACTCGCATAACAATAACTTGGTTTGGGAGTTTAAATAAGAGAAGATTAAATGGGAGGGATACAAAATCATGTATCAAATAGTTTTAAAGCCCGTTTACGGCTAGGAATCGGATTTATCTAGCGAAGTAGGGCTCATCGTCCTCTTATAAGCGAGTTTGACTTAGAGTTAAAATTACATTTATGCTAAAGCTGCTACTAGTTGTGTCTATAAGTCATCAATTCATATAAGTATTGTGTTTAAAGTTGTATTGGTATTAAAATAGCAGGCAGGGTTTGGAATTGATAATCATGGAAACGGAGAAAAAACTCAGAATCGGAATCAAATTTTTATTTTTCACTTTTAAAAAATCGGGCAGATATTTTTTATCAAACACGGATCAGCTTTCAGGAAAGAAGAACTCGCGTCGTAATCATTACTGGTGATCATATTTTTCATGATTATGAACCGGGAGTCAAACATCTGATTGGTGGAAAAAGAGTTTTCGTTCTTAAACGGCCAATCAGAAGCTTGACTGTCGTTTAATGGCCGGTCAAGTTACTGGTGAATACAGCCGTTATTCTTATCTGAGTAATCGTTCAAAAGTAATCTAGATTTTTGATAGAAACCAATAAAACTCGAAATCCGATCATGAGTTTTTTCTCCTCAAATTTTTCGCCTTTTCCTATTTTTACGATTTTACTCAAAATTCAATCAGATTTGGCAATCAAGTGTGATCATTAAATTCAAACCCTAATAGGAGGTATTGACTTGAAGTATACTTGAGAAGTATTTTTTTTCAAATTGTACTCTTTCTCATCGATGTTCTGTATACGTTTTGAATTGGTCGGGCAACTTAATGGTGATATTAGACACTAGAATTTAAAGTAAACTTGATCGTTTAGATTTATTGTAAACATAAAACTAAGGACCAAAAAATTTTTAATTTGGTATTCCCTTATTTAGTAAAAAATAGTGTTATATATTACTCCAAATCTTATCATAGATCTATTGCTTAATCCGTCCTATAATAAAAGGAATTACTTTCTCGACTGCATTATTATTTAAACAACTAACATAATTTTAATCTCTATTATCCATGTTAATTTTCATCCAAGTTTCATTTTATAGAAGGTATGACTGCCATTTTTGAGAATTTGCCGTTTTATCTACAAGTTTTTAATTTTTTACTTGGCATTTGCTTTCTTTATTGCATGTGTATCGTCTTCGTGTTTTGTTGGTTGAGGCCTTTATATAATAAGGTGAAAAAATAAAGTTTATAATTTATTTGAAGAGGTTGTGTGATTGCATTATTAGAAAAATTAGTTTCATTTGCAGATTTAGTAAAGGGAGCCATTGAGAATTAACAAGGATCTTGCATTTACTTGTTTTTAAATTGTACAATTTTGTAAAAAAGAATGTGTTTATAGGTGTAAGTAACCACACAGTATTAAAATAAATGAAAGTCCACACTCGATTCTTTTAAGCGAGTTTATCATCAGTGATTTTTTAGATAAATTTATTTCTTTGTTACTATTTGACCATATTGAAAAAAAATTGGTACAAATGGTCTACTTAATTTGCCTCGAAATGTATGTTACGCCCTAAGCACGAATTCTACACACTTTGAGAATTGGCCATGGCTAGGCTTTCTAAATAACCAAGTCTAACTCACAAATATGCCAGATATGTTGAACCAATGGGCGATGAGTTCTGGCACTCATGTCAGTTCAAGGTAAGAAGTCATCCATAATATGTGACTTTTTTTCTTTCATCTAAAACAATTCTTTTTAGGTGAGTATGACTTGTTTTTTTCATGACTTTTGATCTGTGATAAATATCAACACAGTGTTTCTGCCTACTGATCGGCCACTTCACAAAGTGATTGATTTTCAGCTTTTGCCGTAACATAGAGCGTGTTTAAGGATGGTAGATAAGGTATTTTATTTCTAACTAGGTTTTTATACTATTTTTGTAATGCGGTTTTCTGTTATGTATAAGAATCACGATTTTTCGCGAACACATTTCTGTACTATACTCGTCGTGATTTGTCCAGTGTGCTATTTGTCACCTCTTTTAGCTTTCATAATGTTGATCGTTCGTTGTGATAAGAGCTTTGGTTGTGAAGAGTGTAGCAATACTTGATGTCTTAGAGTGTATTTAGCTGTGTTATCTTTAAATAATAGGGTTATTACGTGTGATATGAATGGAGTATATGGCATGTGGAATTGGGCCACACTCAAGTTTGTTTCAATATAAATGTATGCAAGATCAAGGTCAAAACTCAGTGCCATGTCAATTTTTCGGTTTTGATTGTGTTATGTTTCACTGAAGTGATTTGGGAAGATGTCAAATGGGCTTGCTTTAACTGCATTTTTTTATGAAATGTAAATAGGGGGTTTAATTTTAAAATAAATACTTGTTATGATACACTGTTTTTATGACTCTAGAATTTTTGACGGCATGTTTTACAATCTGGTAATCTAGCCAATATCAGTTGATGCTAATTACAATCCCAATTAAAGTACGAAATCTGATTCCACCTGTTAAAGAAAGTCATCGGATTTTATATGAAAGTATATTATAAATAAGTTATTTATTATATTAACTCTCAGTTTTTCTTTACTCCTCTTTAAATAGCTCCTTAATTTACTCTTTTTTCTCGTTTATTTATTTTATTTGATAAAACTTTATATTCCATTAAATTTGTTATACTTACTTTTTTTTGCCTGAAACCATGCCAATCGGGATCTTCCACATAATTGAACAATTTTAAAGTGAACTTCCATGGGACCTAACCGAAGGTTAGTAGGTAGTTCAATATAAACAAACTATTATGATTTAGGTTGTTCATGCAGGACTAAAAAGATTCACTATAACAAAAGATCACTACAGCTATGTTTGAGTGGTTGATCATGTCTTGTGTTTAAAATCATAATTGTGGAATTATTTTTCTTTCATTTTTAAAGAACTTTAAAAAGGTTTAATTTAAATTATTTTCAAATGAAAGCAATAAATATAATATATCTCAACTACAATATTTTTCAAATTCCTTTTTTACCAGATTAAAGTCCTGAAATCAAAACGAGAAGTTTAAGCAAAAAAGAACAAGAGTAATAGATTTCAAACATTAAACACATTTATTTTATAAGATGTGCTTGTGAAAGTGTAACATAGAAAATTTTGTATTTGGTCACTTAAAGTAAGACACTACAAAAACACATCACGATCACAAATTCTACAAAACATCCAGTTTAATGTTGATGCCTTAATAACATTGAAACCTATATTTTTCTATAAGTATTAACCTAAAGAAATAAATAGAGCAGTTACCACTTATATATAAAGCACAGATACATATTATGTAAGCATAGTTCTTTTAATAAAAGAAAATTTTACTTTGATAAAAAAATTCTTAAGAAAAAAGACCGATGGTTCAATGAGTGCCCAAATTTACTTTTAAATTATTTACAAATTTAAATGGTATATTAACTGTTAAAATACCTAAAACATTTTTGTTTGATTGTAATTTTGAAAGAGTTAAGTTTAAAACCAAATTTTTGAATTTAGTTTCTAAATTGGTTGACTAATTACAAACTTTTTAAAGTATTAATGAGTAAAAATATTATTATAGACATTAATAACTCATTAAAAAAGCAACTTACAGGGAAGAGTAGCATATAATCACGACTATACGTTAACCAAAAACTTACATTAAAAACTTTGAAAACATATATGACACATGCACGTGAAATGAGTTTGCGTTGCAAGGTATAAAACATCTTGAAAAGTACGTCCCTAATTAAAAACATTTCTGTAGTTTTTGATAACTGCCCGCTACGACTCGTGATTTTGAACTGCTTTAAACGTTAATAAGACCCGGAGATTAAAAAGATTAATATTACTAATCCCAATATTAATTGCAATTTAATCTAAACTAATTCAAGAATTTTTCTGATGACTTAGGGAGGTACTTTTCAGATAAATTGGACATCAGTTCATGCGTATAAAATCATACCTTTAGACTACTCAACTATGAAGTATATAATACTTAAAGCTTTTAAAAAGACAATTTTTAAATTTCTAACTTCTAATGTAAAACTCTTTTTATGATTAAAAGCTTGATAGCGAAATGCACGATGAAAACATTAACGCTTTATAAATATCAGAAATCTTAACATTGTATTTTTCGATAAAAAGATACTTGTGTATGGTACCTAAGAAAATTCCGATCAAGTTAAAACTCCATTCACTTTTTTATCAGAACAGAAAAATATTTCAACAGTACAGTTTAAAATATATATAAAAAGGTAAAATGTTTCAGCAAAGATTACAACTTGAAAATGGATGCGTATATTAACTGTATACGCGTGAAATATAACTGGAATAGATTACAAAGAACTGTAAATATCTTCTATATCTGCATTGCACCATAATGGACAATTCTTATAGAAAACTGTTTGAATAAAAGAAAGTACAAATTACATGTTCCCAAAAGGTTAAATGCTATCCACTTCCAAGTTTCCTTGAAAAGTATTTTGAGTTCCTTGGAACTTTGAGCTGAATTTCGTAAAAATCTGTAGTACATACTTTATATTTTAGTAGATAAAAATAAGAAATATTAAGTACTTTACTTGAACTATTTCAATTGTCGATAAAAATTTCGCATTATAAAGGATTGGCTTACATTAAGATGGTCAAGATTAAATACTGTTGGTAAGTTACTAAAATTCTGAAGTTTGAAACTATTTTTGAGCAACCATTGAAAGAACTTTACCTTTCAATTCTAAATACCCAGAGTCCTAGAAGTTCATTGGCATAACACAATGAAGTACCTCCTATAATTTTTCCATAAAACAATACCATTTTTAGACAATCAAAACAAAGCACACTAATTGACAAATTCTAAAATTTGGAATGTCAATATTTCAATACATATTGCAAACCGGCCTTTGAAACTTACAGTTCCAGTACACTCAAAAAATATGTGGACCGCAGTCATTAAAATGCGTGTATTAATATGCTATCACATATACATAAGTGCTAAAATCAATAACTGATTTTAAGTGTATTCTAATCTATACATACCACGTTTTCATGAAGCAAACAGTTTCAAGACTCTTAGATCATTTAACCTGTTTTTACTACCATTTCACCACAATCGTTTTTCTTTTAATTAATGGATGTAATCATCGCAAAAAAAACGTCTTCGCCATCTTCATGACATGCCATTCAGTTCAATATTCATTGTAAGTCCCTTTTTAATAAAATCGCTTATAAGAGAAAGAATTTTACTTTTAAGTAATATAGTTTATTTGAAACCCTATGTAGTTAAAAGTATATTTCGAGTACGATGTGAAGGCAAAAGCGCTTATTTGGACAGTGAAGAAGTACGTAAGTTTTCTCTAAAACCACTGCAACTGAAGTACGACCTATATATGTAGATTAGAATTATGGGTATAATATTAAATGCAGTGCAATATTTAAATTTTAATCGAGAAAATCTTTTATATTTACTCTATAAGTTTTCCAAGACTACATTTAAAAATTTCCTTGGTATTTATTTGTTCACGAGATTTATTAGTATTTTTATAGCATCGCGTCTTTTTATTGCTGGTGTAACCGTATAATACTGTCGGAAATACATTTGTACAGAGAAATTTTTCAAACTCTCATAAAAATAATAAAAGTGGTTTAACAAGTTGAATGACAATATATGAATAAGTGTATAAGTGTTAATTAAACTGTAATTTGGAAACAGGTCATTAAGTTTCGAAACCGCAAAATTTACTGACTTAAAAGTTTAGGATATGATCTCATTGATGATAAGAGTATTAGAATTGAGATTTTTTTAATTTATGGAAAAGGTCATTCTTAACTGAACTAGCCCAGTAAATTTACATTGAGGAAAGTACTTGGTCCCCAAACTGTTAAGATGATAAAACACAGAAGTAAATTAGAATAAATTAAGAACTCAAAACTATATATGATAGTGATAATATGTAGCACTGTTTCCTTTTGGTAATGCTGTAGATCTGATGATGTAGTGTTTATGATTGATATATTTCACTGTAGGTCTAATACACCCACTAATAGAGTCAAATTTTATAAAATTGAGAATGAGCTCCGATTATGTACAATAAAATGTAAAGTAGGTTTAATAGTAAGTTTTTGTGCGTTCTAAAAAGATTATTTAATCTCCAAAACATGATTTGTGAGGACAATCACTTCAACATTGTATTTGTTAAAATTTTCAAAGATTAATGCTATAATTATTTCCTGATGTGTAATAATGGCTCTGCAACGTGGTTTTGAAATACCATGAAAACAGTATAAAAATGTTGAAGCTAAAGCGAGATTTCATAACTTGATGCCACATGGTTTTGGTAAAAACCTTACCCCATGTTAAATAGGTACAATTCAGAAATGGCGTCGTTGAATAAAATTCGATGCATCATCTAAAACGGGTAAAAACATTACAAAATCCTTTCTGAAAATACAAAAAGTACTTAAAACGTGAGAAACTAAAACCCCTTCAACCAAATAACAAGAAGTTTCAAACAATCTTTGGCTCTTGTTTCGAACGAAGTGGACTAGCTAAATGATCAAGTGGACGCTCTGGAGCCGAAACTAGACGCTCTCTTGAATGGTGGGCGGTTGGTTGCCTTGCCTGAGCAGCGCTGCCGACTGGAACACTGGCTCCAGAATGGCCCGGACAGTGCCGCCCCACACCTGGAAAGGACCAAGAGCATTTTTAGAACCCCTACCTTTCTCTGGGTTGTGAACTGTATTTTTGGGCAGCTGTTTGGACTGTTGCTAGGGCCAAATCACGTGATGTGAAAAGCTCTATTGGACTCCCACTTCGTTAGTGCCTAGCCACACTGGGCGACTAGAATCACTCAAAGCCTTGAAGATCCCTATCAAACGGAGAGAAGAAAGAAGGGGACTTTGAGGGGAGATGCACTATGGTTGGAAGTGGAAAGGATGACAGTACAAGAAAAGAGAACCCATAGAGCTTTTCCCATCACGTGATTTGGCCCTAGCAACAGCCCAAACAACAGCCTAGCTACAGGTTTGGAGGACTAGACGCATGCTCAGTGCATGCAATGCTATTGTTTTCCACCATACGGGTGCCCTCCACGGTCGTGAAAATAACTGGTCGTGACGTCATCGTGAAAAGCTCTATATACCCATAAGCGATAATGTAAATCGAAAAAGCACGGGGTATGTCTTGTGATAGGGGTCTTTTTGGCGCTGAAATCTCATCAAACTAGTCACATCATGAGAAGTGGAGAAATAGAATCCCAATAATCGGATCATCTAATACCCTTTTCAAGAGTGGCAGATTGAATGAACACGTCACAACCAATCACAGCTGCGATCTCCGAATTGTACTGCTAACCCTTCTGTCAGTCATAGACATTTATAGTACTGTCCTCTATCATATGATGTCATATGAAATTAGCGTTTTGGACCCTATGTTAGGCTGCCGCCACACTAGCGGCTTGAAGACGCTTAAGTCATGAAAAATTCGTTAAGATTCCTGTCAAGATAGGAGGGAATGAGGCTCAACATCAAGCTTTCTCCCTTATCTTGACAGGAATCTCAACGACTTTTTTATGACTTTGGCGTCTTCAAGCCGCTAGTGTGGCGGCCGCCTTAGGCTTTTTCTCTGTGTTTCTTCATTCTGTTTGATAAGGATCTTGTATTAATGACTTCTAGGGACTCTAGTCGCCCATTGTAGCCAGGCAATAAGGTATGAGTTATTATAGATTACAACTTTTCCTGTCAGTGACGTCACGGGATGACGTAAAAAGACGCAAAACTTTCAAGCTACCTGATTGGGGAGTCAGAGGCTCTCGAAGAATCTCATCTTCTTACGTCAACCCGTCACTTCACTGACAGGAAACGACTGTAATCTATTATAGAGCTTTGACTAATTTTGCCAAATGGTTATTTTTCCAGATGGTTCAGAGGTTATCAGCCGTCCTGTAAGCGCTCTACTAATAGCTCTTAAAGTTGGATTTTTTTTAAGTCGAAATCTTATGAGGTGACACTAGAAGATAATATTTAGGCAGGTTTGAAAAATAAAGGGATCATATAGGTTAATACAATAATGTATTAAATAAAAATGAAATGTTAAGGGTTGATTCATCTGAAGTTCTCAAATCATTTTTACTGATAAGTCTTCAGCATGAGCTTTATTATTACATCAGCATTACTAGTGGAAAAATGTTTTCAATTTTCTACAATTGTGCCATCGAGGAAATTATTTCAGACACCAAAAGAATCCATAATATTTTGAAAATTGACTAACTTGCAGAAAACAAAACGAGATAACTCTAACAGCTGTATATTGGATTTAGCTCTTTTCTGCTGCAAGCGCAACAATAATGTTTTTTTCTTTTGCTTAACCATCTACTGCCATAGTAGCAAATATGCTAACATAAGATTATCTTCAATTTTCAGCATGAAGCAGCAATTTTCAGTATGTTTTTAAATTATTGCAACACTAATTGCACCTTTAAGTGCTATAATTAGAAAGTTTTTTTCAGTTCCCAGTTTCAAATTTTAAAAATAAAAACCGTTTTTTTTTAATTCTTATTTTATTTGGCCCCAAACTACATGAATAAGGCAAAAAATATTTTTTCCATAGTTATTTCTGGTAGTGGGCAATAGAGGGTTAAGAATCCAGCTAACTAATTAGAAAGTCATATAAAATGGTCGTAAGTTCTCCATTAGGACCAGTGGACAATACTTTCCTACTTCCTTCTACATTGGTCAGTGGACTATACTATCCTACTTTCCTCTATTATAAGCAGCATCTTAAAACTAAGTAGATTACTCTTAAGAAGAGCATTAAATTGATTTAATAGTCAGTGATTCATTGGAAGATTCATAGCCCATAGTTACAGAATCCTACATTACCAGGATGGTATGACTTAATTTGTAGACACAACCTACTAAACTAAACGCTAATTGAAGTACTCTGAATGACAGTGGTGTATAAGTCCATTACACTATTACACTGTAAAAAATTCCTTCTTCAAATAACAGAGTTTAGCCGGCAGCACCGTTCTCGGTTAAATTCTAAACTCAGGGGAAATATCTATTTTTTTATTTTTCTGTCAAATGAAGGAAACTTTCCGGTATTTGAAAGAAACTTCAAGAGTTCTTGCGGATTAGTTATACAAATTTTGATCATAATCTGGATCATTATGATCAAAATTGATTCGTGCGCCATAAAACAATAATCAAAGTATACAGATTATGCAGGATGCGGCCCATATAACAATCAATATAGTAATTATAGCTAATTTTATAAACCCTGTTAGCATTATTATGTGATCGGAAATTATTATACACCTAGCTATAGCTAAACAGGGGTTCATCCAGATATTTTTGTCATGGTCTTGTTTTAAGAATTTTGTGAAAACTTAATTGGAATTTGTGAAAAATCAAAGGAATTTTGTGAAAATAAAGGGCTTGTAGTATACAGCCACAGCATTCATAACTTTTGAAATTGTCCAAAAATTTGGCAAATTCTATTCAAAAATGTTGGAAACTCTCATTTAAAAAAACAATTTTCAAACCACTTTTGATCTTAAGAATTTTGTGAATGGCCTCTTTTGGGGAATTAGTATTTTGTGAAGGGTCCTAAAAAGGACCCATTTTCTTTCTAGATGAAAACACCGAAGATGAAGGCTACGTTTAAACTTGTACTGTACATACTTGCTTTTAAATTTTGTTCTTTTAGTGGTGATTTTATTAAATCTAAATTCTTTTTACGCAAGAATTTTCACGAAAAAGGTACATTTTTTCTGCGTGTACCAAAAATTTCGTCAAAACACAACGGAAAATTTAGCGTAAAAATAACCAATCTGATCTCAATTTTTGTAAATTAAGACTTAACACCACTGGTGTTCTGAGCAGCTCAATGAATACAATCTCAAATGAAACTTTGTTTCTTACCCTTCGGACGACGTGCAGGAGGATTTCGAGCACTTTGAGAGCGGGCACAATGAGCCAGACGTTGGCCAGGGCGAGCAGGGAGAAGACGAGGCCCCAGAGCAGGCCGCAGGGCAGGGCGCAGGCGGCCGCTAGCACCCGGTACGCCCACAGTTTGGTGCCCGCGAACAGCACGTACGCTAGGCGCCAGGGCTGCTCGAAGCTCTGCGACACGCGGGGCTCCGCTAGCACCTCCTCGAACGAAACCTATGGGAGAGAATGGCTTATTCTCGCTGTATTCTTGTCTATCATTGTTCTCATCTTTTTTATAGCTCTCCCCCTTTCGCTTAAGATGAGGCTTAACTTTTACAGTCCTCAGTTTTATGGTCCTCTAGGGGAGAGAAAACACTCCTCATGCCATTTGCGGTCTCTCTCAATTACGAACAAAATAATTCTCCTCCTCGAACCGAGATCAGGATGGTCCCCTGTTGTTATCTTATCTCATCCTACTCCCTGAAGCGGGGCTGCTCTGTATCTCATCGTCCACTTCTTATCACCCGCATCCTTCTTATATATAATCATTCTCCCTCTCTCTAGATCCTCTCCGTTCTCTTTCCTTTATCATACTTCTCTCTCATCCGTCTAATTTCTCTCGTTCTTAGGGGATCAGCGCAAACTTTTATGACCGACTCGACAACGCTTTTTTGGGCAGTGGATATCTGCCCGATCTCTTTGTTTGGTTTGGTGAGGTCAATTCGCGAACAAAAGAGTTTCCCATCCTACCCCCTAACCACACAAAGAGATGGGGTAGATATCCACTGCCCGATAAGCGTCGTCGTCGAGGCCACCATAAAAGTTTGCACTGACCCTATGCTCCCCGTCTTATCCTTCCCTATCACCCTCCTTGCCAGCCCTCTCACTCATCATCTCTTATCCCTGTCACTCATTATCTCTCTTCCTTCCCTATCATCCTTCTCGCTCTACCATTCCTTTCATCTTCTCTCTCATCCGCCTTGCTCTCGTCATCACTTTCATACACCTCTCATCCCTCTCTCTTGTTCTTTCTGTTTTCTCTAATCCCTCTTGCCCTTCCTTCCTTCCTTCCTTCCTTCCTTCCTCTTACTTCTCTCATCTTCCTCAATATTACCTCTCTCCCAATCCCCACATCTCCACCCGCTTATCCTCTCACACCTTTCGATCCTCCCTTCCCTCATTCTTCATCTCTTTCACTCATCTTTTCTCTCATACTCGTCCCATTTCTCTCTTCCCATCAACTCCTATTTCTTTCCCATGCCCTTTCTCTAGCTAGAATTAATCGTCTCTCTCTATCTCTGTTTTTCACTTGCGTTTAGATGCCTGAAAAAACGAAAAGCAATGAAATCGCGTCTTTTGCTTCATTTTACAGTATGTTATATTCTGGCTATCCACGTATAATGCAGCAAACGGCGCATTTACACTGCTTTTCACTTTTCTTCACATACTTATCCAGGCCTTATACTCCTTATAAATAGAATAGACACATTAAGATCACTCAATTGCATCACTTTTATCCCTCTCTTCCTTTCTGCGAAGACCCCCACTGCCTCCAAATGCCCTCATTGCAATATCCTCCTTATCTATAGACAAAGATGTATAAAACATAACCTTGATACGCCTATTCTTCACCCAACCTCCCTCACTGTTTGAAAGCACTACTTACATTGATGTGGTCGTTGATGTGCATGCAGTCCCTGTCCAAAAGGTTCATGTTCATGGTGAAGCTGTCGATACAGGACAGGGTGCGCAAGGGTCGCTCTTCAGGCTCGGCACTCGGCACACGCCCCACGGTGGACTCGAGGTCGATGCGCTCTTTGGAGGCGGCCACAGCTGGACCCGTCTCCAGCAACGGCTGGGCGGATTCGGCCACGTTGGTCTGGGATCCCTTCAAGGAAGTCTTGTCTTTGCCACTATCCATGGTCAACCTGCGTAAAAGTGGCTTGTCAGAAAAGTCTTATTAACCAAAGAGTTGGCAGGTATTTGGATTTCTTATCCTTAACCCGTGATTTGCCCCGACCCGAGAAGTACCTACTCTGAGTTACCCAGTGTAAATCTACCCATGTAGCACACGAAAATCGATCGATATTGTATGGACGATATTGGCCTTCATCAAAATGACCCTATCGTGAATATCGGCCAATCGCGATGCTCGACCTTAGATAATATCGAACAACACTGATTAATCTCGTATTTGCGATATTCGTTTTTATCGATATCAGACAATGTCGCGAATAGCATTGGCCAATTTCGTTCAGTATTGATAAATCCTGGACATTAATGATCAACCCTGGATGTTCGATGTTCGTCTTGTACGAGATCTATCGATGTCATGTCGACAGAAAAATTACATTTTTTTAGCTGATGAATATTTTAAAAAATGCTACCAGAATTCGAAACAGGGTTTAAATATCACTCGGAAATGCAATACACAACTAACTTTTTTTTTCATCGCTATAAAAATGTCACTCATTATCAATCAATATCCCACCTACAATAGAAATTTTAGAATGCTGCCAAACATCGGCCAATATCCTTTCTACGACTTTGAATTGACTTGTGATCTTGTTTTTCTGACACCGGTTACGCAACGCCATATAATGTCGATCGAAATCGTCATGGCGACATTGACTTCTCGGATATTGGCCAATGTTAATCAAAATCAGTTCACAGATAAATCTTTAGCAATTTTACCAAAACAGGGGTAATAAGGTCCAATTAAATATTTACACTAATTTTTCATCCAAATGACGTTAAAAAATGTTTTTCAATATATTTTTTATCTCTCTCTCTTATAAAAATTACACAATATCGATCAAAGCTGTCGGATATCGTGATTCCGATGTCTGATATTCTACGATATTCGCGATATTGGCCAGTATTGGTACATCGTTGTCCAATGTCCGTGTGCTACCTGGGTAAGAGTGGCAATTAACTGAGGCAAATCCCCTTGTTTCCCCAAGTTAACTTGGTCCTCATTTTATCGACCATGGAGCGGTGAAAGGTGTTTAACTTCACCCTCTACTGCCCATGGCAGCAAATATGCTTACCATAAGTTTAAGCTTCAATTTTCAGAATTAAGCACCACCAATATTTGGCATGTTTTTAAGTTATTGCAGCAATAATTGATCCTTCATGTGCTATAATTTATAAGGTTTGGATTCAGTTCTCCGTTAAAATTTTTTATATTTTCAATTCAAAACTTTATTAGCATTTTTTTGGTGTCAAACTACACGAGTAAGGCAAACAAATAATATTTTCTCCATAGATATTACTGGTAGTGGGCATTACTGCTGTAAAAGGGTCACGTGATTTTGACAACGCTGGAACTAGTATTTCGGAGGGGAGACAGGTGGAAGTTGAGCGGCAGTTGATCGAAAGAGGAAGAGACAATTGCTTGTATATAGAAGAAAGACCCCAACTATCATCGGTTACCCAACTATCGGCCGTGCAAAGTCTGTAAAATTCACGTTACCCTTTTACAATCGTTGGCTGATCAGTAGATGGTTATTATTCGCGAGACATTTTGTTTAGTATATACTTGTTTTAAAAATTAACTCTTTTAGTGGTGATTCGTTAGATTGATTCGTTTGTTAAGGAATTAACTGAAAAAAAACTTTTTTCTAGGCATGCGGAAATTTTATCCTGCGCATTACTAAAAAATATTCCAAAATAATTTAGTAGCTAAAAGAAGATAAATTGAAATAGTTGAAAAAGTCTGACTTAACGTTTATGATTTTGCTGCCCGCATCACCGTCAAACGGAAATTTTTCACTGAAATAATTATTCTAAAACAATAAAATTTTTATGGCATTTAAAGTATTTCTGGAAGATATTCTGTGATTTTTTCAGATTTTCAGGCCCCCACACAAAGCCGCAAATTAAAATGTTTCTTACTACCCCAATCTCCCCTAAATCTCTATGGCTTATAACTCTTTTAAATGGAACTCTTTTGGGAAAACTCCTAACTCATTTGTGTTTACGGCTCTTTGTTGCGCTTTTTCAGTATATCCAATAAAAAATTTGTGTGTACACCAAACACGAAAGGGACACTTATGTCATTTTTCTAACCCCAGCCGCGTTCTTCCACAATAGTCACTGTGTAACATTTTTTTCCTGGGCTGCACCATGCTTTGAAATTACTAATTCACAGTTAATTTTTTTTAATATTGCAGAAAAATATTTTTATGTGCATTCTCTCCGAAGTAATTTTTATTAAGACATTAATTTTAAAATTTACCTACTTCATCGTTATCTGTTGATATGCAAGGTAATTCAGCAAGTCCGCCCAAACTCTGTCCAGAAAGATTTCTTGCGAGGAATACATAAAAAATGCCGAAGAACACCTCTACGATAGCTGCTGTTTATACAGGGTGTATCTGAAATGGCGCAAAAAACTTTCAGGGATGATAGTACTCATCAAGACGAACAAGAATCGGTATAGAAAGGGGGTCCCAGACCAAATCCCAGGGAGTTAAAAATGGAGCGACACCCCAAAAAAATCATTGAAAAATTCAATTTGTAGAAGAACTACTATTGGTAAAAACTTAATTATAGTCTCAAAAATTGTGGTTTAATATGATCTTTAAAATGACCTCAAAAGTCTTCACTTTAAAATTTGTTTTATTATGAAAAAAGTTAAAAAACACAAAAAAATGTGAAAACTCTGCCAAAACCTTATTTTGTATTTCGAAATCCTTTCTTTTGATCTGATAATCTGAAAGAGCATAGTTGAAAACCCGTAAGTCCAAAGTTTCACGTAAGTACAACCAATATCTACTATCAACCAAGCTTGAGATCCTGTAAAAATATGTTTTTTGGGTGCGCAAGCAGTTTTCTAGAGCTGTTTCCAGAACAGCTGTTCGCGCACGCAAAAAAAACTTTAACAGGATCTCAAGCGTTTAATATTGATTGTATTTACGTGAAACTTTGGACTTAAGGGTTTTCAACTATGATCTTTCATATTATCAAATCAAAAGAAAGGATTTCGAAATACAAAATAAGGTTTTGGCAGAGTTTTCACATTTTTTTGTGTTTTTTAACTTTTTTCATAATACAGTCGAAGCCGCTTAATGTGATCACGGTTAATGTTATCAATCGGATAATGTTATCGAAATCGACAGGTCCCGATCATTCCTATTTAATTTAATGTAAAATTCTTCGTTTAATGTGATCAACTATGAATCATCACTCCGCTTAATATTATCAAAATTTGTCCATATCCCCTTTAAAACGACCGCTTTTGAGTTCAAATTTCATATTGAAGGTTAATTTTTACAAGTTAACATCTGCCCCATGAGAGCATCTGGCGCTTCTTTTTTCTGAAACTCATTATGAGTAAGAAAAAGAAGACATTCCGCATTTATTGAAAGAAAATAGTTTAGGGGGAGGTCCGAATTCATGCTTATGATTGGTTAAAGAAACCACCAAGATCGAAGTTTTGCAGATGTCTGATAAGAGATTTGAACTTTCCCTTGTTCACTGGAATTCAGATTATGTTATAAATAGGTGGTTTGGGTGGTTATTAGAGTGGAAGGATATAATGCAGTGGAAAAAAGAGACCTTTCTATACAAATAAAAATACAAAGTGAGCAATTATTTTACTTTTATTAATTGAACTACTCTTATATTTACCCCTTAAAATTTTACCTAGTTTAAAAATAGTGTTTTGAATACATTTATTACGATTACATTATTTTGATTTTAAAGCTAACAATCTAGTTTACGCTTCTTTTATTCTAGTTACAACTGTTTGCTGCTTTTTGATATGAGATCGCTTATTGTTATCGATCGGATAATGTTATCAGTTTAGTCTCGGACAATTGCGATCACATTAAGCGGACTCGACTGTAAAACAAATTTTAAAGTGAAGACTTTTGAGGTAATTTTAAAGATAATATTAAACCACAATGTTTGAGACCATAATTAAGTTTTTACCAATAGTAGTTCTTCTACAAATTGAATTTTTCAATGATTTTTTTGGGGTGTCGCTCCATTTTTAACTCCCTGGGATTTGGTCTGGGACCCCCCTTTCTATACCGATTCTTGTTCGTCTTGATGAGTACTATCATCCCTGAAAGTTTGTTGCACCATTTCAGATACACCCTGTATTTTTTAAACCTGTTTCATCATATCCATTAAAAACTAAACTATTTCTTTCCTTGACATTTCCTGAGTATTTTTAACATCTTAGTGTGCGAACATATCCAAATAACCACCTAAATGTTTTTCATAAACTTTTTTAACGTTAACTGAATGTGACATCATACATTATTCTGTCGAAATTTTCACGAAAGTTATATGGATCTTAGAGGTATAGTTCTGTAAAAAATTTTATGTATACTCCACGCAAAGAATCCCGCTATACAGATTTTGGGTAGACTTGTTGAAACACCCTTAATTTATATTTTCTTTTACAGACACAGTGAATCAGAAGGTTCTGTACAGCTAGAATTAGACTGTCACCGTCCCTGCGCATGAATAGAACAAGTGGTGCATGAAATAGCCATATAAAGATAAATTAGAGATGGAAAATTATCTTCCATTGTTGAGACACTTAACTCTTTTTAAAATGCTAGTACTTCCAATAAAAGTGTTTTTTCCCGCTCCTGTCTTTTTACTGTGTGATCTTTTACTTTGCTCTTCAATGCAAGTACCTAACAAATGAAGGAAACTTCAATTTTCAATTTGCTGATCACTTATTCACCACTCAAAAAATAATGGAAAAGATTTTAAGTAGAGCAAAATTACATTTCTTCTAACAGCACTAGTGTTTTTCAGGCACCACTCAAAAAATTAAGAGAAATTTATAAAGTTAAAACAGACTGCCAGGGTAGGTGGTTGGGGTTTGTGGACGGGAGACTCTATAATAGGTCTTACATTAAGTCTCTTTGATTCATAAGTTTCCGTCGAAAGCAAAAGTATTAGCCTTGAAATTTTACAAAATCGACTTAACATTCTTAGAAAAATAGTAATTTTTTCCACAGAATTTGACTGGTACGGTTACAGTTAACGGTTGAAAAAAAACGATAGGATCCCACTTTTGGGTAAGCAGGAAAATTTATAAATGCTCAACTGCATTTATGTCCGAGTGCTATACCCGGGGAGAGGCTCAGACTCGAACCGAGAGAGATTCGACCTGAGGGCCTTATGGATCCAGCATACTGGTGCGTAATCTCACCAAGCCATCCGTTCCTGCAACCAGGTAGTTTTTCTAATTAATTTAAAGTTGACACTTTACAATATTGAAAAAAAAATCCAGAGGACCGAACCGCGAACCTGCAGTACGGGACATCCGTGCATTAACCAACCGTGCCATCCGCTCCTGTGCCCAGGTAGTTTTTCTAATTAATTTAAAGTTGACACTTCACAATATTGAAAAAAAAATCCAGAGGACCGAACCGCGAACCTGCAGTACGGGACATCCGTGCATTAACCAACCGTGCCATCCGCTCCTGTGTCCAGGTAGTTTTTCTAATTAATTTAAAGTTGAAACTTTACAATATTGAAAAAAAAAATCCAGAGGACCGAACCGCGAACCTGCAGTACGGGACATCCGTGCATTAACCAACCGTGGCATCCGCTCCTGTGTCCAGGTAGTTTTTCTAATTAATTTAAAGTTGATACTTTACAATATTAAAAAAATCCAGAGGACCGAACCGTGAACCTGCAGAACGGGACACTCGCGCATTAACCAACCGTGCCATTCGTTCCTGGACCTACTGGATTACTCTATTATTTTAAAGTTAATATATAAGTTTAGAAATTGCTAAAAATACACCTTGCCCCAGGAACCCTTAGCCTTCCTGGGGATTCCATCCTAAGCCCCCATACCACCAACTAATATAGTTATAGACATAATGTTTCAAGTTCCATTCCTCTATCACCCTTTTGTTGCGTTAGATATAATTTTTTAATGATCAAAGAAATTTTGTAAAGTTATTTTACTTGCATTTTAAAACACCCTAATAACTCTAGAACAATAAATTTTAAAAACCTGAAATCAGTCCCATTTTGTTCGTAATTTTTTTTGTCTTTGATTTGATGTGCATCATGACCATCCTTTTCAAAAAAAGTTTTGGTACTTGCGTATTATCCCGTCTACCGTTCCGTGACTGTCAAATTCAGCGGCACATCTATAGAAAAGTCAATGGGTTGTTTACCGTTTTCGGATTCAGCGGTACGGTTGACGGGATAATACATAAGAACCTAAGTTTTTTCAAAATTAAAAAAAAGTGAAAAAAAATTTGATAAAAAATTTTTTTAAAAGTTTTAAAAGCCTTTTAACTCTTTAAATGAACATTACTACCAAATTTCAAGTTGAAAATAAAATTTAATCATGTATAAAAAATAAAAATATTCGAAATTTAGGCAAGTCCCTGAATTATCTCTAAAATTATACAGCAAGAGCGATTCACACATGGAAAATTCATAAACTCTATTGAGGGTGTTCTTAAGACTTAAAAATGCAAAAAATTTCACAAATTTCAGAAAGTACGACAATTAACAGATTCGGTACAAAATCGTACAGTGCTAGTTCCCAACTTCAAGGTAATTCAATTTGCATGCATTTCTCCTGAAAATTCCTAAAATTTATGCTTATATCTAATTGTTTTTACTTTTAAAAAGTCAAAAAAAGTAAATTAAAAGTTTTAGAGCATAAAAAAATTGGGTATTAATACATTTTAAGGAATATTCAGGTAAAATTCATATACATTGAATTAACTTAAAGTTGGGAACCACATAGCACTGTAATATTTTGTACCGAATATGTTAATTGTCGTATTTTCTGAAATTTATGTGATATTTTTGTATGTTTTAAGCCATATACACACCCTCAAGCGAGTTAATGAATTTTCTGCGAGTAGTGAATCGCTCTTGCTGTATAATTTTAGGGATATTTAAGGGGACTTGCCTAAATTTCAAATGTTTTTATTTTTTTATACATGATTAAATTTTATTTTCAACTTGAAATTGGGTAGTCATGTTCATTTCAGGAATTAAAAGGCTTTAATATTTTTAAAAATTTTATTTCACTTTTTTTAATTTTGAAAAAAACTTTTTTGAAAATGATGGTCATGATGCACTTTAAATCAAAGACCAAAAATTTATGAAAAAAATGGGACTGATTTCAGGTTTTAAAATTTATTGTTCTAGAGTAGGGTGGACCGAAAACACTTTATTTTTTATTTCTGTTCTAATAGCGCGGAAAGGGTGCCACTTGGTTCCAATAAGGACGGTGTAAAATATTTTTTTTGATTGGACACTATTTTTAGCTCCCGTATCGTAGTTAAAGTTTGAAAAAAATGGATGACTTTTTTACAAAACAACTAAAAAACCAAAGATTAAACTCTCAAAAATTGTTCATGATTTTTTATCAGGAACGAATATGGTTATAGACATAATGTTTTTAAATTCTTTTTTGCGAATTTAAAAACGGTTACCCTCTACTTTTTTATAAATGTCTTGACCTATTCAGATATAAAATTTTATCCCTCTACGATGATATTGACCTGTGCAAAATCTTAATTAAAGATGGTCAATGTGTCTCTTTGTGTCTCCTTTACCACAGAATTTTTTCTCTTTGCGAATTTGAAAAGAGATACCCTCTACTTTTTTTTATAAATGTTGACCTATTCAGATATAAATTTCATCCCTCTACGATAATATTAACCCGTGCCGAATCTCAATTGAAGGTGGTCAAGCAAGCTCAATTACTAGCACGCTCCCGCTACTCACCACTTTTTTCTTTTTTCCTACTTTTTTCAGGCTTTTTTATATTTTTTTATATATTTGGACATAGAAATGTAATATTTATCAGTCTGAATGGTCGTCTACCGCTAAATTTTAACTTCACGAATGATAAAAAACAGCACCGCAAAAATTTGTCGATTTTCTTGGTCACTTAGATCTAGTAATCTAGTGACTAGAATCGCTAAGTAAATGGGTTTACATTCACTTCACTAACTTCTTTTAAAAGCGGTAGACGACATTTCAGACCGATTAATGGCCATTTCTATGGCCAAAAATATAAATAAGCCTGAAAAAAGAAAAAAGTGGCGAGTATTAGCGGGCGCGTGCCGGTAATTTAGCTTGCTTGACCATCTTCAATTGAGATTCGGCACGGGTTAATATTATCGTAGAGGGATGACAAAATCTAAATAGGTCAAGGCATTTATTAAAAAAAAGGTAGAGGGTATCTCTTTTCAAATTCGCAAAGGGAAAAAATGCTGTCGTAAAAGAGACACAAAGAGACACATTGACCATCTTAAATCGAGATTTTGCCAGGGTTAATATTATTGTTGAGGGATATACTTTTATATCTGAATAGGTTAAGGCATTTATAAAAAAAGTAGAGGGTAATAGTAGGGGAGCCCATGATTCTAAATGTGGATTTACTCGAGAGCGTAAGATAAACATAGGGGGGGATACCTTGCATGCTTTTGAGTAACTCCACAAAATATAAGCCCTCAATGTAGGGGGGTTTGTCTAGAACAGCCCGTCAGATTTGTAAAAAAAACAGTTACATGTACAGTACATACTCGAGCGCGTCAGATATTAATATTTTTGATGCTCCAATGTATCTGATACCAAAGGTATGTTTATCTGCCGATTTGCGTAGTGGGGGTGGCTATCCGGAGCGGTAGAAAATAGAAAAAAATGGATTTTCTCGAGCGTGTCAGATATTTAGAGGGGGTGTTAAATGAACCCTAAAAAATGCTCCCATTCAAAATTCTGACGTTTTGGAAGTGACGCAAGCACGTAGCGAATTTTTGAAAATGCAAAAAAAATAGCAAACTTGAAATACTCTAGCGCGTCAGATTTTTATACAGTAGGTGCAGCTTGATGTTCCAGTCATGAATCGCCAAAAATCTGACGATTACACTGGCACACAAAATAAAAAAAGTGGAATGTACTTTGGACCGGACCTACCTACCGACATGTTTTTTGACCCGCTGAATCTGAATTTCAAGTCCGTTTGGCCCGGTCACCCTCCAGTTTTGAGTAAAATGCAAAAAACCTCAAAAAAAGGCCAAAAATTGCAAAAAACTGCATTCACAGCAATGAAAAAATTTTTGTGGACCCGGATCACGTATGATTTTTGTGTATTCCAAATAACTGAATCTAAATCTAAAAGTTAATTAGCCCGGTGAGCCGTCCAAATTTGAAAAAAAACGAAAATTTAAAAAAATGATTTAATTGAACCATGAAATTAGTCACCAGTGGAAGTTTTTGAGAAAAATGTGCAAGTATGCTTAATTACCGTACTTACAAACTTTTCTCAAAAACTTCAACTGGTGACTAACTTCATGGTTCAATTTTTTATGATTTAGTTATTTCATTGATTTATTTTTTTAATTCTCGTTTTTTTTCAAATTTGGACGGCACACCGGGCTAATTAACTTTTAGATTTAGATTCATTTATTTGGAATACACAAAATTCATACGTGATCCGGGTGCACAAAAATTTTTTCATTGGTGTGACTGCAGTTTTTTGCAATTTTTTGAGGTTTTTTGCATTTTACTCAAAAATGGAGGGTGACCGGGCCAAACGGACTTGAAATTTAGATTCAGCAGGTCAAAAAACGTGTCGGTAGGTAGGTCGGGTCCAAAGTACATTCCACTTTTTTTATTTTGTGTGCCGGTGTTATGTTGAGGGATGTTCTTAATCTGACAGCTAGAACATCCACCATCGCCGTTGGCTACCAAGACTATAAGAGACACCCTACATAATGTCATACCTCAAAACAGAAAGTTTCCACTGTCTGCCCAGAATTACAATTTTCAATATAAAATAAAAATAAATATATTTTGAGTGGTGACTATTAACTTGCTTGAAATTGGGTATTCCTGGTACATCAAAATTGAAAGAATTGAGTCGTCATATTTGAAACAAAAATTTGCAAATCAAAATGAAAACACCGATTTACTCCGATTTGAAAGTGTCATTTGTCCCAGAGTTGGCTTACAGTATCCTAAAATTTCTGTTTAATTGTTATGGAAAGCTTGGTCTATTTTGGTCTTTTATGGTTCTTTTACCGTTACCACCCAAGTCAAGCTAAAATCTGAAATTGATTAAAAACTCTTCATATCGAACCCAGTTCTAGTATATTTCTTTCATTTCGATCCAGAATTTTCGCATAGTTCTGTTCGGAAAAATTGCATAAAAGGAATACGGAACCATGACAATAAACGACAGGATAGTTTGAATATTCTGAACCACTAATTTGAATCTATCCGTTGAACTTAAAAATTTAAAGATAAAATAAAGATAAGTTCAGATACTATCTTCGCCGGATATTTATAAACAGATTCGGAGTTAAAATCAAACTTATGATGAAGGATGAACGGGGACAACCATAGAATCGTCCGAATATCCTTTTGATATCCTGAAAGAACTCCCCTAAATACCGAATAAACGCGGTTGATCAAGGTCAACAATAGAAGGTGTGTTCAAAACCCCGAGTGCTCATTAGTTGATATGCTAAAACAATGCACTGGTTGTGGCTCACACAGTAGAGCTTCAGAAGCAACTTGGACGTAGGGACGTTGAAAAGAAAGAAACTATTTGTGTCATTGAGGTCAAGTTGCAACATCAGCTGCATTAGGACTTCAGCTTTAAATTTTGTTAATGCACATTTTCCAACGAAAATAAAACAACCCTAACTCTCAGAAAAGATTCGCGTTGAGGAGTAAAAGGAAGTTGGGAGTGTATTTAATGTCATTGAAAGAACTACATCTGGATGATTACATATCATACCACAACTAGATTGCAGTGCTCCCCTCTGAAAGTAAACATAGTCCACTTAGTTAATATAGACTGATATTTTACCTTTAGGGGAGGACAGGGCTTTGTACCCAATCTACAAAATGAATGGACGCCTGAATGATTTAGTGAGAGGACACCACACCCAATGAAATAAAATAGAATACTTTTCTGTTACAGGGACATAGCATTTGATTTTTCCTGTATTATACGTATATTCCAAGAAAACCTCATATTTTTATTCTTTCGAGATTTAATCCAATCTCTTATCTTAATCTATTATCTCAATCTTAACTCAATCTCAAATTCAGACACTAAAAGTAGATAACAAAACTACCATATGAAATAATTAAAATTGTGAACACAAATGTTATGCCAAGTAAGAAAAATACCAATTTTACCTTTCATTGGATCTGTTCAAAACGCTCTATGTATGTATTTTGTGATTTTTAGTTTTAGTGTTTACTATCTATGTAATATAAGGCAAATAAAGTTATGATAAAAAAATTTCAAACTGGAAACCATAATTTCAAAAGAATATAATGCATACACCTTTTTTTCCTATTGAACCAATACTACTTACAATACATTTCTAAATATGTTTATAATGGAAACATAAATAGAGAATACAGCGAAATGGAAAACAGGACTGTCATTTATAGAAGAGATAATATCCGGATATACAGAATACAGATATTATCTTCTATGATATAGATATATAACTATAGAAGATAATAATCCTCACTCACCCTTTTCAGTCCTGACTTTTCCAATTTTTTTATAGGTTTTTATGAAAATATCTGGTGATAGATGTCTGAAATAGTTAAAAATTAGCGAGGATATTTTAAACTTAATTTGTTGTACATTTTTATCTTAAGAAAAAGTTCTTCAAATTAAGATAGATATTTGTTGGAATTGACTCTTAGAAAAAGAGTAATGCAAGACGCGTTAAAATTTAATTTTCAAATTTAAATTGCGGATAGTATGTTTTTCTCTATCTTCATTCCATAAATTGTTAATTCTAAAAAAAATAGACTTCATAATAAATTTTATATTTTCATGATTGTTTGTTTATTAAAGGCACAGATACGAAGTTTCAAAATTCCGTTTTTTAGTATCCTTACATCCTCTACCTCCCCTCCCACTATGTTATTTCAAAATTATATTCTCTTTACATTCAGTTTAAATTTACACAAATTATAAATATTTAACTATAAGTTGTCAAGCAAATAGTCAAACACTATGTTTAGTTAACTTTGAAACAAAGAGTAAAATACTTGAGACATAATAATCCTAACTGATATACCATCAGTACAATCACAACCTAAAGGCTTAGTACTAATTCTAAGATTATATTTGAGGCAGCCTTACGACTGTTGAGAAAATCCGACTTAGTTCCTTCAGACTCGGCTCAGATGCACTTATTGTGCATCTCCAACTAATTGTAAATAAGCTGATGGTGCATTGTTCTCCTCATTAGGTACCTAAATAAATACTTACTAAGAGTATTTATCGTGAATTCGATAAATTTAGATTAATGAAAGTTTTATTTTTCTAACAACAACTGAAAAAAAATACAACCCCTATATGTTGAATATAATACTTTAAATAGACTTATAATTATTATAAAGAGTTAACTTCGGGTAGAACTATCCTCACCGCTTAAAAAACCCTTTTCTTTATTTATGTCTTAACGTTTTGCACGCGTAAGAATTTCGTTAAAAACAAGCATAACACAATAAAAATATATTTTTTTACTATGTTATAAACTTTTTTGGGAGAGAGGGGGTAATAACATAGTTAATGTAAAAATTATATTTGGTGTATTCTAACTTTTGCTATGAGTGAAGTGTAAAAGGTTTTACTGAGGAAAACTAAAACGACATTTTCAAGTTAAGTTAAAATACTACCTTTTTGATTGTCAAATTTCAAAATTTTCTGGAGTAGAAACCCTAACCAAAGTTTTGACGCCTGTTATGCGGTGTGTTTTATTTACCTTGAAAATTCTACCGCCTACAAGAAGCGTTTCCCTTCGAGCGTTCCCCAGAGGTTTCATAAAACATTTATTTAAAAGGGTTAATTTAATATTTTGGTGGTTTCTTGGGGTGGAACCCTAGCCCCCCTTGAAATTTTAATGTCTATTAATAATTTGTTCCCTTGAAAATTCTGTGGTTTACAAAGAACTGTTCTCAAAATGATCTGAAATCCTACTTTTAGAGGCAAATTTTAAATATTTTTCTGGGGTGTGACCGCCAGACCCTCATTTTTACATAGAACTCACATTGTACAATTTTTACATTAATTCAAAATAATTATAATATTACTTTTAAGTGATCTAAAACTAAACTTTATCGTTAGTTAAGATAATTCAGCGTTACCTTAGAAGTAACTCCGAACCCCCCCCGAAACAAAAGTTCGACCCCGAGTTTAACTAAATAATTAAAAGCTTGATGAACATTGAACAAGCTCCTTTTGAACACAAAAAAAAGAAAAACACTAGAAAATACATCATACCAAAAATAACAAACATTTGACGTATGAGTTGCCCAGGAGTCAGAGAGCCATAGGAGCAACCTAAGAAACTCAACACATCTAAAATTACATTTCATGAAAAAAAATTATAAATAAAAATGTCAAAATCACTATTGGGTGAGTTTTAGTATAATCTGTATAAAAAAGAAGAGGACTTTAAAATTACATAGAATAACCTAACTATATGCTTTGGAGGAAAACTCTTTTAGTTTTACTCTTCCAGGATAAAAAGCAGCTCGGGTTCAGTGATGGGAATTTTAGCGGGAAATGTGAATAGATTTGAACTGAAGTTGTGCTTTCATCTGCCACTTTGATCGGATTCCCATGATTGTCATTTTTGTTCCTTCAAAAGTAGTTAAAGTCAAAACGAAAGTGAATTATTTTTTAAGACTTGCGATATAACTGGGATAAAAAGCCATTTGTTTTTTTTTGTATTATGAATATTTTAGCCCTCAGTGTACTGACGGTACTCCAAAGTATCAATTTAATTGATTAGCTCTAACGCATTAAACTTCCCAAAGAATTTTTGAATATTTTATTGAAGTATTGTTTCGGGCAATGTGATAAATCGGGCATTATTAAAAATGCCCGAAGTGGAAGAGGGCAATGTGGTAAATTCAATGGCATTTATCAATGAAATTTATCACTTTGCCCGCCTCCACTCTGGGGATTATTAATAATGCACAATTAATCAATTTGCCCGAGACATATGTTTCCCTTAATTTTCAATTTAGTGACTCGAAAAATATATTTGCATGAAAAGAATTGCAGAAAATCATAATGCAGTAGTTAAAGGGACAAACATGGAAAAAAAAGTGGAAATTGCGGAAATTATAAAAGCTCAGGGGTTCTCAAGTTGGAAAGCTTTGCGGCAGGGATGAGGGGCCCACACTCTCAGTTATCTCGTTTGGATTGCGGCTACAAGGGTACGCGGGCTCGCTCGACTCGAATTTCGCACGAGAAAAAAACGGGTGACTCACAAGAGCAATTAGAGGCGCAGCTGGCAATTCAGCGAGATATTAACGAAAAAGTAGCGACAAAAAAATCATAGTAAAAGGGCGCGTTTTCCATTTTTACCGTACTCACCCCAGTTTTCTTTCCGTAAAAAAGTCAAACCATATGCCATTTCTGTAAACAGTTTTCGTTTTAATCTATCATGGTGTCTATTAATAAAAGTAAAACGTACAACTTGTCCACTTCTAACGCTGATAAAAAAATTTTAATTGCGGATATGTATTTCCAAGCACTAAATGTTTTAAGTCAGGTAAAGGAAATAATTCAAAGCCATCTGGGCAAAAGAAATTTCAGGACTTGATTTATACTATCAGTCGAATTAGACGCAAAAACGTAATTATTCTTTAATCTAAACAAAACAAGGGAGAAAGCACAAGTTTAGCAATCTGTGTGGATTGTGAGTTCATTTATATGTTCTTAAATTTATGTACTTAATTTACTTTGTAGGTTTTATATTTTCTTAGGTATGTATGGAAAATATTTTATTTTTAGTTATAGTCCTCCTTTCATTTTATCAAAACTACAGTCTAAAAATCCGATTTCATTTACTGAAAATTTTAGTTTATAATCGTTTTAGTACGACTTGACCGATCTGTAACACTTTTCATAAGAGTTCAACTAGTAAACATTTCGTTGGTCAAGGACAAGTGCACTTGACTCATACCACTCTTTCACACGGCTATTAGGTTTCAATTACGTCCTACACATTTTCGAGCTGACTTTAATAAAACATCTTTCTTTAATCATAGAAAATATCCAAACACAATAAAGATAAAAGAATCCGGAGCACGAAATGATATCAATAAGGCTTGGAACCCACAGATATTACCATATTTTTGGAATTTTTTTTGTACTCTATTAAACATGCTGTGTGCATAATTGTGACTAAAAAAATTAAGGGATATATTTTGTGTACAAAACACTTAAGTTTTAAAATTTAAAATGAGTTAAAATAGGAAGAACTTCATTATATTTTCACATTTTCCTCAACAAACACCCCAAGGAAATATTTCAGAATGTGATTTTATTTTAGAATAAGATATAGGAGAGAAAAAAATGTTTTGATGAAAAAATATTCAAAAAAATTATTTCTCATTTTGTGTGTTGATGTTTTTAAACCTGCGCGTGTTATAGTTTAAGTTCTTTTCTTCTAAGAGTAATGAGATTATGATTTTCTACATTTTTGTAGTTGGTAATACTACAAATATGTAAAAATATATCTAAAAAATTACAACTAAAAACAATTCCGTCAAGATCACAGGCATAAAAAAACTACTTAAGTCATATTATCAATTCTTTCTTTATACACAACACACTTCCAACTTTTCATCCCAAAAATCCCAGCCCTAGATATCCATCCCTAACTGAGCGATTCAAATTTTCTAGGGATCCGGATACTCCCGCTCCAGCCCCAAACAATTCGAGGAGGATCCCCAGCCATTGGACCCCTCAGGAGCGCGTCTTCGGGAGACCCCTCATCTGATGATGCGGATCCCCTGGTAACGGATGACCGAGGGGATGGGGAAGCAAAAGGTAGTTTCTTTACCTGTAGATGGGATGCTGAGAGAGCAGAGGAGTTGCAGAGCAGCGATCGGCCGGGCGGTGGATGCTCAGATGCGAGGGTGCCGAGGGAGCAAGCTCGCCAAAAATGGCGCCAGGGCGATCGATTCCGGCCACCTCATGCCCCGGGTTGACAAATAATGTTGCCATGTGCTTCGGGGATCGATGAGTTGCCACGCGTTCATCGGTCGTGTGCGAACAAACTAAATAATGTAAGGATTTTTTTCTCCATAATTGCGATTAGAGCCGTATTCTGGGGTAGGGTCAAATCGTATCCAAGGGGGTGGTTTTCGGGGATTCAAAACCCCTCCCGAAATTTGTACATTAATTTTTAGTAGTTTTACCTCAGGCGCTGATCCAGCACGACGGGGGTAACTTTCCCAGACCCTAAACTTTACCTTTTGACACAAAATGTTGGGGATTTTCTAAAAAAAAAATATCACGCAAGATCCCATTTTGGTTCCGCTGGGGGGTATTGGGGTCCTCCCCCATAAAAAGTTTTGAAATTTGAATCGTTAAAGTAGGGTTTTAAATCTTTTTCAGAACTTTTTCGGGTCCAAGGAGAGCACAGTCCAGAGTGCCCCCTTAAATCAACGCCTGTTTTTGAAAGCGCCTGATAAAAATCATGTCAAATGAACAGAAAGTTTCCTGTCACAATTATCCAAAATATGAGTTAAAGTACAACTTTTCTATTTTGCTTGATTACATGTATTATCCGAAACAGAATTTTTTAAGTTCACAATCATTCACATTTGCTCTCTACAATTTACTCAAAAAGGATGGAACTATTTAAAAAAATGTTTTGGACCCAGAACCCCTTCGAATTCGAAATAGTATACTAGTAATTACCCTTTGTCCTAAGGTCCAATAGGTTTTGCCTCCCCCCATAGTCAAAAAGCTGAACTTACACCCATGTTTCTGTATTCACTCTAAAAATGTATGGAGAGCACTATCCTAGAGGTTCTCTTACTATTTTGCATCTGTTTTAAGAAGCGGCGGATGCGTTCTATTCAAGGACTTCTCTTGCATCCTCTTTTACAAATATATTTTTCATTTTATAGAATATTTATCATTTTGACACGCACTCATAGGCCGTGTGCAAAGGCACTAACTAATAAAAGGATTTTTTTCCATATTTGCGATTAGAGCAGGGCAGGCGTGGAAGCGATCGTTTTTTCACTTTTATTGTGGAAGGGTCAAAAAACCGCAATTTTTCAGGGCGCTCTGGCAAAACCACTTTTCAGAAAATCAAATTTGCCTAGTGCATTTTAAAGGAAACTTCGTTTACCTTAACTTTGTAATTGAGATTATCTTCAATAAACTTGAAGTTTTTTAAATATAAGCAAAAATTGGAAATAGAGGAAAAACTTATACGATTTTTTTGCGGTTTTCGATATGCTGATGTTTCTCTTGGTCTGGCTGGCCCCTCTACCTGACAGGCGCGGGATCCAGCAAGGCTTCAAGGGGAGGGCACTTTTTAAGAATCTCCTCTACCTTTGAACGCAAATTAGACAAAATTTTACTTTTTTCAGTATAGATATCTTTAGAATTATCAAGTGTATAATTATAGTACAGGCTTTAAATTGCACCGGAGCGGAGATCCGGTACTTCTTGGTTTTCAGTAAATATTGGGTTGTCCCATTAAGTTTTGTTACTTTTTACAAAGTTTCGTGTTTAAAATTTTTTTTATGAAAAACTGGTAATAGGTGGAGATTTCAAACAAAAGGGAATCTGATTTAGGTACATTTATGAACATAATGTATAATTTTGGCAGTTTTGGGGATATTATTTCTTTTCAAAATGGTGGTTTGAAAAATAGACCGCAAACGACGATTTTCGTTCAATTTTTTCCTTTTGTTTAAAAAACTTAAAACTTATCGAATTATTTTGAAACTATGACATCTTAATCTTAACATTTCAAGTATACAGTAAAACTTTTTTTAGCCATGAATTATGCGTTCTTCCTAGTACAAAAGAAAAAAATCGTCGTTTGTGGTCTCTTTTTCAAACCGCCATTTTGAAAAGAAATCATACATTATGTTCATAAATATACATACCTAAATAAAAATCCCTTTTGTTTGAAATCTCCACCTATTACCAGTTTTTCATAAACAATTTTCAAACACGAAACTTTGTAAAAAGTAACGGAACTTATGGGACAACCCAATAATTACATTTTAACCGGATACTTAATATTTATAATTCGCCTCCACCTGATATGGAAATAGATTTAAAAGGTAGTATACAAAATGTCCCGGTCTCATTCTGCCCCTATTAAGCGGAGATGTCCCAATTAAGCGGAATGCTGGAATAGTATCGCTCCGGTCTTTGGTTAGAATTTAAGCCCTGACTATTAACTTGATAATACGAATACCGGTAACAAAAGATTCCATTACTTTCGTAGGGGAAGGTGGGGTAATAAGATTCAAATGGGGTAATAAGAAACATTCCAAAAATCTACAGGATTCTTCTTTAAGTTTATGAAGCTGATTTTTTTACAGAATGTTTACATCATTAACAGCTTTCTTTGAAAAAATAATGCACTTCCTAAGTAAAAGGGAAAGGGGGTTTTTAGCATGTTTCTTATTACCCCCAAGCGACTGTATCTTATTACCTCAAGAGGTGTAAAAAGAAACAAGCTAGTTATTTTACCAATTAAAAATCAAATGAAGGTATTAATGTAATCTTCTAAGTGAATTTTATAACTCTAGTAATTTTCAAAAAATTTCATTAAAAATCTTTTGATATATGCCCAGTTAAAAACTAGTCTAAAAAAGTTACAAGTTGAAAGGTTTGAACACACACACAACTCTATATTTTTATATTTAACATTTTGAAAATCATGAAAAAATAAATAAAATATTGTTTTTCTTATTTCATTTTGTGAGACTAAAATTATTCTGACTGTTTATTTCCCCTAAAAATAAACTAAATTTTTAATTTGGGATTTTGTGTCTTATTACTCACCGTTTTCAATAAAATGAAGTAAAAATAAACTTAATTGAATTTAAATTTTGGACTTGATAAATGAAATAAGAACAATAAAGTATTAAGATAATAAAGAGAAAAATTTTATAAATATATTTTAATGGATAAAATTCTAGTGTTTCTTATTACCCCATATTTTCGTTTAAATTGGGTAATAAGAAACATGGCACTTTTAAGAATGATCCACAACCCTAAATTGAAGAACAAAAGGTGAATTATATAGCCTAGGGATTGTCGTTTTTGGTCATCCCGGGATTTATCGGGATAAAATTCGACATCATCCCGGGAAATCCCGAAAATTTAATTAATGCCAGAATTTCAAGGAAAAAATATATTTTAAGTCTGTAAAACCAAAGCTTGCATAAAGATTAAATTAGAAAAAAATTATGGGGAGAATTTATTAATATTTAATGCTACAATTTTTCAGTTCTAGGCTTTAAAATTTCTGAAATGATTTTAAATATGTTTTTGGCAATTTTATGTTCACTCATTATAATTGTACACACATATATCACATAAAACCTTATGAAATGACACGAACTTAATATTTTAATTTTTTTGAAATACTAAAGTTAAAAGTGTACTTACCCAAAAAATGCTTTTGAATTCCCTTATAGATATGTATTGTAAGGATCGGCTTCTCAATAGAATGTATGTTTTTTAAATGTCGGAGCAAACCACTCGTGTAAGCCTCCTTTACACTTTATTATCAAAGAACACTTTTTGCATTTTGCTTCTTCATGAGGTGCTCCAATGCAAGTGTAATAGCTTTTTCTGCCCCATAATACAAAATCAGAATATTCTCAGCCCGATCTTCAAAACGTATAATCTCTTTAAAAGCGGACGACTTACTATTGAGATCACCAGTACTGTATTCATTCGGAAATAAGGTTCAAACTATCCTCCTAAATAATTATTAATCACATAAATAAAGATTATGAGTTTCTAACATATATGTTTGATTAGATTTTAGACTAATGCTATGTGTCTGAAAATGGCCTCGTGCCGGGAGTTATTACGATTCGTATCTCTTATCACTAGAATAAAAATCATTGATGAGTAAAACCAAGTTTCACCATTTATGAAAACATGCGAGCATTGTATGAATTATACAAATCAGCAAGTTCCTTGTTTATTGCTTTTAGTTGTAAAGTTCTAGGAGTGGGAGATAACTTAATTCAGCAGATGATTGACCTAAACCACCTTACTTCCACTAATTTATAAGTAACTTCCAAAGAAAGGAAATATTTGTTCATGCTATCAGGAACGATTTTTAAGCGTTTGTAGCAGCGGTTAAGAAATTTAAAATTTTGAGGGGATCCCGGGACGGACTGAGAAATCCCGGGACGCGTCCCGGCCAGGGCCGGATTAACCATGTTGGGGCCCCTAGGCAATGCACTCTCGGGGCCCCTTTTCTCTTACCCTTTCCTTTAAATATGTTTTAAAACCACATCGCAATATTATTCATAATTTTGGTTTTACTACAGTGAGAAGGCTTGTTATCACCATATTCAATAACTTTTTGCTATAAAACGTTAGCTAAACCAAACCATATTCAATAAAAAAAATAAAACAAATCAAAATAAACGTATTTTTTATTATAGCATTTTTTAAAGTACAAAAAAAATTAAATCACCCAAATGGGTTAAAACATTTATCTTAAGAATAAAATTTCAAAACTTTTTCTGGGGAGGATTCTTAGACACCCACTTTTTGCTTGAAATTATAATAGTTTATGCAAGATTTTTTGCATTAAGTACTCATGAGGGGCCCCTTTGAAATAGTTATGAGCCAACCCCTCATAAAAAATAGTCTAATACAAATACAAATTAAGTCGACCAACTACAGGCGTAAGCCCAGCAAGGTTGGTCCAGTCTTTTTAACCCAAACCACCGGAATCCCAGTATCTGTCAATTTTCCTCTTGAACTCGTTTACCCCTCTTGAATTTACAATTGTTTCAGGCAACGCATTCATCTATCCACTACCCTATTAAAAAAATAATGCTTTCTACACTCCGTCTTAAATTTTACTTTATTCAATTTGAAATTGTGACCCCTTGTTCTATTACCCGTATTGAAATCTAGTCCCTCTGTGTCCCCTTGCTTTACCATTTTAAAAGGTTGAATCAAATCCCCTCTAATCCTTCTTTTCTCTAGAGTGAACATATTTAGCTTCTTTAATCTTCCCTCATAACTTAAACTGGATATACCCTTGACCATTTTAGTAGCCCTATGCTGAACCCTTTCAATTGAATCAATATCTTTTTTTAAGTATGGAGACCAAAACTGAACAGCATACTCTAGATGAGGTCTCACCAAGCCTCTGTATAGTGGCAAAATAATATCCTCGGACCTTGAAGAAACAGTTTTTTTTAATGTATCCCAATATCCTATTAGCCTTTTTACTAGCAGATGAACACTGTTGAACCCATTTAAAGTCCGAATTTACAATCACCCCTAAATCTTTGATCATATTACCTTCTTTTACTTTGTCCCCTTGCAGAAAAAATTCTGCCCTACCATTACCCCGACCCATATGAAGTACCTGACATTTACTTATGTTAAAGGACATACCCCATTTTTCAGCCCATTGCGATATAATATCAAGATCCCTTTGTAAATTTTGTACCTGCTCCTGAGTATCTACCCTACCCCAAATTTTTAAGTCATCAGCAAAGATGCTGATTTTGTTCCTAATGTCCTGACTAATATCGTTAATGAAAATTATAAAGAGAATTGGTCCCAATACTGACCCCTGTGGCACCCCACTCATGACCTCTGCCCACTGTGAATAATTACCCTTGACTTGAACCCTCTGTTTCCTACCTATCAACCAATTCCTAATCCACAATAATGTTTTACCCCTGATACCCAATTTTTCTAACTTGAGTAGCAATGCCTCGTGTGGAACCTTATCAAATGCTTTTTGTCTAGTTACTGCTTGAAAAAAATAAAAATAGTTACTACTCGCAAACATTTTTTTTGGACCCCTTCCTGAATTCAACCATATAGGCACCCACCCTCAGGGGACGGGGCCCCTAGCTGACGATGGGCCCCTAGGCAGTTGCCTACTTTGCCTATTGGATAATCCGGCCCTGGTCCCGGCCTTAAAATTCTACGGGATCCCGGGAAACAATCCCTAATATAGCCCCTTTAACCTCCTTAAGAATTCACTAATAAAATTCCATAATAATTTAATATAAAAAACAAGATAAATTGAAATAGTTGAAAAAGCATGACTTTAGGTGGATGATTTTGCTGGCCGCATTATTACGGAGGGATTTTTTCACTGAAATAATCATTCTAAAACAATAAAATTTTTATGGGAAATAAAGTATGTCTTGAAGATATTCTGTGATTTTTTTTCAGATATTTACATCCACCCACAAAGCTGCAAATCAAATGTTTCTTATTACCCCACTCTCCCCTATTATATTAATGATTGAAAACATTTTTGAAAATACACAGCTGTTCTAGTGTTTGTGGAACTATTTAAAGGACCACAAAAAATCCGCCTAGATTCACATCTCAGAACTATATGGCAGACAAGAGCTGGTGAGAAATCTCCCATTTCCGTAACGTTCTCGTTTCTTCTACGCGTTTTTTCATTATGAGTATATGGCACTTAATTTTGTGGTCCTTTTATCAAGTCCACAATGTCCCAAATAATATACATAATCATTTATTGTAATATAATCTTCCATACAGAATCTTATATTTTTACTTCAGATTCAAGTGTATTCCACTTCTGTGTCTGTATAAAATTTCCAGTACCTTTAAGTTTTATATTTATTGATATATATTTTAGTTTTATCTTTTTAAAAAGTAGTAAACCTATTCTAAATTCAAATGAAAAGATATGTATAAAACCTAAGTACAGGGTGTTTCAGATATGTGTTTTACAACTTTCTAGGGGAGGCAGGGTACATCAAGACTAACAAGAATTGGTATAGGATATAGGTTAGGGGGTCGCAAGTGGGGTTCAAGGGGTGAAAATCATAGGAGAAAATTAGCAAAAAACCCTCGCATATCTGGCCCAGAAAGAGATAAAATTTTTGAATTCCGGTATTTATTACATTCAACGAATTCAAATGGTTCCCGTAAAAATCAGATGCAAGTGTTTATTCTGATCAAAACCAGACCAATAAATGAAACAGGCATGCATTGTAGGTAGATAAGACTGCAATAGAAAGTGTCACGACGAAAACTTCTTAATACTGGAGTCTTGTCGGTTGGTTGCTTGGAGTTAAATGGCGCAAGGAACTAGAGTATGACCAAGGGATAATTGTTACTTTAATCTACCTACAATGCATGTCCGATTCATTTATTTGTCTGTTTTTGATTGGAATAAATACTTGCATTAATTTTTACATGAAAAATTTGAATTGGTTGAGTGTATTAAATGCCGGAATCCAACAATTGTAATCACTTTCTGCCCAGATATGCAAGGGTTTTTTGCTAATTTTCCAATTTTGCTAATCTATACCAATACTTGTTAATCTTGTTGACCCTACCTTCCCTAGAAGTTACGAAACACTTATCTGAAACACCCTGTATTTTAAAAATTTCTTTTAATAATTACTTTCACCAAACCTTTAGAATTAAGTAAAAAATAAACTCCTTTAGGTACATATTAGTATTAAAAACCTGATACTAGACCATGCATATTTCACAACAACAAAAATATCAAGCTTAAACTTTAATACTTGCTTTATTCACCAAGACAATATATTTACTTTTTAAACAATATAATTTTACTACATACAATAACAGTAAAAGGATAAGTTTTGTCTAAAATTTATAATAAATAACTTCACATAACGTACATCATCTCATAATCTACACAACAGACAACACCCATTCATTTAAAGGGAAAATATAATATCACATATACTTATAAGATGTCTGCCCTTAAAACAGTGCAAGACATAACTTTGGTATGCTTTGAAATATTCTTTATAGTAAAATATAACTCCAGTTACAGGTAAAGGAAAAGCTACAAATTTAAAACTTTACACATGTAGTAAAAGAATAGGAATTCATGTCCTATCAACTATTAACACATAGAATATTTAAGTATTTATTAAAATGCCTGATAAACTTAAACCAGCATTCTTTTCATTCTTATTTTATAGGTAAAAGATTAAGTAGAGAAAAAATTAAGTTTAAGAGGTTGAAAATATCAATAATTTTATAAACAAGGTGAATCATTGCAAATGTTTGAAAAAATTACACTTTTTTAAGTAGGTTAAATTATTTACCAAGTTAAAAAAACAGCAAAAGTTGTGGTCATAGAAATTGCACAAAAAATAAATCACCAGGTAAAATACGTAATTTATAAGCTCATGAATAGCTGTTTAAGTAAAAATAAACACAGGGAGAGAGTGGGGTAATACTTATAGTGTGTAGGTTATAAAACACTCTTATTGTTAGGCTAAATAAGATTCAAAGTGGTTTTGTTTTGAAGCCTGTTGACGCACATCATTAACATAGGTTTGAAAAGTAAATATGTAAATCTTAAATCTGTAAGTAAAAAAATGTTTTTAATTCTTCACCTTAAAAAACTGGATTTGAATAATATTGGTGGTCTTAAGAAAAGAACCTCTCGACTTAAGATATCTTGACTAATTTATGTAAAATGTTTGTCAGCTTAGTCCATATTTCCCCCAACTAGTGGCATGTAAATTCCAGAGGTTTGTTTGCAAGGTAATATATATATATATATATATATATATATAATGGGGCTTATAATGTTATGGGGCTTATAATGGGCAAGTTATAATATATATAACTTGGCTTAGCAACATTCAACTCATAACACTGGTGGAGAAATAGATCAAACCCCAATGAAGCAACTCCAATCAATAACCCCAATCAACCAATTTGGAACCATTTTATATATTCTCTCTGACCAAATTAAGTTCTTTTTAAAATTTAAACCTATGCATGATTAGATATACATATTTGAAGAACAAAACCTATTTTTTTATTTCAGTTCGTTTAGCAGTCTTTTTTTGTGCAAGTTGTCCATTGCCTTTAGTCAATAGACAACTTGGCCATTAAAAAAAGAGCATTATAAACAAATGACAATAACATTATCAAGAATAAACTCTAAAACGTTTTAGGCATTACCCTGCTCTCCCCTATGTGAAGCTTTTACACTTTATTCCTATACTTCAATACTTCAGCAGCTTTACATTAAATAGCTCATTTTACCATAAATATGTATGCAAAGGTAACATTTTTATTTACAATATTGTTTAGTTTGAAAGTTATTTAAAACTTTAATAGAAACATGTATAAAATTTTATCTGTGGTATTTCCTTAACATATTTGATTTTTATAAAAGGAAACTAAAACACCTTATAATATTATCTCGTTATTCATAAAAACTTTGAAAAATAGTAGAAAAGTCAGTTTTAAAAGACTTGGAATTATCCTGAAAAAGATTTGTTTGAAAATACATCATTTTTAGAAAAACCTGGTGGAAATATTACCCAGGATGTTCCCCAAATCTAAAATTCATCATCTTGAGAGATTCAAAATAATTTAGTAACTTGAAATTTGATTGAATAAAAAACAACAAAATAAATTTTAAAAAATACATTTTTGATTCATTAGATAAGTTCAAAAATTAATTAAAACTTTTAACTTCAAATCTTGATAGACTTTTGATACAAAGCTTTTGCCTTTTCAAATAAATTAGTAGTTGTAAAGAAATTAATTTAGATTGAAAATTATACATAGGTTGAAATAGAAACTGTAGCTGCTTATGTTTTATAAGATGCACAGAAGTATGAACCAAGTGTAAAAATAAAAATCTCTAAACACATAATCGCTCTTACACATACATACTTTTGAAATGCATCAGAAGTTGAAACATCTTTGACTAAATGCAAATAGCAACATAGTGGAAAATTACAAAAACAAAATGGAACTATTCCTAAGAGTTTATGAACATATATTCTACAAAATACAAGAAATAAACTTGAAAACCTTAATTTTCAAATTTACACAAGTGCCCAAATGAAAAAAAAAATGAGGAGTGTTATTCTGTGAAATATCTTTTTACTAAATACTTATATCCAGATAAAGTACCGTGAATTAATTTTACCAATAAAATGTATGTAACACAAAACAGACTACTTCTGAACCATAATTTTAAACAAGATGCTAATTCGGCAACTCTTGTTTTTCTAAATGAAAATGAACATGGATAAGCACCAATTCATTAGTCCTTCCTCCTAAACATGAATACTGATCAACTTTCAGATCTCTTTGAAAATAAGCTCTGCTTGAATGAAAATTCATTACTTTAACTCATGAAACATGTGAAACCTATTATACAATGAAACATATTTTTACATTACTTTGTTAAAAAATTAACAAACAATAACTTGTTTGAATATCACTCAAAAAGAAGGCAGGTCTTTAAAATGTTACAAAGTTTTTCGTACAAGATTTTACTTATAACATTAAACCAAATATAACAAACAGACTTTTTAGAAAAAATAAACTTTGCTCTCTAAATAGGTCTTGTTATGGTTGATAAAAATTAGCTACATTATGTAGCTTTTGAAAACATTTTCAAGAAAGTTAAACAAATTATTGTGCTTGATAAAAAAGTAAACTTAAGCAAAACATTAAGACTAATAAAAAGTTATTTTTTGAAAATCACACTTTATAGAAAAATATTTTACGTGAATCACAGAAATTTTAATAATCAATTAAGTCCTCTTTTGCAAATATGCATAGTTTTATTTGAAGATTGCCTTTCTTATGTTTAAATGATTTCAACCATGCATGAAAATAATCACAAAAAGCAAAACTTAAGAATCAACAAGTGATGCTAAATATCACACAGAATGACATCTCTGTACAAACATTCAGCAAAAATAGGATGTGCATCCTTTTATCCATTAAATTACACAATAGAATCATGCCCATTTTGATAGCTTGCTAATGCTGCACTCAGTCGTTTGTTGTTTTGCCGTGCAATGGATAATTCAGTAGACAATTTTATTTCATTGGCTTTAAGTCTCTTCATTTCAATTTGACAAGCCTACATGATAAAACTTGTGTAAAACATGTATAAAGTTTAACGAAAGACTATATTTAACTGCACAATTAGCTGGCATTACAACTTCCATTAAATACATATCAAGTGTATGCTTAGACAACATAATGATCATAAAAGTTTACTTATCCTTGAACATCTATTCTAAGTTAATTTTACTTTTTAAAATATAAGACAAACGTAAGAGTAACTTTATTCAAAGAATTTCTATCAGTTATAGAAACAGTAGTGTTATATTAGAGGACAAATAGCTTTAAAAAGTTCTGGATTTATTAGAATAATTAAAATTGTATATGGACCTTTTAAAACAAATTTATAAATTTAAATATTAAGCTAGTCAATACCTAAAAAGCCCGATATAATCAAACAAAACTTACTGAGATTTCTTTCAACAAGTGAAGTTTATCAATCTTTAGTTTAGATATTTCTATATCACTTTCACTTCCTCCCTCAAGCACCTGGATGTCTTCTAAAGACCTAACTGAAAAATTAGAAAGGATCACTATAAGTGAGAGGTATTTACTATTTTAAGTACAAATTACAAGACCTAGTTGCCAATGCGTAGAAAACCTAACTTTAAAAGATTAGCCTTTAAACTCATAATTTAAATAAAGGAAAAATTAAATTGCAACCAAGAAAGAAAAGAAAGAGAACTTTTTTAAAAATTAATGTGTGAATGTTTATTTCATTTTTATGCACTTTGAAGGCCTAACTCGAGAAGCAATTTGAACAAGCTGTTGATCATCCCTCATATTGAATTTAATAAAGACAAGGAAGAAACTGTATAAGCAGGGATGCAGAAAATGCTTTTACTTCCAAGATTTCCCTAAATCAATACAAAATTTCCCCCAAATTTAAAAAAATGATAAATGTTTTTAAAAAATCTGATTCATGTTTACAAGTAACGATTGGAAACGCAAAACGATAGGGAACCTTAGATTTGTGGTGAAGGTGAAAATCGCCACTTAAATTTTGATTACTGAACAGAAATTGAATACAATAATATACGTTTCCACAAAATTTCTTTATGTGACTAAAATTTCCCCCGATCCTAGATTGCCGGATCGGACATATCCTGCATCCGTGTGTATAAGGAGATAACTTAATTTTTAAAAAGTGCAAAGATTCACAATAAAAAATGTAAAATGAAAGCATTTGGTAAGATATATGCCTATACGTTTTTCCATCCATTCTTTGGCAAATATTTATTTGGAACTGAAATTAACTTTATTTGACTATTTCATTTATCTAAAAACACTTCACAATTTATTTTTCCAATAATCAGGGATGAGATTGACAAAAAGCAAAAAGTCTGAAAACTGCAAAAATTGATAAAAAGATCGTAAACCAAACCAAATAAAATTATTTAGTTGCCTCAGATATAAAAATTTACCATAGGAAAAATCCTCATAAACCAAGAACATTAAAAAAAATGAAAAATATGTAGTTTTTAGTTGAAAAAATTCTAATTTATAAACTGATTTTTTCCATTAAAAGTCTGAAATTGTTGTTGAAAAGTTTTTAAAAGTCTGAAAATTCTACAAGAGTCTGAAAAATCTCATCCCTGAATAATTAAACTTGATCCCTTCAATTCTAGGGGGGACTACAGGAGAGAAAAAGATGGCAATTTAATATATTAGTAAGTCATACATTTATTGCGCTAATACTAGATAACCACTCTACCTTTCTCACTGTCATTGAAGATATGAGAAAAAGGAAGATGAATAGAAGTGGAATTGAATGGAGCATCTGCAGAAGACATGCTTTCCATACCAGTATCTGAATCTTCTATAGCTGTGGGTCTTTCAAGCTCTAAGCTATTCATACTTGAAGAGTCAGATTCACACATTGTAGGCTGCAGAGAAGGAGGTGTGCTTGAATTGGAAAGAGGGGTCTCAGGGTTACTGCTGTTTCTCTTTCCACACTTTAGGTAACTACAATAGTACAGATTCTTGTAAACTAAAGGTGAGGATAAAAGTTTTCTTCCGGGCAATTAGGCCGTGGTCGAAAAGTAGATGTTAACATCTACTTTTCGACCACGGCCTAATTGCCCAGAAGAAAACTTCCATCCGGTCGTGAAAGCCTTTGTTCTTAAACTAAAGGTGATTAATCGATTTGGGAATTAAAATGATAAAATCTGACCTAACTCATGTATAAAACTTATAGTGGCTGATAAAGTGTGTCTAGTATATTTTAACATAGAAGTTTCTCAGCATTCAAACAGCATTTGTTTATATATCCTAATTGATAATTGCAAAAATGTAACTAAAAAAATTGCACACTCGTCAAGAACCGTCTCTTAATTTTACAAGTCCCTAAAATATTCATAAACGAATAATTTCTCCAAGTTCAATCTCTAAAATATAAAGTACTGGAAGGGTTTTTTTAATAAGGAAGGCAATGAGCTTAAATTTTATATTTTAATACTATTAGGCATTTATTAGTTTTAGGTAATTTAATAAAACGAATAAAGAAATTTTAAATAATAATTAAGCAGATAATGCTGCTGACAGTGTACTACTGAAGTGAGAAAAAGAAACATTTTTGAAACTGGTTTTCTACTAAAGAAAGTGAAACACCTAGTGATTGATTTTGCAAAATACGATTAAAAGGAAGATTTTTCAACCATAGTATCATCAATTTTCATGCTCCTATAAAGAAGAAAGACAAGAACGAAAAAGAGCTATACTATGAAGATCTTCATATGCTCTACAGAAGATGTATTAGTAAAGATCATCTTAGTTGATATAAATGACAAATCAGGAAAATAGATAGAATTCAGGACAATAATTGGAAAACACAGCCTACACTGAAGCACAAATGATAATGGACAGCGCCTGATCCATTTTGCTACTCAGAATGATTTGATTAAATCCAGCACCCTATTTCATCACAAAAAACATTCATAAAACAAACTAGCTATATCCTGAGGGGAAGATGTGGAATCAAATCGACCATGTCCTTATTGATTCCAGACATGTGTCAGACATCCAGGATGTTAGAACCTATCGAGGTGCAAACTGTCTCTGATCGTTACTTAGTTATTGTTGAGCTCGAAGCTAAAATTTTAAAGCCTCATAAGATAAAGGGAGAGAGACTGAAACATGTCAATTATGAGAAACTAAAAGATGTAGTCACTAGGAAAAGCCTCTGGTCCAATCTAAAAGAGGCACTTAACTCGACAAACCTAGCTGAAATGGAAAGTTAGAAGCCTGTCATGGATACAGCTACTGACACAATTGGCATCACTGAAAGAAAAATCAATAAACTGGTTTGACCAAGAGTGTATGCTAGCATCTCAAAAAAAATGGCTGCATATAAAATATGATACAAAGGAGACACTTTAGAAGATCAGTGGAGGACTATAAGAAGGCAAGAAGACAGGAAAAAAGTACATGGAACTAAAAAGAGACTTTTCCATGAGGATTGTTTCAAAGATGTTGACAAACATCTAATAAAAGCAGAGCTTTCTTTCGTGAAATATATCTCGTTCAGGAAGAGTTCAAGCATAGAATTACTGCTGGTGGGTGGTAAAGACAAAGTAATTTTAAATGACAAGACAGAAGTTCTTTAACAATGGAACAAGCATTTCGATGAACTCACAGCATAAAACAGGAACTCACAGGATGAGGTTCTGATCACCTCCATTTATGGTGCCAACAATGACATTGTTCCACACAACCATCCTTAATAGAAGTTAAAGTAGGAATTAAGAAACTCACGAACGACAAATCTCCAGGCCCAGATCTCATTCCCTCAGAACTCATTAAAATGCAACACTTAAAAATTCCGAAGAAATCCATCACCTTATTGATTTTGTGTGGAATCATGAAGTTCTATCAGAAGATTGGAAATAAAGTATTATATACCCTGCCCTATACATAGAAAAGGCAATGTTTTGGAGTGCTCCAACTATAGACAGAATATACTGAAAATATTACTACTTTAAATGAGAATGAAATGAATCATACCTATAAACAGGACTTGCATTGGATGCAGAATCTAGGACTTGAGAACTTTGAGCTCTTAGTGTCTAAAAAAACAGCACATGAAATGCAAGCTTGGAATAACAAATAAACTTTTTAAGTTGTATGCATATTTTATTTTTAAGAATATATTATTAAAGTAAAAAAAATAAAATGTCCTCAACATGTGCACAAACAGTATGAAGTACCATAAAATTTTTTAATGTTTTATAATTTACTCTTTTCAATTTGGACAAAAAAATTAAAACGAGATTTCAGGTTAAAAATATTGTATCAACTGCCTTATCCACAAAAAACTTATAAAAGTGCTTTTTTATTACTCCTACAAATATGCTTGAATTGAAAAAAAAAGTTATTTTAAAGTTTCAAAAACTTTAATTGGATAATTAAAATCATTAGATATAACACTGCAAGGCTAGTTTGTATAAAGAAAACCATTTAAAACTGCAATGAAATCGTACAAGAATAAACTTACTGAAGGGGTAGTTTCACCAGTGAGGGTTCCAGTCAAACTACTGTTACTTGCTCTTGAAGACGAACGTTTAGGAGTGGTATGAGCAATGTTGGACTCAACAGAATGACTTCTGTTGCGGCCACTAAGAGCCTTGCGAACAGAATCAAAAAACCCTGATGTGCCACTCATTTCACTTTTATTTGAGCTAGATGGCACAGAAAAACCACAAAAGTCAACAGTTCTTTCAACCAAATTGTCATGAAGTGCTTGTAACAATGAATCTCTGGTCCGCCTCTGAAAAAAGAGAAACTAGATATAGCCTTAGTCTCATACACTCAGAATGAGTTTCAAATTACAGGAATATTAAATAAAAAAGAGTCAAGTGGATCATAATAATTATGGCCCCAGCTTCTATCGTAAATGCTGAAGTAATTAAAAAACTTAAACCACTATACTACACGGAAATTTCCTTTGACCCTGGAGAAACAAGCTGAGAGAAAACAAAGAAAGTAGTTCACAGCGTTGTGTCTACATTAAGAGTGAAATTACGAACTTTAATTTAGAAATGATAAGTTTTAAAAACCCATGTATATAATACAGCCTCTTTTTATCATGATTTGCGTACTGAAACTCCTTCTAGCAACCCAAAAGGCTTTCTGCTCAGTTTTTCGTCATAGGGTCAAGAAACATTGCAACCAAGTATAAAAAGTCATTTAAACATATTTACCTCAAGGCTTGCAAATTTTTTTGCTTTTAATGATGCTATTTCTGCATTAACAAGCTTAGATAAGAGAAATCTTCTGAATTCTTCGGATTTCTTAAAAATGGGTGGATTAGGTAATGGAGGGCCAAAACACGGTACATCATCACGATAGGTAACTGAAACCTTGTACCTAAAATTTTGACAACATTCAGGTACAGTGTACTAACTACTAACACTTCTTGAAATAGTATAGGACAGTTAAGTTTACCTTGTATTTGAAGACAATGAGTCTATAACTTGAACAACAACAAATGTATGAAGAAAATGAGAAGCTATCATACTTGGCATGAAAGGGGTGTTTTCATCTTGAAATACAATAGCTACTACATCATTACCAATGTGCCGTTTCCTCTGAAGCTGTAATGATAATTTAGAGTTTATTAACCTGATTATTTAATTAATCAATGGACAAAAAAAAATAGTTATAGTACCTTAATAAGGAAAAAATAATAAAAGGATCTTAAGTACTATGGAAATATGAACTTGGAAAGGATATATACTTTTAGAAAAAAGTTTTATAATAGAATAAAAATTTGAATTTTGATATAAATTAATAAATTCTCTTTTAATAATATTTATTTATACAAATCCCAGAAAAAATTATCCTTATAGTTATTAACATTTATAGCTCCAATGTAAGATTAAAATGTACCTGCTGCTTGTCAGTTCTAGAATAAGGTAAAAGAGTTGAAATATGAAACATTATATCAACATCTTCAAATTTGGTATAAAACGAATGATCACCAGTCAATCCATCTTGGGTATCTAAACCACCTCGAAACCTAGATAAGTAAGAAAACCTAGAAATCATTTTGATAAACAAAGTAAAAATACCAACTATAATGAGAATTGCAAATGTAAAAAAAGTTCTATGAATTAATTTAGTTGAACATAAATACTCTGTTATATAGTTATTTACTGAAATAAATCTCAATTACAATTAGTCTCAATAAAATACATACCCAGTAAATCCTTTCAACTCTACTTTTTCTCCTAAAAGATGTAAAAACTCCTCCATTGCTGGGCTATGAAATTCATTGCTAAACATTTCTTCTTCAGTTGTCTTTTATAAAAATAAAATTGAAAAGAATTATTTTCTTTATAAAGAAATTAGGACAGCTAATACATAAATGGAACAAAGCCAATTTCAGACATGTTCAAGTTAAACCTTAACTACCACAATGAGGAGATGAAACTCTTTTACTCTGATAAAACAAAGTAACAGGCAACAATTTTATTTCACTTTTTACACTTTAACTTGAAGATTAGGCTAAACTCACATTTATTTTTGGAATGATCGGCATTTGGTTGAATCAAATCTTTTCATAAAAGTTGAAGACATAGAAAATAAACAAATTATTGTGAACAGCAAAATTACTCCATGCATTAAAATAATTTATCACTTAAATTTTGTAAAAGAGTTTATGGATAAAAAGCATAAATGTGTAATATATTTTATCCAAAAAATTATCTGAATGTAGGTACAGTGAATTGTGACAGTTAAACCTAACTTAAGCATTTAATATTTCATTTAAATCATACTTACTTGTCCAGCTCTTTGGTAAATAACACCAAACTTCATTTTGTTAACTAAAACATGTTCATCAAAAGCCATGATGAGGTCAGATGCCTATGAAACAAATAAATGAATATCATTATTAACATGAAAGGATAACAACCTGCATTCATTCTACTATGTTATACAACTACTATTTATATGACACTCAATCTTGAGAACATATTTTACAAACAAAAATACAAAAAAGTAACAGGGTGTGTACTCATATAATAATTCCTTTAAAAAACAGTAAATTATTAATGTAACATAAAATGTCTACTAATCTACTAACAAAAACAAATTAAAACTAATAAGTATCAATATTTTTTTATTTTAATATTATTGTTAACTTCATAAAAGGAAATGCAAACATATGCAAATGGGTTTAGAAGCAAAGCAACACAAATTACAATGCAGAATAACTTCTGTATACAGGGTGCCTCAAAAGAGGTTGGCGCCAAATTTAACATACATGTCTGCCATGCCACGAAAAAAAAAGATTTTAATAGGAACTAATGTCTGCAAATGTAAACTGTCTGCTAGAGGACAATGTTTGCTGGGGAAGGGGTAACGTTTAACTCTTTTATTCGACGTAAAACTTCAATTATTATTAAATACTCGGAGAGAGCACCCTGAAAACCCCAGTAAACCAAACTTTATCAAATTCCATCGGTAATTAGCAGAGATAATTACTTTCTAATTTGAAGATCGTCTGAAAAACTAATGAATTGAAAGTGAAAAGGGAGGCGATTTTCTCTGCTAATTACTGGGGGAAGTTAATGAAATTTGGTTTACAGGTGTTTTCCAGATATTTAATAATAAATGAAGTTTTCCATCAAATAAAAGTTTAACATTGCTTCTTCGCTCACAAACAATGTCCTCTAGTGGACAGTTTTCATTAGCAGACATGGGTTCCCATGAAAATTTTGTTTGTCATGGCATGACAGACCTGCATGTTAAGTTTGTAACCTTTTGTAAGTAACTAACCTTTTTGAGACACCCTGTATACGAGAGGGGCTTGGCTTTCTGAAGTAGTTTAAGAGTCAGAGTACAGATTTTAAATACATAAATTTGTTAAATATTTCTCTGCATACAAATTATTAGAAAAAAATAAAATTCAAATACAAGGCCTAAAATTAACAAGTTATAACACATATTATACAAAAAAAACAACTAATGGAAATTTTATCAAACCATATTACCTTAGGAAATAGCACAGCTAGGTATTTTTCAGTTGTTATGTCCTCGCATAAAAACTGTAGAAAGAGCAAGAATAAGACATTTTCCCTCTATAAGGTTCACTCATTTTTATGCAAAGGCTTTTAAAAATATTTAAATATAAGTTTTAGCAGAACATATTGATGAATTTTTAAAAATTTAGCAAATCAATAACAAAAACACATTTTAAACTATACCACACAGCAACGTTTCTTGATCCTGGCTGAAAGCAAACCAAGAAAGTTCCCAGCGCAGTGTCTGAATTTTGAGTGAAATACAGAACTTCAATAAAGAAATATGATTAGTTTGTTCAACTTATGCATTATAGTGTCTTTTAATCATGAATTGCTAACTGAACCCCCTTCTAGCAACCCTCAGGCTTTCTGTTTACTGGGTTTTTCCCATCTGGTCAGAAAACATTGCTGTCTAGTATAGAGATTTTTGAAATTTGTTCAAACTTAAGATTACTTAAAATAAAAATTAAAGATTAAATAAAATGTTTACATAAAAAATCATAAAGGAAATTGTAATTTATAATTTGTATTTTATTTTGTAACGAGCATTTTTAGAACCTTTACTGTAGAATAAATTGTTTACTAGTTTAAAAATAAATTCTAATAACATCTGATAAAATGATCCTAAACACCGAAAACAGGAACTTACTTTAGCAATTTTTAAAGCTTGAGTAGATTCATTTTCAAACACCAGAGGAATAACATCACTAATAATTTCATGCTTTTTTCTAAAGAGAGTATAAGTAAAAATGATTTAAAACAAAGCCAAACATTAATTCCAAAGAAAACAGGGTAATAAAATTATTTGCCTCACCTTAGAATTACTCTAATATGCTCTCTGCAATTTTGAATTTCATACTTTAAAGACATGACTATGGGCCCAATATTAGCATCATTAAGAACAAAATTATAATGTTCCTGGAAAAAAATTCGCAATATAGTGTTTATAATCAGATAAATAAAAGCTGAAAAGTAATTGTCTTATGACATATACTACCCTATAAGTTTAATGGAGATGATTAAGCGTAGGTTAATATTAAATAGTTTGAAGATATGAAACCCTCAATAGCTTAAATATTTAGCTTAAAATTAGCTATAGATAATTTTAGTTATGATTCAAACCAAACAGCAAGAGTTTTTGGAGGGTGAAACAAATTCTAGAAGATAACTGACTTTGACATTAAGCACATCCTAAGAAAAGAATTGATTTGCTTATAAGGGCAGTCTACTATGTCCAAAATCAACAATTTTTTCATCTATCTTTCCCTTTTGTAAAGGAAGACCTGTTTTAACACTTTTTCAATAACTCTTTGTACCAGGTAATTGGAACTTTTGTTTTGTTACTTTGTAAGGTCTTGATAAATTAGAGTAGAAATTTACTCATGTTCTGATGATGTGGTATTGTTTACAGCATTTAATGCTCATTGGTCATTCAGTGCAAAAATAGTGTTTAATTCCTAGTATATTTTCTCTAAAACTTGACATGAATCCACCAATTATAAGAAGGTCTGGTCCATTCTAATTTCGACAATTCCAAGGCCAAAATGAAACTGAAGTTATAGACCTTATAATTAATCAACTCAAAATTGAGATTTTCTTTGCATCATCTAAAAATTTGTTCTTGTTTTTAAATCTATTTTATAAAATTTGTGCAAATAATTTTAAGTAAAGCCACTTTACTTAATTTAGGAAGCATATGCCTAGTGAACTATCATCCTGGAACTGTTTTGTTAAATTTAAAATACTTTCAAAACAATTCAATGATTACTTAGATCAAAACTAAAATTTAAAAAATAGTACTCACAGTATATAAGAAAAAGTTCAATGTGTGAGGTCAAATAAAGTTAATAAGTAAATAAAAACATACCTTGTTGTAAAAGTGGTGTCTATACAATGCAGCATTGCGGTCTATTTCAAGCAAACTTGAATCATTTTGAACTAGATTCAGTAAACCACAAGATTTATTATTTCTACAGTCACCTTCATCCCACCAACCTCCATCTAGTTGATAGCCACCAGATGGAGGGAGTATTATCATTGGATAGGGCCCAGATCCTTTAAGAATCTATCAAGAGGAACAAAAAATAAGAACTTGTAACATGAAAATCAAGCATTTGCATTGATGTACTGTGCAGCCTACCACTTTTTAGTTATTGGACTTTGTAGTAAAATTGGTTGGTAGTATGGTAGTGTTGGTTTAAAATCAATTGATTGTTTAGTAAAGAGCAATATTGTATGTCAATTTTAGAGTCACCATCCGACCAAAATTTGGCTTAACTAACAACAGGTAAATTGCATATAACACTAATATTCATATATTTTTACTGACAAATTAATCAGGAGAATGCAGAAAGCCAGCATTTTCAAGGAAAAAAGCAACACTTTTAGATAAACTTCTAATTCTACATGGCAAAAAGTTAAAGGAACTCTTCAATCATCATACTTTGATTTTAAAATTATTATTGAGAGGAATTCCCCAAACACAAAAAAGTTTGATGTCAATAACAGACATATAAGAAAACATAAAATTAGCTTACCTTTTGCAACAACTCACTGTCACTTCTTGGTACTTGGGATATTGGTTGTTGGTCACATTGATATGCATTTTTGTTTTGAGAGTCATTTGTTTGGGAAGAATTAAACTGAAATTGAAGAATGAAAAGTTAGAAAATTTCAGGTGATTTATTGTTATTTCCATTAATAAACAAACCAATAAGCATGCATAAACTTATATTTCAAAAATTGAACATATAGAATAATCAAATGACTAATAGGCACTTTTAAAGTCATCAAGAAATAACTATTCTATTTAAACAAAAAAATTAAAACAATATATTTCATGACAATGCAACAGAGGAAGTATTGTTTTTCATTCCATACGGGAATTTAAAAATTGACAAAGGAAATATTTCACACATAATGTGAAATGGCATAAAAACTCCGATATTTTTTATATTGTTTTGAATCCCATTAAACACATGCAATCCCCAAAACCCTTGAAAATGATTGCCCCAGATAGAAAAGTCCCAAAAGAATCACAGATCCTTAAATTAAAATAAAATAATAAGGAACAAAAATTTTTTAAGGAAAGTATTGAAATATTTCAGTCCCGCAAGTATTGCAACATACAGCTTTCGATACAGCAATGACACAAGTCCTGAGATACATCACATTGGCTTCAAAAAGCAAAACTAGACCTACACACTAAAAAACTTCATGAACGCGACCATTATTAAAACTTTCTTTAATTGCGTTGCTTTGGATTCGATTTCACCCTGAAAAAAGACTCATTTGGAAACACCGGCCGCGAAATTTAAAAGCTTTTCATTTCGACTTTATGTTTGTTGACATTTGTGTTTTGAGGGGTTACCTTCCATTGACGTAATGGGGGTTTCCACATCCAGGCGCTTATCGCTCAGTGAAATCTTTTACATTTTGTTTTCTTGCTTCAAAGAATGGAAGACGTGTGCTATGGATATGTCACGCAGATCGCACATTTTTTAAGAATACGGGTAAGACAATTTATCAGTAATGATTCCAGGCTGTTTAATTAAATTAGTATTTTAATTTATTCGCGGTATAAGCGGGTAAGTCGGTAGTTGGTACAAATAAATGAAAGAACAGTTTGATGCGTACCCAAGACCAAATAAAAATTGTTAAAATATATACAATACCAATATATTAGTATATTGAAAATATCAATTTTAATTTTTACTCGAGAAATGAAAACTTTTTTTGGAAAATTTATTTTTGAATTATACTTAATTAAGGGTCTTTGTGAGTGTTTCCGTTTAGGTTTTTCCTAACGATTTCTGACTGATAAAGAGTAACTTTTACTGAAATTTTGGAAAACTTTCAGGTCAAATTTTTGTATCCTATTAAAAAAAGTTGTAATATCTCATAAGGGGACATCCATAAATTACGTGAGGTCAAAAAGGGGGGGAGGGGTTTGGAAAAATATCACCAAGGGGGGAGGGGGGTCGATTAAAATCTCACATCAACTTTTTAAGTTAGAAATTAAACGATTTTTGTTTAAGTTTGAGAAAGGAATAATACCCACAGATAAGATACTGTGGTGATTTTTAGGCAGAATAATGTCCTTTTCCCCCACATCATTAATAATGGAAAAGTTTTAGGTGCTGTGAATAGAGATGTAAAGGCTGGAAAAAACCGGGTTTATTCCCGGGAATAAACCCGGTTTTTTGGGATGGGAATTTTGAATATTCCCGTTTCGAGATTTTAGAGTGAAATTTTACGAATTTTGATTCTTTAGCTTTTTGTAAAAGGTAAGTGATTTCAAGTATTTTTCAAGTGTCATAATACTCTTATATGTATAATTTTAAGGTTAATTTTAATTCTAAGACTTGGATTTCGGTTTAAGCTAAAAACAGAGGTAAGCGATATAATATTATAAACCTCCTGAAATAATCTAAATAGTTTATAGAAAGAACTATCAATTACTGATGTTTGATAATGTTTAAAATTGTCTTAGGCTAAGCGCGCACTGGAGACTTCTGTCTCGGCAACTTAAAACACTAGTCACTCGAGAGCAATGCATTTCTATGAGGAAATTCTTGGCCTAGTGATCTTGGTCTCGTCGCCATGTGCGCGCACTCTAGCTTCTTGCAATAGCCAGGGAAGCAATGTCTTTGTCTCCGAGACAAAAGTCTCTAGTGCGCGCTCAGCCTTAAACTCCTCAAAAGTCCTAGAAAATGAAAACTGATGGTGAAATATCGTTGTGTTTTTTTACGGTCAAAATTCCCAATATTCCCCTAAAATTCCCGGTTTATTCCCAAAAATCCCGGGTTTTTTCCCGCCTTCCAAAAAATATGGGAATTTTACATCTCTAGCTGTGAAGCACAAAATGCAAACGAATTGGGTAGAAAATTATTTTTAAAGGTTGTAGGTAAATCTCACTTGGGGGGAGGGGGGGTCCAGCAAAATCTTACTAAATCTCACCAGGGTCCAGATTTTGGAAAAAACACCTCACGTAATTTATGGATGCCCCCTAATGACCTCAACAAATTCACAAATTTCTCTTTTTAACTCATGCCACAGGGTTTGATGTAATCCGTGAATACTTTTCAACCGAAATATACGCTGATTCAGCCCAATTCTTAGAAATTCTCCCCCTTTCTGCTGAGTTCACCCAACTATACACAAGAGATGCTTTCTTCCAAAACAGAATGAACCTTCTATGCTCCTAAAAGCTCTTGTGACCGGAGTTCAAAAATAAAATGACCATACTCGACAGTCGATAATGATACCCCTGATAACTTCTTAATAGATACTTTCATCCTTTCCCATTAATCCTGGAAGATATTCATAATTTGAGTAGAGTATTTTCATAGTCGAAATCCAATTGACAGTCCATACCATACGGACTTAATAATGCAGTGTAACCTCGATGTCTCGAAATCAAAAGGGACCCAAAAATTGAGATATCGAGTTTTCAGGATAACAATGTTACTCGGAATTAAAATTAATAAGTCCAAAAAATGGCAAATACTTACCCCCTATATTTTTTTTATTAAATTTGAAATTTAAGTTAATTTCTCTTTCTTTTATTATTCTTTGTGCTGCAAACTAAGTTAAAATAAAATTTACTGCTAATTTAAAAGTATTTTCTTTCTTTTATCCAGTGAATATTTAACACCATTGATATTATTTTCTCTTTTGACAGTTCCTTAATGACGAAGTTTCATAACAATTTTAATTTTCTTTTTGCACCTGTCATTTTATTTTTCACTTTTCTTTTGTGCCGAAATATAGTTTAATTGTCGAATAAAGTAGTTATTAAGGTTTTTTGTCAGCTGAAATTTCCCATAAGGTTAAAAAAGGGAACAAGTCCAACTTTTTCAACTGAAAAGTATTTTTATTTTTTATGATCATTTTGTACTCTGAATAGAGTCCTGAATTTCCAGTGCAAATTTAGTGGTTATACAATGAAAATTCCATAACTTATACAGCTTTTTCAATTTTCTCAAAACTTGATTTTCCGATTTATTCCCTTTTCCAAACTGACGATTCAATTATCATGCAAACCTATTATTTGATTATTTCAGTTATCTTTAGCATAAACCAGCTTGATTAATTTCAAAATTGCCAATAGAAAAACAAACCATGAACTTGAAATGCCACTACGTCTACATATATAGTAATAGTGGTCATACACCTAGAAAAGTACTTAAAAAATATATTCCGTGGAGAATGCTCATTGACTTTCTGGTTGAGTGAGCACGAAGATAGCTTACTTGGAGGGATGTTGGAAGAACGCATCTTTGATCGTCCAAGCGACTATTCTGCAATCTTTCCAACAGTTCAAACAGGTCTTGCGTACCCTAAAAAACAACACCATTATTTTATAGACAGATAAAAACACATTTCAATCTACAAAATTGGGAAGATGTATTTCAATATAAATTTTTTAGTCATCTAAGTCGCAAGTTTTGCTTTGAGATTAAATGACTACTAGTATTATTATTCTTTTTGGAAAGTCAAACGCGTTAATATACGAAGTAGTACTAACGCACATATTTCGTTTCAGCTCATTGAATTCAAATCACAATTTTCTTCAAAGAGCATTGTAAAATCGTAGTTCTAATTACTTTCTACTTCTTGAAGTTGAATCGCTGTAAGCATCTAGCCTTCCTAAGGAAAATCTAGATTTGCAAAAACCTTTAGTTTTTTGAAGGATTGAAGGTGATAATTTTGGGAAATAAAGAAGAAGAATGTGGGGTTAATTACTGGGAAGTTTAAGAGAGTAATAAAAGTAGTAAATGCAGTTATTTTACTCTCATTTTTTCAAGTCCTTAAAGTTTCATTTTAAGAAATTTCTAGCATTTTCTTACATAAAACGTAATACTTCATTAAACTTAGAAAGGTTTTGATTTTGGATATATTATTATTATCATATATTACTTGAGCTAAACAATCAATAATAACGGGCGTGGACACAAATAAAAGAAAATTTGATTAATTTTAACACAAAATGATCGGTTAGGTTTTATTGACTGTTAAGTTGTTTACACATGATTAAGATCGTAAAAAATTGAATAACTGAGAAAGCTATGAATAAAAATTTATAATTTCTTCTATATCGATAAAACTTTTATAAAAATTCACGAGAATTTTAAAATACCCTTCCCAAAAGACCTGGTTTCCCAGGAATAAACAACCTTTTCATCTCAAAGGACAATAATTCTCGTTCTACACACTGTCACGTGTGTGTTTACTGATTTTTATTTACTTCACAAATTTTAAACTTGCAAGTAAAAATTCCTCCAAACTTATGCTACACTATTTTTAAAAAAATTGCAAAGAGCGATAGTCATTTATTGTGAATTGTTCGTTGTAATACGCCCCAAACAAGAGATAAAGTGAAGTGGGGCAGATTTTTCATAGAAAGAATAAACAAGATGAATGAAAAGAGTGGGAGGCGGCCTGTAATGAGTGGAGTGATGATTTCGTCAAATTGAAGGACTAAGTTCGTGAAATCACCATCTGCTCATTTAGAGGGATGACTTGGGGCAATGCACTTCCATGACGATGAGGAGCTTGCAAATGCCGTGACAGATGGTTGAATTCGCTGGCGGCTAAGTTTTATGCATAAGGGTCTACCTGATCACAATAATGTGATCAGGGCATCAGGCGTGGATTCAAGGAGGGCACTTTCCGGAGTGCCCCTTCTTGGACTTAAAAAAGGGGAAAGAGGAGGAAAAGATAAAAAAGGCATAAAAAAGAGAAAAAAAGAAAGAATGTAGTACATTCTGAAAAACCATAATTTTTCTACAATTATTAAAAATGTACTTTTTCTTTTAACCCCTTTTCCCCCTTATTAACTCCGTTTTTAGCCCTAGAAGGGATATTTCTTCAGATTGTCCTAACTTTTTAGTTCATTTCAAATGTACTTTCTTCGTTACAATCTCTTTTTCTTCCCATTCTTTCCCACACTTTTTCAGTTCAGGGTGCACTTTTCCCAGGTTACTCAAACTTTATCAGCCAATTTTCTAGGTATATTTTTATATATGATGTGTTTTTTTATTTTAGTTAAATAAAGTTATTTTAAAATTTTCTCCATTTCAAACTCATATACCTAGAATAGCTTTTGAACATCAATATAGTAAACCCTCTAATTTTAATTGGCCTTTTTCTAAAAGTTCTATCATAAAAAATGAAATATTAATTTGTTTCCATAAATAATAAAAACGCCAACGGGGCTTTGGAATAAAAATACTAATTAAAAGAAATACAAAGTACTGAAAATTTTTAAAAATTACGAAAAACCGCAACAATATTCAATAGCCTTCTTCGGGAATCATAAACATCATTTAAAATGCTAGATAAGAAAAGGGCACAAATGGAACTAAACGAAGGAGAATAAAGGACAAGGGAAAGTTTACACCAGTGGTTCCCAAAGTGGGCGGTATCAGTATCACCCCCTAGGGGGCGTTTATGAGTAGATAGAAAATGGGGGCATTAGAGTAGAGGGGGGTGTTTACTATACTTTTAAACTATTGCTTTAAATCCTCTTCATGCATAAAAACATTCAAAAATCACGTAAGAGTAAGATTAAAATCCCTTTTTACCATGCTATAATTCAAAGACTTTACGGGGGGAAGGACCCCCGAACCACGGGCGTCGTCGCCGGGGGGGACGTGTCCCCCCCCCCAATAATTGGGAACATTGTTTAAAAAACTATGTTTTTAACTTTTGAGGGGGACCAAAAAATTACTGAATGTGTGTTTCTCTGACTTTTAATCATAAAGGATGGTGCCAATTTACCAATGGCACCTAATTTAAAAGTCGTATGCAAGAAGGAGACGGACACCTCATTTTTAGAACACGATTTCATTTAGAGTAGGTTGAAGCAAGTGAGAGATTCGGAAAACATTATCAAAACAAAAAGTTATGTTTCTAGCTAAAAAAAATAATAATTAAATGAGACCCCTCAAAAAAACCCAGCTACAACAGCATTGGTTAAAGCATAAAAAATTTATTTTGAAACTGCAACCTTATGAAACTTGAAATGAGTTTAAACCTGTATTTTAAAGTTCAAATATCTAATATTTTCGGGGGGAGGACCCCCAGACCCCCCTTTACAGTGCAAAGTTACAAACGGTTTATAAAATTTCAAACAGAAGTTAATTATTCGATTCAAAACACCTTAAAATTCTTATACGAGGGCGAAAAAGAAAAACGATTATTTTGGGGTAGTTAATCAATAGTTTGTAAAACACATTTGGGGAGGATCCCAAATTCTTGAGGCGTCCCCCCAATATTCAGGAGCCGCCGACGCCAATACCGAACTCCCCTTTAATTATGGATTGAGATATCAACAGTGTAAGTAATTTTTAAGATACCGAAAATATTCAAAGGAATAGTACCAAATTTTCTTTGGAAATACCAAATGGTTTCAGTATATTTAAAATTAGGTAAAGAATAATTGAATGGTCAGTTTGAAGAAGGGAATAAGTCCAAAAATCAAGTTTTGAGAAAATCGAAAAAAATAAATGGAATTTTCATTGTATGGATAGCGATTTCACAACTTCAAGGGCCGATATCTCCCTATAGGGGTTAGTTATTTCCCCCCTCTTTTCACCCATGTGTAGGGCAAAGCTTGGAGATTGTTTTGAGCACAAAAAGTCAATTTGTCATTTTTTGGACTTATTCCCTTCTTCAAACTGACGATTCAATTATTTTTCCTTATCTACAAATTTGAAATCGAACCACATTTCCCTTCAAAATTCCGAACTCTAATTTCAGCCCAATGCCATAGTCAATTACTGAGGTTTTATCTTGAAAGGAGGGTCTACGCCTCACAGAATAAAAAATCTGCCAAATACTCCTTTGGCGAGATTTTTCTCAAAGTAAATCTGAATGAAATTGCCTTTATGTGCACTTTTGCTTAGGACGGCAGTATAGGGGAGGAATCAGATGTAAAATAAAAATCGGATTATATATTTCTGGTAAGTTCTAATTTGTTAATTTTATTGTTATCAATAAATTTTAAGAAAATAATCTCATTTTTCAAAGTGAGATTTTTCCGTTCTGTAATTATCTTTTTGAAAGTTCAATATGGGTTTTTAAACGGCGCAAGTTCAGAGTTGCGTATTCTTGGCGAAATTTGGCTGTTTAGCGGCACATTTAGAAGCCAACTAATTGATTTAACATGAGTTAGGGTTACCACATTAGTCATCTTTAACGCTAAAAACTTGGCGCATACGCAACTCTGAACTTGCGCCTTTTAATCCTTTAAAAATGTAATTAATAATATTTCTGCCTTATTTTTGAATTCAAAACATGTAATACCTACCTCTACAATAATACATTATATTTATAATGTTGTTTGGAGACGTGTCAAAATTTTACAATTACTAAGAATTATCTCTTAAAGGGGGGACACAAGAAAGGGAATTGGAATTATCATAACTACCCTCTTGAAATTGTAAACATATTTGTATCCTATTTTTTCTCTTGAAAAGAGTACAAGAAATCATTCTCTTTAATGCCTTTTAAAGGCTGGCAAATGACCAAAATTGAGTTAAAAACAAATTTTTAAGGACAAATTTCAAAAAAATTTCTGGGGGAAGACCCCCACACCTCCCCTTTATGCTTAGGGTTCACATCTTACCTAAAATGTAATTGAAAAAGATAATTTGGATTCAGAGAGAATGAATGAAAGTACAATACAAAATAATTATTTTTTACCATCTGGTTCAAATCATCTTATAAATTTTGTGGACCTATCCTTAATATTAATTTTGATACATACTTAATTATTAATTAAGGTAATTTCTAAAGACTTAGTTAGTAATAATTAACTAAACTAATTAATATTTAAATCAACCTTCATTAATTAAGACATTTAATGGTAAAGCGCACGGAATTAGAAGCTTCATTTAAGTAGTATAAACTTTAGTCAGATTATATTAGCCCCCCTTGCCCACGTTCTAGAACCGCCACTGTATATGGCGGTATGGAAACCCTCCTAAGATGTCTAGCTGGGTTTTGTCCATTTGATCTCGCGGAAGTCGCGGAATCGCCTCTCTTCAAAAGATCGGAGTAGAAACGCTTTTGAAGAAACACCATAAGCTTAACAATATGTAACGCAATTATCCGTTAAGAAATATTCTACCTTTGTCTTAGACGAGACATTTTTTTCAAATGTTGTTAAAAAGCGTCGTTTAGTCAAATCATTAATTTCGATTTATGGAGCATTTAAGGAGGTTTTCGTGATACAGTTATCCCATAAAATATTCGTTCTCCTGAAGAAGTTTAAAAAAATATCGCATGGCTTAGAAACGGTTTTGAATATTTTTTATGCAATCTCCTTCGACGTACAAATAAAACTAAATTTTTTAAATAAAGATATTTTTTTGTTTAGTAAAACAAGAATGGAAAGGGAAAATCTTATCATGAAAATATTCGATTGAAAAATTTCTCTGATGCTTTTAAAAATATTGTGACATCTGAAAGGTTTTTTGAAAAAGATATTTTGTATTACATACTAAATAAATCTATTTGCTATCTTTTATCGTTTCCCGCATTTAATTATAAGGTCACTTCAATCAATATACCTACTATCATGACATTCATTTAAATTTACCATTTACCTTTTATTTTCACCCTTGAAAATGAAATATCGTTCACTTAAGTTTGAAAAGTTTACTGAAATAAATATATGGAGTTTATAAGTATCTAATTGCCCTTATCACACTGACCGTGTGATACATTTTTATCTGTCAATTCTTCCGGAATTCCTAGAAGGAGTGGTAGGTTTTGCGAACTTTTGAGGTTTTCCAGTCGGAAGCGAATTTCTTCCGGTTTCTGATTTGTCAAACACAGAACTTATTTTACAGAACTTCCCCCAGAGAATTATATTGTCATGCTTTCCATATATGAGTGTTGAACAATACTTGCGGATTCATCTGACAGTTAGAATCGCTCCTTTCCAAAACCTTTTATCTTTATAAGAAAATAATATGTAATTCAGTACTTATAAATATAGGATTTAAAGAGTAATACAAAACAAAACTTTTAAAAATTAAACACCGTTTATTTTTCAATTTGCTTTTTTGAATTTCCGTTTTGAAATAAGTTTTTTTATAATTTTAATTTATTTATCTATGATTATTTTTATTAGCCATTTAAAGCAATGGCATGAAAATAGACGGAAAAATAAAAATAGTATATATTTTTCATAATAGCCGAATAAATAAAAGAAAAAAAAGGGGCATTTTCGTGCACTTTTTATAAAGGATTTTTGGAAATATAATCTAAAAGGAGAAAACATTAACCAGCCTTTGACTTTAACCCAACCCAAAACTGTTATCTGTAAAAAAAGGGAGTTCTTTAGATTTTTAGCTGGTTAGTGAGCATCGAGTGCCAGAGCACACATGATGGTGGGATTTTCAGAAGGGGTCGACAAACTACAGCCAGTTGTGGAAAATATTATTTGCGTTTTCAACATTTCGCTTTACGTTTTATGTTCAACATACAAATACAAAAATGAAATATGATAAACGGGGTGTCAAAAAAGTATTGCACAGGCCGGCACAAACCCTGCCTTATTGTAATAATAACAATAACACAACCCTAGCTTCCGTAAACCATACAAATTGGGTGAGCCACCTCCTAATGGGTCAATTTAAGCTCAGCGGTGAGATATTTTAAACAGAGCACAAAAGATTCTCAGAAAACTTCCTTCGGCATTTATCAAGCCAGATTATGAAGCGGAAACCACAAGCATCCTACGCACATTGCCAGCTGCAGAGACGTCTGCTCCTAAGATAATATTAAACAACTTTTTCCATACCCAAGAACCAAACACTTCTTTATTAAGCACATGTTGGGACAGTAATGAGGAGTCGAGAAAGATGCTATCCATTTGCTTTTGTGGATTTGATCTTCTTGCTTATTGATCATTCAATCAGTTTCCGAATGGGTACCCTAAAAAAATTTCGCTTCCGGATCCCATCCCATCGGACTGACTAATTAACTAAAGACCTTGTTCACAACTATTATTACAAAATTTATTACAATATTCAATTCCTGAATCACATATTTGGAAATCAATATTTATTTTATCAATATTAATTTATGTTTATTAAATTTTAATATTAATGCAATGCAAAAAGTATAATTGAAATCGTAAAATTGTTAATAAGTAATTATATTTCAATTAGACTTCTCAATAATTTTTGGAAAACAAGACTCAAAAATTTAAGTTGTTAAAAGGTTTTAAATTAACTTTATGGCTCTCCAAGGTGCCGCACCGCTCAGATTAGGAAGCACTGGCCGATATTATCAATAAATATTCATATTCTTAATTTTTTCAATAAATGACAGCCCAATTATTGAGATATACCGGTTCTCATATTCCTAGGAGGCAGCACTATCGGGGGTTCCCTGGTTCACAATTTGGTCTCGAGGTGGCAGCACGAAGTTTGGTTGTGTGTGTGTTGTGTGGTTGCTCCCGTTTATAATTTCATTTCTAAGAAGCAGCCCAGGACCCCAAATTAAACTGTGTGATGAAGTCTTAGTGTTTATTTTCGTGATCGATGGCAAAAAAATCTATCTGTATTATCATTGCTTGTTCAAGAGATGGCGATAAATTATAAATAGCTGAATAATAACAAAAGGGGGATTCCACCAGTGGCGAATCCAGTAGGGGGGGGGGCTGTGGGGCTGCAGCCCCCCCAGGAATAAGACATTCAAGTTTTGGTAATAGCAATAAAGCCAAAAAAGAAATTTCAACCCGTTGCGGACATTCGGTTTGTTACCCAAAGGGTCTCAAAATGAATCGGAACCCTACTTTTAAGGGTAAAAATTCCAAAATTTTTCTGGGGGAAGACCCCCAAACCCCCTCGAAATTTGCAATATAATAAGTACGGTTTTTCCTTGAAACTTTAGGGATTTTCAAGGAGTGATCCTCTTTGATGTAACCTAAAGTGTCTCAACATGAGTTAAAATGCCACTTTTAGGGACAAAATACAAAAAATTTTCTGGAATAGGAACCCCTAAACCCCCAAGAAATTTTCCAATTCATAATACTATAAACTTTTTTTTCTAAAAAATTCTGTCGCTTACAATGAGTGGTGCTCTTTGGGTGGAATCTAAAAGGCTTCAAAATGAGCTAAAACACTATTTTGAGGGGAAAATTTTCTAAAATTTTCTGGGGGAGAACACCCAGACCCCCCTTTTACTTTAGAGTTGACATTTTTACACAATTTTGAAACTTAGTCCACCAAAATTAAAAACCTTTCGAAGTCATCTCACCTAAAACTTAGTATTCCTAAGATTAGATACCTCAGTTAAGATGTTGAGTAATCTCCCAAACAAAAATCTGGCTACGGCACTGGCAACCCCCCCTCCCTTTTTCAGTTACATTAATATTTGAACAGCCCATAATAGCAATTAAGTTGTTTGTGAAACTCAGCCCCCCCAGACAAAAATCCTGGATTCGCCACTGGATTCCACTGTGGGATGGGATCACGTATGTCCTCTAAACATATTATTGCAAGCTAGTGAGTCTATTATTTATAATTTCATTTTTTATTTTGATAATTAAATGTATTCAAAAACTGTATTAAGTTGCCTTTTAGGTCATTTGATTTTTTAAATCAATGAACAAAACTGTTCAACTTTCTTTTATTAAACCTTAAACCCATAGTTTTAAAGTTTGACACACTATAAAAAAATATACACCTTCGTTTTATTTATTTTTTATGACATTTACAATACTTATCAAGAGCTACTGGATGTAAACCGTATTCTACAAAATCTTTAACACTTGAGAGAAATTACTTAGTTATATCACACATCAGTCAAATGTTTATTTCTTTGTAGAAATGGTGACCTTTTTTGACATTAGCAGCATGTGCTGCAGTGTAAATATGTTTCGCTGAAACTTAAAATAGAGTAGGATTTTATTAACGTAGTACTCTAGTGATCAGGCCTCTACCGTGTTTTCTTTTCAAAAATGAAACGCATAGATACTTTTACGAAAGTAGACAAAAGAATCACTTATTTCACCATCTGTGAGTTTCAAGGCGCCAATGTGATGCTGGGATGAAACCCATAGAGGGGAATCAGGGGGGTTGAGAATAGTGAACTTACAGAGAGGGAAGTTTATAGCTCGACAGAAAGTATACACACTTTCAAGAAGAACAAGGAGCCTTAAGAATAAGAGTTGCCCCATGCCCCTCACCGAGAGAATGTTTAGATGTTAAAAAACAGCGCATATTCCTAGTTTCCTACACTTAAATAATTTTTATTATGTTGGGTTTCATAGAAAATCTGAAGCTGCTAAGCCACATTTCAAATTAAAAGAACATGCTTTTTTTAATTATTACTCTTGTTAATTGAGGCAGTTATAGAAATTCGTTACTGTTGTTGGTGGTTAAAAGCACAAAACTATAGTTATAAAATTCAATTTAAAAACTTATATACTTAACTTATTGAAAAACCCGTCGTAGATAGTAATCTAATCATATATAGGGCACAGATATAAGGAAACCCAATATTTCACCTTTGTGTAGAGCTCGGCAGCAGGGAAAATCGGATAAACACTATATTTTAAAAGCCATGATTCAATTCCTTCGTGCTCCAGGTTGAAAATGTTAGAACACTTTTTGAAGAAAATATTTTTAGGGCTTTCGAATATTCTGTCGAGATTTTTCGACGCAAGACAAGAAAATCTGTTCGAGGAGTACAAAACAATGCTCGTTTTAAATCCGTTCCCATATAAAAATTTAAAACTTAAGCAGCAAAGCTCGAGTTTCACGTGCATAAAATGTCTTTTAAGCTCAAGTATTTCTTTTAAATAAAGAGATTGCATTTAGAAAAATGCAAATAGCATTAAATCTTCATTTCTTTTAAATAAACCATTCCATGAAAAAATGTAATAATCTCATGCGCAAGGGATGAACCCTATTGAAAATGCGGTTGTTCTTTGATAGAGAGCTAATTTCCTTAACATGAAAGTATATTTTAATAAGTAAATAAGTTATAAGTTTATAATTAATTTCAATCTTCTACAAAAAAATGGAATATACAGAAAGTACTTATTGTTATTTATAATAACTTTATACTATACAGAATGGAGAAAGATCTATTGATGCCAATCCCTTTATATCTCGTTTGCTTGGTGATTCCTCTCAATACTTCGTGCTTTTCGCGTGTTTAGCAATTGTCATTTTTACTTGATTTCTTGAGATATCATTACTCCGTAAAAACAAAGTAGGATACGAAGATACCCCAATCACTATCACACAACCGCTTTCTAAGTTCCGATACAGTTTATTGTTTACGAATAATGTGGCAAATTAATTGTAACACCGATAAGTAAATATGTTTTAATAAGTATAAAAATACAGGAATCTTCTGAAAAGTTACAATATTGAGTCTTCTTAAATTTCCTATGTCACTAACTTTATAAAAAAACTCTACTTATTTACATAGAATGTCTTTAAATTACCAATTTTAACATAGAAATTTTAATTCAGGCAAAAGCATTCAGTCTCTTATAAACAACATTGTAAAAAATTAAGAACTTATGCTACTTTTTTAATCTTACTGGAAACCTGTTCTACTATTAGAACGGTAAAGATGAAAAAAGTCCCATTTAAAGGACATAAACAACTATCCCGTTATTTTGAAAATTACATAAGTTAAGTTTTAGTAAAAAAAATCCATGCACCAGTTAGTCCTTACCTTGCTAAGCTCCTCCACATCATCAGGAGCAGTTCCTTGCCAGTTCTTTTCCATAGAACGGCGCCTGGAAGAAAAAATCATTTTACTTGTAGTTTTCAGTCACTTTTACTGTTAGTAACTTCCAATTTAGCCAGCCACTTGCTAAGCGATTTATCAATTGGCTTCAAAAAGATGTGATAAGTGAGAAAATTCTTCATTGTTTTGATTACAACTAAAAGAGATAAGAGCTCGATAGATCATTGATATAATCCTAGATAGCGTAATAGGCATGCATTAAACTGTCATTTAACCTTTTAACTGCTAAAGGATTATACTATATGACCAACTTATATTTATAATATTTGCAACCAACAATAAATGCTATACATCCACTATTTCTTCAATAATAGATATAAATAATAACTTTGGCGAAAGTCCTTAACGGTAACCAAGTTTTCACTATTTTAGAGCCGAGTTCTAAAATAATCTTGAGATTTAGAAAACAAATCTCAAACATTCATTCTAAAATCAAAGAGCACCAATTTGTTGACCCCTAGGACTTCGCCAAAGCAAACTCTTTCAAAAGGTAAGACAGCTGGTTTTTATAATAGCTTCTCCTGTAAATACTTTAACTAGACCAAACACTGCCCATTTTTTTCAATAGCCCACCCTCTTCGCAAATAGTTGATAAACGGATGACATATCTTAATGAATATCCCTGATGCATAATTTTAATAACAAAAGATGGGAGAAAGAGTTTCTGAAGGAAAATCCGCAAACTAAAAAGTTTAAATCCGCTCAATTCATGAAAACTCAGTTTGAGAAAAATCTATTCTTCGAAAATCAAAGACTCACAGGCTTCGTAAAAATTGCATTAATATTTGAAGACTAGGGAATCGAAGTTGAGTTCCCTGTTTTAAGACTATTGATTTTCTTAAAAATAAATCACAGAACCAATAGAAAGAAAGGAAATATTGTGGGGGAACAATAATGATTATTGTTGGTGTGTTATGTCAATTATCTTTCACTAAAAATAAAACGCATTAATTTGAGTTTTAGGATTTTAAAGCACTTGAGATGGTATTTTAGAAGATAAATAAATCATTTTAAATTTAAGTTCTTCAAAATATTTATTTTTAATCTTTGTGTCGAAAACCGTTTTATCTACCCGGGTGTGTCAACCTGAATGCATCTTGAATTTTACATATAAAGGACATTATAATGATGATAAAATTAATTATATTAATGATGCTTTTAAAGAAGGATGAGACGGAGATGAATAAAGTGATATGTGATATTCCATAATACTTTTTTGATGGAGTAAAATCTCACATAAATGCATATCTATCAGGTATTCATGCGATGTTTACTCAATATTATTTAACATGCATTAAATACTCGATTAACTATCCAAACTTAACGCTAATTGGGCATAAAGATAATTTCATATATAGTGATATTCAAGATTACACGAGTAAAACTATAGTTTGCGAACTACAAAATTTATTTAGATTTCATTTCTAGCTCATAAAATAAAGTTGAATTTCCTTTTATGAAAACCCATTAGAGATAGAAATACTTTACCTCCACGTATTTCAATGTCGAATTTAAATAAACGTCAAGACTTAATTTTTTTTTAAAGAACTTCGATTTTAAACACAGACCAAGAGAGTCTAGCAAGCTCTGAAAAACTGAGCCACTAAAAGCAACACGCGCCATAAAAATTCTGGGCAAATCTAAATCTAACAGCGAAAATTATTCGTTTAAAATATCTTTGGAGACTGTTTGCTCAGCAAGCAGGTCTCAGAGGCTTTTTACATACTGTGTTTCGCTAAACTGAAAGCGAAATTAATTTAGTTTTCCTGAGTAAATTTCGCCTCGGAAGACCCGCTCTCTAACGTTTTCTTCCAATGGTTAGCTTTTGGTGTCCTGCTTTCATTTTCAATGCTAAATAAACACAATATCCTTTTATTCTTACATAGTTAAAACTCCAATTACAAGTTACTTTTCTTTTTAAATTAGGCATTGTTAATTCTGACAATATCGTTGATAAACTAAGTTGTGGGCACTATATTTTTCCCAAGGTAACTTGCATGAGTTTAAATTGTTTAACTTTACTTGTATCTTACTTCAAATTGCGCCCAGGCTATTGATTTTCTCAAAAATGTGGATAAACATTTGTTTTTTTTCAACCGTAAACCGTCTACTACAAGTTTATTTTTCCCAGTTCACAGTTTTGGATTCAAATTTTGAAACCTGAATTTTTTAAAGAATGTAACACATTAAAATTATTGTATTCAAACCAAACATAACTTTTCATTGATTCGTTATTTAGTAGCTAATGGTGGTTACTTTGATATTATTCTTTCATCCTTATAACACCAAGATCAGTAGTACTTCCTTAGAGTTAATGCATTTTATAAGTAAATACAAAGAAGGTCAAATTCATCCATCTTGGGATATTAACACCTTGACTACCAAGCTTTTTTTACTTTTCAAACAAAAAATATAATTTAATAATATTTTATTTTCCATAATGTACAAAGTAAAATTAACATAAATATATAAACAGATAAAGACTACATTTTGTGCATCATAGAAAATATTTCTATTGGACTGGATATTAAAACATTATACTCCATGAGAAAATGGTTAATTACGATTTAATTAGGTTTGTCATGAACAATAATGTAGGAACTGAAATCATGCACGGAGTAAATATCCCCAACATATCCATATAATATACACGAACGCGTGAACGGCGTTCGAAAAAAAATTTCTGCAAGAAAAACAACCAAAAAAACTTTTTCAGAAAATCTTACGCATACTTTTTTTAATCGATGAATTTTCCTCTTGTTTTTCGCCAAACACCCGTCCACTCCAGGCTTTCTATTTACTCAACAACTGCAATACGATATTATCGGATCTTTAGAATCGGTGTATCACAGTTATAATGGTAAAAATTAGTTACATTTTAAAAGAAGGGGACGGTTTATTAAATAAAAAAGGGCATTTTATAAGAAATGTGTCATTGTGTAAGAAAGAAAAGTGTAAATTCTTCCAGAAATTAAAAAAAAATTAAGTTCGCAGAAAGGTTTTTATTTCACATCAGTATAATCCCCAATACCATAACATAATTTCATATCTTTGCATTCCGATTGCAAAAATCCTCTAATTATATCCAGACGCATACTCAAACACAGCTTGCCAATAAATTTATCACTGCAGAATCTTTAAAGTCGCCAGAAATTTAAAATTCTATACCCCTTCTAAATTAGCAAGCTTCGCGAACCCGTCATCTATATATTCAAGGTGGATTACAACAACTGTCTGTCGACAAGACTAAAAGCGTAATCGAATACAGGGCAAAGAAACAAAGAGTAGACGAACTCTCCTCCAAATCCCCAACTAAGCTCCTACTCATCTTCCCAGCGTTCTAATCAAAAATCAATTAACTCATCAGATTGAGCACTCTCATAAATTTATTTACACAGGAGGTAAAGAGAACCAAGCACCTGTAACAAATCCTGGGACAAAAGAATCATAATAAATGAGTCTCTAGACAAGACTTTTAATTAAGAAGTGTCATCCATTCCACTTGGAAAAAATTCTTTGTCAGTCTTCTTTACGAGCCAGAATGGCCCAAGTCGGCATAGTTTAAATGGTTTTTCGTTTGGGAATAGATGGGTGATAAACCTATTCACTGATATTGAAACAAGATGGCTGATAATCCCCTGAGGATATTGATAATTTTTAAAGATTGGACTTGTTCTGCATTAATTTGGAATTCTTAAAAAAAAAGAATATTTTTTTTTAAATTGTGGATTTTTGTGTCCCAAAATGTATCAAATAACGACTTAATAAGTTTGTTACAGGAAAAGAAAACAGCTTAGATTTGATTCATGCGATATTTTATGATTATGGAAGTTATCAGACGCATGCAAGAAAATAGGATTTATTAAAAAGTACAAACATTCTCAAACATCAATTAGGAATCACACGGGTATATTAGAATTTAAAAGTAAAACAAACTGTAATAAGGATAAACAGTACAAAAAAATTAATGCCGAACAGTTTAAGGGAATTTATAGAACAACGAAGTATTGCTTAAACGATTTAACATTTCATCCTTTTGTTACAGGGATTTTTTAAAATTCTTTCTATTTTTTATTTTTTCAGCTTTTCCTTTCAATGCATGTTCTCAAACCATATTACGATGACATTCAATCCAATATCCTCGCCGAAACGCCCACTCCTTTCACAAACGTAAAGATTTAGGTATTCACAATAAAGTCTACTCTTTCATACACCGAAGATGATGCAATTGTAGGAGATAGGCAGTTCTGGGAATAAACGCGCTTAAACTTGATATTGTGTTTGGTTTTACGCAATTTTAGGAAATCAAAAAACGCGTCCCTCGCTTTCCAATAGAGATGCTGCAACCTGAGATGCATTAGTCACAATTTTTAAGATCTTAGATCAAATATCTTTATTTTAATTGGTGCCCAAGAGGTTTTGCCGACTTCAAAAAAAGGTTATCAGTTCGTTATTCAGTATTGAAGGAATGTTAAACCTTTATCTTCACGTTTAGTATGTATTTTACCGTCAAAGGTTTGAGTGGTTCTTTTTCATCATCAGGTTTAGACTATTCCTAGAATAGTCCTACGCTATTATGTAGCGGCTACTACACTAAAAAATAATCTTAACGAAAACGGCAGTAAAAGACGTCAGAGCTTTTCTGTATCTTAAGATTTCTCTGTCGTCTTGAACAAATCTGCATACAGGCAAGTTTTTCAGCAAAAGTGTTCTGGGTCTTAGCCTACTAAATTTTCTAAAGTTAGGAATATATAAAACACCAGTCTGTTGGGAGACAATATTTAATTAAATAAATAGACTATTTCCATTGGCTAAGTTCTCAAAAGTTCCAAGACACCAATGCCATCGTTTATCTAGCTGATTTATTAATAAAAGCTTGAAGTTGATATTTTTGCTTTTAAATTGTTTTCACCTTGTTTTAATTACTTCATGAGGCTGAGGGGATCGAATAGAACCCGTTTAATGCGAATTTCACCGGACTTGATTTTACTCTTCATTAAGAAATCTGTGGTAAAGAACAAATCCTCATATCATATCAAAGGATACATAAAATGTAAAAAGGGAAACGCTGTAAAAGGACTCGTAAACGACCTAAGCCTGTCAATTAAGACAAAGAGTCACACCAAAAGACGAATTTCACGCATCGATAAAAATAAGCGATTAAACCAACGCTCCAATATTTGGCCGTCTAAAATTGGGTGAGGACAGGTTGGATAGAGGAACGAACGCACCAATATTCTTCCGATGGAGTCCTTCTCCTCTCAGTAATTACATCCCATCCCCAATGGTTCAATGCACCAGTCTCAAGGACGTGTTTGGCAACAACGCTTGGAGGGACCCATTCCAGTCGAAAGCGACAGCCCGCTCTTAGCTGTCACCATCCCATGCGCGGTAAGGATGGTCCAAATCGATAGGTTTTTTAGAGTATCGAGTAATTCTGTGTTTCGAATATTTCATGTACTTCACATTTAGGTACCCGTGGGAGTATTTGAAATTCTCAAATTCGTTTGCATATCCAATTCTGAAGAGTATTTGATAGCGTCAACTGAGGTTACGTTGGCCCATTAAGTGAGAAGGGTTTTATGCGCAAAAAAAGAGTAATCAATATCGCTGATTTTTTTGGGGGTGATTTGCACAAGCGGACCCTTGCAAATAAATAAGATATCATTCTCTGTTGTGGAAAACAAAATATTTTATTGCTGGCCCTACGTAAGCCCACTTTGATCACACACACTTGGTACCTTACTATGCATATCTTATCTAGGAGTACATCGATAATACCATGCAAGTGGGTTGGTATTGAGGTTAATGGAGGGGTAATTTATTAACGTAACGTAATACCGTAAAATAGGATAACTTTGGCCCAAGCATCAGAAAGAGATTCTACGTGCAGTATCAATATGAAAGAATGTGATTATCTCTTATCCAATGCTTGGGCGAACAGGTAGAAATGTCGTCATGAGATCCTTAAGAGTGATGTCTTAATATTGCAAAAATACGATCACTAGCCGTCTTCAAACTAGAGTAGTATTAAAATGTCTATTTTTGTTCGACTTACAACTTTTCTTTGGAAAGGCAATACAGAACATGATTAAAAACAGCTGGATTATATTTTTATGTCAGTTATAAAGTCCTCTAACAGTTTTCAATGTCATTTTGTTTCACTTCGTTGCTTGACAATTCTTTAAGTTTTATTACGTTAGGGTAACTTTGGCAAACGGTTTGGGTTAACTTTGGCCCAATGGTGTCTGCTGAAATAAGTGAAATACTCATTGAGTTTAAAGAAGCAGTGGTAAAATATGGATGAAAAATTAATTCTAAACACGAAATACATCCAAATTATAAGCAAAGAAACCATAAATATAAACTACTGTTCATAAAAACACCCGCAATAAAGGACTTTAAAGATTTTGATGAAATTTACACAGACTGTGACCTTTGTGGATGAAAATAACTGAACATAAAATGAAATAAATGGATGCCTAACATTTAGCCTTTTTCAAACTCTGTGAAGTGCTCATATGGCACCCGTTAAGGTCTAAGAAATATAATGACATCTTATGAAAAGATAATACCCATATATACAACTAAATTATTGGTTGAGAAAGCGCTGCTCAGCTTACGAATGCGCTATAGCTCTGAATTTGTAATCATTTCATTAGAAAACCATAATGAATATACCCTGAAAATTTCAAGTTCATCGGACAATTCCTTCTTGGTGCAGCATTTTTATGTACGGTGAAGATAGTATCATTATTATGAAATCAATGGTGTTCGAAAAAAAAATCGGTGTTTTGTTCTAAAAGAGGATTTTCCCCACAGTTAAACAATTCATCAAAATATATACCAGGGATGTTAAAATGCTGTTTACTATTCATCTAAAAATTTCTTTAAGTAACTCTAATGCAATCAGTTTTGCATAAGAAAACAGGTTTCATTGCTTGATTTTCTTATAAATTAAACTTGAAATAAACTTATAATAGATTATAATTATTATTGATAGGTAACTTAGCAACACATCTTAACCGTATAATAGTTGCTTAAAGGCAACTCAATGCCTTAAAATTTTACTCCAAGTTACCCCAATTCCGCGAAACTTTGGCCCCAATTTCAAAAGTTTTGAAAAAATATTTAAAACTTAAATCTACACTTTAAAAGCGGTTTACAGTGGAGTTGAATATTTTAAAAATATTATAAGCCTCTGACTTTGACAAATTTGTTTTGATTAAATACTTTAATTTGATTTTTAATGTGAAAAAAACACTCCATTTGTGTCAAAGTTTCCCATTTTACGGTACATAGTTGTGAGAGAGCGAAAAATTATCAACAATAATTCATGTTAATCATGTATTTTTTTCTCCTTAGTAAATATGGGCATAGTCAAAGGATAAGGTAGCGGGATTTATCCCATCAAACTCACATATTTTCTGGGTTTCTCACTTAATGAACATTGAACATCAGTAATTCCTGCTTCTAAAAGCTTACATTTTTCAGTGTCTCACAAAATATGAATCTAGTCCATCACAGACGGGAAGATCCTCATGATTTTGATTCTATTCATTGATAAATTCAGCAACTCAAAGCTACTTTGTAAATGAAATTTTAAAAATTGGACCGCTTTTAATCGCATCATTAAGTAAACGAGAAGCGTAAGACTTAAATATTTTTCGGACATATTTACTCACGCTTAATATCTTATTTCCTTCAGTATCTAATGAAAAGAACTCAGCTTTTAACAAGTCAATCAGTTTTTTTTTCTCACAGATAAATACCTCCTTCCTACTAATTCTTTAAAGATGTTTACGGGGAAAGCCTCATTAACCAAGGTAATGACGAGAGTAGCTTTTTTTATTGATGTGGTAAGCTAAAGCTAATAATTCCTTTTAAGTAATTTCCTTTCTTTGGAGCTGAAATTTAAATTATTTGCATGAAAAAGCAAGATGTTTTAAAAACTTTTTTGATCTTTAAAACGTTTAGTGGATATACAGTTTTCGCAATATAACCTTTTCATAAGCATATGAACATGCTAATTTTTTAAGTACAAAACTTTTAAGTTTCTTTATTTTTTTCTGCGTTATGCAACGATTTTTCTAGTATTAAAAGTGTAAATTATTAAACATTTTTATGACTTTGAATAATAGATTTTTCAGCAGTTAAACCGTAGAGGATATATGCAAGGAAATGACATCATTTCAGAGATAGAAAATTAAAAAAAAACTGTTTTTAAAAACTGTGGGACAACCACGCAACAAACTGTTATAAAAATTAAGACTTCAATACGAGTTCTCGATAATTTTAGGGAAAAGCCTCCAAAATTTAAGCTTTTGAAAGTTTTTTTTTATAAAATGAAACTTTGTTCCTACTCTTGTCTGCAGATCAAAACTGATCGTTCCCCCCAACGAATTCTCGATTCATATTATTTTGATTTTTAGGATCGATTCAGTATTATCTTATAAATACTGAAAGGCTTCACCGTTTCATACCATTAAATACAAAAAAGAGATAACAATAAACTGGGATTAGAACATGCATTAAGAAACAATAATTCCTTTATCTGTAAACATAAAAGTTGAAAATTTAAGTAATTTATGTAAGAGCTTTTTGCTTCAATTATATTATTCCTGGGTTAATTCAATAATAAGTTACGGAATTGTTGTTTGGGGAGGAGATTACCTAGAAAATAATAATCCAATAGTTAAAATTCAGAACAAGATCATTAAATTTTTAAGCAGTCGTAGACGGTTCCCTTTATTGGATCTCTACAAAAAACTAAATATATTACCACTTCGGCACCTTTTTTTCTTCAAAGCAGTTATTTATTTTTTAAACAAGATAATAGCTCTGATTTACGTAATTTAAATTATAATTTACGTTCAAAACATTTATATCTAGTGCCTAAAGCAAAAAAAGAAATTTTCTATAAAAACTACGTATATTTATCACCTAAATTTTTTAACACTTTACCGTAAATCTAAAATCCGAGAAGTCCCCTTCTAAGTATAAAAAATTATTAAAGATCTACATTTTCACAATGGAAAATATCGAAGATTTTTTTAAAAATGTAATTAAACGCTCATTCGGATCTTTATTTTATGGAAGTAAATCTGAAGCTTGCCCTGTGATATCACTTTCAATTATTTATTTTAATTTTAATTTATATGTATTTTTTTATTTTATTTGTAATCGCATTATAATTTTCTATAGGCTGCCCATATGGGTCTCTGACTCCTGGACAACTCATATATCAAAAAATTTGTATTTATTGTCATTAATATCTTGTTTTTTTCGTGTCTAATTTTGTATGAATTGTTGTTTTTTAAATAAAATGTTCTTCTTCTTCTTCTTAAAAATGATTGAATCAAAAGCTCTTTTAAAAATTTACAAATTTAAACATCAAAACGCTTTTTTAAACAAAGCAGAATTTAACTAAACGAACAGTTTATACGTTTAATTATTCGCTATCCCAAGCAAACACACACACACAAATTTTAGTTTAACTTTAAAAGTTAATTAGTTTTAATTAAAATTTCCATGAGCTTGTTTTCCACGATGAAAGCTTTTCCGTTGCATATGCAACACTTCACTTTCAATGCGATTGCATGTAAAAGGAATGAATACTTTTAAAACTTTATTTAGTATTAAGAGTACAATTGCAAACAATAATTTTAGTGCAATAAAAACAAGTTTAAAAACGTATTTATACAAGGTCTCCAAAAAAGACAAGACATGAAATAAATACGCATTTTCTTTCTCCATCTGGTTCAATTAAGTTGCTCTTAAGTAATTAATTACTTACAAGAAATGCATCTCCTAAGAACACTCAACCTATGATGTAGAGAACCTATATATTAATTCGGAGTATTAAATAGCCATCAACGATTAAAATCTACAATTTCGACCTCGGATAGTATTGGATAGTTTCTTGTTTATAAAAGTCGTTCACATATATATTCCAAGTCTGAGAGATTAAAAAGACGTAGAAAATTCCCTTGGTTTTTGAAATAAAGAAATAAATTTACAATGCCCATTTGGGCACATTTAAAGTGAAACAAATAACTTGACAAGTTAAACGGTGAACCTAAAAATTACATTAAAATTTAAGAAAATTTAACAAAAACCCTTTGTGAATTTTAACTTCACATTCAGTTGACTGAGCTACTGGTTTTCGCAACCAACAATTAGTTTTATTCGTGTGGAACCCGGTGGAAATTGGTTTGGAAAATATTTGTACTTCTCTAATACTTTAATTTTCTCCCTCTATAATTCCCATACTCCAAAAGAAGATGAATGAACGTATAAAGAAAGTTAACATCAATAAAATGACTACAGCAGCATCATACGATGCTAAATAATATCTGTTTACATCTTGTGCTACTTGGGGATGCATTGCATACTTCTAACTCTTAAAGTTGCGTTCCTTAAAACATACTATTTCGAGTAAATCTTTGTTACAAATCTTCACCAAAATTTATTTTTTTCAGTTTTCAAACTCCAACTTGAGTGTATCAAATGTATCAAAACCTCTTACTTGCAGTTAGCACAGCAGTAGAAGAAATACTGATGGTTCATTTCGACAGCCCTTCCCCAAATGATGAGTTGCACCCTTGTAAGCTCGATTTGAAACCTCTCTCCTCTCATTTCCCCACCCCCAGATCCATTCGACTATCTCCAGGGTTCAATCATTGGACCCTATACGAACGAATAAGAAGTCATTCCGGTCAAATGACCCCTTACGACTCAAAAATTAGCTCTCCATTCGACCGCTTCGTTAGACCTCCATGAGAGAATTTCGGATCAACACTCACTTATCAGAAATCTGGACATCACTTCAATCCCCTAATCAGAGATCACTGGGGGATAATACGCCCTAGAATAGAAAAGTGGGGTTTGAACTCCCCTAATGATCATCCGTGCTTATGGTCTTAGGAAGAACACATATTAAACGAATAATCTGTCTTAATGAATGGAACTCAATCCTGCTATTGAACTATCACTAAGGCCTAGCATTTTTTGTACTGATTGGTTAAACTTTGTAGGGTGGAAAATTCCGATTGTGAATTGGTATTATTTCGTAAACCAAAGGATCAGATATATTTGGCCATTTATGTATTAGCAGAAATGTATTACACAAGGCTTCATAAACTTACTTGTTTCTTATAAGATGAAGCAATTTCTGTTAATATTTTCTTTTATCTCGTATATCCCAAATTGTATGAAAGTTAATTAAACCTTACGCTGAGTTAAAATTTCCATCCAAACGCAAACAATTAGGGTCCAAAATTTGAGTGGACATAATTCAAAAATTTGTTCAGCTTGAAGTACCGCACATTAAGACCAATATATTTCCAATATGATTTCTATAACAAGAATACACTAGCCGTAAAAGGGCATTAGCAGGCTTTCTGCTACAAGTTTAAAAGCTCAATAAAAAAAGACTATACTATTATAATTCAACCCGATAGGTGTTAAAAAGGTCAAATAAAAAATTAAAAGGGAGTTATTTTTTTTCATTTTCGTGTAAGTCTACATAACTTAAAGTTTTCTTCACACCCATTGTAGTCAATAAATGCTCATGACAATGGTGTAGTTGAAAAAAGCCAGGGAGGGATATTTTAGGATATTGGAGGGAAATAGGGGGTGGTTTTAAACGTTTTTATGGTAAAAAATAAAAGTATTGAGTTTCTATTTGATAAAAATCCACCCCTTGGCTTGTGTTAAAATGGGCATATTGGTACACAGTATGTTTTCAAATGTTTTTCTATGACAACTTATCATGAAAGGGAATCATTCTACTATCAGCGTCACAGAGTAAAATATATAATTTTTTCATGTATATGAATGTTCTTTAGATAAAGGTAAGGCAGATTTGATTTCCGCAAAGCTTAATATATTACAGAAATGCTATACGTACAAAATAAATTAGTAGATAAACTATGGTTTATTTCCCGGTTGTCAACTTTCTCAAAAATAACAAGAAACATGAAACAGCTGAGCTCCTTAGTCAAATCAGCCGACTCCAATCACTATGTAAATCTACAGACTGAAAACTTCAGGCGTTCCACGAACGAAACACGAATCCTTTGAAATAAATTGTAACAAGTTGAAATCTTAGTGCCATGGTACTTATTGATTGCGCTTTCTTTTCAGATACTTTTACTCATGCAAGAGTTTTTGAAATCTGTAAAAAACATAATTCCAACCTAAGGTATCCTAGTATTGCTATAAAATGTTTAATCGTTTTGTAAAAAAAAGAGCAACATTTTGTCATTATTAAGAGAAATCAGAACAAAATAATACCTTTTAACAGTATGTTAATAATCAAACAAACGTTTAGGGGAAATGAAGCAAACTCTTCCATTAAAAGCTTTTTAGGTTAAAAACCCGTAAATTATTTTGTTAAAATATTTACTTCCTATTGTAAAAATACTTACATTTATGTTCTCAATGAGTTTCTTTTATAATTTTTACAACCAAAAATGTTATCAAGTATATCTTAATATAACATTAAAATTTAACTATGTTCAATTTCATGCCGGGTGTTGACTGTTGAGGTACGAGTACAGTACTGCAAACAAAAAACGACTCAGTCTCCGTATCTCCGGAACGGCTCGTGATAAAAAGACAAATAAGGTATCATTTTTCATGATTTTAAGTATTCTTTTACCAAAAAAATTTTCAAGTTCTTGGGGGGTCATCTTCATATTAAACGAAGCACCAACTTTCGTTTTTCCTATGGAAGACATCAAATATTATAATTTATTCTGAAAGAGAACCCCCCATAACCCCTTAATACGATGTTTCATATCTCTGCGTCCACAAGTAGACCCCCCAAAAATTTTTAAAATTTGAAGCATCCTATGTTAACCTTCCTATTTCAAACTTTCATCGAGCTTCTCTACTAGTACTAGGCCAGGATATTTTTGCTATCAGGAGATAACTTACCGGAATTTTCTAATTTTAAAAAATTTTTGGGGGGTCTACTTGTGGACGCAGAGATATGAAACATCGTATTAAGGGGTTATGGGGGGTTCTCTTTCAGAATAAATTATAATATTTGATGTCTCCCATAGGAAAAACGAAAGTTGGTGCTTCGTTTAATATGAAGATGACCCCCCAAGAACAATTTTTTAGGTAAAAGAATACTTAAAATCATGAAAAATGATACCTTATTTGTCTTTTTATCACGAGCCGTTCCGGAGATACGGAGACTGAGTCATTTTTTGTTTGCAGTACTGTACATTACCCGTTTCTTTATATTTATACCAATCCATGGAAAAGGATCAGTATAAACATTTTAAAATGGTTTTAAATTATTCCACTTGCTATCTCGAAAAGGGAACAGGACTATACCAGATCCAAGGGGGATTCAACCGCTTGCCGAAATATTATAATTATTATTTATGTATTTTTTTCATCTTTACGAAATCTGTAGTGTACACAATAGGCGGTTCACTATGAGTGTCATCCATAGGGTCGAAATTTACAAAAATTGAGTTAAAACACTATTTTTAAGAGTACACTTGATATATTTTCTGGGGGAGAGGACCCTTACAAAACACATATTAATCTACCATTTTGCACCAAATAGCAAACAACTTTATGTAAAATATAAACTGAGATTCTCTTAATAAAAAAATAAACTTCTCGTTATATTAAATACGTTTTTATAATTATGTCATGTACTCCATGATAACCTTGCATAAATTCACGGCCACTTCCATGCATATTGCTGCATTTTATTCTTTTAATATTTCATAACGTATTAAATAACGCGTTTTTTACACACAATATCCTTCTTTAAACTGTTCTGGCTAATATGCAGTAAAAATGTAGCAAGCCCATAAAACCACCATCTTAGATAGGAGCAACCTTTCATGGAAATAGAAGAAGCTCTGTTGGATGTCCATATCCAAACCACTGACCGGAGAGATCGTTGTTTTGATTAATAGTGAGTCGTGTGTGTGCCAAAGGAACTTTGTTGGAGTGGAAAAGTGAAGACTAGAATGAAATAGAAAGAGGACTGGTTGTCCATTCACTGATTGCCTACCATTAGTAAGGCTCAGATTTCTGACTTGACATCAGCGCTCGTCTGGTTGAACACGGCAGTTTCGCAATCATATAGATCCAGAATATGTCCCTATTTTCTTAAAAAGACGGTTTTCGGGTTATTTGGTTATTCATATCAGAATTCTGCGATTTTTTTCTGACATGGAACAAAAAAGGGAATCTTTATTTCACAGACTCCTAATAAGTACCAAAAGAAGAACAGAAACTGCCCCGTTCGTAAACTTAAAGACTTGCAATAAAAAGACAAAAGCTCTTTCTAGTTTTAAAGGCAATAAATTACCCCTATATAGACCTTTTAACTTCCAATTTTTATGATTAATAAAAAGTTGAGCATTTTCTTTCTCTTCGACGGTCTATAACTCCTCTGAAAAATTAAAGGTCCAACTTTTTGAATGAAGAGAGACCAATTTAGGTCCATGAGTTTTTCATAACCTTTAAGGTTATGATGTTAGTAGACGTTCCCACAGTAACTAAGCCAGGAAAATTCATAAAAAGAAATAATTTAAGCAGCATACTAAACAGTTTCAAAATATTTTGGTCTTAAGAATGTTTGGTCCTTTTTATGACACAAAGACCTCTTCCTTAAAAACCTTATGAACTACTGGTCGTTTATCTAAGTTAAGTTAAAAAGACAGAAACCTTTCGAAAGATGATTTCTTCAAACCTGGTTTCCGATCAACTCTATCAGACGTACAAAAGGAAATGAATGGAATGAAAATATTGATATGATATCAGCACAAATGGAGTTCTTGACAGTGAATCAGTCATCATAAAGACATTAATTCAGTCATTGAGTCGTGTCAAACCCATTAATGACGGTCCAAGAGCCAACCCCTCAACACATGACGAAAAGAAGCCAGAGTGGGCACGGCAAGTGAGGAAGGACAGCCTGTTAAAAACCCACACCATGCTCTGAAGGGGCGAAACGTGACATTCGTTAATCCAGACTCACTTTTTGCCGCAGCCCACGTGGAGTCGTGAACCAATTTACAGAGCTTTAATACTTCCGTAAATACCCGATGCTATCGAACAAGCCAACGGTCGCAGGGACATGACGCGTTCAAGACCCAGGGAAAAGATAACCGGACAAGAAAAAGCTTGATAAGCATGATAACTTGCTACTGTAAAAAATGGAAAATAATGATAAAAAAATAAAAAAATAAAGAAAACACATTAAAATGAAAAAATAAACATGAATAAAACATTTTTTTTAAAAATAAGGAAAATAAGAACGAATTATATAAATGAAGGAGAATTAAAGAAAATTTAAAAATGAAGAAATAAGTGAGAAAAGTGTTGAGAAGCAATAAAATCCCTGATCCCTGAAAAAATTTCTTATATTGTTGAAACTATCGTTTTCAAGTAAGATTTTTTTCTCACTTTAGACATTTCAGTTATCATTCTCTGAGTCTCCATCAAAAATTGGTGTGAAGAAACATTTTTCAGAAAGTGTGAAACGAGCTGAACAACAACATCCATGGTGAAAGCACTGGATATGGATATTTAAAATGTTATTTATTATCCATTTTTAGAGTCTTTGAGAAAAATGTGTAAAAAAACTTGTGTTTTTAGATTTTAAAATTATACCTTTAAAAGAATATTTTCATTTTATGTGCAATCAATCTCTACAACCGTGCAATCAATCTCTACAACCATCCATTCATCCAACCAGTCATTTATCAAAAAAGTTTGTAACCAAAATTCAACAAACTAAAAGTAATAAGCAACACACCACATCAGCACCAAATTTTCGTCAAATATTCATGTTTTTAGAAATTTTATCAAAATGTTTTCATTTTTATATATTTCTTTAATTTTAAGCTAACATCTAGCTTTAAGGTAGCAAAATTCGAAAATTTTTTGTTAGTACTGAGCTGCTCTTATTCTTTATGATGTTACTTCTGGGGAAAAACCTTCCTCGAAATAAGATAAAGTTATTTATTAAAATCGGAAAACACTTTTCTCATGAACCCTCAACTAAAGTAATTTACCCCAAACTATCATTACGGAAGTAGAGGCCGATATGGATCTCCTGTATAAATTGGTATGCTCTAACTATTGGTACTAGGAACTATAAGCTTCGGGTTACTTACTCAGATCCCCAAAGCTGTCCTAATATCTATATTCCTCTTGCATAACGACAAATATGGCAAGGTATATGTAATGGTAAGAGCTTAACCGAATATTCGTTATGCGAGGCTTAAGTAAACCTCTCTCCAGCATCATTTCATAAAAGCACTTTTAAGTCTGAGATTAAAATTTAGTTATTTTCTTTGAAATATACACCACTATGCATTGAATCAATTTGTCCAAGCCTTTCACAAAAGCAGATCTTTCATAAGTCTAAAATAAGCCGTTATTGTCTCAAGTATACTTCCTCCCGGAAGCTTGAGTTCTTTTTTTATTAGAATAGGAATGAACGACATGCTGATGTGTTAAATTTTGCCCTATTACTTATCTACAATAGTCAGTAGTAAAATATCAGAAAATTTGTCACCAACTTGTTTTGCAAAAATTGAATTAACCATTCATTAATTAAATTTTAATAATCTTCGATGACATTTTTTTAAAAACACGATTACTTAAAATAAAAATCCTCTTAATTATATAGTACCTTATTATTATAACTTATACTAAACGATAGTACGAAACTAAAACTCCTAATACATACTTATTTATAATTTAAGAGATTTCAATTTAACTCGTTTCTGTATGAAACACATACATACATATCTATATGAAATCACATCTATATAAAGTTTTATTAATCTAATTTATCAGAAAATTTAAATAAAATGAAATTTACAATTATTTCCTTTGTAAATGTCTGTCTCGGAAAAATCATAAGACTAACGTTTCATAGTAAACCCTAACATACATACACATAGTTTAAAAACTAACTTAATAACTGGAGTACTATAAAATATCCGACGTTGAAAACCTTTCCAAACCTTTCGATATTTTAAATATGTGAAACTCAAAGAGGATTTACACAGGAGAAGAAACTCGCCAAAAAGTCTCGAAGAAAAATATTTTTCTTTTATCAATCTTTGCAATCTTCATGGATCCCCTAAAACATTTTGAACCACAGTAAAATTGCATTTGTATAGATTTATAAATAAGTTGCCTGAGTTCCGGTATTCTCTAAAAAGCTAGCTAATTATACCAAAATACGTAGTATAATGTTTATTATTATCAATGAAAAACGTTCCAAAAAAACATAAGTAGATAGTCTATTTACAATTTTTAAAGTAAATTAAAAGCCAGACAATAGGGATCTAGGGAAAATTCAAGTTGTGAAAATAAGGAATTTTTAGAGTAGTTAATATTTAGTTGAAAGGAATCCTTTTCAGGAAGTAAAATGTGTTCCCCAAATGTATTTAAGAAGAAAAGATTGTTTTAATTTCTGTTTATTAACTTTTTATTTTAAACTCAGTATTATTTCTAACGTACACTGTTTTAATACTAAATTGTAAAAGTGAAACTGAAAATCCATGAGAGATAATAAAAGTTTGGGTGATGATTTTGGAAGGACAAAAAATATTGAGAAATTTATACGCCTAGAAAAAGTGCATATCTTTAATGCTTAAACTTAACATTTGTTTACACAAAAAAGCAAGAATTGATTGAGTAAGTTAGGAAATGTTAAGAAACGTAAAATAAAATGAAATATTAGGAAACACAATACTGATAGTTAAGATGCACAAAGCCCATGCTGACTAATATTTTATGAAATCTCAGTTTGTATTATTCTTCTTCCTACGCTTTTAGTATGTTTTTATGCTTAAGGTTGAAAGTCTAATTTGTTTAAGTCACATAAAAAATAGGTCAAAACCACTCCCAGCTAGCTGTCTTATTTTCTCTTCACATCAATTCACCTAACTTGTTCTCAGTTATATTTTCTTATAGAAGTTTAGATTAGAGAAGTTAAGAATTTTCTTAACTTTAAAAGTTTCTTGAAAAGAATTTGATTTATGATTTTTTTTGAAAATTATTCACCTGTTTATTTGTGTTAAACTTACCTAAAATATTTTGTAACGTATTTATTTAACAATATAAAAATTAAATGTAAATAATTCCTTAGAGTCAAAGGAGATTTTTAGTAAATATCTCACGTTTCAATCTTAATTCGACACCTTCGTTTTAAGAGTGTACAGTACATACTCAAGGGACACTAGATTAATTTAATTTAAATGTTAATTTGTAAAGCTTTTATCTGTATAAAATCCAGAAAACCTACAAATTCGAAAAATATTTTACACTGTTGGTATTGATTTCAAAGGTTCTGTCCTTCCTATGGCAAAACACCCTTTGCATTCGCAGCAAGTTTGAAACAAACTTACAGCAAACAAGCAACTAACTTGCCCCAAGCCCATCAGTAAAAAGCACTTCTATCAAACTCCTAGCCTAAATCCAAACATCGTACGGCCAAGAAACGAAAATTGAAGGAATGACAGTGTGAATATTTTGCATAGCTCAATCAACGACACCCAAATCCAATTGCAGAAAAGAATCCTCTGGCCCTCATCGGAGACTTTTGATCAATAATACTGAAGAATAGGTAGGATTGAATCCGCTTTTGAGAAAAGAGGGCTCATTATTTTCAACGGTGTCAACGCATTCTCAACACGAAGCTTCAAAAGAGAGGCCTCTCCAATCCCTTGGGAGATGTTTCTCTCCGATATATCGCGCTCTCCACCTTATCTATAGCCGATATTATATTCGTTTTATGATCAAGGGTAAGGGAATTTTAGGGTGAGAAATAATTTGCTTCTTTCAAAATATTTTCTTTGTGATACTTTTACGTTAAAACTGCACAGGGTGTTCCTCTTCTAAAAATGGAGGGTTGCATACTCATTTGCATACATTTTAAGAAAGATTTTAAATATACAGCAGTAAGTTATTATATATGTGAGGTGTTTTCGAGTTACAGTGTTGTTAAGGTAAAAAAGAAAGACCTTGTAGATTTATATTACCCTGAGTTCTTGAAAATTGATTAAAAAAGTTATTTAACCACACAAAAATCTCACTTCCAGAGTGGGTATTTTAGGTGGACTGAAACACAAAAATCTATATAAATTAATCAAAGTTTTCCCACATTAAAATATTTTTTATGACTAGTTTTAAAGTAAGGGATCTTTAAATAATCGACTTCTTACATTTATGAGTGAAGGAAATCCTTTATAAATGCTATCTTCTATCCTCAAATTTGACAGTCACACATATTTCTATAACACACCCTTTAAAATGTACTGTTATCGTAAAGTACAATTATTTTTTTCATTTAAAACAATTAAGTATTCTTACACGCCAGGGTTGGCTGTTGGCATAGTTCAAACCCAATGGGTTTTTTTCATAAGAAATTTTTTTTGTTTTGTTTTTTTCCACAAAACTGCAGAATTTTTTTAGAAAAACTTTTGGGTTTAAAGTAATTTATTTATTAAAATATTGTCTTTTGAACAAAATATATTGAATGCTTTTTTAATTCACTAAAATACCATGTTCTTTCAATACACAATAAAATTATTTTAGCTTGATTAATCCAAGAACCATCGGGTATTTTTATGCACTTTAAATGCTCTAAAAAGACGCCTGTTTTATTAATTCATTAAGCACCGAATATTTAAATATGCATTTTAAAAATCATTTGGTTTTTATGCTTTGAAAAGAAACTATGGTTTTTGTATAAAAAAACTGTGTGCTTTTTTTTAATTCATTAAGTACAAGATATCTGAAAGCACCATAAAAACCCATTGTTTTTTTAATCCATTAAGCATCTGATATTTAAATTTATTTATTTATTTTATATAAACTTATAAAAACTATTTGGTTTTTATACTTTGATAAAAAAAAACTCTTGAGTTTTCTATGAAAAAAACCAGTATGGTGTTTAAACTTATGAAGAACAAGATATTTAAATGCACGATAAAAACAAGTTGTTTTTTTAACTCATTAAGCACCGGATATTTAAATATGCATTATAAAAATCATTTGGTTTTTATGGGTTTTTTTTATAAAAAAAACTTTTATGATATTTTTTAATTCATTAAAAACAAGATATTTAAATGCACCAAAAAACAATTGGTTTCGTACATCATTAAGCACAGGATATTTAAATTTGCACTAAGAAAACCATTTAGTTTTTATCTTTTGAAAAGAAATTCTTGGGTGTTTTATAAAAAACCCATAAGGTTTTTAATTCATTAAGAACAAGATATTTGGCAGCACCATAAAAACCATTTGGTTTTTATGCTTTGAAAAATATGAAAAATTTTATTTTAAATATGAACACCAAATGGGTTTTTAAATAAAACTTATTATTTTTTTAATCATACTATAAACACAAACAATTGGTTTTTTAATGCAGCAAAAAAACCATGATATTTTACATATAATTTTAACTTATTTAAAAATTAATTTTCACTTTAATAAATTAATTAAGTCACTTTTTTATAGCTGTATTTGTTAACAATTTATTCAATGCATTCATAATGGAAAACAGTCATAAATAGTTATATTTATCAGGTAGGAAAAAATTGTTTAAAAAACCGATTTCAAACCGAGAAACCCCCGTTTTTTTATTGTTTTATTTTGAAAAAAAAAACCTTGTTTTTTCCAACCCTGTCACACGCACATCCTTAATAATTTAAACCTATAATCATTTGAAATCAAAGGTGTGGTGTAGTTAATAAATTTTTATCCCACATATTTTTATGATATTTTGAAATTATAAACGTAGTTGTGGTTATAAAACTAAGTAATGGGTGAAGAACCGTTTTTTAGTTGAACAATTTCTGACAGATTATTTTCTCTAGGATAAAGAATCGATTAGGAACTTGGCTCAATAGATCCAAGTAATTTTTCGATAAAATAAGCGTAACATGAAGCAAAGATTATATACCTTATTCCCTTTTTAAAGCCAAATCCTAAATTACTTTTCCTTGATTGGAATCCATTTCAGAACCAATTCGTATAGTCATATGATCACATTAGTTCTATCATCTTACATTACATTCATTTAATAGCTTTTCTGATATCATGGATTACAGAATAGGAACAATTACAAAATATATCAAATAAAAGCCCCATGGGGCTATCAATGAAGGATAAATTTAACTTTAAAAAATATATGTTAGTCTTGTGTTTACTTAAACCTATTAAGGGAATATTTTTGAACTTTCATTTTGGTTAAAGTGTTTGTTTATTTTTTGTTTTAAGTTTTTTTTACCTATTGCCTTAAAAGACAACCAAAAATTTATTTTGTAAGATTCAATTACCATGAAAGTGGATTCTTTTATTTTACTTTTTTCTTGCATTTATCGAAATAGGAACCACTTTTAAGTTTTCTTTCAAATGAGAATTAATAGGAGGAAAAAGTTAGAGGTTAATAAGATAAAACTTCCCAAACTCAAAATCAAGTTATATCATTGTAACAATTATATGCATTTAAAGAAAAATTATCTCTAAAATGTGATAATTTGATATGAACTTCATGGTACATTATATGCAGTATACCCAAGAACATCCCCTAGATAATATTAGATATTTATTATGGCCCTACTTTCCCATCAACACCCGCATCTGTAAATAGGTTATTGCATTTAATGCAGTAATAAATCAAAATAATGTATAAGGGAAACACACATACAGTATTAAAGAAATGGCACTCTCTTTAGCAGTATCTCATTAGAGCTTTTAATTTCATTGTTATGGAAGATATAGTTTCAGTTAATATTTAATCCATCCGACTTAGTCCTGTTCACTCCTAAAACGACAGTTTCAAAACCGAGTAAAAATTACTCAAATCTGAGTATGTCACATAAGGTAAATGTGGGTATAGTGGACACTGTACCAAGAGAGGCCACATAGCTGATTAATTTTAAATAGAACGAGTTAGAAGCACCAAACAGTGTCAAAATTAATAGGCATAGTAGATTGTACAATCAGGTAAGCTGGTAAACTACCGCCGATACCACAGATCAGCATGGGAAGGATATTTAAATATTTGAAAATAACAACATCCACCGATTGACTTTTAAGTTTATATTAAGATAAAGAAGAGTGTATAAAATGATAATGAATAAAAATGTTTAAAAGATATTGACTTTACGAGGATTTATGGGTTGGCCACTTTACCAACACATTATCTTAGATTTTCCAATAGTGGTCACTGCAATGGCTTCTAATAGAACTATAATTAATCTTTAATTTGAATCAGTTTTTCTTCATAAACTGTTGAACGTGCTTTAAAATGAGTGTTGTATTAATTTGGTTTCATTCTGGCTTCGGGAACCAAGGTTTCTAAAACATTTAATTACATGCTAAATTCCTCTCAAATCAGCTACAGCGTAGGCTTTGGGCTGAAAACTATCAAGTCTTTTTTTAAATAAAGTTAATTTGATTCGATATAAAATACTTTTCGTTACCCCTCAATTTCATGCATAAACCCCTCGTATAAGCAGAAAAAGAGAGGTGTCCACCATAGATGCAAGAGGTGTCCACCATAGAAACAGCTACATCTATATGTGGCCACTATAGATTAGGGTGGGTCATTTTCCTATGGCGAAAAAAAAAATTTACAAATTCTATCGGGCACAGCAAGAAAAGGGTGCCAAATGGTCTCAAACTAATATGTGTAAAATATTATTCCATAATAATAACTCTTTTTGCCTCCGGATTGGCCTCAAATAGAACACAAATATGTAATTTTTCATATTTTTTAAAAATTATAGAAATTAAATTTTTTTGTCGATAACTTTTTAAAGCTCACAAATAAGGGTCTTTAAAAGCAATTTTAATCACATTAGTCACCTTTATGCATTATCAATACAAAAAAAACTGCCAAATTGGCAATATAATATGCTCTCATATTAACAATAGCCGTAGAAGGAGGCTCTTTTTTGCCAACAAACAGTGGATTGTCAGTGGTGCATATTTTAAATATTGGTTGTTCAGATACATTTTCCCTCAAGTTTGGTCAGTACAAAACGGTATTTTTAATTTTTAAGAGTAGAAATAGTTATATTTTTCATAAATATGCCGCGCTTTCAAAATTCAGTGGACAGTTATTTCATTGGCTGGTCTTGGGATCCAAAAATGATCGCAAAAATTTGTTGAAAGAATTTTCGAATGAACAGTTCGTTCATTAGGCAATATATAAGTTGTGATTCGCCTCAGTCATGATTTACCTATTTTTTTGCCATAACAATAGGCTGAAACCAAGGCCCATGAAATTTTACTTCTTTGGAGGGAGGATTGACACAAAATAGCTCCTTAGCATTCCCTTATGCGTTCATAAAAGTTAAAATATAGCAAATTTAACTGTTTAAGATAATTACAAGCAAGTTTTGAAAAGTAATGTAGCTTATTTAAAAACTTAGGGGATAATACTGAGCTTTATGCTGAAAACGGGGATCTACCGCTCTTCATAAGAAAATGTTTCAAAATTTGACTCTTAAAATGTGGTTTTAATTTATTTTTAGACATTAGGAACTCATATGGGGACACTTGGGATGAACTATTCCTAATATGCCAATGAAATTTCAAGGAAAACCCCAACTTTTAAACTATTATCCAAATGTTTTCCTGGGGTTGAAACCTATAACCCCAAAAAGGTACCCACCTACTGACATATCCACTTTTATTAAAAATTTAATGTCTTGAACATCTTACTCAACCGCCATTATAGTTTCGCACATTTTTATGATTACAGCAAGAAATTTTTAATTGCCATGTCTAACCATTGAGATATTTGAAAATATGTTGCATTACAACTCAAGTATTTCAACTCTGGTTTCATTTATAATTATTTTATAGTCTTCAATGATGACTTTTATACCATTGTGCACATTCACATTCATGACGGATTCGTGAAATAGAGGTAAAAGCTTGATTTTCGTTTGCCCATTTTTACATGAAATTACTATATTAATCGAAACTTTGAGGCCAATCCGGAGGCAAAAAGAGTTATTATTATCGAATAATATTTTACACATGTCAGTTTGAGACCATTTGGCACCCTTTTGTCGCTGTGCCCCTGGGAAAATGTGAAAAAAATTTTTTTGACCCACCCTACTATAGATGCAATTTGGAAGACTTTGTAAAAATTAATTAAAAATACTTTACCCAATCTAATTAAAATTTTTAATGGTAAAATCAAAAGAAGATCCAATTAACCTAAAAATAGGATGGATGATAACCGTTTCCAAGCAAATAGGTTGGTATTTATTATCCACTATACCCACATTTATCTTACTCAACCTGGCTCCAAGTCCAAATTTACTCAAATTTGAAAGCATGCATGTACAGTTGGGGAAATAAAAAACGACTCAGTTGCGATTTCTGGCGAACCACTTGGGTTAGGAAGACAAATGAGGTGTCATTTTTCATTGTTTAAAGTAATCTTCAACCAAAAAAAATTTCGAGTCCTTAGGAGGTCGTCTTCATATTAAACGAAACACTAACTTTTTTCTCAATGGGGACCCCCAATTATTATGAGATTTTCTGAAAGGCCATCCCTCAAAACCCTTAAATACCCAGTTTCATCCAGATTGATTCACAATTAAAAAAATTTATTATTTTTTTTTACTTTTAATTGTGAATCAATCTGTATGAAACTGGGTATTTAAGGGTTTTGAGGGATGGCCTTTCAGAAAATCTCATAATAATTGGGGGTCCCCATTGAAAAAAGTTAGTGTTTCGTTTAATATGAAGACGACCCCCTAAGGATTCGAAAATTTTTTTGGTTGAAGATTACTTTAAACAATGAAAAATGACACCTCATTTGTCTTCCTAACCCAAGTGGTTCGCCAGAAATCGCAACTGAGTCGTTTTTTATTTCCCCAACTGTACTCATTTATGAAAACATAGGTACACAGAAATTAAACACCATGATCTTATTTTTTAATGTCGAGTGTCGTTAATGACGTGGCACGTTGATTTGTAAGCTGGGTGTAAAATCACACAGTTGTGTTACTAACAAACCAAAACCTTAGACATCCCTTAATTTCCAATAATTCGAAAAATAAATTTAAAATAACTGTAATTTAAGTGGTGACTATTTAATTGTTTGAAACTGAGTACGTCTGGTGTTTCAAAATTAACAGCATTGGGTCTTCATACTTGAAACAAAAAGTTTCATTCCAAGATGAAAACATAAATTTACTCAAATTTGAAACAGTCATTTCTCTTCAGTGTTGTTAAGTACTTTTATTAATTAAAAGAGAGCACTGGAATTAGTTACTAGCTTCCCATCTTACTTTGAGTCATGCTTCTAAAATCTAAATAACTCATCACTAAACGATCTATTTCAAAAATACAAATCAATGAGTTTTTATGATGCAAAATCTGACCATGAGTGAATAACCACTCATCCGTAGATGACCACTAGATATTTTAGTTATTCTCTTGTTGCTTTTGTATAGGGCCACTAGCTTCCAAAGGAAATATATTGAGGAATTGGATGACATTTTATGGGAGTACATACAACTGAATGTTTGAAGGTATGAAAATAGGTATGGAATAGGAATTGCATAATAGGTATAAACTTTTCAGAAAGGTGATTGACCATCATGATTGTAAATAACCATGTCAAATATGCAATAAATTAGTTAATATTTTCAGGTTTAATATGACTGAAAACTCACAATATCTTCGCAAAAATTCTCGTTTTTGTTTTTGAACCAAGCCAAAGTAAGTTTAATAAAAACTAAGATAATCTTAAAATAAAAATAAATCTTTTAATATTGATAGCAAAAATGGTTCGAAAGTTGGGTACTTTATAGAAAATTTATAAACACAACTAACACTACATTGGACAACCCAATATTTAGGAAAATAATCTTTTAAAAGTTTACAAATATTTTTGGCAACAGTATTAAGTTAGCGAATTCACAATATCTTGTAACTATTTCATTTTAGTTTCTACATTACGTTTCCATTATAGTTTCCGGATTTAATTCTCGAAAACTTTCTTCTTGCCGCTCTGTACTCCTCAAAGGGCATTTTTTTCCGGACCATGTCTAGTGTGAAATGGAATCACTCATCGTATAAATTAGAAACAAGAAATTAGCAGACAGATGAAATTTTTTATCGTCGCAGGTCACGTGATTCACAACTTCTTTCCTGTGGCCACTACTCTCCCACAGATTAGGACAAAGAATCCTATCAGCTATAATTACTTAGGTCTTAAAGTACGTTATTTCGAATATTTCATACTTGAAACTCAGCTCTTCAAAATACTGTTATCAGTTTAACATGTATTTAAGCACTCTACTATTTAGCAATTGATTCGACTACAGGTTTTTTTAAAGTTGAGGCAAAGAATAGCTAGTTCTTCAGTAATAAAAGAAACTTGGATATTATTGAATTCTTTAGAAAATTAAAAGCATTATTTTTAAACATTCAGAAATATTTTCAAGAAACTAAATTAAATTTGCTTACTAAAATTATAGTTTCACGTTATTTCAATAAACATTTAACAAAAAGCATGTATTTTATAGGGTATTATTAACATTATTCTTTTAGAGGTGTAAACTTTTAGTGGTGTAAATAATTTTACCTCTACTCCTAGATAAAGCTCTGGTTATTATTCTACAGCAATTAACTCCAGTCAAAGTGTAAGAAATTCAAATACTTAAGTGGTTATTTATTTTCCATCCACTTAGCTTTGTATTCACTTCATTAACGTCTGCATAAAATTCTCAGCGATGAAGCCTGATACTGAAAAGAAGCTTTAGAAATAACCACAGGAAGCAAATGAAAAAATATTCTCTGAAAGCCCAATTTTCATTTAAATACGTACTTCCAGTAACTTTTTTTAACTTGATAAAAATCTTTCTAAACGTTTTATTAACACATAACAAGGGGACAACTACCAATTACATGTGATGTTTTTATATCACTGAAACAGATGTATTTAATAAAATAATTATTAGTAGCCAAAATTTATTACTTCATTATTTTCAGTCGTTTATAACACATCTATTTTAATTAAAATAAAATTACAAATTTCAAAAAAAAATTCCAGATTTGTCTATTTTTAAACGCTTTTATTAGACTTGCCGCGTGGGTAACAATGGTCGAGTTTCGCGAGTGGAATTTTACAACTAGATTTTCAGGCACTTCCTGTTATGCCATGCCTGGGCCCCAAAACTTTATGTAATAATCCTCATGACACTCCATTACCCAATTATTATCTAGTCAATAACCACAGGATTAGTATTTTTAATTATCAGAAAAACTGGAATTTGAGATCTTTCCAAAAGGGATATGCCCCCAAAATTTAGTACAATCAGACAAAGCTTTATGATATTCAAAAGTCAACTCGAAATTTTTTGTTTATATAGATTACACTGTTCTACAAATTTGACCTTCAAAATTTTTTCCTTGATGAAAATAGTCAATTCTTATAGATTTTGGGTCGCTGAATACGAAAATCACCATTAAAATTCTCAATTGACTCAGGATTTTCGGGGAACAGCCCCTCCCCCTTTTTACGTTTTTCGAGGACCTTATAACTTTAACCTCGATTTTCAGGGTCAAAAAGCATTATTTTAGTCTTCAAATTGCTCCCCAGTTAACAAGAAATGTTCAAATTAATAAAATATGATAAATTTATAACAAATGGATAGGGTTAAGGGGTAATTACCCCCCTAAAAATACAAAAAATAGCTGAAAATTATAGAGGTTTCTATACGCTATTTTTTCCTCTTATTTTTTACGCAAATCCCGTTTGAAGGGTCCTAACCCTTCCCCAAGGACCCAAATTTGTTGAAAATATGCAGCAATAATTTTTACTAAAAGCGGTTGAGGTGTTAGCCTCCCAGAAGTCCCCGCGGAAGAGTTCGGAAGACTTCCAGAATCGCGAAGGCGCTCGCGAGTTCAGGAATTAATATCGATGATTTTGAAAAGATTACAAATGATGTTTTTCTTATATTTTGGGTGCATCCTAAGTAGAAACTCTTCAGTTCTTTAAAAACTGACCTGTTTTCGGGAGTGAGGATTCCATGTTTCAAGATGTTAACAGATGCACGGCTGGGGATAACAATTAGGGGGCATCCCCTAAAAAGCTGAGGGTGATGGAGGAAAATGGGTGTCATATTTGAATTCAGCAGATCATTTTACACAAGAATCAGCTGAAATTCAGTAAGTGGCTTCAAATTTTTTTTGTACAGCACAGTTAAACTCTAAGTGCGGCATTGAACCCTTCCGGGTGCTCTGGGGGCGCTCTCACCTCAACCGCTTTTAGCAAAAATCATTGCTGCATATTGCCATCAAATTTGGGTCCTTGGGGAAGGGTTAGGACCCTTCAAACGGGAATTGCGTAAAAAATAGGAGGAAAAAATAGCGTATAAAAACCTCTATAAATTTTAGCTAATTTTTTGCATTCTTAGGGGGTTAACTACCCCTTAAACCTATCCATTTGTTATAAATTTATCATATTTTATTAATTTGAACATTTCTTGTTAACTAGGGAGCAATTTGAAGACTAAAATAATGCTTTTTGACCCTGAAAATCGAGTTCAAAGTTATAAAGTCGTTAAAAAACGTGAAAAGGGGGAGGGGCTGTTCCCCGAAAATCCTGAGTCAATTGAGAATTTTAATGGTGATTTTCGTATTCAGCGACCCAAAATCTATAAGAAATGACTATTTTCATAAAGGAAATTTTTTCAGTGTAGAACAGTGTTATTATTGAAAAGACTGTTTCTTACTTTTGTACGAGACTGGTTTTTAGATTAGAGAGCATTTACGAAGATGTCACGTGGGTGACGGCTATCGCGTTTTTTTTACTCTGAAGCTTGTACATTAGGGTGTATCGAAAAAAACTTTTTTTCGATTTTGATGACGTAATAGCGCGGAAAAGTTGTCTAAGGTGCCAGAGAGTACCTGTGAATTTTTTCAGAATTTTTGGATAATTTCTTAATGTGCCACATTGGCCCTGAAGTTCCCCATGTTAATCCAATGGGGCACGCCGCCAAAAAGACCGAAAATCGGTTTTTCGCCCCTCATTTCTACCCTAATCACACGACGAATGTCTCGTCTCGAGTTATGGACTCTATATGATCTAGGCCAGGGGTTCTCAAACTTTTTAACATCGCGACCCACTTTTGAGAAACAAAATCTAACGCGACCCACCGACTTCAGTTAATTATAATTAACTGAACTGAGATAATTATCTCATGCCCCCCTCACAGAATTTTAACTTCTCTGACTGGTGGTATCAACCAACTATTTACTTACAACAATAAATTATTGCATACACGTATTAGAAGAGAAATTAACTTTTTAGGGAAATTAAAAGTTAAAATATGAATTTGAGCGTATGAAATAGTTTAATTTTGGGCTAACAATGATCCCTTCAATAAAAAGGGGGTCTGGGGGCCTTCCCCCAGAGAAAATTTTAAAATATGACATTTAAAAACAGGGTTTTAACTTGTTTTTTTAGCAATATGGGATAAACTGAAGTAGCATCATTTCTTAAGAAAATTCTTAAAATTTGCATTGCTCCCCCCTGTGTGAATGGGGAGAAACACTGATTTTTTTTTCAAATCTTATTTGAATAACCGATTTGATTTGCATTATAGGCACATTAAAGGGACACACATAGTACGTATTTACATTTATTGCCTTTTCCGTTCAACACCAAGTAGGGTAATTTTTCCTTTAAATTTTTATTCTTTTTACTATATGGGAATTTGATGAATTTCAAAATTCAAATAATAGTTTTTATAATTCAAAAGTCAACAACACGTTTGTAAAAATTATAAAAAGATACTTCATATTCAGAAAAATTAAAAATCTTCTCGCGACCCACCAAAAACTTACTGGCGACCCACCAGTGGGTCGCGACCCACAGTTTGAGAAACTCTGATCTAGGCTATTCGACAAAACTTGAATAATAGCCTAAATATCTATATTACGTTTTTTTGTATGCTCAAATTTCGTCGAAAATCGTGTATTTCCTCGTTCAAATTAGAGCCCACTGTTAACGTAATATAGATATTTAGGTCGTTATTCAAGTTTTTTCGGATAGAATACATCATATAGAGTCCATAACTGGAGACGAGACATTCGTCGTGTGATTAGGGTAGAAATGAGGGGCGAAAAACCGATTTTCGGCCTTTTTGGCGGCGCGCCCCATTGGATTAACATGGGGAACTTCAGGGCCAATGTGGCACATTAAGAAATTATCCAAAAATTCTGAAAAAATTCACAGGTACTCTCTGGCACCTTAGACAACTTTTCCGCGCTATTACGTCATCAAAATCGAAAAAAAGTTTTTTTCGATACACCCTATTGTACATTAGGGTGTATCGAAAAAAACTTTTTTTTCGATTTTGATGACGTAATAGTGCGGGAAAGTTATCTAAGGTGCCAGAGAGTACCTGTGAATTTTTTCAGAATTTTTGGATAATTTCTTAAGGTGCCACATTGGCCCTGAAGTTCCCCATGTTAATCCAATGGGGCGCGCCGCCAAAAAGGCCGAAAATCGGTTTTTCGCCCCTCATTTCTACCCTAATCACACGACGAATGTCTCGTCTCGAGTTATGGACTCTATATGATCTAGGCTATCCGACAAAACTTGAATAATAGCCTAAATATCTATATTACGTTTTTTTGTATGCTCAAATTTCGTCGAAAATCGCGTATTTCCTCGTTCAAATCAGAGCCCACAATCAACATAATATAGAGATTTAAGTTATTATTCAAGTTTTTTCGGATAGCCTAGATCATATAGAGTCCATAACTCGAGACGAGACATTCGTCGTGTGATTAGGGTAGAAATGAGGGGCGAAAAACCGATTTTCGGCCTTTTTGGCGGCGCACCTTATTGGATTAACATGGGGAACTTCAGGGCCAATGTGGCACCTTAAGAAATTATCCAAAAATTCTGAAAAAATTCACAGGTACTCCCTGGCACCTTAGACAACTTTTCCGCACTATTACGTCATCAAAATCGAAAAAAGTTTTTTTCGATACACCCTATTGTACATACGTAAAATAAATTTAATTCTGTTAATTTTTACAGAACCTTTGTCATTGAATCAAAATCCACAGCAGTCTCCCAGTAAATGGAAAAAAGGAACCGACAATTATGTGCAGTGCAACAGAATTTACCGTTTATCTCGTGGGTGATGAAGAGTGAGCGTGTGAACGATGTCAACAGCTTACGCACGCGCGATGTCCCGAGCCATTTTTATTGTTAATTGTTTACTTAAGAATGGTCGAAAAATAAATGTAAATTCTATGGTTAAAACGTGATTTTCATTGACATCTCCTCTTCATTGGCAAGATTTAATCAGATTTTGAAACACCTCCCCCTTTTAAATCTCACTTAATTTCGGGATGTCCCCTAATCAGCTCAAAAAGGGCTCGAGGACTGTGTTCAGCCTGTTTTGTTTGCAAGTGTTTTTATGATTCACAAGTTAATTACAAATGTAATATAATGTTGATTTGGGCTCTAAATTCATTTTGGAAGCTTAAATGTTGCATGTTTAGAGAAATTTCTTTAAGACATTCTCTTCATTCCAAACTATTACTCCCAAAACTGTTGATAGTTCAAAAAAAGTATATAATTTTTTTATAATTAGAATGAGTCAAGTAACAAAAAAGTATGTTGTAACAATACGAATTTGAGATAATAGAAAAAATCACAGCTGCCTATTTTCCTTAAATTTGGGTTCTTGGGGAAGGGTTAAAAAACCTTATAAAGAGGAATTGCGTAAAAAATAGCTTAAAATAACCTCTACAATTTTTAATGTTTTTTTCATTTTAGGGGGTAATTACCCCTTAACCTATTCATTTACTGCAAATTTTCATATTTTAGAAACTTTAACCTTTCTTGTCCTCTCGGGTGGAATTAAAAGACAAAATTAATTGTTTTTGACCCTAAAAATCGAATTCAGTCATTTATCTTGCTTTTTATGCACATTTTGGGGATACCCTGTATCTTAAAAAGTTGACGTGACAGACAAAAACTACAGTTACTTTTGGATACAGGGGCTAAGTGATTCAAAAACAAGTCACAGTTCTAAGACAACAAAATTGCTGTTCCTCAGTGTAATTGTTGTAACTCAGGGGTAATTGGGAACTGAATTCCAAACTTCTTTTTATTAACTTTTTATGAATATTGGATCCATTTTGTTTAAAAGAAATTAATTTACATCTTTGAAAAAAAGTTTAACTTCTTTGAAGATTTTAATTTATAAATATTTAATTTATTACATACTTTGTTTCATTCACATAATATCCATTTACAAGAGAATTTATGCTGTGTTTAGAATTACCATAAGTGGATTGTGGAAGATTTCATGAATGAGCTAGTCCTTTTTAATCAATTTTAAAGTGTATTGCAGATTATTTTTCAAATGGCCAAATTTATAATAAGCAATGGAGTCCTTAGGAAAATATTGATTGTTGTAGTGATCCAGGATGCCCCAAAATTACTTATACATAGTCGATAATGTGGCATCAGCTGTCAAATATATTCTAACTCAAAAATTGCCCCACACCGCAGCTGCTAAGTTTGGAGTCCCTAAAACTGGTTTTTTTCCCAACGCATCAAATGGAGAACATAGATTGTGGTAATGGGGAACAGGGTAATAGAAATCTCAAAGTGTAGGGGTGTAATGCATTGAAAATCTTTGTTACTGAAGGTTTGGATTCGTTTTAATAGACTCAGGGCAAAAATTTAGCCATTCTCAATTACCCCCTACCTATGAAAGAATTGGGAATCCATGGGGTGATGTGAACGGGAAACCATCCAATTGTGAACAGGAAAAAACTGAGCATTTAAAAAACTTAATTTTTATCTTTGAAACGTTAGGAAGTTCAATGAGATCTGGATCAACAAGTGTATGCAGAAAAAAAAGTTTTAAATACTTTTACTAATGAAAAGTTAAAGTAGCTCATTTTGTTCCCAATTACCCCACCTAGCCCTACAGAGCCAAAAAAGCGTTGGAAGCGGATATATCTACACCGATCTTTACTGAAAAGACATACGAATTATGGCAAAACAAATTAATTTATTTTTCTGGTTCGTCATGAAGAAAGAAAATATTTAAGATTTAACTTTAACCCTCTAATATTCACTACAAGAAATAACTATATTTTTTTGCCTTATTCATGTATAATTTGGAGTCAAATAAACACAAATACAAAACAAATTGGGGTTTATGAATTTTTATTTTGAAATTTTTTAAAAATTTTGAAACTGGAGACTGAATCTAAACTTTATAAATTATTGAACCTAAAGGTGCAATTATTGTTGCAATAACTTAAAAACATGCTGAAAATTGCTCCTTCATGCTGAAAATTAAAACTAAATTTATGGTAGCATATTATTTGCTACCATGGGCAGTAGAGGGTTAAAGACTAAACTTAGATCGATAATTTAAATTTGGAAAGTTCGTTTCCAATCGGTGTTAATTGTCCTTTGAAAAAAATTACTTTTTTACCCATTGACTAACGTAATTGTGTTAGACACTTCACTTATATACAAGCAGGGGCGGATACAGAGGGTATAAATGTTCAAATATTATCTCAAATTTATTGCAAAATATCGTTTATAAATTCTGGTGCCATGGTACCCCCAGGAATCAAACCTAGATCAATAGCTTTCAACAAGCTGAATAATTTCTTTAAAGTTAAAATAACATTGTATCATTCCTTTAGTTTTGTATGGAGAAGTAATAAGAGAAACACACACACACATGGCATTTAAAAGATTAAATTAAAATGCTAAAAGTGAATTATCATAATCTCCAGAAAGATTAATATATTTGGTTTTTAACTTTTAATGACTATATATGAAATTTTGAGTTGTTCTCATACCTAATACGATATTTTTGTTTCAAAGCTAACATTTGTCACATTTTAAGCAAAAACACAAAAAGTTAAAAAAAAATTACCTTTATATCACAAAGTCTTTCCTTAAATTCCTTTTCTTTAAACTGTGTAATATTCCAATATATTTCAGACTAGTTATCTCATGACTCTCAAAAAAGTGTAGGGGAACTCGGGTTATTAAAAGTTCATCCAGATACTTTTATAATTATCTTATAATAACAGAATAAAATCAATACAGAAGCGTGCAAACATTTTCTAATATTGCCTAACCATAAGCTTTAAAGAATTTTTGTGTATGGCATTCAAGGTCTCTCCGAAAAAACTACTTTCCCTATTTCAAAAATCAAAATAGCCAATTAAAAGCCCAGACATCGCAAAACATTTTGAAGCATGCTAATTACAAAGATTTCTTTTGATGCATCCAAAACAAATTAGTAAAACCCCAAGAAAGTCTGTCTTCGAACTTCTCGAACAAAGCATTAGAAATTGATTGCGCTAATAAGAGCACGTTTCGCCGCAACCATGCAGCGGAACTGTTTGCTCCAATTCGGGAGCCTTATTAAAATCCTTATCGCGGCAGCTTCCACACTAAAATACTCGAGTGTCTATGAGGTTCGTTGTTCTCCAAATTCGCACGCTTCCTTTAGCTTCACCGCTGCAAACCGACTGAATGTCCAAAGCCCACTCTAGCAGCTTTTCTATACTATTTGTTTCCTCTTTTACCTTTGCTTAAAATCAATAAACTAAATTTCTCTGATATTAATGAAATAATATCTGTACTGCATTCACATATCGGACCATTATAAAATTTGACGTGAAAGGGAACTCTAACTTGGGATCAAATTCAAGATTATAACACTCTTATACATTATACAATGTCTAACTTATTCTAAAAAAATATTACCAACAGATTTTTTTAAATATAATTATTTGGTTACAAAACGAACTAAACAGTTAACTAACAAAGCATAATATTTTTTAGCAGCCTTGAACTACTTCCAAAAGACTACTTTCACACTAATATAACTCATACAATCACAAGCATTTAACCTGTTTTAAGAAAGATCCCTTTATCATTAAAATTAATGTCAGTTTTTAATTTAAATTCATAGAGGAAAAATTTTTAGTAGGGGAGAGTCAGACAAAACCAGGTGCTTTATTCATAGAAATGAAGTGATATCTAGCGAACACTGCTAGAACTATTTCCAGGCATGAACCCTGACAACTTCCAGTAAACAAAAGTTAAATAAACCAACCCATTTTGCAGAGTTTTAAGTTTCATCAGAAAATTTCACAATTTTAGGGTCTGCAATATTACGCCACCAATCTTAAATACCTATGGATTAACTATCGGTATGTACAGCGTACGATACCTGATTATTTATTTGTTATTTTAAATTTTTATTGGTGCCTAAGGGTTGTTTTATTAACGCTAGATAAAATTTCTTGATAAAGGCACGATCGGACAAAACCAGGATGTGGGTAAATTCGGATAAAGCTTGTATCTTTTGCTTTTATATTAACATTCTAAATCTAGGGAGATTTGGATACAGTGCTTTCACAACTAAGGGTGGGCACATGAAATGATGAACAAGACCAAATTTGAAATTTTGTTCTTAAAACGTTTAAACCTTAGAGCGTAAATTAAATTGTTATTTGATGAAAATTTTATATAAATTGAAATTCTAGGAGTTTATTGTCATAACATGCAAGTTTCTTATAGTAAACAATGTATTTTCGAAGTTACTATGTTATTTTGATGATTCTATCCAGTTCCCGGTTTTGTCCGACCTGGTTGGATAAAACTGGGATTTTTTACTCATTTTAATAATGTGCTTTTATGACCTATATTTCTATTATTTATGATTAATTTAGTATTTTTTTCTGCATAAGGAACCAGTTTATCATTTTAGAACCAATTTTGACTGTTATGATCACACATTAAGTGAATATTCAAAAAATAGAGTTTGGGTTCCAATTTTTTCAAACCTTCCCCTACATATTTTTGATTTTTAATACAAGCACGACATAATGACTTCACTAATAACTACAAAAAATTTGCAAGTTGCGTTGTGACGTATATCTATTTTCTATTAGCACCAGAAAAAGATCTTTCCATAATGTTTTTAAGAAACTTTTCAGGTTATGTCCCATATAACACTCTCCCCTACTCGCCACATTACTTTTTTTTACGAAACTTACAATTGATTAAGCAGTATAACGCGACAATGAAGCCTGAGCTATTATAATTAAACTTCTAATCTAGTTCAGTTCAGTTCAACTTGAATAACTGGAAAGTCATCAATTCGAAATTTCTATGGTCTGTTCGACCTCTAAGTCATTGCTACTTTTTCATTTGAAATTTTAAATTATGACTTTTTCCATGGTCCTTTCAGCTTTAAAATATCCCAGTTGTGTGTACTTTTTAACACACAAGTGGGATATTTTGAAGTTCGTGTTATGTAAAAAAGTACACACAACTGGGATATTTTGAAGCTGAAGGGACCATGCAAAAAGTACGAACAAATATTTTAAGCGTTTGTTCATTGCTTAAAGACTTCATTGCGGATACTCTCTTAATACTTTAAAATATCCGCTGCATATTTTATTATTTCACGCCAGTCGTTGCAGTTCAGGCATGTTTCCTAAATTCCACCTCTTCTTAACATTCTAATAATGTAATTCTTAAAATATTTCTTACTGTTAGGCTATGAATATCTTAAGTGAAAACTGTTATGGACTTAGCTTTCTTGAAACCAGATAACATATTTATCCTTAAGAACTTAGGCTAGAAATTTTAAGGAATAATACTAATGTATTTTTTTAAAAAACCTCAGTTAACATAAATTTTCTCAAAATTTAATTCAACTCCTACAAACGAAAAGAAAATAACATTTCATAAACGTAAGGATTAATTTATACAATTATAATTGGGTGATTTTTAGGGACATATTTTGATAGACAATTCATAACCAAATTATAATCAATTAACCATATAAATTCATACACTTTTCGTTACTGAATGTAAATTGTCCTGGACAGCTCTGACATTTCCTATTGAGATGTCCTGATGAGCTGAATTAAAGTTCCCTCTTATTATTAAAAATATACTAAATTAAATAAAAGTATGTCATACTTTTTATAGCTCTATCTACCTTCCATCTATGCTAGATTCGATTTATAAAAATGATTCTTGACCAAAAACAATTTCAAAACACACGCAAACAAATGGATTCCAATGTAGCTACCTTCAGATCCAATTACCTCGATGAGCCAGCTCTTCAGATGTGAGGCAAACAAAGCCAAGAAGAAAAAAAACTTCCGTATTGTATGTATATCTCGCGAACCGAATAATCCAACCAACCCCAAGAGCCAATTAGCTCGATAATACCTGGCGAAGACTGAAGTGGCTCCATGTTCTCGTAAGGCAAACTATGAGAAAGTTCTTTTGAGCATACCGCTTTCGGTAACCTTTCCCAAACAATCGGAGGAGTGAGCGTGGATTAGCCCGTGGCTTACGAAAGAAACTGAGTTTCGAAGGCATTCGGAAAATGGAGTGAACGCGTTCTTTTTTCCCATATGAGAGCGAATGCGTGAAGCTAACAAGACGGCTGTTCCGGTCGTGACTCACTTCGGGAGCTGCCATCCGAGGGTCATCTTCAGCGCACGACTAGGGGCTTATTTACACGAGTCGTATTTACATTCGGCCACTCGTGTACGCTGAGAGATGCGCTTCGGGAAGGCGTATTTCCACAGGATGCGATAAAAGATAGTGTAACGTAAAAGAAAGACCGAAATCGTGTAATATTTAGGAAGCCGGAAATTATACTTTTAATTATATTAATCAATAAGTTAACACTTATTGTGCTTGTGTACACACTTGGTGTTTGATTCCTACTCCAGATAAAGAATATAAAACTCAAACATACCATTGTAAATAACATATAAATATGGATTTAGTTGGTCTAAACGGGGTTTCAAAAAATACACAAGTTCTTTTCCAATCGGTCTACACCGAAAGGTTCCCAAGCGTTTTTGGAATACTGCTCCCTGATTTAAAAAAGCTTCTTTTACCACCCCAACAAGATTTTTTCTATAGCCCGGTTTGGGATTTTTTTCACTAATTTACCAAGTTTGGTTATAATTTTTATACCATATACTATTATGATGTTATATATTACTTATCTGCAATGTTATCAAACTTAATATATTGTTAAATATTACATTTACTTTTAGATTTCTTAAGTTATCCACCATAATTTAACTATCTTAATTTGTAAAAACTTTCAAAGTGACTTACAGTCTCGGTTACCACTGATATGATGGATATTAGGGTTATGATTCTGAGACTTTTTTAAAAATATTTAAAAGCCTGATGTTACATTCGATGAACTTTTGCCCATATGTTAATTTTATGGTATTATTTTCTTTGTATTGAGAAAAAACCTTGCGCGCCTAACATCATTTCACTTTCTAATATAGCAAATCACTAGGGTGTCTCGGAAAAAAAACTTTTTTTCCAAAAACCTTGCTCCCTAGGGCTTTTCCCATTCCTTTTGGTCCCAAAAGATAGTGTGTGAAGTTTCAGCCCCATAAGTTAACTCTAGGGTTTGCCTATAGAGCCCGAAATTTGAAAAAAGTGGAAAAAACTACCTATTTTCAGAATTTTTAAAAAAATACTTTTATATTTATATTGCTGGATCAGATGGGATTAACTGTTTCAGATGTGTTCTTTAAAACATATTTAAATGGATTATATATATTTATGTGTATTAACTGTACCTATAGCCCCATAATTTAAGATTAAAAAGTGCTACTTAGGAACAATGCGCTCAAAGCTTGTATCGCACTACTGGTGGACGAAATTAATTAAATCCAAATTTCTTCGAAGGAACTCCCTCATATGATGCCATTTTTTGTTAAATTGATGTTTTATATCATAAAGGCCAGTGAAATAACAGTAATTAGGCCTTCCACTGAACTTTTAATGTAAAAAGTACTTTTGTGTGAAAATGCTTGTTTCTAGCTGATCAAATCCAAAATTTACCCTAAAAAAGAGGGTTATTGTACATTTAAGATCGAAAACCTTGAAATACCTTTTTAAACCCTTATAGATTTCTTTTTTAAAGGTAGAAATTAACTTTAAACCGTACAGATTGGAAATGACATGAATTTTTCCTATAACAGAAATAAAAATAAATTTCATCAAAATAAAATAAAATCATTTCTTATGAAATTATGAAAATTACCTCTCTTCAACGTATTAGGAGGAAAGTTTAATTGAAATCTTCTTTCATCAAAATATGAAAAAAAAGTTACAAACATCAAACAATTTTCTTAACTTTAATAAAGAAATCCCATTTTGTCTTTTGGTAGAGAAATAACCCAAGTAAGTTCCGATTTGTTTGATTTAAAATTAAGTTCTACGTAAAAATGAAGCTTATAATGGTATTTAAAAGCTTTTGAACTAAAGAAGTACAATAACCCTCTTTTTTAGAATAAATTTTGGATTTGATCAGCAAGAAACAAGCACTTTCGTAGAAAAGTATTTTTTACATGAAAAGTTCAGTAGAAGGCCTAATTACTGTTATTTTACACTAGCCTTTATAATTTAAAACATCAATTAAACACCAAAGGTCATCATTTGAGAGAGTTATTTTGAAGAAAATTGGAATTTAATTACTTTACCTTACTTAAACTACCACTGTAGTGCATTATAAGCCTTGATGAGCGCAACCTCCCTTAGTACCTTTTACTCTTAAATTATAGGCACTATAGGTACAGTTTGTAACCTCAAATAAATGTAAACCATCTAAAACGTCCTAAATAACAGATTTGAACCAGTTTTATAACAGTATAAATATCAAAATATAGTTTTTTTTAATTCTGAAAATTGGTCATTTTTTCCACTTTTTTCTAACTTTGGGGCTCTATAGGCAAACCCTAGAGTCAACTTAGGGGGCTGAAATTTCACACACTATCTTTTGGGACCAAAAGGAATAGGAAAAGCCCTTTTACAAATTTAAATAATTTTATGAATTGTTATATTCAGCTTCAAAAAAGATTTTATTAACTGCCTTTTAGTGCTTCAGCCTTATGCTAATCTTACTAGGCGCGCAAGCTTTTTTCACAATTTTCAAAAATAAAAGTTATTTTCGAGAGTTATGGACCAATACTCATCATTTGCCACCACAGGCTTTTAAATCTGAAAAAAATCATAACCCTAATGGATATGTTCAAAATTTAATTTAAGTTTTTTGGGAAAAAAAGCCCACCAAAAAATTTAATTCCTTAATTCAGGGGAAATTTCCTTGCAATGTATCAAAATAGTTACGTATTTTTTCATTTAGAAAAAGTTTACAAAATTTTTTTACTATTCAAAATGAATAAAATGTTAGGATGAAAATATTTTCCATGTTCTTAAAGGGTAAAACAATTTTAAAAAGGAGTGCTTAAAATACTTAAAACAAAATCAAAAAAGAAAAATAGAATCTAAACTTCCTTTAAGTATAATCATTCTTTTCTTATTTTTCTTTTATCCCTTTCTTTCATTCTGATTTAATTTTTCCACTCACCTCCCTCATTTTCTCTTTTACTGCAAACACTCATTGCCCTTCCCTTTTGTTCACTCATTTTTAAGTAAGATGCAAGAGCAAATTATTTCAAATAGATCTCATCTCTATTCCTTCTTCCGTAGGTTTCCTCCATTTAAAACTATTGATACTTTTAAATAGAACAGCAACTAGTGTTCAACAACAGCTTCCTATAATGTATCCTTTGTCTGGGGAAACGTTTTTATGACTATCTTTACTTAATGAGCCTCGCGAGTAAGAAATGAATGACTTTCCACGAAACAGTTTGTTGGGTTTCCGGTAATGTAAGTAAGCACCAGATAAAGATGAATGGCAAGAAAGATGCGGTGAATATTAGTAAGAAGCTCTAAAAATCTCACAGGAAAATTTTAAACGAATCTTTAACATTTTTCATTTTATGCTTATGAATAAGTTCCATATCAGCATTACGCATTTATAAGTTAGTTTATTGACTTTTAATCCAGGAAATATTTTAAATCGTCATGCTATATTATATTCATGCATGAAACATTATCCCCGAAAAAGTCAATTTATTACATTCACTCATATAAAACAGTTAAATATTTAAAAATTTCTCATTATGTTGTTTCATTGACCGGATTTAAAAAAAATAAGTGCATCAATCAAATATCGCACGATTATGAATAGACACCATAATATTAGTCGGACTGGGATCAAAGGAGAAAGTGATCTGGCCAAAGTCGTCACGAAATAAAAAATAACTATTTGGAATGACGTGCGTTTTTTTACCAGCTTGACAGATCCCACGAAGCCAACTGATGTGTGATTCTAAAGGAGGCCCTACAGAGGAGAGTTGAGGCACTGAAATGCCACCCCACTTCTTCCTCGAGAGCAAACAGTTATTCGATTGATGTAACTATGAATCAGGGCTGCTTAGGCTACAATTAAATTTAAATTAAAAAGTTGGTGCCTTTGCTAATGAGCCAAGTTTAACTCTCTGAGACTATGTAATTAGAGATTTGGTTGAAAGTAAAGGATTTTTTAAAGGTTATTAGTATTAGTAAGATTATTGAAATAAATGTGTGTAGCAAAGAAAATAAAGGTTATTTACAATAATGCCGATTGAATAGGGGCTGTTAATTTGAAAAAATAAAAATGAGAAATAATACAAAATAAAGTAACAGAGAAAGATCATAAGAAATATTCTAATTGTAAAAGAGAAAGAATCGAGTTTGAAAAATAAAATAAAGAATGAAAATAAGAAGCAAATGAAAACACCGAAGAAGAATGAAAAGATCATAGAGAGAGAGGGGATCAAAGCCAAGAGAGGTGAAGAAATAAGAGTTAAATAATTAGTGAGGAAAAAAAGGTTATAGTAATGAACACATGAGAGAAGATAGATATTAAACAGAGATTGAGAAGGAAAATAATGAAGAAAAGAGAGAAGATGAGGATGGGATATTTAGGAGATAGAGGGTAATAAAATATATAGGAAGGTGAGAGGGAAAGAAGAGGAGATAGAATGGGAAAGTAAAAATTCTAGGAAGAATAGTGAGAATACATGAGAAAAAGAGACATCTAGAGAGAGAGAAAAACGAGAAAGAGAAGGGAAAGAGGAGGAAAATAGAAGAGGTAAGAGAATGCGAAAGATGAGATAAAAGGAGAGAAAGAAGAGATTAGAATTAAAAGGGAAATGAAGAATAACCATTAAAGAGATACGGGACTATGAGATAGAGAGGAGAAAAAAGAAATGGAAGAGAGGAAAAACTTTTATTTATAAATTTCGGAATGGCGCTTGGTGTTTTCTGGTCTTTTTTAATTAATTGGAAGGAATGGTAAAAAAAAATAATCCCCGATGAAAGTTTTCTACGACTATTAACGTTTTTGGATGAGAAAAGTTTAAAAACAGCTATTAGACGACTCACTAACTAGTAAAAATTAGCATTAATGAAGGCGTTTTCGCTCTTCTTGGAATGTTCAAGGCCAGACAACTTCCATGGTATTTTTCGCCTCTTCCCAATGGGGATAGATGCAACTAGACCTGAGGTTTGCACAGAATTATAGCTACAATGAGACCACCAGGGCAATGCTCTCTGAGGCGTTCTTTTTTTTTGTAAATGATATGGAATATATTTAGACGATTTTTATACTTAAAAGAATAAAATTTCCATAAAGATACAACATTCTGATATCACCCCTCTGCTCCTGTTGGAAACCTTAGTTAAAAGTTTTCGATTTTCTCTATTTTCCTCGATAGCTTAGCTACGCCCTCCCGTGTCCGAAATCAGACGGAAAACAGCAGAGGAAACTTTTCACATGTTTAGAACGGAATTTAATTATAACCAGATGTTATTATACTACCACAAGTTATATTTCAATGTACCTCAAGTTGAAAAAATATTTATGATTCATTTGTTCTAAGAAACAGCTGTAACTGTAGCCAGTAATTTCTAAGAAATAGTAATATACTCAGTAATATACTAAGAACCAGTAATATACTCAGAAAAAACTTCTATTTCTTCTCCGTAAAACCCTTAACATTGATAATTTAAAAAACAGTATGTTTGTGGTTTTAAATTCACCAGCGTATTAGCATTGAATAAGTTAAATAAACTTGATTTCATTCTTTTTATGCCCTAAAAAAACGGTTCGATGAACCGAGTATCACAACGAGTACAAAGTATATAACAAGTATTGCGTGAACGTTATGAGTTAACGGTAGCTAAGAACACTAAAAGGTGAGAATTCGAAAAGTTTTCCTAATTTTAAGATTTAGGGTATAAAGCAGTCGCCAGCCAAAATTGGAAATCTATGGGCCTTCCCTCAAAAGATCTTCCGAAATTTGTGAACTAAAACTCATTCATGGACATTTTGTTAGTACCTGAAGAGGACTTTCTCTTGTACGCTGAAGAATTGTAAGGGTAAAAGACCTTATGTTTAGGGAGGGTGACCCCCTCTAGGGGATACAGCCCTGCAAGTAGAGCACATATTAAGTTTACTTTAAAGCTTAGTTGATGAGCACCCTTTTTAAATGCATAAAATGTAACTATCAAAAGGATACGCGAGCACTTCAAGTAACTCATAGAAAAAGAGACAGGAAAAAGGCCGTCAGAGTTGTGAAAGTTGGGCGCCAAGGAGTGGTGCGGCTCCACTGGTCACAGGCGCGCTGGTGCATGGAACGCGGGTCAGGATGCACGGATGCAGTTCGGTGCTCAGCTGGAGTGCTGCTGCAGCTTATTGGCTGCACACTGGGTCACTTAGGTCACTGGATGACCAGCCACTAATTAGAAATTTCGCTTTCCGACATGGGAAAGAATCAAAGGGAACCTCCGAGCCGCGACAAATGGTAAGAGTGAGTCGTTTAATTGGAGAACGATGGTAGTAGTACTGGTTACTCTACACCAGGGATTTCCAACTGGTGGGGGAGGGGAATGCAGTAAACTTTTGTGTGAACCACGAAGCCTTCTAAAGATCCCCTAAAAAGCCTCCAAAAGTAAAATTTTGTGTATGCTAAAATTTTAAAATTTCCTGTTTTAAACCCCCGACCCCCTTTTGCCTCTTTAGTTTGTGAGTAGTTTTCGTTATCTTCTATGATGAAAAGAAAGAAGTTCTTTTTTTAGAGGGGGTATTCTGAAAGTCTCCTTTGGCGTAACAAGGGGTTGGCGGGGCCTAAATGTTACAAAGGACGCTATAGTTTCTTAAAATGAACTGAAACACAATTTTTAACTGAAGTTTCTAAACTTTTCTGCGGGAGATCTCCCAATTTTAAGTAAAACTCAGTGCTGAAAAAGTTAGGGCTAGAGTTTTCTGAAATTTTCATATTAATAAACTTTGTTATGTTCTTTATAAATTTTATCACCAGATTTTTTTTATTTTTTATTTTAGCAATTGTATCATTCTTGGGTAAACTCAATCTTAAGTTATGGATTAATTGTCTGGGGAGGTGACTACTTAGAAAACATAAAACCTATAATAAAAATTCAAATTAAAATAATAAAGTTTTTGAATGGTAGTAACCAGTCAACAATAATAGATTTATACCGAAAATTGAATATACGTATTACCAATTCGCGCCACCTTTTTTTCTTAAAAACCATAATATATTTTGTAAAATATGACCATGGTTCTGAATTAGGTACGATATATTAGTTATAATTTACGATAAAAAAACTTATATTCCGTGCCTAAATCAATAGAAGAGATCTTTCATAAAAATTTTGTTTACCTTTCACCTAAATTCTTTAATTCTTTACCCGATGACTTCAAATCAGAGAGATCCCCAATTAAATTTAAAAACAACTAAAACTTTTTGTAATGACAATAGATAAAATTGAAGATTTCTTTTAATTTTTTTTCCTCACGAACGCTCTTTTTTTATCTAAACTTATCACACTAAAGCTCTCCTTGCGGTGGCTCACTTGTAGTTCACTAGTATATGTGTTTTTTGTAATGTACATTTTTGCTTTTGTTTTTATGTTCTTTGTAATAATTGAAAAAAATCCTTCTCATTGCTTTGCAGCCTGCCACTAGACTTGTGCTTTCGATTGTGGGCCTCGATTACTTGTAAGTTGGAAACCCATGTTCAACAAGGAAATTTCCAAGAATTTTATAGGGGTGTATCTACCAAGCATAAAACTGGGTACAACTCAAAATTTTTTTAAAAGACCAAGTTCATACATTTTTTGAATCTTTAATAGTTTTACATTTATGTATCTTTTGGCAATAATTCAGTTATAATAAAAAAAATTTGTGATTATAACTGAATTATTGCCAAAAGATAAATACAAATATGCGGTTAAAATCTGTTAATGCGGAAATTTTAAAATTGAATTTATAAGCTATTTTGACTTGTACTGACATAGAGTAAAATTATGTGATTTTTAAAAAAAATTTTCTTAAATAAAATTGGTATTTTGAATTCTTAAAGTAATAAATACGTACTCACTAGTACTAGTGCATACTACTACGTAGTATTTCTATTTTCAAAACTTGAAAGGTATTAGTTCTTGCTGAAGGCCGCAATAGTACAGGGTATGGTAGTTGAAATTTAAAAAATAAACATCACGAATGTTTAGAACAGTCGAATGAGGATATTTTGAAATTGAAACTTAAATTGAACGCTATAAATTAGAAAATTAAAAAGAAGATAAAACAAAGTTAAAATAAAACTTCTGTAAGAGGACTACTTTGGTAAAAGTTTGGAAAACACTTTCATTTGGTATACAACTGGTTCTAAAAGTGTAATGTATGATAATACATTACACTTTAAAATAAATTATTCTTTCATTAGTAAAAAATAAAGTGTTCAAGTTAAGTGTACTAAATGTAACTTTGTTTGAATGAAATAAACGCCATGTAAAACGAAAATCTCTTTAGAAAATTTTCCGATTCTTTTCTCAGATACTTTTGATAAGTCTGCCAGTGGTCAGAGATGGTTGCAAGAGCGAGTGGAAGTGGAAATACCAGCAAGAGGAAGTACGCTTGACAACTCTCACTGCCAGATAAAGGTTCGTCAGCAATAAAATAAACTTTGAGAAAGAAAAAACTGCTGTTCTCACGCAGTTGAAGATGCTTTGCAGATATCGTGGAGATGCACCAATAGCTACACAAGACTCAAACACATGTCATCATTATATCTGTTAAAACCTCTCGTACAGTTTACCCAGCCATAGTGAACTTTGGATATAGTGAACTTTTTCTACAGTCATGACTAAAAAATGTTACTGATTAAGAGCCACTAAATGCCCGGTTAACAATAAAGTAAAAAAATTTTCCGGATTACCGAAAAAATTATTAAATACAAAAAAACCCTGAAAAATAATGACATAATATAAGAATCATTCTTAATAAATGAACGATCTTTGGGAACTTCATCTTAGGCGGGGGTGTCACTTAAAATTGTATCACAAATTTTTAAAATATCCTTTTTTCTTGGGTTATCCCAAAAGTTATATTACTTTTCACAGAGTTTTGTGTTCGAAAATTTTTTATGAAAAACTGGTAATAGGTGGAGATTTCAAACAAAAGGGATTTTGATTTTGGTGTATTTATGAACATATTGGCAGTTCTAGTGATATTATTTGGATAACTAGGAAGAACGCATAATTCATGGCTAAAAAATTTTTATTTGAAATGATTAAGAGATGTCACAGTTTCAAAATGATTCGATAAGTTTAAAGTAGGAAATTTTGGCTTTAAAACTTCATATATTGGTAATTTCACGTGTTTTTTTAAAGCACACCTATTGTTTTTCTAAGCAGCTGGTATGAAGCAAATTAAAGGCACATGTTTTTTGAACCATAATGTTTGTTTAAACTTTAAACCATAGAGGTTTAAACTTTGAAAGTTTGTTTGAGACCAAAATTTTCTACCTTAAACTTATCGAATCATCTTGAAACTATGACATCTTAATCTTAACAATTCAAATATACAGTAAACTTTTTTTAGCCATGAATTATGCGTTCTTCCTAATTTTTTTAAACAAAAGAAAAAAACTATGGGAAAATCGTCGCTTGCTGATTTTTTTTAAAACCGCCATTTTGAAAGAAATAATATCCCCAGAACTGCCAAAATCATACATTATGTGTTCATAAAAATATACCTAAATCAAAATCCCTTTTGTTTGAAATCTCACCTATTACCAGTTTTTCATAAAAAATTTTCAAACGCGAAACTGTAAAAAATAACAGAACTTTTGGTACTATATTTGGGTCGTATCACCTCTCCCCAGATAACTTCGGATTTAGGTAAGCCATAGAGGGCTATTCCATATGAACAGGGACATGATCAAGAAAAATGAAAAAATAAAATAATAAAATTTTCTAATTTTTTTAGGGAATAATTATTCAGTATATATCTAATTGTGTTTTGCATTGCTTAAATTTTGTGTAAAATTATTTTTATCGGAATGTCGGCATTTAAAGTCAATATTTAGAAATATTTGTTTTAAAGGTTAATTTGTTAATGAAAAATATATAGTTTATTTAGAAAATTATAAATAAATTAATTAGTTTTTACAACTTTTTTGTTAAATATACTCATAAACTTTATAGTAAAAATGAAATAAAGTGTTTAAATCAATTTAATTATATTTATATTCATGAATAACTGAACGCTTATACACATGTAGCATGAGTTACGAAGTACTGTAGCGTGAGTTACGAACAGCTCTCTATATTTTATTTTATTTCTGATTTTCTAAAGCATTCCCAGTAAAACTGTTTTCTATTTTAGAATAAAGGAAGTATATTCAAACACCTTACCAGCATATGGAATTATTGAAACACTATTTAAGCAGAAAAACAAATTTGAATTTTATACTCATAAATCCATGTCTTTTTCTTGTAGCGTGAGTTACGACTCTATTTTAATTAATATTTAAAAAACTAAAATTCTTAAAAGATTCGCAATACTTATTTTAAATTATTAACATAAATTTCAATATGTATGATTTTTTTAGAAAGAAAATAATAGTTATTTCTATATTTAAAAATTATTTGAAATTGCAATTTTGGAAAAAATGTAGCGTGAGTTACGGTGGAATTGCCCTAGAACTTAGGAATTTAGTTAAAAGCTAATAGTAAGGAAATATACGCAAGAAAATCAGCAAATTGTAATTCACAGTCAGTATATTTAACCGAAGAACACAAATTCATTGGTGAGGATAATTTGAAAAATTCAATCATGAAAAACAGAGGATTTTAGGGAATCTTTTGCTATTCAATGTATATTTAACCTAATGCAAAGTTTAAAATAATTACTCCGCCATAAAAGTGAAAACCGCCCCAGAACAGTAAAACTTAATTTCCATACTTTGTACGATGACAATAGAGTAGAGATACTAACATAAAACTAGACTGCTGCGTTTAACCCTTTAACATGCGAACGAAAGTGCTTTAGAGTTGCTCTTTACCGTTAAATGGAGAGAAGAAAATGGAAAACTAAATTTTAAGAGCACCTTTTAAACCACACAACACAGAAAGAAGCAAATTGCCAGTGACAAACTCTGAGTTTTGTTGTAAATTCAGTTACTTTGATCTTGCTTTAGAAAAGGATAAAAACTTTGAAACATTAGGTTTGGTTTTAGTCTTGAGAAAGTATTGAAACAATAGGCTCTGCAAACGATGTTCCACTGCAAGTTTACTCTTTTGTATTAAAAAGTGGGCAAAATCTTTGATATGTAAATTTTGAATAATTTTAAATGGAAATTTATTTTTTATTGAAAACTAAACACTAGAACTGTCTGGATTTAGAGAACGAATATTGATTTGTCTTAAAAATATTAATATGCGATAGATTAGACAGAAAAAATTGTGTTTAATATTTAAAACGCACCCCTAATACCCACCCCCTGACTTCCAAAAACTTTCTTCCCTAATTTGACAATTTTCACAGGAGAATTCATCGTAAGTAAAATAAAAGTTGGGCCACCAAACATAAATCTTCCTTTAAATTTTAAAAGGATACATTAAAAACGTATTTTCACATGTATTATATCATTACTCGGTCAGCGAATCACTTTATAATTTTGTTAAAAAAAGTATTATAGTATTAAGTAAAAGTATTTCTTTAATACCATGGTAAAAAATGGTATGCACGATAAAATCAATTGTAATATAGCTAAGAATAAGAAACCCTAGATAAGTCAATTAGAACTTCCCTCCGTTTCTCTTTGCGATATTTAATAAGTCCTTAAGCTCAATTTAACTGCCAATATTATGGTACAAAATAAGACTTTGTAGTCGCGCTTGATATTAGATTTAAGTAATTGAAGCGAAGGACTCTATAAACATCAAGGACTTGCTTTCTCCGAGGTCAATAAAAGGAGCAACTCCCTAAACATCATTAATCAAAGCTTCCGGCAGATTGGCGAAAGCTGGCTAACTACTCTGTCACAAAATGACGGACACATTAAACTTCTCTTTAAACATAAGCGCTCGCCTTTCAACTAACCTCTCTATAGGTCGATCAACAAGTTCTGCAGAACAGTATCATCCTCTTTCCTACCTTATCACAAGATTCCTATCATTTTAACTTCAAAGCAAGTTCCTAATGGGTCAGTGGATTTGTCATTTTGATATTAGAATTGTAAAAATTCAAAAAAGTATTTGAGTATTTCAAGTATATTATACAAGTTTTAAAAAACCCGGCTTGGAGTTTTTTGAAGAAACTTGAGGTTTAACTCAAAGAGGATCGGAACTAATCAAAGAAAGGGATCTCTTGGAGCGAAAAGAGAAGGCGCGGAGCCCCAATTACTTACATTGTTTTTTCTTTTGTAAAGATGAATTAACAATAGATTCAAACACAATTTCTACAATTCGTCACGTTATATTTCATGTTGAATGCAATCTGATGAAAAAGCTACGCGTGTGGAATGGGGTTAGAAATGAACCAAGCTCAGTCTCGACTATCACATCGTAATAAACCCTAAACTTAGTTACTGAGAACTTAGCTAATTACATGGGAGCTTTTTAACAGGTGAGGTGGCTACAAAAAATAATGGTTTAATTTTATACAAGAAAGCATAGAACTTATTCTCGAAGACTTTTCTATTTCAATTAAATATATTTTATTATTTACCTTATTTTTCATTTTATAAAATTATAAGAAACATTTTAAACAGATTTTTCTATTTCCACGAATTGCGCTCAGTTGGAGAATATTGTTTAATGTTTATTTTCCAAAATTTTATTTCACTTATCACCATATCAGTTACATTTATTTATTTATTCACTTTTCACCCACTTCATACACATTTTATATTTTTCCATTTAATTTTGTAAAACTGTTTCAAACCTTTAGAGATAGTTAAAGGGCTAAAGCAAAAGTTCAAGACCTTTAAACCGAGTTCTTTTCTAACTGCTCTTCGGCTCTTTTTCGCCCCCTATCCCCAACTCCAGCGAAACGTCCCAAAGAAAGCAGCCTCCTCCCCCAACAAATGAGCTGCAGTGAAACCCCCTAAGGCAGAAAACACAAAAAAAAATTCCGGGAAACACTCCAACAAATACAGAATAAAACTATCGGTTCTAAAATGAACTGAGTTTCCGATTGAACCGAAATTATACAAAATAAAAAAGCGAGCTCCAACTCCCAGCTCTTTTTGAGCTCCGGCCCGGGTCCGATTTATTGATCGGCTGAACACGGCCCGGACGGCCGCTCGCCAATGGGAGGCAAGTGGGGATGAACGTCACACATCTCCTGCGCATGGGACGGAGGGTAACGGATTTTCGGGGGTCGAGAGGGAAACTTTCCCGAATTCAAATCACAATCGCAAAACTCTACGAGAACGGCGATCGTGAAACGATATTTGATGGTGTCACAGCGCTATTACGTTACTAGGATCAGTGGCATGAAGCTTCGGAGAAGGATATTGGGGAAATTCGGGGAGGGGGCACTTTTGGGTTCTTAAGTAAAACTTTTTTTTAAGAGATACCGTCCGCTCCGAGAAAAATCAGTCGCGCGGTGCTCAGACTAGTGCATAAAAGTTTTAATATAAAAGTATATTAATAAAAACGTTTAATGTTTTATCAATAAAATCAAAGTAAACATTGAACAAATATTTTTGTGTTTCAATGAATTACAGTCCGTTGGAATATATAACCTTTAACCTATTTCCTATTTCAACATCAATTTTTACCAATTGAGGTACTTTCAGCAACAATAAACTAACTCCAACAGTTTTACATTGGAGTTAACTCATTATTACCGCAGAAACCTCAATTTTTAAGTTTCGATTTTATTCCCTCATAGTTGAAATGATCGAATACTTTCTAATAGAACCAAACAAGTTTCAAAATTAAATCCTCATTTGCTATACCTACACTACACACTTGGGAAATTATTAATTTTGGACCTAAAAATTTGAATTTTTGTTATATGTTGTTACTTAATTTTTAAAATGATTACCGGTTAGAAAAGTAATTTTAGTTAATTAATTAAATTTATATGAGATAGCCTGTTTTTAAACAGGTTTTTCTCTGTTTGTAATTGCTCTAGAAAGGTAATTCTAGTAACAAATATTAATTATAATATTTTTCTATTTTTAGTGAAAGCTTAGGAAACAAAGAAAGTTTTAAACCAATAAAATAAAATCCGATGATTTCATCAATTTTGAAGATTTTACGTACACTTTAAAAAATTAAATTATTTAAAATTTGTAATGCAAGAAACTTTTTGGGTAATGAGTTGTAAAACCACTCTCCAAAGTCGCTGAGACTGTTTTTTCCTGGATTCAAATTTACAAATCAATTAAGTTTTACTGTGGTTCTAAGGTTCCTTTTTGATTCAGGTGACCAGGGTTTTGCCCTTTATAATTAACTGGTCACTGGTATAGTATAAATAGCATGAGGACGTCTATTATATAAGATTGTATAGGTATAGCATATTTATGTAGTTATATTATAACACCAACAAAACTTATAATACGACTTAAGAGAGTCTAATCAATATTTAAGTCCCAGAAGTAGAGATAATGTCTATTCTATTATGGGGACTCAGTGCCAAAACAATTTTTTACTCTATTAACAGGATTTTATTATCCTTTTAGGTGTTAAATTATGTATTTACTTTATACTAATTCATATTTAGCACAAAAAACAAATTCAAAAATTTATTTATTTCAAAAATTAAAAAAAGTGGCCAAAATTACCCTACTTCAAAATGCTACTCCTCCTTTAATATACACTCTTTTCACTCGATATTTTTCTCAACATAAATCCACCATATATTGTCAGCTCTACGTATTGAAATTTAAATATCTACAAGGGTTTCGGAAAAATAGAAGAAAATCTGAAATTTGACATTTTTTTTTGAAAAAATATGCTAAGTTTCTACTTTCTTGCTTAGTAAAAAATTTTGTAATAAATATATATTAAAATCCATAGGTAAAAGTGTTGAACATACATTACTGATAATGACTACCAAGTTTTAAGTGATTTGGACAATTAGAAAAAAGGCCTTAGTATTTTAAACGATAAAAACCTTGTTTTACGAAAAACCCTTTTAAAGGTTGAAAGCTATGCTTCAGTAAGCCTATCTTTGGGTCAGAAAACCTCACAATTCTTATATTTAAAAACCTCATATCATTATAATTCTGAGGGTAGTATCTTCATGTTTATGGCAAAATCTCAAATTCGAAATTTTGACCAAATTTTCGGTACTGAGTCCCCTTAAATACATCTCATGAATTCCCTGTCTTTCCAAACTCAAGCACTAATCACATTTCTACTCACTGGACATAGTAGTTTAGGGACCCTGTCTTTTATGTTTCTCAAAAAAAATTTGTCTAAATTGTTTTCTTAGAAAAAACCAATATGCCATAAAAACATTTTTATGTATCTTATCTTAATCTAGACCCCTGAAGATCTCACAACCCACCAATGAATCAGCAACCACTTGAACCCATGTTCGAAAAAAGTTTTGTAAAGGGATTTCCACTTTTATTACTTAAATTCTGTTGTTAAAAAAATTACTAGTAAAATTCGTTACATTAAATCAAGAATTTAAGATATTTCTTAAAGATACAGAGAGGTATTGTACTCATAGAAACAATAATATAAAGACGCTTCACAAAAATATTTAAGCTCAAAAGTCACCCGTTGCTAGGATCATGGAATTCTGCTCTGTGTCGAGCCCCGACTTAGTTCCGGAAAATAAGATTTGAAAAGATTGTGAAGAGGTGTTTGAAGTGAGGGATGAAAGTACCAGGCACTTTTTCGGATTGCGAAACTTCCGAAATCCAGAAAGGATTGAAATCGTGGGTAAAAGATTGTTTCAGATTCCCCTCCTTAAGAAATATTTTTGAACATCTCTCTCTACAGCAGCTCATAAATAGTCTTGCGGAAAAAAGACATGTTTTTCTCTTACATTCACTTTAACCCCAGCTTCAGTTGGACTCAAGTATATTTGTATTAGAATTCGATTGACTTGTGGGCTTATCTAGATAATATAAATATTAAGGTTTTTTACGAAACGTAAATAAACTGTTTAGACTGGTTGAGGATATTCTTTAGTAACGTCTTCGGGGACCCTCAGCCTGAAGCAATTGCATTGCCTATTTCAAGTTCAAATATCATTAACAGCAATCAGTCAATAACATTTATTTTCCATTTCGACGCCTCGTTCAAATTGAATTCCCAACCCACCCGCCCCTTATCAGCAATCGCTTGATTTACGCGCCTTCCTGGTTCTTGTGCCAAAGAAGAACGATAGAACAAAATAGACTTCGATAATACCTGAAAGGATTTCACTTCCTTTGACGTCAGGAATGGTCATTGACCACAGATAGTTTTACTGTGGCCATTCAATTTTTTGACGCCGAAGAAAGAAGGAGTGAGAAAGCTCATTGGGAGATCATTCCCAAAAGGAGGGGTTGGCCAAGCGTTTTGAAAGGATAGGACAGGTTGAAGACTGCTATTCGGAGTATTTGTGGGTGCAATGCACCCTGCAATTAAAGGGGAAATCATCAAAATCCAAATAGTTCCATTCATTCAACTTGTCAGAATGGGAAGCCACAGAGCTTTTGATTATCGAAGCATTTTAAACATGGTTAAATAGAAAGAAGTACCAACAATGAAATAATCATTTACAATTACAGTGAAACTAATTAACTTTTAAGGCAACAAATATTGTAATACGTACTTGATTGAAGGTAGCTTCATTCTGTTCTGAGCATAAAAACGGAATTTCGCTATCATTAACGTTTTTCTGGTGTGGCTATCTTTCTTATGAAGCTAACGGCTTTTACTTTCCCCCAATAGTTTATCTCTTTGATTGTTTATTTTTCTCATCTGTTACAGGGCTGGAGCTCAAACTTGTGATAAGAGTTTTAGTATGCTTCAGAAACAAAAGTGTCTACTAATGATGACTAGATTGGTCAGTATTGATAAGAATTGAGCTTTTATCGCAAGTTAATATTTCGTGAGAACCTACTCTAGACTTGAAGAGGTTAATCAACTCTAAACAAAATTGCTTCATTATCTTAAAACCTACAAGTCAAGAAAGGCAAATTTATTCTACGACATGGAACCAATATTGAGTCATATTTCAACTTAAATAAAATCAAAGCACTTCCAGTCATTAATTTTCAAAGGAAATCTAGTAATTTAAACTGATTTGTATGTTTTTGAAGCATACTATACTAGACTCAAGACCAAATAAGATAAAAAGGAAGAGCAAGAACCTCAATAAAAAGAAAGATGTGACGATAATAGATATGTTTTTATATTATTGGCAGCAAATTATACTCCTTTTTTGGGTGAAGGTTTCCTATAACAAAAATAGAACAGTGGGGAGCTCGACATTTTTCTTACGCAATTATAAAAGATAGTTTAGCAACATGTTTAGTTTTGCTGACAAGGGGGAAGGGGGGATCAGAAATGGTCCCTACTGCCTAGAACTATTCTATGTTTTTTCCTTCTCTATATATTAAATTTTGCCAGGAAATCCTTGAGAGATTAAGATGTTTCCTTATGTTCATGTGATTATAACCCGATTTCTAAAACTTAAGGAATCTGAACTGACTCCTAAAACAGTCCATTTGGAATATCTAAAGGACAACCAAAGGTTTGCAGTCAACCCTTGAGTTTTACCGATGTAACTAAGTGAAATGAACTCGTATCGAATTGCTCGTTTATTACGACGATCTAACGTTGATGGGATTCTGATAGGCCAAAAAAAGTGTCCTGGAATTGTCAAAGCGGAGCAAGCAACCCACCAACGCACATTATGGTGCGGGCAGTGTTTGCTCTCACATTCTGGCCGGCCTTCATTCGCGGGTTCGCATTACTGCATCCGACAGCCTTGAGATGGTCCTGAAGAAAGCAGGGATAAAAGAACTCTTTACTACAACTGTTGCCATTGCTAAAAGTGTTTAGAATCCTCGGTCACATTCGGTAAATTTCAGGGGCGTCATTTAGGGGGGGGCAGGGGGGGGCAACCGCCCCCCCCCCAAGGTTTCCACTGTAATATGAAAAATAGCTGCAAGTCCCTTGAAAATTCTGTAACTTCCACAAGGAGCTTTGGGTGCAACTCAAAATGTCTCAAAAGGAGTTAAAACATTACTTTTGGGGGTTCAATTTCAAAAAATTTCTGGGGGAGGACCCCCAGCCCCCCTCTAAATTTTCCACGTCTCTTATTTAGTGTTTTCCCCCTCGAAAACTATTCCTCTTACAAGAAGCTTTTCATTTAAAAGCTCCCCAAAGAGTTTGAAAAAGAGATAAAACACTAGTTTAAAGAGGAATTAAAATTCCAGGGGGAGGACCCCTAGCCCCCTTAAAACTTTGACGTTCATTTACAACTCTTTTTTGTATGGTTTACAAGAAACCGTTCTCTTTGGATGCAGCCCAAAGGGTCTCAAAACGAGCTAAAACACTACTTTAAGAGCCAAATTTTCAAAATTTTCCTGGGGGTGAACCTTCAGACACCCCACATTCTTCCTTGGAGTTCACGTTGTCAAATTTTCACATCATATTACCTTAAAAATGAAGTTGAGGCAACCCCCGCCAAAAAAAACCTAGTTACAGCAAGGTCCAGACCCATTTAAAAAAAATTCCTTGCCCCCCCCAACGAAAAACTGAAATGACGCTCCTGGTAAATTTACACCGGAACTTCAATACCCACAGTACTTAAAATTCCAGAGTAAATTGAGGGGTGAATATTTAAAAGGGGGCTGCCCGTATCAATGATGAATGGGCATCTAATCAAACACTGCGTCTGTTTTTAAACTTTGTTTTTTAATTAATTTGTGGTCAACAGGAGCGTCTACGACGGCAGTATTCTATTGGTTAAAACATTTTTTAGTATAGAAATTTTGCAAAATTTTTTTAAATACCATGAACTAGTCAAGAGAAGGAAAGATGATGGATACACATGCGTGTCCCAGTCAATCGGTTAAATCAAATAAACAAAGTATGACCCCCTGCCCTGGGGTCTCATATGGCCTTCAAATAGGCCGATACAGGTAAATATTCTATGAAGATTTATAGACCTTTTGGGTTTGAGGGTCTTTAAAAAAAATAAAAGGTTGAAAATTAAATAAAATTTTCAGTCATCCTTAATTAAAAAAGTTGAATTTGCCCGTTCAATACTTCCGAAATATATTTTTAAAATCGTAAATGAAAATCGAAAGAATGAGAAAATAAAATTTTTGAAATCCGTCCATTGAACTTACAAATAATGACAGAGATAATTATTTTGCTTTATAATTTATGAAATAAAATGTTAGTTATGCATAAAATGTAAAATATTTCTGATGCAACTAAAAATTATTTAAGGGTCATTTTCACCATACGCTTACATTTCAGAATAAAATTTTTTTTCCAAACTTCATAATTTCGTAATGATATTAATATAGGAGTTTTTATATATGTTTCAAGTATATGGAACAGCAGTTGGTCATACACTTTTGCCCATAGTTTAGTGTTTAAAATATTATAACTCTGGTAAATTATTTATTTTAATATATAAATTACAATATTTTTATCTCTTTATACAATATTTACAATTATTTCTCTTTAAATGAAATATGCAAGACCTTTTTTAATGAAATTAAAGATAAATCAAGCGAGAAATGTCAAATCTTTCGTAAAAAGGGAAAGTTGTTGATACTACTTTCAAAATCAATGACATAATAGTGACGGGAGTTGACATTTTTAATAAAATGACAGAATAAAACATACATGCATGGTTGGAAACTGAAATAAATATCCATATATCCTATTTATATCAATAAATAACTATATTTATGGGGTTAAAATTTCCAAAAAAGTTTATTTAATATTAAAAATTACTCACAAATTACCGTAACGGGAGTTGACATTAATAAAAATACGCTACCTTGACTACAGATAATTTCTTTGAAAACACGATAGTTTTCGAGCCGAAGAATAAAAACACGGTTTAAATATATTCTAAAGTAAACAAACAATCGTTTGGAATGTGTTTCTACATTTTTAAAGCATAATTATTATTATATTTTTTAAAATTAATTCGCCTGTAACGGGAGTTGACATAAAAGTGAGGGACAAAATATTTTATTGATTTGTAAAAATATTAAATTCAAAAAATTAATTTTTACAATTATAATAACCTTTTAATAGTTCATAATTTTGGTATTTATCGTTTTTTCTTTCAAAAAGTCAAATTAAATAACAATAAAACTACTTTTAATTTCGTGAAAATCGTTAGGGACAAGCGTTTTTGGCTATTTTCGTATTTTTAAATATCTTTATTTACATAATTTTAAAGCTTTTCTTATTAATTAAAAGCTAGAAATATTTTATTTAGTCTACTTTACCTAAATCAAAGTTTAAACAGAAATTTTAATAATGATTAATTGTTTAATTTTCATGTTTTACCTTCAGGACAGCAAATGTAAGCAAATTTTGAAAATGACCCTTAAAAGTGTTAAGATCCATTTGATCATTTTTTTAATATTTAAAAAATTTTAGGGGTTTCCTAAGAAATGCTATAGTGGAGCATTAATGGAATTGATGAATGTTACATAGGAAAATGTATAATAAAATTTTACTGCAAACAATTACTGCGTAGAAAATTCTGAGTTTATTCAATTACTTCGAAACTCATCATATGCGCCTGAAGGGAGATATTACGCCAATTCAGGAATGGAGTATATTTTTCTTCCAATCTGAGAGGAGGCGTTTTTCTCCAGGATGCGCTCACTATATTTTTGCGCTCTCACTCGTTAGAAATACATATTTCACGGAAGGTTTACGCGGATATTTTCTACTTACTACATATTACTCTACTATAAAAATTACACATAAAATAGCCGAGGAACACGGTTATCAACTATGAATTTCCAAGAGACGTTTTAAATCTTCTACGCATCCAATAATGTACCTACTTTTCCACGATGTTTTTCATGCAATTTAATTTACTGTGCGAAATTTTGTTTCGAACGTTCAATTAAAAACGGTCATAAAAGGCACATCATGAATGTATAAATTAGATAACAATAATATTTAAAGTAAAAAAATGACTGTCAAAATAATATGTGAATAAAAAATAATCCAAAACATTCCGTGACAGTTTCCAGTAGCTCAACTCCGAAGCTGATTTTAAAAAAAGGCTTTTTGCGATTAATACTTTATTTCATGTGATTTTAGTTCAGCGCATATTTTTTAACATTGCGTTGAAATATTTTCATTTAAATTGATATATGGTTCCTAAGTAATAAAAAATATTGTCTGCATCTGTCCCCATACCTATTTAAGCATTTCCAACCATTATTTCAACTCAAATCTCAAAATATTGAAGGGACAATTACACCTAGTCTACTAAAAAAAGTAGGGGGATATTTTGAAGCATAAATTTTGAGAGTTCGATGAGATTATCCCCATATTACAGTATTAACTCCCCTCTACTCGGTGATTTGAAGCCCTTTCGCAATTAATCGAAAGCGGGAGATTCATTAAACATACTCCATTGTTCTAATCGAATCTGACAGTCTAGAATTGTTCAGCAGCTAGAACATCGTTCAGGAAATGATAGCGATCTTTCCAACTCAATTAAACACTTTTCTATCTTAAATAAAGTATGTGCATTCTTTTAGCAATTATCTCCACTACAAATTAGTTTATATCAATGAACTAAATTAAGCCTAGGAAAAATATCTACTATTTTATGGAAGATATTTTTTCCTAATACTAAAAAAAAACTATAGAACTAGTTACATGCTAAAACTTCGACATTGTCAGAAATTCTACACTCGTACCTAAAAATTAAGCATCGCTTAATTTTTTGAGAATAATGACACAAATCTTAGTTCCTGTAATGAAATTTTCATGGTCCCTATCGAAGCCCAGATAAGTCGAAGCGAACACATATGAGAGCTTCAACACATGTGGTTAACGCCTGAAAAAGAAGGATCCAAGAGTTCAAATCTACCCCAAATGTGAAGATTATGGAGGTGTCACTTAATATCGTTAAAAAATCAAACTTAAATGACTTTCACGAATTTAAAATCATGCATGAAGTTCAGGAATATCATATCCTTTACAAATAACAGGTAATGATTTGCTAGATGACTTTTATATGAACGTTGCTGCTATCGTTCCGAATGTGTGTTGAATGACTCCATTATTAATGGAAGGCCACTGTAGCCCCTTTACACTTTTATTAGGGTAGTTTGATTCAGGAAAATATATTTCCACTCTTAGAAATTCCTATGGTATGAATTTCATTCATAAGATACTAAGATTTGTGCCATCAAAAAATATCCCTAAGTATACACGAGCATAAAAGCAGCAATAAACTTTAATTTTTCCAACAAATTACTATTCACACGAAAGATAGATTAGAAGAGCTGTATTGTCTCCTGATATTACTGGACTCGTGAGAAATTCTTTGATCCCTGGCTGGATTTAACAAAGGCAACATTTGGCCCTATCGCTTCAATGACCGCCAGGTGACAGATTGCGTTTGCCCAAGTTGTCACGAACCCTACTGATTGAAGAGATCCACGCAAAGGGGGGATGGGTTTACAAAAGATCTCCGGACGGAAAAGGGACAGAAGACTCAAATGCCTTTACTGAACGGAAGCAAACAAATGGGGAACAAACAGTTCAAAATCATTTTTCATCAGAATCATAAGAAATGATAAAGTATCTCTCCTAGGCTCCGAACGCAAGCAAACAAGTGAGTACGTGGAGAACAAACAGTTCAAAATCATTTTGTAAAAGGAATAATTTTTAAACAGAATCAAAAGAAAATATAAAGTATCTCTCCGAGGCTAACTCCATCGCTAAAATCCGAACTTTCTATTAGATGAATTATGTCTGTTATCTTTTCAGTAAAGTTCGTTGACTTTACCATAACTTATTTTCCTCCTAATAGGCAATTTGAAGATAGTTAAAAACCTATAAACCAATTTTATTTGAATGAAAGTATTAAAATTATTTTTAGCAAGCGTGTTTTTGAATGAGAGCAATTAATGAAAATGTTGTTTTTCCATCATTACTATTCGAACACATAAGACGCGGACTTTTTTGCCGTTCGCCGCGCCAGTTCGCTTTCTCCTCAGAAATGAATCAAATGCTCTTCATAAATAACATTATTGACGCTAAATGAAGATTTTCCTATTAGCAGCTAAAGGATTTTAAGGACATATTACTACCTACAAGGTCAAAAATCGTTTTCAAAAGTTTTTTAGGAGAAAAACTGTTAGTCAAAAGGAAAATCAAAAAGTTATACAGAAAGTGTACCGATAATCCAAACGGCTTAGTAACAGGCTGAACAAAATTTTTAGATTTAAAAAGTTTCATATTGTTACATGTACTAAAACAGTTGTTGATGTCACAGAAATTAAATTTAAAAGAGAAATACATTAAATTTCACTACTTATATTCTTAAAAAATTTAATGCATTTTTCAAGTGGGATAAACCAATTACGACTTTTCTTATCTTAAGTTCCAGTTCTGTTTTCAAATTGCAATTTAAAAAAAAGAAGGTTACTTACAATAATTTAACTGTAATTCATAAAATTTCTTCATTGAAATAATAATTTTAAACCTTTTCTATCATATTAAAAAAATAAGAACAAAAATAGTATTCAAATAATTTCAATCTTGGAAGTAATTATATTAGAATTTTTTTTTTCAAAAAACCGCGAGCAAATTTCCTAGGAACTATAATTTCAAGAACAAAATTAGTATTCAAATATATCTGGGTTGCACGTTTTTTTTTTCATTACATCGCGAGCTTATTTCTAAGAGGATGTAGTGCTGTAGATGAGCTAAAAGGCATTGGTTGTTTCGATATAATAATTGCTGTTTTTCGTTATTCCAAGAGAAAATAAAAGAAGAATATATCGCAACGGCATCCTTTTTCCCCAGAAACTTTGATTGCAAGAGAAACATATTTCAATATAAAAAACTGAGCAATGGATTTTTTTCTGTGCCAAAGTGAATTAAGTAGTTCCCGGATATTAAGTACATTAAAAAAATATTTTATTCCTTAAAAAAGAGTTAAATTGTAAAGGTATAAAGAAATAATTTTTTGGACACTCATCTGCTAAGAATTTTATAATTTTTAAACTACACGAACGTAGGCAATATAGTTTTAAAATCAACATTGGTTGGTTGGATTTTTATTGCGCGAGGCGCAAATCAGGGCGCCAGACAAGACATATAATATATTTAAAAAAAATAAAAGAGCAAAAACTCCTTAGTCCGATGTAGTCTATACATCAAGTGTAATAAAAGTTCATTTTAAAATATTAATTTAAAGTATTTATATTAAAAGGTGATGATACAGTAACAGTTAAAATCTTAGATGTGATGAATAAAATCAATGAGATGGGGGAGATGGGTGAACTTGGTTGAATCAGCATTACAAATCGCATAAGTTATAGGGGTAAAAGAGGGAGGATAGAAGGGATTCTGGGAGTTAACGATAAAAGGAAATGTTTTAGTTTTGATGAAAGTTTTATTAAAGCATGGTGATTAATAAATGGTTCGTCATGGTTTGTGTGCGAACCATGGTTAATTGTTGGAAATTCATGGTTTATTGTGCGAGCTTAAAAATTGATTTGCGATTGAAATATCCAAACGAAACTTGTCTCTTGAGTCTTGACAATCAGTTGAAAATATTAAGAGGTTATTCAAACAAAATATTCTCAATTATTAGAATTTCTTGGATTTTTTTTCGCTCACCATCGGAGATTATGAATGAATAAATACTTAGAGTATGAGCTCTAATTTTGGCGGATTTAATAGACCTTAAATAAATAGAGTAAAATTTTATTCCTTCAGTTAAATATAATACCCTCTTCTATGCAGAATAGTATCGATGCATTTTCTAAAATAATATACAAATAAAAAATAATTTTGCTTAAAAATTTCTCTTTCAAATCAGGGGGCCCCTAACTTTTTGAGAGGGGGCTTAATACCTCGGCTCTGTAGAATACCGAAAATCACATCTACAAAATTAAATTTGAAAGTTGAAAAACATTTATTAGAATAATGTACAAGTATTTGCAGCGTATTTTGCAGGCCCTGTGCAAAAATAAATACCTGGGCCTCCAAAACTTCAAAAAACAGAGGAAAGGATTAGCATGCTATAGTCAGGGGACCCCTGTTTTAGACTAATTAGTTATAACGAGTCAAATTTCTTTAGTCCACTTACCTAAACATTAGCGGCAATGCCATGTGATCATACCTGCAGAGCGATTAATCAACAAGTAGCAATCGAAGAAGCATCGAAACTCCTCCGTAATCAAAACAGATCGGTTGCACAATAAGCCGCCTCAACACGTGCTTCAAGTGTCACTTTCCAAATAGAGCTTCGATTCTTGGCTGCGGCGAGTGGGGCTGCGGCCAGTGGCTGTTCACCGATCAGAGCCACGATTCATCCATCCACTGCCTTCGAAACAAGTGATAAACAAACACAGCACTCTTTCTACTCGCTCGCTTTTGTGTCGGCCCGAAGCACATTGCTTGCACTGATCACAACTCGTTTGAGTCCAAATGAGGCGGCACGACAGCGCTGCGCCAACACCGGCGCCAAGCGCTTCGCCAACTCACGCATCCTCCGATCGTCCCTTTCAGTTTGCAATAATACAACGAGCAACTTTAAAATGCTTCCGTTTTCTTTAAAAGTAGTGATTTGGAAGGAGAAAAATATTATAATAATCCTTTCTCTTACCTTCCATCCTAATTAAATAACTTAAGAACAAAACAAAAACTTTTTTTAGAATAGAATTAAAGAATTTAATACAATTGTTTTGTTTTTCATTTTGTCTTCATTATGTATTATTATAATTTTATATAGAAATTCGTAAGTGTACAGTTTTTTTAGTGTTCGAAATAACCAAGTGTTTATTTTATAGTAATTATTGTAATGATTAGGTTGCCAAAATAAAAAAAAAGATAATTACAAAAAATATATAGGGGAGAGTGTTGTACCTATGGACAAAAATCACGTTTGGATTTTTCTAAGACAGGTAAAATCACATTTTGACCATTTAAAGTGCCCAACCTATAGTCCTAACCTTTGTGAGTTGAGAGATATTTTTTATTAGCCAAAATCTTGAAAATTGGATTTTTAATCATGTATAATAACTTTGAAAAATTAGTGTCCAAAGGTACAACAACCTGTTGTACCTATGGACAGACCCAGTTGTACCTGTGGACACCCTTAAAAAGGGAGGTTTTAGTTGAAAAAAGCTAAGAATGAACATTTTTATTGATGAATTACCTTTTAATAACCTATTTCAAGCCTTTTTAAAATTGAAAATAGATTTTTTAAAGTAATGTAGTTTTAGATCGTACATGATCATTAAAACGAAGTTGAATGATAAAAGTCTTAATTTTTTACCAAAAACACAAAAACCACATGGTATTTTCAGATCAGAATTTAAGGTAATAGTTTCATCAATCATGCTGATTGATCTGACAACTTCACTGATCCAAAAAAAAAAACAATTCGATCGACACTTAGTTGTGCAAGCATTTGGTGGTAATAACAGTAATAATTTGGTGGTAAATCTTCTTCAGTGGAAAGTTTAAGTTTTTTTAATCATCATACTTAAATGCGATAGGGTGCTTAGGGTTTTACACCATATTTTACATTAAATTCCAAGTAGAATTATAAATTTAAAAAAGTAGTTTAGATCACAAAATATTTGATTTTTCATCCAAAATTTACTTGAAAATAATCGCTGACAAATAGACTAACATTTAGAATTAATTTAATATTTATTAAAATGTATTCAGTTAAATGAAACCTGATTCTAAAACGCTGATTAGCTCTACAGACACCCACAAGAACGTGTCCCTAGGTACAACACTTATGGTGTCCGAAGGTACAGCATCAGGTGTTTTTGCATTCAAAGTTCTATAAAAGATAAAAGAATTGAGATCTGACGATTTCTAATATCAAAACTAAAAAGTCATAATCTCTGGGATTCCCCCATATAACCCATTTTATCATATCATAATCATAGAGGAAGAAAATAGTTAATGTAGTGATGCACTAAAAAAAACTTTGAGCACCTAAAAACAGTATTTTTATTATAGAAAATTTAAATAATATTTTAAACAGCTGATTTCACGTTAGCAACTAGATAGCATCTGTTTACATTTAAAATCGACCACAAATTCAAATTTACATTTTTTCCCGAATTTTAAAAGGAGGTGGCTGAAGGTACAACCGTCCGTAGGTACAACACTCTCCCCTATATATCGATATATATTTCAAAAATAAAATAAAAATAAAAGGATAAATTAACAGTTTAGAATATTGTTATAATTGTTTTTTTAAGCATTGTTTCTTGTATTTAAATTTTTCTTTGTAAAGAAGCTCGTAAAAAAGTCGAATTGTAACTAACCAGAAATTAAATTTTTGTTATAAATAAAAGAATAATTAATTTATTCATTTGAGTATTATAAAAACAGTATAGCATGTTTTCTATTGTTTTGAAATTCATAGTTTCTTACTTTTTATAACTGTGACTTTATCCGTAATCTAAAAAACATGGAAATATTTTAAAATTGAGATTTAAAAAATCCAACAGCTTAGACCAACACGGAATCCTCAAACGATTCAGGAAAATTTTACACTAAAAATGCATCATTCGGTTTGGATCAATAACTAAGAAGTTTTTTTAGAAGTTTCACCAAAAACTTTTTTAATAAAAAGTATAAAAATTATAAAAAAAAGTATAAGAATTACTAACAAACAGAGGTAAGTTTTCACTTAGAAAGAACCAAAATAAAATATGTACAAAAAGGTTTAATAAATTTTATTTTCCTTTTTTTTTGTTAAAAAATTTTAGGTTTTTATTCTTTCTAAATTTAGATTACTTTAATGATCAACTTGAGGGCCGCACGGATCTGACTTAAATATATTTTGTGGCTCAAGTCAAGAGATCCATATCCATTTCATTACAATAGGGAATACAACACTTGTGGAAATTCATGATTTCGATTATTGGAAATCATTTATGGGGTTATAAAACGCATTTCTTCAAATTTTTATATTTTTTTACCGCTAGTTTTTTCAATGAATTTTTAAAATAACGCTCGCTAGAATTGGAGTGCCTACGTGAGGTCACTTCTGCTTTCGCTTGAATCTTCCACCAAACAATACTTTCAAAGGAAAGGATTTAACCATTGCCGAATAAGCTATCGTACAAGTGTGTCGTACCGAAGACAGAAGTGACGTCATGTGCCAAACCCCTCTCTAATCTGCGCATTATATTTTTAATTTTTTAAAAACTAGGGAGCTACCGCCCCCTGCTCGCTATCGCTCGCCAACCCCCGTTAACTGCTGACGCTGATACTTAAGGATCTCTTTGCCATCCTCACAAAACACAGCTCACAGCACTTACTCATTTTATAAAACATTCTTAAAACAGGGGAACTACTTCTCTGGGGGTATTCTTTCAAAAAAAGGGGAATATTCATTCAGCGGCGAAATTTTAACAGTTCCTTTATGGCAATATGAATTGGCGGATCGCCATTTAATTCCAAGAAAATTAGTAACAAAGCAGTGTAAACTTTCTTTTACCATTTCCCCAAGGTAATGTTTTTCTCACACAGATCCATTCAGAAGCACTGAAACATCTCCGGAATAAATTTTACTTTCTTAAAATTTGTAATGATTTTCATTGATTGTCTGTGAAAAATGTAGTAATTATCGTAAACATCACGAAAATTTAGAATTTTGCTTCATGAGAACAAATAAACATCGAAATTGTGTCAGTTTCATAGCAATGACACGAATGTTCTGACTTTCGATTTTTATCTTTATTTCTAAAAACTTCCCCCGCCATATCTAGTTTTGCGTTTTGGCATTATAAAAAAGTTACCTTTTACTACCTTAAATAATATAACTTGCAAAAGGTTATAAAAATAATTATTATTGTAATAAATAAATGCAAAAGTTCAACATTTCTGAAAGCGAGTTTATATTTTATTGTAAATATAGTAATGATTAGGTTGCCACAACGACAAAGATAAATATATAAATATGAATTAATTATTTAAAAATAAAAAATAAATTAATTATACATTAGTTTTAAATATAATTAAAATCGTTTGAACAGCACAAATATAAGTATTGTTAAAAAGAATCCAATATATATTTTTTAAATTAGTGTGATAAATAGAAAGATGATTATTTAATGTATTTGAATGTTAAAAAACCAGTGAAATATATTTTCAATTGTTTTAAAATTCATAGTTTCTTGCTTTGTAACTGCGACCTTATCCGAAATCTAAAATAATGGAAATATTTTAAAATTAAGAATTTTTTTGAAAAATCGAAGGGCTTACTCGGAAATCAGGAAAGAATTCGGACATTTTGATACCATATATGTGTCATTTGGTTCAGTAATTAAAAAGCCTTTCTCTGGAAACCGTTCACCAAAAACTTTTTTTTAGAATAGAGAGATTTACAAATGATCAGATTTCGTATTTTTATATCTTTTGTATATTTTCCTTTATCATTGTCGCATTATGGTCGTTTTATTTCATTGACAACACTTCATTCATTGACAAAATGCATAAAATTCCCATTCGAATTCTTTTCCCATCACAGCCGTTTGCCTTCATAGCATCTTTCTTGCTCGTGGCAAATTTAGTCATATTGTTGCGCATTAATGCGTTTGCGATCCTATTCGACTATCTTGAGTACCATTGGAAGGTTTATGCAATGGATTTGGAATCACCTTTTATAAAACTCCCAAAAGAAGGGATAGTTTACCAAAATCGGATGACCGGAAGTGGGTTTATTTCAGGGTTGGCAAAAACCCGGGTTTTATTTTAAAAACCCAAGTGGGTCGGGTTTTTTCTATAAAACCCTGAAAAAACCCACATAAAACTGGGTTTTTTCAAAAAAAAGTGTGGGTTTTTTCAAAATTAAGTGGATTTCTCCTAGAAAGTAACTGGGTTTTTTCAAATTTTAGTGAGTTCTATCTATGTTAAATGTGTTCTGTCAAAATAATGTCAGTTTTTCCACAGTTAAGTGGGTTTTTTCAAAGTTTTTAAGCTTTGAAAAAACCCACTGAAATTGTAAAAAATATCCAAAACTTTGAAAAAACCCATTCAATATTGAAAGAAATCTATTCAACTTTGAAAAAAACCACTGAAATTTTAAAAAAAAATCTTCTTTAATTTTTACATCTAGTTTGAACTTTAAACGTCCTAAATTTTGAAAAACCCATTCAATAATGAAAAAACCCACTGAATAATGAAAGAACCTATTTAACTTTTTAAAAAAACTCCCTGAAATTGAAAAAAACACCATTTAATTTTTGAAACATAATTTAAATTTTGAAAAAACCCATTAAAATTTTAAAAATATCCTTAACTTTGAAAAAAAAACATTAAATTTTGAAGGAACTGCCAAAATCTTGATTTTTCTTGAAAAAACCCAAAAATGGGTCCAAAATGTGGGTTTTTTCACATGGGTTTTTTTGAAAAAACCCATTGGGTCCAACCCAATTGGGTCCAATCCAGCCAACCCTGGTTTATTTTCAAGATGGCCGCCAAAGACCTAGAATAAAATCAAGAAATCCTAAAATTGTTGGGTTTAAAACGTAAATAAACGTTCTTTAATGTAGGATTTGAGTAGAATAGGTATGGTACTGGGTAAACAAGAATAAAAAAGTTTTAAGAATTAAATAGTTTCTTCAATAAGAATAGTTAAACAAAAGGGTTTAATACAAAACAAAAGTAAGAAAATATTCCGCAATGTCAACCTTTCTTAGTTTTGTATTTAAAAGAATTACGAACGAATTTCTAGTAAAATTAGATCCACTTGGTGCTTGGTCCATGTTACTATAAAAAGTCAGATTCCCTTAAAAACTTTATACTGTTTAAAATATCTCTAAATGTCAATTTTTGATGTTGGGAACATAATTACTAATTTTAATACCTAATTTGAATTTATTCATATTTTCAAAAAATATTAAGCATTTTAAAACAAAACTTATACCTAACTATCTTAGATATTATATTCCATATTTTACTTATTTTTTTCTCTGAAAAATTTATCACAATTCAGGAACAACTAAGTTAAGTGACTATAGTTGAGTTTATGCTTTTAAAAATATTTTTCTTCCTTCCTTTTACTTTGCAAGTTGCTAAGTAAAAGGAAGGGAGAAAAATATCGTCATTGTAATTCGGTACAATGATGGGGTTTATGCAAAATCATACGCGAATTATTTAGCTTTTCCAAACAACATTAATTGCGAATAGAATAGACAAAGAATTCCCTAGCAAAGCAACAGTCTAAGTAAATTGGATCATGCATAACTATTTTTTAAGTTTTGTTGCTTTCACTGCGTAACACTTTAACCGTCCTGCTCTCTGCTCCAGCCCGGCGGTGCTATTTTTGATGCTGCCATCTACCAGAAAAACGGAAAAACTAATTCAATACAATGAAATTTATTTAATGCTAATCTTATTTTTCTGTTAACTTACATGTATTTGTATGTATTTTAACAATGAACAATTCCCACGTTTTTTATTCGATAGAAAGGGTTGAAAAAGAACTTTTTTCGCGAAACTTTTTGATTCTGATGGTTATTTTTTATTTATTTTCAAAGTTTGTCTTTCTTTAAAAATGGGCTCGAAAAAAGGAAGCTACGAGTGTACACAAACAAAATGGAAGAAAACTCAAATTCATCTATTTTCATATCAAATGTCTCTTTAAATGATTTTTACAATTTTTAATGCTAATTTTTGGAAATAAGAAACCATTTTTTCACCGAAAAAATGGCTTTTTTCTATTTTAAATATTTTTTTTCTCAAAAAGATACCGACTTCAAAAAACTTTTAGGGTACTTTACCATTATACCGGCGCAAGGGAGGGGGCAATAAATTCGCCAATAATGTTGCAACGCCAAGGCCAAGGGAAATTGATTCGTGTAATTTCTTCCGGTGACTGTGTGCTGTTACCAAGGTTGTTAAGTATTTAAATACTTAGTAACGGAAATACTTTTTAAATACTTTAAAAGTATTTAGTTACATTCGTTACTTTTTCAGTATCGAACTGGTATTTAACTACAAAAATTTAAAAGTAACTCAAATCCTTGTTACTTAAGTACCTATGCTGTACTTCAGTTACTTTCTAAACCCAGAATTAAAAAAAAACGCAATCCAAACATTGGAGATGGGAACAAAACACTTCTTCCTGCTTTCGCATCTGCCGAAGGGAAAAAGCGTCCCCGGCGGTGGCCGACCACCCGAATCGCTGACAAGTGACAATCCTTTTAAGAATATTTATTACCCCCCTGTGTTGAAGAAAGTGCCGTTTTTGTTTCACCCACCCTTGGGGGGTCACTAGGAGCCGGCGAGTGTCTTTGGGGGTCCACCTCGCAAGGTCGAATTGCTCGAGATCGAAAAGCCGATAGGACACCCTTTTATGGCCAATTATTGTTCGTAGTTCCTTGTTTTTCCACGAACCAAAGAGGGGGGACATTTTTACCGACAGATCAAATTTTACGAGAAGATGTCTTTCAGTCGCTTTTTTGTTGTGCTCTCCGAAAGGCTGTTGGTCTACTACTATTCGACGCGGCCGTTTTGGCACGTGGACGATATTCGGCTTGAGAAATTAAATGAAATTAAATAGAACCTTTTCAAAATCATTCTTAAAAAATAGAAAAATATTTTTTTTGTCTCGCGCCGAATCGTCCCATTCCGTTCCTGCTTCCCGGATTACCATTGTTTGTTGGAAGTATAATGTCCCCAAAAAGAGGTAGGTTTTTTAATAATTTTTTTTAAAAAGTAGTGAGGGAATTGACGATTTATATTCGCTTTGAATTTTTATCTAGATAATTACAATTAATTTTTATGTTTTGATATTTGTATGACACGTAGCTTAAAACTTCGCCCACTTTTGCCCAAAAGGGTTAAAAGCCGTTTTTTAAAAACTTTTTACTCTAATTCAAGCCTTTATGTAGTATATTCTTACAAGATTCTATAAAAAATTCACTTAAAAGTTTATTATAACATTCTTTCTTTCTCACTTTCTTGAAGAAAAACTAAAAGTAATAAAAGAGTTACTGACTTAAATTTAACTTTTTTTAATTTTTAAAAATGACCGAAATAATTTTCTGCTTAATATGAATATTCCATTTGAATTGGAAAAAAAGGCAAAATATCAATTAAAAGATTAATTTCAAAAATTTGATAACCTAAGAAATTAAAACATCGCTAAAGCATTTAAGACAAAAGTATTAATAATATAAATGCTTCAATTTTTAAATTAAATTAAATTTCCAAAGAAAGAGTGGTGAAAGAAAATGAAAAACTTTTTTACTAGCTTATGAAAATAATTATTTTATTAAAAATTAGATAATAATGAAAGGTAAGGAGGAGACCATTATCTTTACAAACTTTTAAAAATTTAAAGTAAAGTAAAAGTAACCTTAAATTTTTTTTTGAGTTAAATGCAACTTCTTTTTTTAAAAACTTTAGCAATTTACTGTAGAAACTTACGTTAGCAATCTACAATTAAATTTCCTTTAATTTTAAATATTATGGTTTAAATTAACTTATTATGTAGTTGAAAATTCAAAAATTTGGAGTATCGATTGCGTCCACCTTCTTCCTGTTGAATAGACATCGTTCTCTCAATTAAGTTTTAGTTCAAATATTAAAATTTCATTTTATTATTAAAATTATATTTCAATTTTTTTTAAATAATTAAAATAAATTTTATTAATTAAAATTAATTTTGAAAATTATTTTTAAAATGAATTCATTTTATTAAGTATTAGTTTAAATTTTATTTAAATTTTTAATTCGTTTTATTAAATTTTATTTTTTTTTAAATTTTTATTTTAAATTTTTTAAATTTAAATTTTGCGGGTAAAGTAACTGAAGGTAGTCTTAAATACTTTTCATATACTCTATTTGTACTCTATTTAGTTACTTTTTTCTGGTATTTGTACTTAATACTTAGTTACTTTTTCTGAAATACTTGTATTTGTACTCAAATACTATTTCAAAGTAACTTTAACAACCTTGGCTGTTACCAAAAAGTCTGCCTGGCGACATTTGCACCGGTTATGTTATAATAATAGAAAAGTACCAAAGTGTGAAATAATTTTTATCCAAGAAACAACAATACTACTTTTTAAATTTTAACATAAGTTTTGAATCGAAACACTTTCACACAGTGCCCCCAAAAATGATCTAAGAATAATTTTTAAAGCTAAGCTATGTCTGTAATTTTATCTGGTTCATATCTTTAACTTAAATTTGATGTATAATTTATAGTAATAAAACTTGAATTTCAACCACTTTCCACTTTTTCATGGAATAAGCAGTGAGGGGATATAGGTTTAAATCTCAGTATATGGTCAAAAATTTCCCAGTACAATTGAAAAACCCAATTATGCTCTATGTCTGCAAGGTTTTTATCTTTGATAAACAATGCGCATGCGTCACAAAGAAAAAACATATTATTCACCTCATATAAGACCTATTTTCTAATTTTAAGGTGAAAAGTAGGATCATTTCGCCTAAATTCGCTGAATACCAATAATGGTTGTTGAAACGAATAAATTTCGAACTTTTCAAAAGTAAAGTCCTCAAAAAGATGTCCTTTGATGTAAAAGGCTCATTCCATACCAAATCGACCAAATAAAAATAATCGCCGTGCCTTTAGGTCATGAACTTTTTTTCAAAATTTTTCTACAGATAGATATCTATGAGAAATATTACCATCATTTTTTCAGAATGATTACTCAAAAAGAGACCCCAGGAAAAATTTCTGAAAATTGGACATTTTCCTCAATTTTTTTGATTGAGGAGTTACAAAAAGTGATGTTTCTCAACTAATTTTCAAGCTAGTGAGCTGATTCTGGTGCCAAATTAAAGCTTACACTCTACTCTTTCTAGTAAATTATGAAAATCCACAATTATTTAAATATATTAATATTTAAAAAAAAATAGCTATTTTTGAAAAAATTGAATAAATCCAAGTTATCTTCCTTAGTATAAAAATTGGGATGGTGTTTTGGGATAATAAAAAATAAATAATTTGTTTCTAAAATTCGTTAAGCGGTCAATGCAGCTTTGTAACTTTCTTCCCAATATCATTAAAATGCAAAACCTAATTCTTTCCACAAGAAAAATTTACCTCAGTATGTATTTTAAACAGTAAAAATATGAAAAAAGTGTTTTGGGTGTTGAAAAATAATTTCTTTCAACATTCAATAAGTTGTCCATAATATATCTTTGTGACTTTTATTAAAAGACTATTATAAAGTGAAACTTATATTTAAAACACAAGTACGTACGTTATTTTGAATAGTAAAAAAAGGAAGTTTTAGATATTGAAAAATAAAAGAATTTGAAGTTTCAACTTTATAATATCAATAGCGCTGACGAGCTAGACCCGGGCTTCGCCCGGGTTTCAGTTTTTTAATAAATATCACCTGGTGGGTTACAGATGGGCTTCGCCAGTCCATTTAAAAAAAAATTATTTGGTGTGTTACAGATGGGCTTCGCCAGTCGAAATGGGGAAGTAGTTTAATAAAGGATCCATTTTTATGTTTATGATACAACAATGGATTTTAAACTACAACAATCGATATCATGCCTACAACAATCAATGTTACATCTTCTATTGTTATATTTACAACAATGTGGTTTTGCCCTGAAGTTAGGCATGAAATATGGGTTTTTAAGCATAAATTGACTAAAAAAGTTATAAGGACTCTTCGATTTTAAATTATTTTTATTCAGAAACCTTCCCGGGAGGGAGTAGATCAACGTGGTATAGTTTAATAGTTAATGTAGGTTCGAAAAGTTTAAAACTATAAAGGACATACATACAGACATTGATTTTTATATATATAGATAGATATAGACTAGCGCTGACGCGCTAGACCCGGGCGCGTCAATCCGAAAGCTCACGGCTAGGGCGCCGCTAGGTGGCAGCACGGTCGCCTGGAGGAGCACGGAAACATTTGGTGAAAGTCGGTCAAAATCGCAGGTGACTTATCGCTTCTCAGCCGCACTTTTGGCGTGTTGTATTTTAAGGGTAAACTGTTGTTGTTTGTTGTGTTATGAGGTTTTTGATTGAGAAAACCCAGCTCTTAAGTGGTATTTAAAACAGATTTTTCAAACTATTTGAGATTTACGCAAAGTATTTATGTTTCACGAAATTTAGCAAAGTTTTTAATTTGATACAATGAAGCTTTTTGTACGTTTTCATATCATCTGCACTCGTTAATTTTATTGAATTCAATAATTGTAATTTATTATAATAAAATTTTGGAAATTCGCATTGTATTTAAAACTTCCTTATTTTATTAATTAAAAATATATTTAAACATGTTTGAAGTTCTTTAAATTTGGTTACTTTTGTTCATAAGTTTTCCATCAACTTATAAAAATTACTTTCTAGTAGTTACATTTTCTCTTTATAATACATTATTTTTTAATGGGAATAAATATATTTTTATGTTCTATTAACAGATTTACTTTTATTCAGACTTGTAATGGGATTATTGGAAATAATTGTGGACTTTCAATTCAAATGTGTTTAGGAGCTAAACAGATGTATAAATGCATGAGTAAGAATACACTTTTGACCCCCGCGATACAAGAATACACTTTTGACGATTTTTGACCCCCGCGCCCTTCAAAAGTATGTTTTCCATGGTTAAGTATAGGGAAAATATTGAAAATATCGTCATTTTTGGCTCTTTTCAATTTCATGAGCCTGAATGCAGTCAATATCGAATTAAAACCTATACATCATCTTTGGGATATCATAGTCTCAAGATCCTATCGGAAAACATTCAATAGCACCTACTGGGGGGGGAAGTTCCATGGGGGTTTAAAGCGCGCTTTCACCGAAAAAAAAAGGATGTTCGCCGGCGCTTGCGGCTGGAGCTGGATAAAGGCATCACAATCCCAAAGCTGAGATACAAGGCTATCAGATGATGTCAGCTGAAGTAAAATAGGAAAAATATTCAATAAAACCCCTATGTGTGGCCTTCAACCAGCTCCCGTTGCAAGCGCCGGTGAGCATCCTCTTCTTCGGTGAAAGGGCGCTTTAAACCCCCATGGAACTTCCTCCCAGTAGGTGCTATTGAATGTTTTTCCAATAGGATCTTGAGACTATGATATCCCTCCCAAAGATGTATAGGTTTTAATTCGATATTGACTGCATTCAGGCTCATGAAATTGAAAAGATCCAAAAATGACGATATTTTCAATATTTTCCCTATACTTTAACATGGAAAACATACTTTTGAAGGGCGCGGGGGTCAAAAATCTTCCTAGAGACCTGAAATTTTGCAGGTAATAAAGTTTTAGTATTTGTAACAACTTCAGAGGGGGGCATCTGGGAAATTCAAAAAAAATTTTTTTTTGCAACACCCTAATGAGGTACAGTTTATAAATGTAAATAATTTATTCTGTCTAAATAAGTTCTAAAAAACTTATATCAGCCAGTTTTATCACTAAAAACAGACACTTCAGGGCCCTAGGTACCCCTAAGAAATAACTTAAGGGGGCTGAAACTTCATACCTATCACACCAAAGGAATAGGAAAATTCTTGGATAGTAGGGTGGCCCCAAAAGTTTTTTTCAGGTAGAGTTCTGGGCACCCTCTACTTTTTTTCGAACAGCTAATAGAAACTCACAGCCAAAATTTCAACTCAGTATTCGAATTAGAAGTCGATGACCAAGAGGAGTGAAATTTCTAAAATTTCTGAAAAATCGAATATTTTTATACAAAAAAACTAACATTTTTGTGACATTTTTTGCATGTTTTAAGTCATATGGACACCCTCAAGCGAGTTTATGAATTTTCCATCGGAGGGTCCCGGGTTCGATTCCCGACACCGCTTAAGACCCACCGAGTATATGCGGAGTACATGCTCGTTAAATCTGTGGGTCCGAAAATCCTGTGGTCCGTCATGGCGCAGTTAACCACGGGTCCAGGTGTCTGGAGACTATTTCTCTCCCCCTCAGATGCATGGCAAAATTGTGGAGGTGACGATAGATAGTGGCAGCATCTATCATCTCATGAGGCAGAAGTCGGACTCCTGCCATATAATGGGCATCCAATTTCTCAGAAGCCGCACCCCCTTTGCCTTGAATCCTTGTTCCTTGTGGAGCTTTGGTATTCCAAGTGGCACACCACAACAATATGTTCATTTTAAGAGTTAAAAGGCTTTTAATATTTTTTCAAAAAATGTTTCATTAAATTTGTTTTCACTTTTTTAAATTTTGAAAATGATGGTCATGATGCGCATTAAATCAAAGACAAAAAACTTACGAACAAAATGGGACTGATTTCAGGTTTTTAAGTTGTAGTTTTAGAGTTGTTAGCTGAGAGTTGCAGGAAAAACAACTTTATAAAGTTCTTTGGACATTAGAATATTACTACAACCAAAATAAAGGTGATAAAAAAGCTTGGAACATTATATCTATAAAGTTAGTAGTTTCTTATAAAAAAATCATGAACAAAATGAGATGGTTTGATCTTTGGTTTTTTAGTTGTTTTGTATAAAAATCTTCAAATTTGGACTTTTTCACTCCTCTTGGTCATCGCTTTCTAATTAAGGTACAGCCTTAACATTGCCTGAGTAGTTTTCTCTGTATGTCTAAAAAATTCAGGGGGTGCCGTGGCTTTTTCATAACACTTTATTTTTCCCCATAGAAAAGTAGGCCACCCTATTGGATAGTAAAGATTTTATTTTTTAAGACATTTTTATAACACCAACATTTTTATAATTGTGTGTGTGTGACTTATCCCACTTGGTCGACAGCAACATCAAACTAAGGGCCGTATTCAGAAACTTTCACACGAGATGGGAACGAGAAAGTTCGACGGCCACTCCGAAGGTACCATTCTCGTCTCGTTTCAAGATCTCGTGTGATCATGCTGCCATCTGTCGAAAAACATCACAAGTAATTACACACTGATAGTACAAATTTTTACAGGCACTAGATGTCCATTACTTTCGTAATATATTAATGTCTGAGGACATATTTTGGTAATAAATAGCTGTTTTAGATTTTTTGGAACAATTAAACGGGCCACAAAAAGTGTAAAAGCAATCGGAACGTGCTTCGAAACTGAGACAATATGGCGGAGGACAGCTCTGGAGTAGAAATATCTCGTTCTTGTTTCCATCTCGTTCCCGTCTCGATGCCATCTCGTTCCCGTCTCGTTTCGATCTCGTGTTAAAGTTTCAGAATACGGCCACAAGTCCATGAAGCCGAAATCCATCAAAATTTTAAAAACTGCACCTGGACTGGAGTACAACGTGTCCCTGTTCCCTGTCGCAGCCAATACACGTCAAAATATGCACAGGAGTAGCCTGTGTTGTCTCACACTTTGAACACTGAGGATAAACTTTCTGGCCCGCCACATGACGTTGGGCATGGATGTGACCGGAGCGCAGCCTAGCAATAGTCGTCCGCTCGGATCTACTTTCAGCCTCGTGCAATGCCGAGCCAGGGCGGTTCCCAGCATACCAATCATGTAAAGGGGCTCTTCAGGAGGAGTTGGCCGCTACTTTCACTCTTGAGGCAAGTTCTGAGTAAGAGAGACAACCATCGTCAACAAAATTCATGAGGCTGCCCTCCTTAGCAAGTGCATCCGCTACCTCATTGCCATCTACTCCCACATGTGATGGAATCCACTGAAAACATACTGTGTGATGAGCTCTCAGACTGTTTAAAAGCCGTACGATATTAACAGTTGCCCTATCACCATGCTTCCACCATTCAGCCAGATGCTGAATGGAGCTACGGCTATCGCTCAGAATCCATATGTCGGAAGGCACTGTATATTTGCACGGCCATTTTTCAACTAAACTCTACTCTAACTTCCACGGCTAGGCGTACCATTGGTTCCATCACTAAGCGCCGAGACTGCTACGTCATCACGAGACCTACAGCGCATGCGCCACTGGCCGTTTTGGCCGTCCAAATATACACTTCGATGTCGGAATAAACTCCCGCATTTATACAATAAGTCAAAGCCTCCTCAATAGCCACGAGCTCTGCACGAAAAACTGAGCATTAGTCAGGGTTCCTCTTACAAATCCTAATACCGCTCCCCTGTCTGATGTAAACTCCACGCCCGAGACAGCTCCATCACCCCTACTGCCATCAGTATAAATTTGTAAAGCCCCGTCAGGAATATCATAAATGGTTTCCAAAGCAAGCTGTTTAAGATAGTCCTGGTGCTGAAGGCCTTTATTAGAATAGGAGCACAGTTCGGTCCTAAATAAGACCCGATCACGGAGCGGTGTAGCAATCTCACTGCGGCAAGCTAGAGAAACACATTCAACATGCTCTAGTAACCAGCCCTCACTTTCAGCACGGCTGAGCGGGCTTTCCCTTTTGAGACGTCGATTATTTTTGTATGAAAATAGAGCAAAAGTATTAAACGTAATTTTAGAATATCTTAAAAGCAAGAGCTGATGTGTGAAAATGGATGCCATATTCTGAATCAGCAGGTCAAATATATACAAAAACAGCTCTAAAGGGGCCATTCCACCAAGGAAACAAGCTGTTGCTCTGTTGCTTCAACATTTTGTCGCCCAGTCGCAAGCAACAGTTTCTACTTCTCGGTAGCATGTCTGTGTGTTGCCTGCCCTCAATGCGATTCCACTGAAGCGACAGTTGTTCCGTGTTGCCTAGTAATCCCCGAGAGGTAGTTTTGAACAATCCTCCTCGTACTCTGTTTGAAATAGATTTTTATAAAGAGAAAAAGAAATAAAAATACGTACATAATTTTAGAGATTTTTATAATAAAATAACAGAATCGCATGCGATTGATAGCTCATGGGTCTACATGAAAGATGTTTGTCCACGATGATCGGCATCTTGGTTAACTTGGTTTTTAGAAAAGGGTTAAATTGTTCTTCTAAATAGAAAAATCGATCCAAGTAGATATTCGTAATTTATATGATGCAACTTTTGGAGAATTTCAGTTGAATACTTCCCATGTAGCACAGAAATACCGGCCAATATCGATTTTGCGATATTGGCCACTGCCAAAATGGCCCTCTTTACAATACCGGCCAATGTCAATTTTCGATACCTGCTAATACCGTACAGCACTGGACAATGTCGGATTTCTGATGTTCATTTTTTTCTATATCTGACCGTATTAACAAGTAAAATTGGCCATTATTCTTCTTACAATATCGGCCTTTGCCAAAATATAAATATCGGCCAGTTACGAATTCGACATTATTAAATACCGTCCAGCATCATTCAATGTCAGAATTAAGGGCTTCGTTTTTTTGGATATTGGCCGATTTTATAAGGCATTCGCTACTGCGGGAGGAATACCGTCCAGCACCAGTCAATGCCAGAATTAAGGGATTCGTTTTTTTGGATATTGGCCGATTTTATAAGGCATTCGCTACTGCGGTAGGAATACCGTCTAGCACCAATCAATGCCAGAATTAAGGGATTCGTTTTTTTGGATATTGGGCGATTTTATAAGGCATTCGCTACTGCGGGAGGAATACCGTCCAGCACCAGTCAATGCCAGAATTAAGGGATTAATTTTTTTTGGATATTGGCCGATTTTATAAGGCATTCGGTACTGCGGTAGGAATACCGTCCAGCATCAATTAATGCCAGAATTAAGGGATTCGTTTTTTTGGATATTGGCCGATTTTTTTAAAATGCTTATTAAATTCTCTAAATTGGTTAAAACGTTGTTAGACAAAATTTAACATTCAAAAATTATCATAAAATTTAGTTAATTACAATATTTTTTATGGTGCTGGCTCCCTTTACAACATAATCTTATCTTATATTATAATTTGATACTTCTCTAATTATTAAAAACTAAACATTGAATGGCCCTTAGAAAATTGTTTCAATTTTATCATCGCCAAGAGGGGGTTTACAGTTATTTCAAACATTAATTGCAATATTTATTAGTTTCCTATCTCAGTGAATAATCAGAGGATATCCAGGGACGTGCTAACATTTATGAAAGTGCAGAGAAAGATTCCTAAGGGGCCATAATCACACTTTTTGTTTCGAGAGGTGTTTTGGACCCCAATTTTTCCAAGGTCTTTTGAGAGCATAACATAAATGCGAAAAATAAATACGAAACTTTGCTAAAGCATGAAAAGTTGTTTACAGACCATGTTTCCTCCAAAGGAAATGGGAGGGGGGGTTTTGGGTTCTCCCCCCAGAAAATTTTGCGAAATTTGTCTCTAAAAGTAAAGTTTCAGCTGATTTTGAGACCTAAATAAACCATGGAATTTTCTAGACGATTTAATAAAAGCCGAATTATTGCGGGGTCTTGGGTCTCTCCCCAGAAATTTTATTTAAAATAATAGCCTTTTATATTGTAGTGTTTTATTATTTTAAAATTATTTTGAGAAAACCCTAAAAAGGACCACTTCTACTAAGCGGCTGAATTTTTTAGGTAAATCACCATAAATGGACGTAAAAATTTTAGAGGAGGGTTTCGGGGTTCTCCCCCAGAAAACTTTGAATTTTAGCATTGAAAAAGTGATTTTAAGGTATATTTGACTGGGTTTCTCGGAGGGGGCCATGGCCCCACGGACCCGCCCATGCTTGTGCCTGGCCCTGGATAATCATTAAGTAGGATGAGACCGGGGAGGGATGAGACATTTTTTACAAGAATATTTTTTAAAAATTTAGTTTTCTTTGCATAAATTTTCAACATTCCAAATAACATCTTGAAACACTTTAACATGTTTACAAAATATAACCAATGTGATAGCAAACAAAACTTAAGATTTATAAATGAATTAAAGTAACTCTAAAAATGTCCTATCCTACCCCAGCACCGGGGTGGGATGGGACATTTTTTCATAAAATAGAGGGTGCTGAATCCGAATCCGTTCTTTGCATACAAAATTTTGAATGGAATTAATGTCATTTTTTTTTGCCCCTGCCGCGGAAAATCTTAAAAATCGAACCCGCATCTCAAAAAAGCGTATGCGGTGAAATATGCTACAATAAAAACTGTTTTAACTGTGTTTAACATGAAATAAACCATATATTTACTGTATTAACTACTTTGGATTGGATTGTGGGTATATGTATTTTTCGGTTTGTGTGCTTGATCTCAAGGATCCGCTTATAAACCTTCGTCAAGTAAGACCGACACGAACAGAATTTTTCCTGAAACAGAAGAGAGAAAGTACACCCAGGGCGAGGCCGGAATCGAACCGACGTTTTAAATAGTAAATAAGTGTTTTTTTTCTTTCAAAACACAAATGAATTTTTTCACAATACACACATTTAAATACATTTTTAAATGCATTTTATCAATTAAATTCAATTACCCCTTACCCCTTATTGTGTTCAACTTAAACTTAATTTTAATTTGGAAAAGTTGGTTAAAACACTAGCCTCGAGTGTTTTCTTTAAACTTTACCGTTTTTATATTTTTAATAAAATCCCTATAAATATTTCTTTGAATACAATACTTCTATTTCAACTGAAATTCAAAATTCCCTTGTAATATAGAGATTTTTCTACACAAATATTTTGGAAAGAATCTATCCCCGAGAAAAATTTTGTGGACTACATGTATGGAAACCTATTTGTTAGGGAACTGTATTGATGACTCATATTAAAAATGAACTCAACGAGTTTATTCCATTTGAAGGGATCTGAAATAAATCTTCCTAATTATGTATAAAATAGGGAAATGATCAGACACCAGACACTTCCAAGCGGAGCACAAGCGCCTTCGGTGCTGTGCACTCCACAGCATGATGATGATGATACCGGACACTGAAGAATGGGCTTCCGGTTCTTTAAAGGTAAGGAAGTTTTAAACCATATTTGGTTTCCTACAGAATGCCGCAAACATCGTGTCATCCCGAAATTTATTTTCATCGACTGCAATCTTCAAGTTTCTGATCGAATTAAACGGTCAATAGCAAGATCTCGTTTTTCGCTCTTAAGGGCTGTACTCCAAGATGCACGTTGTCGCCTATCTTCAATTGAACGTGAACTCCTATTGTTACATCTACGGATGTCTTCGGAACTGTTGAACTTTTCTCTCGACAGGACCTCTTGGATGTTATTTTCTAATTTTGCACGAACTCATAAGGACAAGCTAAAAAGTAAATTATCTAGACTCCTGCAGCAAGCATCTCCTCCTGTCCCCAAGGACTTGCCAATTGTGAACAATAATGCAGTGTTAAATTTATCAAGGGCTTTCAAATTTTCGGTTTTGTCCTCTGCTCAAAAGGATACTATCCGACAATTAGTGAAAAATGTTGTGAATTCAAATACCAAAACTCATCAAAGTAAAAGTAATTTAAATAATAATAGTAAAAAGGATTTAAAATATATTATGTCTAATCGTGAGATCGTTGTTACTAGAGCAGATAAGGGGGGACAAATTGTTGTCATTAACAGAGATGATTATATAAAAAATGTTCAAACTTTAATTAATGAAGGTCCGAATTTAACTTTAAAAAAAAGATCTGTCAACATCTGAACTTTCCTGTATAAAAAATGCCATTAAATCCTCAAAGTCAATCCCGGTTTCTATTCAGAAATCCCTTATTCCATCCATTTCTAATTGTGCTCGGCTTTATGCTCTCCCTAAAATCCATAAGCCTAATATCCCGTTTACACCTATTGTCTCAAACATTGGGACTGCCTCGTACAAATTGTCAAAATACCTTGTAACAGTATTCTCCCCTTTAAGTTCAAGTAATTGTTTTACCACAAAAAACTCGTTTCAATTAGTGTCTGATATTCGAAAATTACAATCTGATAATAATTTGATTGTTTCTTTTGATGTAAAGTCTTTATTTACGAATGTACCAATAGAAGGTTCTCTGAATTGTCTTGGAAAAAGTTAAGGGAATTTCATTTTTCCCAATTTGAAATTGATGATCTAATTTATCTCACTAAAGTTTGTTTATCACAATGCTCATTTTCTTTTAATAATAAGTTTTATAAAATGTCTGACGGTCTAGCTATGGGCAACCCCCTAGTCCAATATTAAGTGATATATACATGCATTTTTTTGAAGAGAAACTTTTTAATTTGGTAAAATTTCCTTACTATACTCGTTATGTTGATGACTGTTTTGTTCTTACTTGAACCGAACCAAGATGTGAGTGGTGTTCTTGACCTTATGAACTCAATCGATCCCTTGATACAATATACTTACGAAGTTGAAGTTAATAACTGTTTACCCTTTTTGGATGTGTTGGTCAATCGTAACAATAACGAATTTATTACCACTGTATTTCGTAAACCTTTCTCTGTATCCCTTCCGCCCCATCATAATTCGATTCACCCCTTTAACCAAAAAATTGCATCGTTTAATTCCTTGGTTTCCAGAGCTGTTAATTTCTGTTCGAATAGTGCCCTTCTAAAATCGGAAGTTAACTATATTAAAGCTGTAGCTATCGATCGTGTTTTTTGTCACACACTAATTGATCGTATCCTCAACAAAATTTTAAGGCACGCCCCTAATAATAAAAATAAAAAAACTGATCAAAATTTTAACAACTTAGTTGTTCTTCCTTATTTTAACGGTTTAAGTTTTCGTATTTCTAATATTCTCAAAAAATTCGGCTTTAGTACTGTATTCTCCCCTATAAACAAAATTGTTTCTACTAATCTTAGGGTAGGCGCACACGAGCAACTTTTGTCTCTGTGACTGTTTTGTCAGTACCGTTCTAGCTATGAGCGAAAGGTAAGGACCGCACACGGTACGACGTGATACATGTGTGACAATTTTGTCCGTAGCTCTAGAGACAGGCCCATGACGAAACAGTTTCTCTGTCTATTAGATTCTATGACACTGCGCACACGAGTGACAAAAAGTCATCGAACAACTAAATTTTCGTGATTTTGTTGATATAAACAGTCCTCACGTGTGCTTTCCAGTTCCTGAGTTCCAGCCATATTGTTTAAAATTAAGCTGAAAGATTATTTTGATGCTTTCTCTTCCACAACTAACTGCCGACTGATGCAATAATTTGGGAAATGTCACGTTCCGTTTGCGCACTCAATTTTTCTACGTGACGGCGACGTGACAAGGTTGATAATTGTCACGGAGACAAAAGTTGCACGTGTGCGCCTACCCTTAAAGACCCCATTGAGATTTTGAATAGATGTGGTATTTATAGAGTACTAGCTGCTTTGCCCGGCCTTGCACGGGTATAGTGTATTTATTCCTTTTTTTAAGTTCTCCCAAGTTTATGTCCGATTTTTCGTATCACCAATCACCCCGGTGTCCCCTACTCTTTTCATATCCCCGTGTTCCTGGTAATATTCATATCCCGGTGTCCCCGGTACTTTTTCACATCCCAGTTTTCCCTGTACTTTTTCATATCCTGGCGTTTCCGGTACCTTTTGATACCCCGGTTTTCCCGATAATTTTTATATTCCGGTTTTCCCGATAATTTTCATATTCCGGTGTTCCTGATGGTACTTTTCCATGACCCGGTGTTCCCGGTACTTTTTCATAACCCGGTGTTCCCGATTTTTTGCCTATTAAACATTTATCCTTTCTAAGTGATGAATCATCTCAGTCATTTGAAATTTAGTGTTCAAAGTCTTAAACAGAATTTTCATGACGTATTCCCGCTTCCCTTTCAAAATTCCTCAAAAATTCAATTTCAAAATAAAATAAATTTCAAAAATCCCTCGATAAAAAGTTATCAAGTAAAAAAACTATTAAAATCGTGCCTTCTACTTAAAATAACCAACTTCTTTAAAAGCTACTTAAAAAGTAAAAACAGATTGCTAGTTGTAATAAAAAAATCTAGTGATTATATTCTAGTAAACCATGCTCTGTGAAATTTTAGTTCTGTTTTCATGGAAACTTTTCAATTTTTGATCCATAAATTTAAGAAGATTAAAATCTTAAAGAAAGTAATTAATTATTTTAATATATTTCGGCGTTCTGATTACTGTTATAATATTTAAATACAGATATTCACACTGTTTTCTTCTTAAATTTCATTGTAAATTATAAATTGTTTTAAAATTTTATTTTATCAAGTGAGGCAAGACGTCGCCTTAAGACAGAGAAGTAAACCCTGCATTTTATGCATTTCAACAATGTATAAAGTTATTTCAATGGGTAAAACGGAGTCGAAAAAGCGCCGAAAAACTGGGAAGGAGTCGTTCGATTTTAAAATCGTTTCTTAGTGCGCGTCTAGTGGCTGAGAGGAAGGTCTCTGTCAAATTTCAAGCCTATCGGTCCGGCAGTTTTGGAGATTTCGTGATGAGTGTTATGAATGAATGAATGGTATTTGGATTTTATATATATAGATTTTGTTCGTGTGGTTTGTCCTATATCGGCCAAACCAGACGTGCTCTTAAATTTCGTGTAAAAGAACATGAGAACTAGGGGAGAGTGGGGTAATAAGAAACATTTGATTTGCAGCTTTGTGTTGTTGGTGTAAATATCTGAAAAAAATCACAGAATATCTTCAAGACATACTTTATATTCCATAAAAATGTTATTGTTTTGGAATGATTATTTCAGTGAAAAATTCCCTTTGTAATAATAATGCGGCCAGCAAAATCATCCACCTAAAGTCATGCTTTTTCAACTATTTCAATTTATCTTGTTTTTTATATTAGATTCTTACACTGTTAGAAATTTCACCATGTGAAAACGGTTAATGCGACGGCAGCACAGTAACCGTCTGATGCACCGTTTAGTTTACGGTTTGGGAAATTTTGATTCATTGTGGATTTGGAACCGTGGCCAACTGATTAGGTTAAGATACTGTAAAAACAATAGTTTAGCGCATGCTTGTCTAAAGTGCGGCCCACGGGCCGCATGCGGCCCAAAAGCCTTTAAAATGCGGCCCAAGCGCAAATTATGAAAATATTTAAATTTGCACATTTTTATTAAAAAATATAAATGTTTGCAATATTTTTGATATAAATCGATTCTAACTGAAATAAAAATATTTATGGAAACGAAAGGGGAACCCCCTGGTGACTGAATTTAAAGACGAAGATTCGGTTTTAGATTTAGCTTTTTAATAGACTTAACAGAACATTTGAATGATTTAAATTTGAGTCTTCAAAGAAAAAAATCAATTTATTAATGATATGTTCCAGAATCCAGCCAATAACAGCGTTTGAAAGAAAGTTGACATTTTGGCACAATAAAATAAAAGTAAAATATTTGACACATTTCAGTACTTTGGCTGCACATAAGCCTGTGAATTGCACAAAATATATGCTGCATTAATTTGTGATTTAATTCAAGAGTTTGGAAGTAAATTTCAAGATTTTCGAAAAAATGAAGATAATTTCAACATATTTTTACCCCATTTTCTCTAGAAGATAAACTACCTTCAAATAGAATGCATTAAACTGCTAAGTGACATTCAACTGAAAGAAAAATTTGCGAATGTTTCTTTACTGGAGTTTTATAAAGATTACCTACCCCGCAATAAATATCCTAATTTTTACCATCATGCTTTATTAAAATCTTCAGCTTTTGGCAGTATGGTACCTATATTTGTGAACGAACATCTTGAAAATGCATTAAGGGGGGTTACCCCAACATTTTGAAAACAGTCGAATTTGAGATTTTGATAAATTATAAAAGAGCTAACATTTAGCTTTCCAACGGTGTATTACTTATGCCTGTAATCGGTTTTAAAGCATACTAAAAATTGCTTTAAAAATGCAAACAAAGCAAAGTTCGCTATGCCGCGCCAACTTCAAATGCAAATATCTCAAAACTGTGTTTTTAAACCTTCGATGTACCTTTTCTAGCAAACTAACAGTTGAAACATCATAATTTTTTGCATACATTCCTGTTATGATGTAGTTGTTATACTGAAATGAGCTTTAAGTAATTGATTAATTAGAACCCCTTTTTATTGAACTTTTTACATAGCATCTCTAAAATTTTTGAAATATAGCACTTTTTTCCTGATAAAAGTGATATTTATAAAAAAATTACAGTTATTTTTTTAAAAGCTCATTTCAGTATAACAACTACATCATAATAGACATGTGTGCAAAAAATAATGATGTTTCAACCGTTAGTTTGCTAGAAAAGGTACATTGAAGGTTTAAAAACACAGTTTTGAGATATTTGCATTCAAAGTTGGCGCGGCATAGAGAATTTTGGTTTGTTTGGATTTTTAAAGCAATTTTTATTATGCTTTGAAACCGATTGCAGGCATAAGTAATACATCGTTGGAAAGCTAAATGTTAGCTCTTTCATAAATTATCAAAATCTCAAAATCGATCTTTTTAAGGTGTTGGGGTACTGAACCCCCTAAGAATAGCAACCTAGTCTATTGAACCCTATATCAATTTGCTTGTTCAACAAAAGCAAATTCATCCATCTCATTAATTTGAATTTTTTCTATCTTTATGGAATCCAAAATAAATGAAACGAAACTTTTACAATTTTAAATTAAATATGTACCTATACATATCTAATTAAAATGTTTTAAAATTATATAATAAAAGAAGTTAATTTATTTTAATAAAACTACATAGAGTAAAATTTTATTTCAATTAGTTGAAAAATTATTGTATGTGCGGCCCAGCAAATTTTTTTTGTTGCAATGTGGCCCTCAAACGGTCATAGTTTAGACACCCATGGTTTAGCGGTTAAGGAATCATTCATAGCTAGCGAGGTTCCTTAACCGTATAAACAATGGTTTTGCGGTTAAGGAATCTTTCATAGCTAGCGAGGTTCCTTAACCGTATAAACACTGGTTTTGCGGTTAAGGAATCATTTATAGCTAGCGAGGTTCCTTAACCGTATAAACAATGGTTTTGTGGTTAAATAATCATTTATAACTAGCATGATTCCTTAACCGTATAAACAATGGTTTTGCGGTTAAATAATCATTTATACCTAGTTTTGTTTGAAACCTTAAAATTAAATATTTCAGTAATATTTATAACTACGCACTGTCTAGCTCCACGAAAGTTACAACTCAACTCCAACAAATATCGCTATTAAACTATGACACTGTCTAGCTCCTCGAAAGTAGCAACTCAACTCTAACAAATTTTGCCAATACTTAAGCATTGGTCAACTTTCGTGGATATAGACACTTAGTTATAACTAATACAGCTAAAAACCAGAATTGTGAAATTGATAAATAAAAAATTCATATTAATTTTGAAATAATGAAGTTAAATAATCAAAATAAGTTTGCATTATTTATGTAATAAAAATGTAAATATTAAAGTAATGTTAAAACTAAACTAGTAAAGTAAAAACTAAAATAATCTTTCATTATGAAACCAGTGGTCTGTCCAAGGCAAACTTTACTACCGTTTTTAGTACCTTCATTTTTTTTAAATAGGGTAGTCTCAAATTCAGTTTTAGTAAAATCGGTACCTTCACAAAATACATTTTTGAAAAAACATTATCTATGAAGATGTGTTCTCTTAATAGTTAATTTTACCTGTTCTAGAATAAATTTTCTATTGTTTTTAATGTTAAAAAATTATTTAATGTTATTTTGATTTAAATTCAAAATTTTTCACCAAATTAACAATTAATTTTCACAAAATAGGTACCTCTTAAAAAACCTAGACAGATCCCCTGAAAACAGGAATATTTAATTTTTAAGTTAAAGAAGTATGAGTTTAAAGTAAAATTTTTATAACTTACACATAAAAAAATTTTCAGATGGATAATAAAAACACATGACAAATAGTTAATATTATTTTGCTCCCAGTCCAGGAGTCAATTTTTATTACACCTTTAGAGTGTTTGTAAATAATATCTTAAGTTTTCATGCCACACAAGCAGATTTCAAAAGCACATGAGCTACATATACAAAAGAATGAACATTATCCTGTTACTCCACGTCACAATCACCTCACAGTCAGTTAGTCGCCATCGAAAATTTATCACCATCAAAGTTATGGTTATATTTTGGTGAATAGGTCACAGAAGGTGAGGTGCACAGTAAACTAAGCTCAGCAGCAGAGGAGGACGGGCGACCTCAGAGATCGGCAGGCGTCTCTAATTGTTATCATTTAAATCCCACTTTCAGAAGACGATGGAGTTCTTTCACTAACCCATCAGCATATGGGTGGGAAGCGGTAGAGCGGCAGTGCTGGATACCCAGTAAGGGACTGCATATGCGACACAAGGTGCACAGGCATAGGCGACACAAGGTTCACAGGAATCTGAGCGCAAGGTCTCCAATACCAGCAGCAGAGGACGACCTCAGAGATCGGCAGCGAGGGACAGCAGGTGGGGACCCTGGTAGCTGGGCAAGGGACTGCAGAGGAGACGGTCTCAGCGGAGATATCCCGGTTGTGCCTCAGGCCACTGGGCAACACTCTGATCGAACCACTGGGAACACTCTTAAAGGTTGGAAGGTGCACACATGTGCCTATGTAAGTCCCTGGGTAGAAAAAGTTAAAATTAGTCAAATGAACTAGAAACTAAATATACAAAACTTTTTCGACAGCAACACCTGTTTTATTCCAAGTTAAATACAACAAAATCACTTTTTGTTTTGAAATATTACCTGAGTTGGTAAGCGGCAGCGCTGGATTCCAAGTAGGGCAAGGGCATGGACTGTTGAAGGATCACTTGCTCATGTCACAACTTCTAGCTCAGATGAGTTTAATATTGATGTCCCTGAAGTTACAAATAAATAAATCAATGTTAGTGAAAATAAACTATTGGGTTGTCCCATAAGTTCTGTTACTTTTTACGAAGTTTTGTCTTTGAAAAATTTTTATGAAAAACTGGTAATAGGTGGAGATTTCAAACAAAGGGGATTTTGATATATGCATATTTATGAACATAATGTGTGATTTTGGTAGTTCTCGGGATATTATTTCTTTTCAAAATGGCGGTTTGAAAAAAAGACCAAAAACGACGATTTTTGCGTAATTTTTTTCTTTTGTTTAAAAAACTAGGAAGAACGCATAATTCATGGCTAAAAAAAGTTTTACTGTATAATCGAAACGTTAAGATTAAGATGTCATAGTTTCAAGATGATTCGATAAGTTTAAGGTAGGAAATTTTGACTTTAAAACTTCATATATTGGCAATTTCACGTGTTTTTAAAGCACACCTATTGTTTTTCTAAGCAGCTGGTATGAAGCAAATTAATGGCAGATGTTTTTTGAACCATAATGCTTGTTTCAACGGTTTAAACATAGAAAGCCTCTTTTCATAATATCGTTTAATTGATTTATTTCTAAATCCCAACGAGTTGTTTTTATTGTAGTGTTTTCGTATATGAATCAAATAATTGTTTTGTTCGCTTAGCATAAGTTCAGCGAGTGTAATTCTGATAAGCTAAAACTTTGCGCGCTTGCATTGTGCGCAAACTTAAGTTCAGATATAATTTAATATACTGTATATTTTGAATACTTGGTTCTTTCCCAAGCTTTTTTATTGATTTTGATGCTTTTTTCGTGAAAATTTCTTTGAAATGACTAACATTACTGAGGTAAGCTTTTTGCAAAAGATGTTATGTTTGAGACCGAAATTTCCTAAGTTTAACTAATCGAATTATCTTGAAACTATGACATCTTGAACTAAATATTACAAACTTACAGTAAAACTTTTTTTAGCCATGAATTATGCATTCTTCCTAGATTTTTAAACAAAAGAAAAAAATTGAGTGAAAATAGTCGTTTGCGGTCTTTTTTACAAACCACCATTTTGAAAAGAAATAATATCACGAGAACTACCAAAATCACACATTATCTTCATAAATATACATAAAACAAAATCCCTTTTGTTTGAAATCTCCACCTATTGCCATTTTTTCATAAAAAATTTTCAAACACAAAACTTTGTAAAAAGTAACAGAACTTATGGGACAACCCAATACATAAGAATAACAAGACTAAGAAAAGTTATAATATGTTCAGTGGCGTAGTCAGAAAAAAATTTCTGAGGGGATGTTGATATTTCAGGAGGGGATATGCAGTATTTTTAGTGGTTTTCTATGGTCAAAAAGGAAATTTCACGAGTTTTGGGTGGATATATCCCCAAATCCCCCTCTGGCTCCCTGTACGTTATTAAAAAAATTAAATGAAATTTTTATGTTAAACATAAAAATAATTAAGAATTTAATATTTGTTTAGCCTCTCCATATCCCTTGATAGGAGACTTTCATTATAAGTAAATTATCAAACATGAACGGTAACTACCAACACCTATAAATCCAGGAATATTTAGATAATTTTTTTCAATCTTGGAAATATGATGGAAATTTTTTTATATTGAGTCTTAAAACTTGTGTTCTTTATGAAGGTTGCATTTTTTGAACCGGAACTTCAGCAATCACAGCTTTACATTTCAGATATAATTCTTAAATTTTCTGATAATTGTTTAAGACAATTTTGTACAAGTACAACAAATTTAACAATAAATCATTGAAGGAAGAAAACTAAAAAAAAATTGACTGGTTAAAAATATAACAAAAAGAATACAGAATACAAATGCGAATTTTGTATCAAAGAAATAACTCCTGCTTAAGAAGCAATACCAGGGTACTGAACTTTAATACTAACTGGAATGAAAACCTCTGATAGTATAACATGCCGACTTTCCCCTGAAATCCCTGATTCCCAGTTCTGTAGCCACCCTGAATATGTGCTAAACTACATATTCCTGTAAATCTCAAAAACCTTTCTCAAAGTTAAGACTACATTAAAGTAACATTCATGTTTTTAACAATTAACATATAATATGAATAATAAGGGGTAAGACAAGAAATTAAAACAAACCCTACCTGTTACACTAGAACAAACAATCACGTCCTCAGGAAGAAGAGCTCAGGCCTTATCAAACATCTAAAAAAATAAGAATAGTAAGGAATGCTTTAACTAGCTGGTCTCTAACCCTGTTTGTTCATTGATGTCTTACTAGGCTTACCATATTTTCTCGGGGCCAACCCAGGATATATTTTTGAATTTTCTCTTTAAGTGCCATATCAAATTACCAAAGATTAAAAACTAAGAAAAAACTATTCAAACAAATAAACATTAAACAAAAATATCAAATTTTATTTTTTCATTTAACATTAGTTTTTCAAAAATTGTTTGAATGAATTAATTTTTATCACCAAATTCACTGAAATTAAACTTTCTGAAGTAATACAAACGTTAGAAAAAGTAAAAAAACGCAATTTTAAATAGTTTGGTCATGATTTTTTCATAAAAATGTCTGACAAATCTTAAATGTATGAAACCCCGGACATTTAGCGTCCCACGACATTAGCGTCCCACGGGGTAATCCCAGACGTATGGTAAGCCTATGTCTTACGGCACAAGGCCCATAACAGGACAATTAGCACAAGATCAAGAATAGCAATAAGAATAGTATTCAGAGGATATTTATCCAACAAATGACTTGAATAACTAACACACTTGTTCTGTTCAGTACTTACTTCTTCACTCACACAATTACATTTATACCTCTTTCAGGATCAAACCAATCATATTATATACTTTGACTACAAAATAAATATGCTTTTCTTCATTGGTTAAAATAAATAAATTTGGCAAAACTGCCAATCATATAGAAATAGATTACTTTTGCAAATAACTTTATATATTTTGGACATTCCGTGCAAACACAATGTTAATTTTGTTAACGGAGTACCGCAGAAAATTTAAAGCCAGAAACACAACTTGATTACGGTGAATAAAATCGGCAAGTAATTAAAACAAGACACAAGAATCAACACCTCAACTCTCGCCCAATTGTTTATTTCATGGAGGAGGCTGCCCAGATTTGAATCGCTTAATTCTTATAAGAAAATTCATGTAATATTGTACTTTAATAATTGATATTATTGATGTTTGAAATCAACAAGTAATTAAAACAAACTCTACCTGATACACCAAAAGAATAACATTGTCAGGAAGAAGGGCTCAGGTCATCATGTGTCTAGAAAAAAGTTTATAAAAGCTTTTAGACAGACAAAATGGGGAACAGCTTTAGAATAGGTCTGCTTTTGGCGACCGTTTTCAGCCACCGGCAGCTGAAAACCCCGCTGCCATGTTTACCCAGGCTCAAAAAACGGCGCAAGTTTCCATTAGCATCCGCTTGGCGATTTGGCGAGTATGACTGTATAGGTTGGCGTTAGTGGAAGGGTTGCTTTAATGAGTGGTGCGTTCAGTTGCCTTCTTGTAGTATTTCGTTGCTACTTGCTACTTGTTAGCTGTGCTTTTATGCTTACTAAAAAGCAGGTTGTTAGAACTTACGTTGCTTGTGTTCTTTTCCCATTTGAAAGTACTGCCGATTCAAATATATCATGTTAATCTAAAATCGTGTGTATATCGTGTTAATATAAAAAAGGATAAGGACTATAACGCTTTAATTTTTTTTAAAGAATTTTAGGAAAATGATTTTAAGTTTTGATTGTTTTTATTAATATTACTCCATAAAAATAACCAAACGAATTTTAATATCCAAATATAATTTTTTGCACAGAATTTATATTTCTTATATCACTCGGTTTCTTTTCGTTTCTGAATATATTTCTTTCAAATATTTCAAGTTTGTGCCTACTTTTTTGGTGATTAGATTTGTTGAGAAACAAAAAGGTATATTGGTATATATGAAATTGTATTTGTTTATGTAAAATTATAATTAATTGATCTAGGATGAAAATATTGGAAAGAATTTTATCTTTTTTACTACAAATTTTTTGAAATATTTTTATATTTTAATTTTACTTCAACAGTAAATAAAATTTTAAAAAACCTTGCCTGAACAAGTAAGGTATTTGGTTTAAGTTCTACAGAAGTTGATATCTACAAAATAAAATTAAATATTTTGAATCAATTACTTCATCCCCAGTCAACTAAAAAATTATCCAACAACCAAGATACCAAGGAGAACATTTAATCTTAATAGTTATAATGTGAAATTTCACTTCCAGTTAAATCCCCTAGATGGCACTTTTTTCCCTTTTAAGAGAAGCGAATATCCTTTTCTCTCTCGTCTCTCCCTCCCCCCATACAAACTCCGCCCGCTGCGCTGATCATTTTGTCGAGGAGCAACTCTAGTGACTGGGTGAGTCAAATACAATATTTTTTCCATGTAATAGAAGGGTTTTTGCGCTCTTATTTTTTAGAAACTGAATAACCATTAATTTAACATATTTAAATAAACTAAATAATCATTCATTGTATAAAAAATAAATCAATTATCATTAATTCAATTTTTTCCAAATGGAAATAAACCCATTTGTATAAAAAACCTGGAAAATATGGTTAACATTTTACTGGATGCCAAGCTTATAATAATTTAAATACCTACCGGCAGTGTTGTTCTTAGGATTTTTTTAGGAGGAATTAAAATACTCCTTGACTTTTTTAAGAGGCATGAAATTCCTTTTTTTTAAATGAACAAAATCTAATAGAAAAATGGAGGATGCTTTTTGGTTTTTAACAATTATAGCATCTGTTAATTATTAGAAAATATTAAACATTATACAGGGTTCATACGCTCCTTGAAAATTATTCTAATTTTCAAGCACTATGGAAACTCCTTGAATTTGGTTGTACTCCTTGATTTTCATCATATATACATTTCTTTTATAAATTTCTCCCCGATAAAAATGGATTCAATCAGCAGATTTTAATCCGTTAAAAATCAAGATTCTTTGCGAAAGTTTAGGGGTTTTTTTGTGGAGTGTTTCGTGGTTCCTGCAACTTTCTCTGATGGCCGCAAAAATCTATTTTTTTAATCTTGCTAGATAAGATTATAGCCTGTAGTATTAGGTATCTGATCTGATTTTAGATCCTAAAATGCCATAAAAAATACTAATTTCTTACTTTTTTACTTAACTTAAATATTTTGACCAATAATTTTGCAATTATTACTAAAATAACTATTTAATTATTCTATTCACTTATTTAGTGTATTTTTATTTGCATTTAGTACGTTTAGACTTTAAGAGTGGTTTTAAAACTTGATTCAGGAATTAAATTGGCAAAGTGTGTGTTTTAAGTTGTGTAAAAAAAATTATGTCTTAAATTATGTGAAAAGGAGACTCCTTGAATTTTTTAAAAACACTCCTTGAATACTCCTTGATTTTGGTTTGTGAAAATTTGTATGAACCCTGATTATAAATAAAATAATTTATTTTAATAAAACAAATTTAAGTAGAAAAAATATTAATTTTAGATTTAGGTGCCATGCATTTTTTAGCCAAACCTTTGTTAAAAGTTCAAAGCGTGAAAATACGCCTTGCTAGTTTTTAATAGCGTATTTCCGATTTTTAATGCGCGAAATACGCTCTCATCAGAGGCGTTAAAAATATCTCTGCCTACCTGATGTAATATAACTGTGTGTATATTAGAATATAAACTTATACGTTTTTCTGTGTAACTTTTCTGTTTTCACTAATATAATTCTGCATGTACATTATTGTTTTAAGTAAAAAAAATATGTTAATTTAATTTTAATATCCATTTTTGCCGAGTCAATGAAATCGAGGAATCAAACTTTCTTGGGGGAAAAGCTTATGGTTAAAACTTCGTTTATAAGTACTAAATTATATAAGGTCAATTATAAAACACTATTAGTTTAAATCCTTTAACTTATAAACTTTCAATTTTTCCGGAAGAAGCCCCCCTTTGGTAAGTTTCCAGTTTTTTCCGGCCATTCCTATCTCTTCTCACACCACACGATTGGTTTTTCTTTTATAGCTGAAAAACTGAATAAGGGTATAAAATTTCAATACTTCAAAATTTAATTACTTCAAAATTAGTTCAAAAAAGAGCGAGGATGTTGAAATTTTTAAAAAATATCATTCTACTGTTAATGTTAATACAGTAAAGCACCGTTTAATAATACAGTAATTACCGTTTAATAATACAGTTAATACAGTAAAGCAAGTCTTTCAAGGGACCGATGTAAAACGGTGTATAAATGAAAAGACGTATAATTGAAAACAATTTTGATTATTTGAATTAATTGGGACTTGGCGAAAACGACGTATAAATGTAAAAGACGTATAAATGAGAGACGTATAAACGGTGCTTTACTGTAATATATTTTTCTAGGTGAAAATAAAAAGGTTTCTAGATATAACTCAAGAACTAATTATGTCATCTATTACCTTTTGGAACGAAAATTATCCTCATACATTTCTCTACAAATAATTTCAAATTATACCATCGAATAGTTTTTACGAGAGTTCAAATTGCGCGCAAATAAAAATTTCAAAATCGGTGGCGGTCACTTAAATACTTTTTTTTAAATGTAGAGAGTAATGTTAAGCTACAGCTTTCATTAATGCAGTACTAATCAAGCCCCTTTTTCTACTTGTAACTTGCAGCAATCCAATTAATAGAATTTTCTAGATATTTGAGGAACAACAGCTATAGCAAGTTTGCAAAGTTTCGTGTTTGAAATTATTTTTCGAAGTGGTAAATAGGTGGGGACTTAAAATAGAGAGGATTTTGATTTAGGTATAGGGGAGAGTGTTGTACCTACGGACGGTTGTACCTTCGGCCATCACATTTTAAAATTCGGTAAAAAATGTAAATTTGAAATTGTGGTCGATTTCGAATGTAAACAGATGCTATCTAGTTGCTAACTTAAAATATAAGCTCTTTAAAATATTATTTAAATTTTATATAATAAATTTACTGTTTTTTAGTGCATAACTACATTAAAACTTTTCTTCCCCTTTAATTATGACATGATAAAGTGGGATATATGGGGTGAATCCCCGAGATTTTGAATTTTTAGTTTTATATTAGAAATTGTCGGATCTCAATTCTTTTATTTTTTATATAACTTTGAATGCAAAAACACCTGATGTTGTACCTTCGGACACATGTTACCTACGGACACGTTCTTGTGGGTGCATGTAGCTAATTGGCGTTATTGAATCGGGTTTCATTAAAGTGAATACATTTTGATGCATGTTAAATTAATTTTAAATGGTTATCCATTTGTCTGCGATTATTTTCAAGTGATTTTTAGATAAAAAAAATCAAATATTTTGTGATCTAAGCTACTTTTTTAAAATTCTTGATGCTACTTGGCATTTAATGTAAAATATGGTGTAAAATCTTAAGCACCCTATCGTATTAAGTTATGATGATTACAAAAAATCTTAAAATATCCACCGAAGAAGATTTGCGAAAGTTTTTACCACCAAATGCTTGCACAACTAAGTGTCGATCGAATTGTTTTTTATCAATGAAGTGATCAGATCAATCAGCATGATTGATAAAACTATTACCTTAAATTTGGATCCGAAAATCCATGTGATTTATGTATTTTTGGTAAAAAATCAAGACTTTTATCAATCAACTACGTTTTAATGATCATTTACGATCTAAAAATACATTACTTTAAAAAATCTATTGAATAAAATAAGTAAAAAAAAGATTTTTTAAAAAACGCTTTTATTGAAGTGTTCTAAAAGGTCAAAAATAATTTTTTCAGTTTGACAAATAATTTATTGGGAAGTAGAAAATAACTTTTTGGTAAGTAAAAAAACTGATTTTCTAATCACTAAAAATAAAAGCGTGGGCGCTAGTAATTTTTTAAATTTAAATTTTTTTACAGGACAGTAACAGTAACATCCCTGACGAACGGGGATTCGAACCCCAGATGTACGGCTTTGCAGTTAGATGCTCTTACCACTAGGCCATTACGTCGGCATTTATGTATAACTTCATATAAATAAAAATACCTAATAGAGAATTTAAAGTGAATCCATCCCACTCAAAACTCATGAATGAGAAATTTGTAAATTTAACCTCATAGAACATAGAATAAAGAAGTTAGAAAAAATAGTGAATGAAGAATTACTAGCGCCCACGCTTTTCTTTTTAGTGATTAGAAAATCAGTTTTTTTACTTACCAAAAAGTTATTTTCTACTTCCCAATAAATTATTTGTCAAACCGAAAAAATTATTTTTGACCTTTTAGAACACTTCAATAAAAGCGTTTTTTAAAAAATCTTTTTTTTACTTATTTTATTTTCTACTTTTTAGTCATGGTACTTTTTAACAAAAACTCACAAGAAAAAATGTATTTATTTCAACCATATTTAATGTTATGTTAGGATGGAATTTTAGTTTCATGTATAACAAAAATTTTTCCCATATCTGACAAAGTAGAACAATCCTCTGACGACTCTGCAGGACAATCAACTCCAAAGTTAATTAAAATCTATTTAATTTTGCTGGGTACGTTTACGTCATATCAGAGCTGAGCAAGAAAAATACCTCGCACAAAGAATATATATTCCTCGCATCCGCTCAATCGCCGATGAAATCCATCGTTATCAAAAAGATTCACAATAAAAAGAAAGCATTCAATAAAATAAAAAAAAACAATCGTAAAAAACTCAGAATTAGTGTGTGTGTATCAAGGAGCAAACAGTACCATCCAGTCTTTTCAGTAGTCAATAAATTATAAAAGAACATATTTTTCTTCTCGGTGATTTTCGGCGATTTCTCGCTCTTCTGGCGATTTCTTTCTCGCGGTTATTATCTTAAATCGCTAATTATCTTAATTGTTAATTGGAAGGTAAAAAATCACGTTTTGAAGATTAAATATTGTAGTTATATACCTAGTATATTATCTTACAGGTTTTGGGAGCCATTGGCTTCACGGAAGTGTCTCAAATATGAATTAAAAGGATAACTAAAAACACTCGTTAATTACCTAAATTACGGAGGTTTTGACTAGTTGATGATTGAATATTTCATTGTCATCGAGTTTCCACCACGGTGCAAAGTTTCAGAACTTTATATCGTTTGGAAGTGCCTGAAATATTATGTACAAGAATCCAGAAAGAAAAAAGTGATTAATCGTCTATAATTATCGTAATTAGTGGGCAATTTTCGTTTTGACTTTTGAATATGATGAAGTTATGCCTTATAAACAATTGTGCACGGTTTAGGGAGAATAGCCCCTTGGGAAAGGTCTCAAATTCTGGTTTTTCTGTTAATTAAAAATACTCGTAAATTAACTTAATCCTTTTGTTGTTTGACTCGATAATGGTTGGATATTGAAGTGTCATGAGAGTTACACCGATGTGTAAAGTTTCGGGGCCCTGACATATCGGGAAGTGCTCGAAAATCGAGTTTTAAAATTCCACCCGTAAAACGCCGCCAAAAGCAAGTAGAATAAAAGCGTTTAATAAAAAACTTCCCTTTTTAAGGGTGTCCACAGGTACAACTGGGTCTATCCCCTGATTTACCTTTGGATAGAAATTTTTTCAAGTTATTAAAAATCCAATTTTCAAGATTTTAGCTAATAAAAAATATACCCCTACTCACAAAGGTTAGGACTATAGGTTGGGCACTTTAAATAGTCAAAATGAGATTTCACCTGTCTTAGAAAAATACAAACGTGATTTTTGTCCGAAGGTACAACTCTCCCCTATGTATTAATTATTGTATGATTTTGGTAGTATGGTAATATCATTTCTTTTCAAAATAGTCATTTGAAAAAAAAAGACTGCAAATGGCGATTTTTGCAAAATTTTACTTTCTCTCTCTCTTTAAAATCTGCTAAGAGTTCATGGATGGCTAAGTTTTGCAGAATACGGGCAATGTTTAATTAAGATATCATAGTTTCAAGACACTTTAAAGCAAGTTATCAGAACGATGACACGAAAAATCCATTCTATGCAAAAACCGTTCATAAAACAAAAAAAAAACTCATAGCTTAACACATGTAATAAATTTGTTTTTATTGAACGATTTTTGCATTGACTTGATATTTTGTATATCCATCAAAATTACTTACAGTAAGCGAACTCAGCGATCCTTTGAATCATAACACTGTGATAAAAAACAACTCACTGCAAATTGGAGTGTTACTTTTAATGTTGTTTAAAATATTTATTACATAGATTACATGATAATCAAAGCTTATTATTTTGTAAATTAATTTGCACACAGAATTTATTTGATGTTGACATTTTTATTTCAGAATTTCAATTTTTTTCTGTGCCAATGAAATCGAGGAATGAAATTTTTTTGGGGGGAAATGCTTATTATTTTATTAAAACTTTATTTTTAAGCACTAAATTATATAAGAATATCAACTAAAACTTTTTTTAGTTAAGATAAAATTCTAAATACAGTATTTTTATATAAAATTTTCAATTTTCTGGAACGAAATTCCCTTTGAAAGAAAACGCTTTTTTACTGCCTTTTTACACTATATTTACATAGGAGAGGAATTTTATGATTTAAACTAAACTAAAATGTATAATTTGAGTACGTGATAAAATATTAACTAGATAAATGTTTTGACTTCTTTACTCAAATTTATAATTGCTCATATAAATTACGGGCAATGATCCGGGCAATATCAAGAATAAAGGAATGCGTCTTAATCATTATTGTTTTTGATTTCCGTGTTTTGCTGTTTTAATGCACTCTTTAATGAATTACTAATAAATGCTCTTCAAGTAATAATTTATTCTTGGTAACGTGAGACATTATTAATAGCAGCTTTTAATGTGGATAGAATAATTCTTTTATTTTCCTAATTAGTAGTTTCCTGTGCCGCATGCTTCCAACTTTAACTCTAACTCAATTTTAAAATTGTTATAGCATTGAGAATTATGTAATATTTCAGAGTAATTGAGTGATATTTCAGATTTTATCCAACCCTTAAAGATAAAAGGTTCTTCTTGAGGATAGTATTTTCAAATACAGGTAATATAACTTATTTTTGGAATGGGGACAATGGCAAAAGGTTAATCAAATAATCATCAATCGAGTAATACCTCTGGAACCTGGGTGCCCATGAAGGATAAGGAACGATATACATGAATTAAAAAAAGTGGGAAAGTAAAGAAGGATCTGAAGTTTCAAAAGTACATTTTAAACCGGACCCTAAGAGCGTTACAATTTATTCTTTAAAAAAATACGAAAACTCAGGATTACTTTTGGAAAATCTAAAAGTTTATGAATATGTAGAAAAATATATATTTATAATAGCTCAAATATGTAAAATCACATGGATTAACCGAAATGTGAAAAAAAATCCCTTAAAACGTGTAGTATTAGAGAGCTCTCTGCTTTATCAAATTTCTGAAATGATGTATTGCATGGGAATCCCAGCCCTAGTTATAAAGTAATAATTAGCTGTAAAGTTAGGTAATTGCAAGGAAATTTCCTCAGTGGATCAATTCATGAAGAATATTCATCCTCAGATTATGTTATATATTTAATTGAATCTGCGTTAAAACTTTTCCTTTCAGATATTTCTGACTAAAAAACCCTTGTTTTTGTTGTCCTCTCTATGAGGCCTCAATTACAAGGGTTTTTTAGTTGTAGCTGACTACAAAAACATGAAGAATGGAAGTTGCCCTCAAGTTACAAAAGGTCTGACTTGTTATTTAGCCTGTTTTCTTCTCAGTTTGTTCTTCTTTAAATCTGCTGGAATCAAACCTAGATTTTGAAATTGCCTTAACTAAAACAACGTGTAATTTTTACTACCTTACCTCTATACCTGGCTAGAATACTACTTAAGTGTTCTATATGTCTCACCTTCCCACTTCTTGTTAAAATTTTAATATTTACCAGATACTTACATACTTACGTGCCATGTACAGCCAGCATCGGAACGAGACAAAGAGAGTGGATGGAGGAAATGGGAGACGAGGTGGAAGAAGGCGCCGAGTTAGCCCCCCTTGGTGAGGGGTGGGGTGGGAGGAGAAAGTGCTGAATGCTGACCTTGACCTTCAAGCTCCCATGTACAGGAGGAAGAGAGGAAAACACGTTTCTTGCTGCGCCAACTTAAGCAGGATATTTTTTAATGATTTTAAAATATTTCATTTATCCTATCTTAGAAAAGGGGACATTGCAGTGAATATTAGCAAGAATATTACAGGTTGGTTACAGATCAGGGAATTTCTTTCATCTGGATAAGTCTGGGAAATTCTTAAAAAAATTAAAAAATCAGGGAAATTTTAAATAATTGACTCACGTGGAGCAATGCTATCTAAATGGTTTCTAAATGAGTCATTTAGAAACCATTTAGATTGCATTGAAAATGAGTCGAAACACTACTTCTAAGGGTAAAAATTCCAAACATTTTCTGGGGGAAAAACCCCAGACGCCCAGCCCAGACCCCCTCAAAATTTTTAAATAAATATATATTATGATCTGATTTTCCTTGAAAATTCTGTGATTTATGAGGAGTGATCTTTATTTTGTGTAATATATAGGATTTAAAAATGAATTAAAACATAACTTTAAGGGACAAAATTCCAAATTTTTCTGAAATAGGACCCCCAAACTCCCCTCAAAATTTTGCAATTTATTATTCTATGCTGGGTTACATTGATAATTATGCTGCTCCTCATTGAGCGGTGCACTTGTGGTGTAGTCCAAAAGTTTTAAAATGAGCTAAATGCTCCTGATAAAAATGCTTTTTCGAGAGGGAAATTTCCAAAAAATTTTCTGGTGGAGGACCCCTAGAGCCTCCAATTTTATTGGGAATTTCCATTGTTTATACAAAATTTTTAATTAAATTCACCAAAATTAATATACGATGTACAAGTCATATAAAACTTGACGTACACTTGTACCCTAAAAAATGTCAGGTAATCCCTTTTAAACCAAAGTCTAGTACTTATTAATGAATGAATAAATTCTATTTCCAATTCACAATATACTAGTTAGTTAACTTTTCATTGCTGAAAATTTAAAAGAAAAAAAAACACTCATATCTAATCATATTTGATAGTAGTTTATTTATTTTCATATAAAAATATTATATCCTTATAATTAATATTTTACATTATTAATTATTTTAAAAGTTATATAATTATTTTTTTATTTTAAACATATATTTGATAGAAGTATATCTTTGTGTGAAGTAACTAGCTGAAAGTGTTTAAATTAATAGGAAAAGCCGAAAACTCTTAAGATGTATATCAGGGAAATTTTAAAATTATAGTCAGGGAAATATGTTCCTCAGATTCTGCATCCACCCTGTATTAGCTGTCCTTGCAAAATTTTTCACCCTGAAACGAACATTTTCTTTTAATATGTTTTAGATTACTCAGAATAGTATTACAAAGCATTTTGCAAGGACAGCTAATATTCTTGTATTCTTAATTAAAATAAAATTCAGATTGTTTGTCTGATTATAATTGTTATTTTCATTCAATAAAAAATCATTACAGAATTCTTTTATCGTAAGGTTTTTGTCAGAGATGAAGATATTCCCAGCACTAGACACATCATCTAGACTTTTCACTTTTTCCTTAGTTTAATTAATAATCCCACTTAAGTACTAAAATACATTGAGGATGATTGGATTACATTATAGCCTATTACAAGGCAAAACAGGGTTTGCAAGGTTTTTTTTCTTTTTTCTTCAGGTGGAACAAATTCATTAATTAACATAGTTTTAGTAGCAAAATATTGGCTGGCAAAAATAGTGTTTCTTAACTTAGATGAATTTCTTACTTCTTTTATCAATGGTAAATTCAAAGGCATTGAATAACATAAAAAGCCTGAAAGATTTGTTTTAATACTTTCCTCAACAAGATTGCTGCAAAATTTTAAATTTCAATCTATTTTAAATATTTGAGTAGTCTAAATCTAAATGTTAAGCTGCAAAAAATAAAGAAAAGAAAAAAGAATTAAAATAAAAAAACATGAATTAGCAGATCAATCTAAATAACGCTAGCAATTTGAGTTTTAACGAATTTTTTTCTTGAGAGAACATGATGAAAAAAGTCTAAAATATTTTGAATTGAATTTTTCAATATAAGATTACAGGGCCATTTAGGAATTTGACTCAAATCTGCCAAAAAAGTAGAACAAAAACTATCACCATCTAATTTTTGTCAAAATAATGCAATTATTACACTTTTTAACATAAACAATATCAAAAGGATGTTTTTTGAAGTTGGTCTTAAAAAAAGAATTTACAAAAGAGGTAAGTCTTTTTTTCAGCTTTTTCTTCCTAAAAGATTTAAAACTTTTCAAGATGTTCAACAATGAAAATTCATTGATTAAATGAAAGAGGAAAAAAAGTTAATTTTGGAGAAGCATTTATAACTGATGCATTTATTAGACTACTTGTATGTACTTATGCCTATTTAAACTACTTGTTTAAACTACTATTTAGTAAAGTTTTAAATTCTTTTTTTTCTCTGAGTGATTTATTAGTGGTTTAGATTGTTTTTACCTTAGAAACATAGATGTAAATGTAACAGTAGCTAACAGAAAACCAGTTAGTTGACATTCTCTTTTGCCGAAAACAAAAAAAATATCCAGCAACCCCCAATAGAAATATATAGAAATTAAGTAGTTTTATTATGGTGTTGCTATTTAGATATAAAGTTCCAAAAAATACGGCTCCGTCGAAGGGATTCCCCGCTGGGGTACGAAAATTTGTATTATTTTACTTCTCTTTCAAGCAAATCTTCTCAACAAAGATATAAGATTATTTACAAAATTAGTCATACGTATAACTGCACTACATGGTATTTCGGAATACTTAATCTAAAAATAAGATTTTATTTTTTTAAATTACCTCAGATCATTTTTAAATCTAAATTGAAGGAAGAGGACTCTTAAGGGCAGAATTACTCGCCCTTATCTTCCTTTTTTTTCTTTATGTGCGCAGTATTTAGTACATCAGTACAGAAAAATTTTAATTGTTACAGTGGATATAGTGGGCGAACGAATGGGGTTAAAGTTACTTTAAACGTAGATTTTCATGGTTTAACCTTAACGTATTCTAGAAATATATTATTGACCTTTTTTCTAAGAGCAGGTCATCTTATTACAACGCAACCTGTTCCTTTTTCTATGGAATTTGGATTCCCTATTTCAAAAGAGCACACGAAAAGACCCCCAAAACCAATAAGTGAAATTCCCACCACTCCTAATTAAACGTGGGAATCATGCATTGGGTATTAAATTTATCAGCTTTCATAATTGTTTAAATTTATTTTTTACTGTGGATAGATAGGCAACCCCACCTAGATAGGATAGGTAGGATCCCCACACCTACCCACGTTTTTCGTTTTACAAAGAGTTTCAAAAAGTTATTTTTTACTTTTTAGTTCATTTTAAAACCGTTGCTTTTTAAAAGGTTTTTTATTTCAATAATTATTTTCTGCTTTTCAGTTTTGCTTATGTAAAGTTTCGAATTCGGCCAGAATGGCTTTCAAGGGATTTGATTTCTTTCTCATTTTAATAAAACTAAAAAAAAATTTCTAAAAAGAATTAACTATAACACAAATGGATGTACTATTATTTCTGTTAAAGTCATTCTTATACAGATTTTGCCCTTAGTTGTTCAGATGCCGTTGTAAATTAAAAACACTAGTAATAGGAAAAGGTGTGATTTTGAAAAATATATTGGTGACTGACTAACCTTGGGTGACAGACTTGACTAATTAATTAAACTAAGTTTCTTAGATGTTTTACCGATACAAAATTTGCATAAAGTAATGTGCTGTGTAGTACTTCTATTCTTACAAATTTTCATTTTACTGATGTTTTTAACAACACTTTTAAAGCCATCTCAATAACGAGAGGCTAACTGCACAACAATGATTTTTTTAACAGTAAGGTCGTAGGTTGAACTTTTAAACTTTAATTCAACCTCTGGGGGTTCAGGCAGGGGCATCAAATTTAACATAACTAACGAGATAATTTCGCATTGTCATCCAGATTTGAACTATGTTCAAAATCGGGAAGTTAGTTTAAAATTTAAAACTAAATTCCACCCGAACAGACAGATAGATAACGACCTAATAAAAATATTGTAAAAAATAAATATTCAAGAAGGTAAAGATTTTTTTCTATGAATAGAAATTAATATTCAGGGATATTTTCTATATTGAATAAGGCAGTAAATAAACACCTGATCAAACGATGAAATTTTGGATCTTTGAAACATCTGGAATGTTTTTAGTACTTTTATAGGGGTAACGATAATGAATAATTTTAAAAAATATTAGTTAAAAACTGTGGCAAAATAGCACTACCACAACAAACGGTCAAAAACTAACCAGTTTTGGAATTTCCCAATGGTTTTCCAAATACATATACCTTTGTATTTTATTCAGGTTAATAAAAACAATCTCCCTGAAAATTGTATCTTATTAACAAAATTAGATTTGTTTTAAGATACCATTTATTTTTTTATCCCTGAAGGTTTTTAATTGAAAATATATTACCAATATATTTAAATAAATTTATTATAAATACATATAATTAAAAGGGTGATGCAAAATTGCTTATGATCTCTGTCAATAAAAGAACGTTTATTAATATTTCCCCAAACTTTTGTTATTAATTACTATTACTTTTGATTTGTAGAACAAACTGTATCCGAATAGGTAATTTTTTTCTTTTAAAAATAAGTTTAGAGAGAGTATAATAGAGTCCAGCTTTACATAAAGGTTTATATTTAAAAAGTAAGTATTTTTTACGAAGAAAAAAGAGACTGAAGGAAAATAATTTAAAAACCAACAAAATTTATTTACTATGATATCCTGCCTTTAAGTACCCCGATTCCTTTCTCTTTTTAATAAAACTAAAAAGGGCAATTCCACCGTAACCCACGCTACATTTTTTTTCAAAATTGCAATTTTAAATAATTTTTTAATATAGAAATAACTATACATGTAAAAAATTACAACAGACTTTTATGATAGTTTTTCATAAAAGAAAGTATGAGAAACATTTCAAGCCAATCAGCTTAGAAAAATATAAAATATTTTATCTTTTATAACGATATTTTGTACTTGGGGTAAAATGGGTCATAGTTGAGAGGCATTCTGTATTAAGTAAAAACAATGTTTTTAACTTATTTCCTTCAAATATACATTGAACTGTCAAGCAAGTTTATTTTTTCTCCAAATGAAGTATTTCAATTGCTACATTTGGAACAATGGTCATTAACTTCAGACGTTTACAATTTCATTAAAGTACAACCTAAAACAAATATTTTCAGATAAAAACGGCTTAGCCGATTGCCATTTTTCTTATTTTAATGTATATTTAGCAATAAATATATTTTTTACATCTTTTTGCAATGAGACCCATTTTACCCCACGTTGGGGTAAAATAGGTCATTACTTTTGATGCTAAGTTTAACCAACTAATAACTAAAAAGTATTTGATAAAATTAGATGAAAATGTTCTGAAGGATTGTAATGTCAAGATCCAATTGAAAGAAATCCTTAAAAAGAAATAGTTTTGATGAAATAAAACTTAGAATGTGAAAGTACCTTAAAATTGACCCATTTTACCCCAACCCACCCTATACTTCCCTCATTCTAAAATAGCAAACAGTTTTACTGGGAATACTTAAGAAAATCAGAAATAAAATAAAATATAGATAGCTGTTTGTAACTCACGCTACATGTGTATAAGCGTTCAGTTATTCATGAATATAAATATAATTATATTGATTTAAACACTTTATTTCATTTTTACTATAAATTTTATGAGTAACAAAAAAGTTGTAAAAACTAATTAATTTTTTTTTATTTTCAAAATAAAACATATATTTTCATTAACAAATTAACCTTTAAAACAAGCAGTTCTAAATATTGATTTTAGATGCTGACATTCCGATAAAAATAATTTTACACAAAATTTAAGCAATGCAAAACACAATTAGATCAATACTGCATAATTATTCCCTAAAATAATTAGAAAATTTTATTTGTTTTATTACTAAATTCCCCCGAACAGACAGATAGACGGACGTTTCTTCATCAGCAGCATATTCATTGGATTTTTTGTTTCAAATCAATTCCTCATTATACTTCATGTGCAGTAAAAATTCGTTGAAATTTTTTCTAGATGTAAAAATCTATAAAATTGAAGAAAAATCCCAAAACTATCAAATTTTCCAGCTTTATTGATTGCCATACTTTAAATTAAATGAATCTATAGTACTTTAAATGCACAATGAATTTTGTATTATGTATGCAGGCTAGAGTGTCCCTTAAAATCGAAGGTCGGGGAAACTTTTGCGACACCCCCTAATTTTTTTCCTTTTGGTACCCTAAGACTGTGTGCAAAATCTTAAATCGATCAGATAATATTAACACGTGCCCCAAACGGCCTAAAGTTAGAAAAATTTGACTTTTTTCTCATTTTTTCGAAAATTTTTAAAAATGTGTTTAATAAATCCGTTGCCGAATAATAGGGCTCTAACACATTTAAACAATCTTATTTGACCGTTTTTTATTACTAGTTAGGCAAAAATGCCCAGTTTTTAACCTAGCCATCAATCAGAAAATCCTCAAATTTGTCCATTTTACACTGAGAATAGAAGAATCAAGAAGCAGTGGTAAATTACTTAAAACCGCAAAATTCCATCCATGATTAAACACCATTTGTAGACCATATTGATGTGGAGATAAATTATCTGGAGCTCAAATTAATTATGGGTTGCTTAATTACAGACGCCATATTGGGTTGCATTAAAACTATAAAAAATTCTAGAAAAACGGTATGGGCATGTTTGATATCGGGTTATGGGTGTATGAGGTTTCTAAACTCAATTAAGACTAATAAAATCCTTTTACACAACTTTTTAAAGCTCTTTACGCAATTATAAAGGGCCATCAGATCTCCTAATACAAGTGCAAACCATGATTTCAGAACTATAGATGGTAATAAATTCTATACACATAAAACTGGCAAGAGAAAATCTGGAAATAAGTTAATAATAAGACTCCACAGTGTGTCCACGAGTATTTTATTCCGTAAGTTAGTTTAAAAGCTGAAGAAGATGCAAAATTAACCCGTTCATCATAATGATTGAGTTATAGTCTGTCAAGATAAGCAATTAACCATGTTTATAGAGATTGTTCTTGTATTTTATCATAAATTTATACATAAACATAAAAAATACCTGCAATTTAACAAATCAGCGTCATTAAAACAATTAAACACTGATATTTTGTTTGAGGCTGTAAGAATATGTTAAATATAAACTTCAGTTTCTTTTATGATATTCACGTAGCCAATTTAAGTTTCTTAGTTTTTAAAGAGCCTAATTTGTTGAATTGCAGGTATTTTAATGTTAATGTATAAATTTATTATAAAATACAAGAATAGTCTCTAAAAACCTGGTTAATTGCTTATCTCCACAGAGTATAACTCAATCATAATGATGAACGGGTTAATTTTGTATCTTCTTCAGCTTTTAAACTAACTTACGGAATAAAATACTCGTGGACACACTGTGGAGTCTTATTATTAACTAATATCCAGAATTTCTCTTGCCGATTTTATGTGTATGGAATTTATTACCATCTATAGTTCTGAAATCATGGTTTGCACTTGTATTAGGAGATATGATGGCCCTTACAATTGGGTAAAGAGCCTTAAAAAGTAGTTTAAGATGATTTTATTAGTCTTAATTGAGTTTAGAAACCTCATTCACCCATTACCCGATATCAAACATGCCCATACCGTTTTTCTAGAATTTTTTATAGTTTTAATGCAATCCAATATGGCGTCTATAATTAAGCAACCCATAATTAATTTGAGCTCCAGATAATTTATCTCCACATCAATATGGTCTACAAATGGTGTTTAATCATGGAATTTTGCGGTTTTAAGTCATTTACCACTGCTTTTTTATTCTTCTATTCTCAGCATAAAATGGACAAATTTGATGATTTTCTGTTTGATGGCAAGGTTACAAACTGGGCATTTTGGCCTAACTAGTACTGAAAAACCGTCAAATAAGATTGTTTAAATGTGTTAGAGCACTATTATTTTGCCATGGATTTTTTAAACACATTTTTAAAAATTTTCGAAAAAATGAGAAAAAATATTAATTTTTCTAACTTTAGGGCGTTTGGGGCACGTGTTAATATTATCTGATTGATTTAAGATTTTGCACACTTTCTTAGGGTACCAAAAGGAAAAAAATTGGGGGGTGTCGCAAAAGTTTCCCCGACTTTTTGAAAAAACGCCTAAATAAGGGACACCCTAATGCAGGCATTCAATCCAGTAGAACAAATTTGAACATAACTTCTTAATTGAAATATTCGGAAAAAGTTGGGGGCAGGGTAGAAACACTCAAACCACAGGCAACTTTTTCAATGTTGTTAAATGGGTGGCCATTAATCACTGGACACCTGTGACTGATGAGAAATAAAGATAACAGTATCCTGTATCGGTATCGTATCTCCGTATCTCCCCCTTTTCCGCTGTCAGCAGAGCAGGTTGTGACTTTGATTGATTTTTACAACCCTCGCCGTTTTCTCTGCCCTTCACAGACAACCTGCGGTGTGGAAGAATTCATTCGTCTCTCCCTGCTTTCTTGAATGAATGGTCGATTTTGATATTTTTTTCTTAAAAGCAGTGTGTTCCGGGTTCGTTAATTATTAAAATAAATAAAATAGTATTTACCTTATTCATAGTATTCCCACCGTTTCTGAAGATAGGAAAAATCGATCAAAAAATGTCTCATCCCTTACCCTTCATATTTATGCTGATTATCAAAATCAATTAATCAATCGAGTGAACGGAAAACGTTTCTCCTAATTAAACCTTTTAGGCTCCAAAAGCAATGGGGGAGGCATATTAGAACACAATACACATTCTTCTAAGTTAAAATAAATTCACAAATATGAAAAAAGTAACCAATTATTAAAAAAAGATTTTTGAATAAAAATTTTCCTTGCACTCTATGGTGGCATCAGTAAAGTTAAGTCCAAAAACGTTTTGTAAACCAATTTCAATTAAAAATAAATACTTTTTACATTTAAAGCTTAAGATGGTAAATAGGACACATTTGAACGCAAAAAGGTTGGGTCAAATTTTAACAGCTTAAATGTGTCTTTTAATTTTCTTGATTTTGAGCGCAATTAATTTAGATGTTAAATGCAGTATTTTAAGAAGTTTTAAATTTAGTTAAATTTTTTCAAATATATTAAACAAGATTTTTTCACACAAATGTGAAAAAATCCTCATTTCTCCAAATGATGATTCAAGTCAAAAATACGTGATAAAATATCAAATAGCAAAAAAATTGCAGGAATAGTGTATATTGATAAATTAATCAGGTTTTGAGTGTTTCAATATCCTATACCGGAAATTAATCAAAAATGTACTTTTTGTTCAAATGTGGCCCTTTTTCAACTTACATTTACTAGCCCTAAACATTTATTATTAGATTTTATTAAATATTGCAATTGCAAATTAAATGAAAAAGTCGACACATTTAAATATCTTGGATTCTATATTGATAGTAACTTGAAGTGGAAATCTCATTGTAAATATATTGCGCGTATTAATGTTGAATTTTTACCATTTAAAGTCAAAAGTGAGCAACAATTTTCTCATTAATCTTTATCACTCTTGGGTACAATCGCGGATTGACTACGGTCTTACGATTTTCGGAGGAGACTAGGTAAACTTAAAAAGAGTAGAAAGATTTGTCAGATTTTTATCGCCATCAGTATACTCCATTAATATAAATAACTTCAAACTACTAAACATTTTCCCCGTTCGCTACCTTTTTTTAATATAAAACAAATCTTCATCTCTATTTAAATCCAAATACTTGTACGAAGCGTAACGTATAGTTAATCCGCGAAGACCCATTGTGTGATACATTGTACCTAAAATTTTTTTAAATTTTTTGTAAACAGTTCTTTTACTTAGCTCCTAAATTTTTTATTACATTACCTATAGTTATCCAAAATAGCCCATCAAAACATATATTTAAGAAGAAATTAAGAAAGTTCCTTTTTTCAATTAATGAAATCGAGATTTTTTTTTGTATAATATCTATTACTGGTCACTTGGTAGTTGATGAAACAAAAGAAACATATCTTAAGACACCCTGTTTGCCAGGATATTATTTGTTATTTTAATTTACTGTTATGCTCTTTTTCATTGTTTGTATATTGTGTATTTTATTGTTTATGTGTTCAATTTTGTATTTATGTATTTACATATTACTTGTTTACTTATATGAATCAACTGATCCCAGGTGATAATTATATTTTATTTTCAAATTTTGTTCTGTACTTTTAATTCTCTGAAATAAGGAAAGTAAAAATAAAAAAAACATGGAGAAACCTCTTATCTAATCAATTTAAATAAAAATATATTTTTAAATTTCAATAAAACAAACAATTTTTTAAAAACCTTTAGTTTCGATTCATTATACAGTTTAAACTACTATTTTTAAACAGTATCTTAACATTATTAAACATTATTGAACTTGGAGAAATTACTTCATGATTTTTAGTTTGTTCAAAAAACGAGGTTGTAGCCTAGCCTTGTGAATGTTAAATTTTGCAACTGATTAAAATTTCAGATACTTTGGTGAGACTATGACACAGACAATTTAAGTAAATTTAAATTTCCGCTCAGCTTTTGTTTCCTTTATGATAGTTGAAAATCAAAAGAGTTGTGCATCCAATAATATATTAGTTTTATATGTTTTTTCCTAAAAATAAAATAAAGCAAGTAAACTGATTTTATTAAATCTTTTGTAATAAAATTTTATAATAATTTTTAAATAATATTTAAGTTGAAAATGATCGTTATTGACTCCCATAATGGGAAAACCATTTGACCAAAAGGGAGTTTAAGGAAATCCAATTAAAAAACACCAAGATTACTTCGAGTATACAACATGAGGTCTCACTACCAAGTTTCTATAGACCTTGCAGTGGGGTTTGTATAGCTAATACGTTTAAATCTAATACTGCAATTTTAATTTATCTAAAGCAAATAGACATTTATAATAAAAGTTCCTTTTCATGAAATTTTTTTACAATGCGGATCCAACAGGCAATATTTAACTTATGTGGGCCAAAAATAAAATAAAAAGAACTACTTATTAGGTATAAAATGTCAGTTACTTGTAACAGTAATTTAAAAAATACCATAGAGTAAAATTATACCGAAAGTATGGACTAAAAAGTGAATAAAATTTGAATCACTAACTAGACTGCCTTATCAACTTACAAGTTTTTACTTAAAAAAGGATGAAATAAAACTAAAAATGTAGGTACTACTTTTAAAAATAGTAGAATGGATATTATGATATGTCAAACCTAAGTAGTTCAAATATTCCGAAATGCGTTTTTATTTCAAAGCTGCAAACCACATGAAAATCTTTAGATGTGTTATTAAATTGCAGCAAATTCGAAAAATTCGAAATTCAAAGAATTTTCTATCTATAGAGAATATATATAGTAGTATATTACAAGTAAAGAAATCAACTCATATAAAAAAAATTGCAGTTCTGAGTCAAAAACGTTAGAAAAAATCTCATCTATCTCAGAAATATAAACCATGAGTACTATTTTTCAATATTCTTATTTAGATTTAAAAAATATGATTATCACCGTAAGGATATACGGATATTATATGAAACTTACTCCAACTATTTAGTAGTGCTTACATTTTTGAATGTAATTTTCTTTTCTGAACAATTACATTTTTCAACTGAAACAAGCCAGAGGTTGTAATTTTATATAACAAAAGTCAATGTATGATGTGTGTGCGCGTTTTTGTTTGTGTGTCTTATATACAAATTTACAGTTTTCTTCCGATCTACACTAAACTTGGAATACATACGTAAAAAAGTACATACGTTTTCAGACTAATCAGGTTTTAATGTTCAATTGTGGAATTCCATAAAATTTTGGAAAATGGACTCATTACCTGTACTAAATTTTTAACTTAAGTTTTAAGTTTGTATATAAGACACACATTTTCCAAAATTCTGTGGCGTTCCGGACTGTAATCGAACTGTAATCGAAAACATATTTTAAACTCTGTATGATTTGCAATAGTAATCGAACACATAGGTCAAACATAAATGTAACTTCAACTGGCACTTAAAACATCACTATATATTGTTTACTTTTTATCATGTACACTCTTCTCTTTACCTTCTGATATCTTATGTTTTAAATAAATTTGTTACGTTTTACAAAGGCCTAGTCTTTTTTCGTGGAGATGTTTTACTACGTTTAGGCAATCTCCACAATTACATCGAAAAACAATAGAAATGATATTATGTCTTATATACAAATTTACAGTTTTCTTCCGATCTACACTAAACTTGGAATACATACGTAAAAAAGTACATACGTTTTCAGACTAATCAGGTTTTAATGTTCAATTGTGGAATTCCATAAAATTTTGGAAAATGGACTCATTACCTGTACTAAATTTTTAACTTAAGTTTTAAGTTTGTATATAAGACACACATTTTCCAAAATTCTGTGGCGTTCCGGACTGTAATCGAACTGTAATCGAAAACATATTTTAAACTCTGTATGATTTGCAATAGTAATCGAACACATAGGTCAAACATAAATGTAACTTCAACTGGCACTTAAAACATCACTATATATTGTTTACTTTTTATCATGTACACTCTTCTCTTTACCTTCTGATATCTTATGTTTTAAATAAATTTGTTACGTTTTACAAAGGCCTAGTCTTTTTTCGTGGAGATGTTTTACTACGTTTAGGCAATCTCCACAATTACATCGAAAAACAATAGAAATGATATTATGTCTTATATACAAATTTACAGTTTTCTTCCGATCTACACTAAACTTGGAATACATACGTAAAAAAGTACATACGTTTTCAGACTAATCAGGTTTTAATGTTCAATTGTGGAATTCCATAAAATTTTGGAAAATGGACTCATTACCTGTACTAAATTTTTAACTTAAGTTTTTACCATAATATCATTTCTATTGTTTTTCGATGTAATGAATATAAAACTGACCTCAGTTATATCATAGAACTTCACATTTCTTGCTATTCAGGAAAAAAATGAAAATTTTTTTCTAGAAAAATGAAAATTTATTCAAAAATATTATTTTTAAATTCACACTTTACCTGAAAATAACTTTTTTATGTTTTTTGGGCGTGCTGAAAACGAAAATGACCTCGTTTGATTTTTAAGACACCACAGTTTTATGATATAGATAGGGCAATTTTTCATAAAAAATGAAAGCAGTATTCTTAAAAATATTAATTTTTTATTCTAATTCAGTGTGGTCCAACCAAAACAGTTTCATATCTTCTGGTGTTACTAATAAAATGTAGATTGCAAGTAAAATGATTGAATTGATTTTTACTACAAAATCATGGTATTTTTCTCCCAAGAATGTAAGATTTTCCACTCTGTTACATCACACTTTTTTTGCATTCGAGTGTAAAATTATTCTAAAAATTTTATTAAAAGTGTCCCCTACAATTTTGAACAACACTAGCTATTACAGGAATAATAATAATATTTTTTAAATAAGAATATAATCCCATGGAATAAACTTTCATCCAGGTATATTTCACATTTTAAAAATTTTTTGCACTATTCTTTCACAAAACAGTTTCAAAATTTACAAATAAAATAAAGCGCAAGAGTACTAACAAAGCAAAGCATATTCAAAGATATTAAGGCAATTACAATCAATCAACTTTTATTACCATTAAAAAATCAAATTCTCTTCATGTAACAGAGTGGAAAAAAACCTTTCACTTCTCTGATCAAAACATTTCAAAATACATAAAATTATTATTTTCACCAAGTTAAACTTTTTATCACTGAAAAGCTTAGAATTTTAGCTGATATTTAGGCAAAATTTTTTTGAAATAATTCGATACTTATTTTTCAAAGTTTTGAACACCAAATGTACGGTTTTTTGGGGAATGACCCACATACTTCATTTATAAAGGTGTATTTTACTCAAGAAATATCTTTCTTACATTTAAAAAGCAACGCAAGAATTTTTACTGGGTCTCATTAACTTACTTTTTTATATGTTACAATTTAAACACAATTTTGCATGACGTTCCTATTTATAAAATTTAAACTTAAAACAAATTATTTCTTACTTTTTTAGTTTGAAGATTTATTCTTAAAATGAAAATTAGTCTACTGCTAATAATTAATTAGTAAAGAGAAAAGCATTCTTAAAAATAATCGATTCACAACGTTTTATAAATGAAAGAGCAAGAAGTGTTTAAGATTTTACTGATTTACAGGTAAAAGATCCATTTCTAAATTAGTATAATATCCAAAGGAGATGATTTTTTAAGAGGTTAGGTACTTTAATTATCAAAATTGAGTTCTAAATTTCTAAATTCATAGACACAACTACAGTTCTGTCGTGAAATTTTTGTTGATTAAATGTTTATTACAATTCATAGCTTCTACTGATTTGGTAACTTTTCTTTTACCCAACTTTTTTGATGAACTTAAATAACCCTTTTGAATTTTAAATAAATTCCATACATAGGAAACCGCTAAAATTATTCAAATAGCTTTTTCATTGCAGACCTGTGTTATTCAAAATTTTCATTGCAGATAAAAAATAAGCGAACGATATTGAGATTTTTGATTACCCGCTAATAATTAGTGTAAATGCTTTGCACTGCCTTATAGTTGTTTAATTTCTGCTTAAACGAGAAGCTATTCCCCGTTCCCAGAACCCAAACCGACCTTGAGGTCAAACGGAGTCAACTGTCCCCTTTCTTGTCTGCTTCCCCTCAAGCTTGTTTGGTATGTTGGCATTTGGGGAACATAATGTGACACCTTGACCAATGGATTGCATCCTAAGGCGTGGCTTAGCTTATTGGTGCTGGATAACTAAGAAGGGGTGAGGAGAGAGACTTTCCCCCGGTAAATCGACGGAAGCACTATATAAAAAACTACATTTTCTATTTAAAACTTCTAATAAACTAATATTCATAAGAATTTTAAAAACTTAATGCATAAAATCAAAATTCATATTTTCAGTAATTTATTTGATTGTAAAAAGTTATAAAGTTAGGCTAATAATTGTTTTTTAGAATATCAGTAGTTTAGTTTCAAATGGAGTTTCAAACAAAATAAAAAGTGTTTGGCCCAATAATCATTCCTTCCCCTAAAATTAACCCAGAAAAAATAGCATTTACTTTGACTTTACATAAACACAAATGCAGCTTAATCAAACCAATGTAAAATGTGATTAAAAAAATGTAAATATTTTAAACTACAGTGTAGTTTACTTATAATTTAAAAACTTAAATGAAATTTTTTAATTCTATATGCACGTAATGAAACTATTTGAAAATCACATTGAAATAATTTCTAAAGCTGACATCAATGGAGGGATGCATGCTTATTTAGATATACTTAGAAATCAAAGGGACTTCATTATTTTAATATTTCCGAGAAGTGCTAGTTTAAGAACTAAAGTTGCTACATTATTTTTATCCGTAAAGCCGATGTTTTTCAATAAACAAAAGAGGCTTTAATAAAATTGTTTTCACAAAAAAGATTAAAGGGATGAAATATAAAATTAAAGGACTGGATATTTAAAATTTAAGAAACATATTTTCACAGTTGGGTAAAATTATATACTTAGGGGAGAGCCAGAGTTATTTGATACAACACAATTTAAACCAATTTTTTGAGTTCATTCAAAGATACTTCACTTTCCTAAATATATATGAAAAAAGACTCAATTTTCTGAAACCAATCAGGAAAAATCAATAAGTGTCAGTCAATGGTTATTTAATATTTAAGTAAATTCCTTTTTGAAGAGTGAATGATGAACTTATTTTTGGAATTTGATGATCTGTGATCTCTGTATTCAAAATAAAATAGGTTTTATAGGCAATAAAGTTTTAAACAATTTACCTAAAAATTTACTTGGGGAAGTTTTTGATGAATAAAATTTAGTTTCTATTACTAAAACCTTTAGATTTACTGCTGAGCATAACGATTTGATATGTAATGCTTATTATGTGCATAAAGAAAATGAAAAAAAATGGCGAAGGTTTGATGTTCGATCTGTAAGAAAGGAAGTTCTGTAATATTTGAGTTGGGGTTTTTTTTGTCAACTATTTGAGATTTAAATGGAGCAAGAAGCAGCAAAAAATATATTATTTTAGTTTTCGGAGGAAAAATTGAAAAGCAGCCAGATGGAATTTGGAAAAACTGGGACTGGTGTAAAACGAGGTTTGGAAGATGACGAAGATAACTTTCGAGATAAAAAATTTAGGCAGGACTTTATTTTTGATAACAAAGAATCAGAGGAGATACAAATAAGGAAGGCTTTTGAAAATGGAGTAAGCCAAATCAAGTTTGGATTCAGAGGAATTAACCCAGAGGAAAATATTATCAAATACTCAGAATTAAAAGCTGAGTTTAAAGGAATTTTGAACCACGAAGACGAAGTGGTTTTAACCAAGAACAAGTGCGTGCTAATAACTGCAAAGAGTTTGAATTCAGCCATTAATGTATTAAATATAAGAAAAATAAACCACAAAGAAATAGAAAGAAAAATCTTCGAGAAGACTTACACAACACAATATATTTTAAAAGATGTTGATCCTGAAACTCCTGTAGGCGAATTAGCGGAAGTACTTCAAGAACAGAATATTTTTGTGAAAAAAATAACTAGATTCACAAAAAAAGGAGAAACAAAACCATCAACAACTGTTCTTATTAGAGAATTAGGTTTCGTAAACAGACAAAAAGTCAAGTTTGATTATGCATCACATAAAGTCTACCAATTTATTGACAAGGTAAAAATCTGCCATAGATGTTTAGACTTCGGTCACTTCAGAGCAGATTGCAATGCTCAAGATCCCAAATGCAAAAATTGTGGAGATAATCACGAAACTAACGAATGCAGTAAAATAAATACCGAGTGTTTTAGATGTAAAAGTAAAAATCACACTGCTCTCGATATCAAATGTCCGTTGGTAAAAAAGGAATGCAAGATCGAGAATAGAGTTAAGGCAGAAAATAGATCATTTTCAGTTGCTCATAAAGAGTCAAATTCAAAAAAACTCTATTCAGAAGTAATACAGGGAAACAAGAATATAGAAAGATCAATAGTAAAAGAAAAAAATCAAGATAAAGAAACTGAAATGTTAAACGCGTCTTTAGATGCTAGAATAGAACGTCTGGAAAATGCTGTTGTAAATCTGACCAACATCATCACAAAGGAATTAACTAGACAGACACCAAATCTAATCGAAGACCAAAGAAACTCAAAGAAGGTCAATGAAGACATAGAAACAAAGGTCACTGAATTAATTAAAATCAAGGTCGAAGAGCCACTGAATCGCATCACTGAAGCCACTCATCATCTGGTTCAATCCTTGGAGAAGGTTCTGGGTGAAGGTGTTCATCGTGATTGGAGTGAAAGGGTAGAAGAGAGAGAATCCGAAAGAATAAGAGAGGAAAGACAGAAAGACATAGAGTTTTTAAGCGGAGAATATGACTCATTCAAAGAAGATTTCAGCAAAAAAATAACACAAACCTTTACATATTTTAATAATAAATTGGAAGATTTCTTAAGACGCGCAGAAAAAGCATTTAACGGCCCCGAAAGCGAAAACGACTCCGAAAGTGAAACGGAGAATCAAGATTAAAAATATCATTAATCTTGATATAAACAAAGAAAAATAGAATAAGCATTAAGATAAAATTCAAAGGAAAATCATAACTCAATTGAATATCCATTTTAAAAAAAACTTTATCATTTGGAAGGAAAGAGGCGTAAATTCTAGTAGTCGGCCTTCTCCAAAAACTTATTCAAGAAAGGAAATATATAAAGAAGACGTTAGCTTTATTCCTGGACTCTTTCGAGACACCTGCTTAACCTACTCAATAACCAACTAATATCTGTGATCATATCTATCATAAACTTATGGAAGAAGAAGACAAAGCGACTCCTCATAGTCAGCACACGTCTCTATTTTAGAACTTGAACTTGAACTTATGTGCATAAAGGCAATTTTTAAACAGTCTGTTGGGATATTGAAAGTATCAATGTGTTCATCATATAAAATTGACCTCGACCCTTTTACCCTATTTAGATTATTACTTTTGTATGCAAAGGAAAGAAATTAAATAATTAAGGTATTTTAAATAGAACTTAACACAAAATAGATATGCGTTTATTAATTTATTTTATTTTGAAAGCTATTTAACACATTTTAATTGAATTTTCAAAGACAATTTAAGTTCTTGCCTTGAAAAGCTAAATAAATTAACTTTTAAATTGATCTATTAAGCAACCTTTTGATCTTTTAAGCAATCATAAAAAGATCACCCTTTATGCATCTTTTATATTTAAATTTTGGATAATTTACTAGACATACAACAATTAACTTACAGTTAATACTTTAGAAAATTTGTGTTAAATTTACTCATTCAGAAACAAAATCAACCTTGTCTGGTTTAAAATTGTATTATCATTTACATTTTCTGAAGAAATATACACTTTACAGCCTTGTAATGAGTAATATCAAATTATGATCTATGGAGTACCAAATTACTACTACACCAACCTTATTTTAGAAATGTTTAGAAGTTTAGATAGATTCATAATTCTTCAGATGATTTCATAAACTTTGGACAAAAAAGTAACATCTTCCAGTTTTTATGACACATTTGGAATTTTTTTTTGTCCAGAAATTTTTTTCTTATACTCTCCATTTTCAGTCACTCAGTTAAGTCACTGATTTTAAAGATATATATTAGAATTTTCTATTGACTCCACACATCCCAAAGAAAATGAAATCTAAAAAAATTTCCGAGAAAAGTACTATCAGCATTTTAAGGAATAAAGATCTCTGGTGTTCAGTACAGTCCTGCTACAGTAAACACAGTGTATTAAAACTCAGTTAAAAAATAAAAGTTTTAAAAACTTATTGAAAAAAGCCCCAATACTAAAAATCTTAATTAAATTCTTGGGGTTTTCTTGTTCAGACTTGATATATTTTCTCCCTAATTAATTTTCTTTTGATGATTTCCACTGTGATGGGTATAAAATTAAGACACAATTTTAAAGATTGTATTTAAACTCATCCCTGAAAAACATTTTTACTGTATTTTGTCATGCATTTCAATATTCAAGCAAAAATAAAACTTTAATTTTTTTCAATCTTTAAATGATGTCATAGGTGTGATTAAAAATTTCAGTAAATGCAAAAATTTGAATTTCAGAGTTTCAAGTATTTTTGAGAAAAAAATGAATGGATCTTTTTTGTGTTTGGTGTGATTAGAAAGACTTTATTTAAAATAAATAAAATTCATTTTTTAGTTTTTGTTTCTAATTTCAAGATTAAAAAAATGTTCTCTGTTAATGGAATAGATCTTTCTTTTGATTAAAGTAAATTTATCATTCTTTTATGGAATAGCTCATTTTTAAAACATTTTTAGTTTCTAATTTCAAGGATTCAAAAGATATATTATCTCTTTTAATTGAATAAAATAAAATCTTTCATTCACAATATAACAAATAAATTTTAGTTTTTAAAATATGAACATAAAAAATGTTTACAATGAAATGAAACTGTCAGTAGTACATTACCTAAATTAAATCACTAAATTACCACTTCAAATATAAAATTTATTTTTCAAAATCAATTTTAAAAACTCCTTATCTGCATTAAAGAGCCTGAGCCTTTTTAAAAGGTTTTGAAAAACAACAAAAAACAAGGTTTAAACATATAACTTGTTGAAAAAATTTAATATTGTATGTATATTTCTAACATTTTGTTGAAACATAACAAAATAAAAAATAAATTTCATTCAAAAATATACTAATTTAAAAAAATTCTTTCATGATAATGTGTCTACGTTATCTAATTATTGAGTTATAGTAATTTCTAATCAGCTATTCTTAAAGCAATAAGTATTCACAGCATTGGTAAATATATTTCCCTAATAATTTTAATTAACCTTTTATTATTAGAAAAATGTGAAAAGTTTTTAAGTACCTAACCTGATACAATTAAAAACAACACATTTTTATTTAATCTTCATATTAATTTTACCTAAAAAAATTTCATTATTTCCAGAGTTCAGAATTTTTAAATTTATCCAATGTTAAAAATAAAACAAACACCAACTTGTCCGCGAAAACGGAGAAAAGAGGGCAGCACATTCTTAACAGTAAAATATTCACAACCTTTGAATAAGCAACTGATTAAAATAACAGAAATAGCAGCTACTTATCGCCCATATAGAGAGCTCAGGAGTATAGCGCCTAATGTGGCAACAAGGTTGCCACATTAGGCGCTATATCTCTAGTAATACTACTATTTGGTTGAAAGTCGCCAAGCGGATGCTAAAGGAAACTTGCGCCCAAAAAACTAAAACACTACTTACTTACAATAAGTATGATTTTTGCGAAGCACATAAAGATCCAACTAAAGTGCGACTTAAATCTAATAGCATCTTTAACCTTCCAGCGGGCGCGCCTATCTCCTAGATACACAATTGTAGGTTAAAGAAGCGAATCCGGCCTGCAGATTTTCACGCCAAATTTGGAAATAACAATTCAATGATCTAATGCCATTGGTTTTCCCACTTGGTGACAAAAAAAATCGCCAAATTCAGCTTGCGGGCCAGATTTGCTTCTAGTACCCAATTATAAAATGCAAATTTTCAAACATGTAATTTAAAAACAAAGTTGTAAGGGGCCATTCATTAATTACATAAGGGTCCCAAGGGGGAGGGGGGTTGGAAAAATCTCTACATACCCTTACTTGGGGGTGGGGGGTCAAACCCATTCTTACGTAAGATTTTCCAAGTTAACGTAAACAAATTCCAATTATTCTAATCAAATTACTATTGAATAACCTCAGAAAAACTAAAAAAGGCTGAAGATCACGGTTATTATCAAAGCTTTTATTTTTTTAAAATAGAAATTTCAGTATGTATCTTTTTTGTAGCAAGTTAAGATAAAAAAAAAACTGATGAATCCATCTTGCAGTTGTCAAAAGGCGAAACAAAACAAAAGCAAAAAGAGAGAAATCTTTCTTAGTTTTGGTTTCAACTTTTTTTATTCGAACATTTATTATTTTGATAAGCGAAATGGAATCTTACGTTAGAATAGGGGGGAGGGGTTTGAAAAATCTTACGTACCCTTATATGGGGGTAGGGGGGGGGTTAAAAATTGCCTTCCTTGAACAGTCGCGCGGATCTCAAAAACACAAACAGCAGATTTGTAGAGAATTAACGGCAAATTTTAAGAATCCGGGCCATGCATGGCCCAAGGCGTAATTTATACAACCAAGTGCATCTCGCTCGAGTGTATTTTTCTGATACGCGCACCCGCCTGATTTCAATTTGAAATGATACGTTAAGAGGAACACTGATAGACTTTAAGTGAAATACTTTTTAGAAACTTTTCTAACTTACCACATCCGGATTTGTGAGATGAGAACAGAAATTCAAATTCTCACGCAAAGAATTCGCGCGGGGATTCCCCTATTCATGACTTGAAGTTAAAGTTACAGTAGGTAGCTGGCGCAAGCCGAAGTGTGGCTGTATTATAGCTGCCTACAGGCCCAAACAAACGGGAAGACAGTTCCGTGAGTATCAAAGTTAAAAATACATTATACATTTGATTTCAATAAAGTACAATACATACCTTTATACAAAAGAATTAACTGATTGATATTCTGATCAGCCAAAAGAACGTTCTCCTCCCTGCATCACACATCCATCGTGCTCGTGCCAGTGGCATAAGCCAGTGGCTGGTGCATCGTTGGCGGGGGCATGAGAGTTGATTCATTGATTCTTGTGTCTTTTGCTGCAGGAATAACTTGTTTTTTTCACGCAAATGTTCCTTTTAAGAATTGTAATAGGGCAGAGGCAGGGTTGGCAAAAACCTGTGTTTTTTTAAAAACCCAAGTGGGTTGAGTTTTTTTCGAGTTTTTTAATAAAACCCTGAAAAAAACCATATAAAACTGGGGTTTTTTTAAATTAAGTGGTTTTCTCCTTTATAATAAATAGGCTCTTCAAATTTTAGTAACTTCTTTCTATGTTAAATGTGTTCTGTCAAAATAATGTCAGTTTTTCCATAGCTAAGTGGGTTTTTTCAAAGTTTGTCAGTTTTCTGAAAAATTAATGTTTTTATTTTTATTTTAAAGTGTTAATTTATCACTTGTATGAGATAGGTGACAAATTTTGGATCAAAGTTGGAATCTCTAAGATATTTTTTTACATATTTCGTGATTTATTACTAGTTAAAGACGTTTCCGTATTACTTGAATAAAAGTATTTTGCTTGAGATCAGTGTATGAAATTTTAATATGTTGTACCTGGCGTTATGCGGTTTAAAACGGTGTATTGCATTAAGGTGGTCATCATGCAGTAGGCACTCTACAATAGTCCGAAGTTTCTCCGTAATATTCAAATGACACTATATTAAAATTAATAAATCGATCAATATATGACGGAATCTTATAGTATACTTAAATATGTGCATTATATTAAATTTTTGTTCAAATCGCGCTATAATTATGGTAGTTATTAGAGTTTGAAAAAAAAGTCGACTGCGCTCGAAAAAAACACAAGTCCTCTTTTCGCTTATAAATCTATAATTATTATTCTAATTTTTTTTTTGAATTTACTTAGGAGTAAAGGACCGTTGTGGGAATGTTTTTCCAGAATTACGGGATTCCATGGTGATTATGACGTAATTTGTGATTTAAATAGCTGGATGGAGCTTACTTGTCCATAACGCGAATGACTCTGGAATATTTCCCAGATCTCAGTTCAAAGTTTGTTTACTCTTCGCTTCACATGCAAGTGCTTTACATCGTTGGAAAGATCATTAAAAATGTTTATAGGAATGCTTATAGGCTTATGTTCTCCATATTGGGGGATTTATTAAGGTTGAAAGAAATTTCGTTTTCCGTGAAATTTTTTCCCGAAAATAATTCCAATAATTTGAGATTTTAATGTGTTGTAGTAGGCCTTTAGACAAACAAAAGTATGTATCGCATTAAGGGATTGATGAATTAGTTCTCCACTGATAAATTATTCAAGTTTTTTTACTGTATTATTTATGTATACGACCCTCTAATGATGTCAGCACCTTGAAAATTAAAAGATTGTGCGGTTCACTCCATGAACGACATCGGAAGTAGAGATATAATAATTAATGTACGTACATTGTACTCACTGAAATTGAGAAAACACCATTTAATTTTATTGAAACCAGGTTTAAAATTTGAAGGAAAAAAAAAAAACAATAAAAATTTAAAAAATATTCTAAAATCTTTTTAACTTTTTAAAAAAATACTGAAATTTACAAAACTCTCCTTAATTCTTTATAACCATATAGTTTGAACTTGAAGCGTCTTAAATTTTTAAAAAATCCATTCAATAAAGAAAAAAAAACCCACTGAAATTTGAAAAACACTCCCTTAATTATTGAAATCTGGTTTAAATTTTGAAGAAAAAAATCTCATTCAACTGAAGTTCTTGGTATGTTGTTTCGTTTTATGTTTTTCTTCAATATTAAAACCAAATCTGCCAAAATCTTGATTTTTCTTGAAAAAACCTAAAACTGGGTCCATAATGAGGGTTTTTCACATGTATTTTCTTGAAAAAACTAATTGGGTCCTACCCAGCCAACCCTGGGCAGAGGTGTTCTTGAGTTTGGATTAGGATTTTAAGAACTATCTATTATGTGGCACGGAGTAATTATAATCAAGCCTATGTTATATATACCTTGGGTTCTTTAAGAAAAGATGGCGCCACGAAACACGAAAATGGTTCCTTAACCGTTTTTTATGAGAATGGTTCGTTAACTATTGGCTTTTCAATTTAACGGTTCGAGAACCTTATTTTAAATGGTTATTCGACCTTTTTGTCTGAAAAAAGTAGAATAACCATTAAAAATATGGTTATTTGACCGCTTTCCTTAAGGAATTTCTAACAGTGTATGGAATTTTATTAGTGAATTCTTAAGGAGGTTAAAGGGGCTAGATAATTCACCTTTTGTTCTTCAATTTAGGGTTGTGGATCATTCTTAAAAGTGTCATGTTTCTTATTACCCCATTTAAACGAAAATATGGGGTAATAAGAAGCACTAGCATTTTATCCATAAAAATATATTTATAGAATTTTTCTCTTTATTACTTTAATACTTTGTTGTTCTTATATCATTTATCAAGTTCAAAATTATAATTCAATTAAGTTAATTTTTACTTCATTTTATTGAAAACGGTGAGTAATAAGACACAGAATCTCAATTTTAAAAAATTTAGTTTATTTTTATGGGAAATGAACAGTCAGAATAATTTTAGTCTCACAAAATGAAATAAGCGAAACAATATTTGATTTATTTTTTCATGATTTTCAAAATGTTAAATATAAAAATATAGAGTTGTTCAAAACTTTCAGCTTGTAACTTTTTTAGACTAATTTTTAACTGGGCATATATCAAAAGATTTTTAATGAATTTTTTTGAAAATTACTAGATTTATAAAATATTCTTAGAAGATTACATTAATACCTTCATTTGATTTTTAATTGTTTTAATTAGTAAAATAACTAGCTTGTTTCTTATTACCCCTCTTGGGGTAATAATCGAAATGAGTAATGAGTCGAAATACTCTTTTTCGAGGTTAAAATGTTTTGTGTTCTAATGTTTTGGGGGGTCCATCCCCAGAAAAAAGTGCTTACGTCAGATCTCTTAATTAATTTTTGTGTTAAATTTATTTTTGGTTTCGTTTCGAAATTATTTATGCAAGGAAAGATTTTCGAGAATGCAGTATCTTACGTAAGCATCAATCATATCCCCCTCCCCTTTGTCAGGAAAAATAAGAAAAGAGCAAACCCCCTCTCCCCCTTAGGTGCTTACGTAATTTTTGAACGGTCTCTAACTATAGAACTATACCACTTGAAAACCTGAAATATGTCCCATTTTGTTTCGTGATTTTACTCTTTCATTTGATGTGCATCATTATCCCCTTTTTTTAAAAATCAAAATTTTAAAATTTTTTTAAAGTTGAAATTCGGTAAAAATGATCATTTTAAGAGTTGAAAGGCTTTTAATATTTTTTAAAAACATTTTGCAAAAAAATTTTTTCTTTAATTTTTTTCACCTTTTTATAAATTTTGAAAAAAAAAAACGTTTGGAAAATGATGGTCATGATGCACATCAAATCAAAGACAAATAATTTACGAACAAAATGGGACTTATTTCAGGTTTTTAAATTGTATGTGGACGGTGTCAACCGGTCACTAGTCACACCTCACCGTTTAACTTCAGCTTGCAGTAGAAAACTCCGATTACTAGTTGACCAGATTGCTTAAAATTTTAAATAAAAGTAAATAATATTTCGAATTAGTAATTTGAATTTTCCGATAACTTTTATTACTTAATAAACATAAATTTATGGTTTTTTGTCTTAAATTTCGTTGTAAATTTAAGATGTTTTGAAATAAAATTTATGAGTTAAGCAAGATGTCAATTATACGCCCAAATTATTTTTTTGTGGGGCGAATTGGATAAAAATCATGAATCTGGTGTATTTTGCCTTAAATATGAATATCATAAACAAATTTTGTCAAAACAGTCATTAGTCTCTTTAAAAAATGCTGATCTAAAAATAGATCACTGGGCGTTCAGAGGATATTTTTTGTCACAGAGCTAAGTACCAGTTGTACTTTAAAAAATCCTAAAAATTATGAAATAAATAGAAATATTAGTATTTCTCTTTAAAAAAATGCGTATTTATTCATGAATATGTGGGGGAAAATAATTAAATAGTGATAAAATTAAATAATTTACCCACAATTAAATACAAAAATAGCCTATGTTGAAAGTTATTATAGGGGAAAAGGGGAAATTGAACCAAGAACTTTCAATTTATATATAAGTATATTATAGATAAAGTATGACATTAAATAAAATTTTAACTAATAAGTAAAATAAAATGCATTGGGCTAATTTTTTGAAAATTTTGTAGATTGGTTTTACCATAAATCAAATAATACTCATGAAATAAAATGTAACTTGATCTTACATGGCAACATTCAAAATTGCTGCTCGTTGGAGCTTTTCACCTACCCTATTCCAAAAAAATACTTACACTGTCATAATTTTAAGGTTACAAAGGCTAGATGAGTAAAAATTTAAAAAAAATTGCAATTCTCAATTTGAGATTTTCATGGATACTTGATAACCTTTAATTGTCTTATAATTTAACCTGTGAAGTATTTCAAAAGTACTTGTATTGACTTGTGTTGTATAAAATAAGTTTATGCGAATAAACACCAATAATTTTATGCCACTAGTTGAAATGCTGTGATTTATTGGTAATGAATCATAATGGCCTATCCTCCACTTATTCACCAGAATATATTAAAAAATTTAATTAGCAATAATATAATATTAAATTTCTTAAGAAAATCAATAGTTGACTTCATCTTGAACCTTACTGAGTATTCTCAGACTCATTTTTATCAGTTTTTAGTTTAAAAACTAAATGATCGTATTGTAAGCAACACAGAAAAAATAGACGCCCGAACGCCCAGGTGATCTATTTTTAGATCAGCAGTATTTGGACTTGATTTTTCACTAAATAAATTAATTTTGACAAAACTTTGCATTATATCCCAATAGCTACATCTATAAAGATAAAATAAAACTGAAAAAGGAATCCTTAACCCGGGAGGACGCGCTTTACTTTCTGTTACACGGGAACGCGCGCGGGGTCTCTCAGACCCCACAAACCGTTTTCCGTTCTAAGCGTTCAGTGCATGCAAAATTTTTATCACGGATAGTTTAAATATATAATTTAATTGTTAAATGTGCATTATTAGTTGACTGCTTCTTATTAATATATAATATAAGACTAGGAAAACAGGAAATGCAATGGAATGTGAGCGGAGCTAACGAATTTCTTTGGCTAAACTGAACCGATGTTTATTTTCTAATTTCTTTTTTTGCAAGAAAAATTATGGATTATAGTTACCTCTTTCTTACTTTTGGAAACCTCTTTGGCTGTTTAACTCGCACCAATCCTCACAGTTTTGGAAGCATTTTCATTAAAAACAACAACCTAACTCGGAAAATAACATACCTACTTTATTTAAACTTCATGAGGTGATAGGTGGAAACCTTTTAGGCAGCTACACGGAGTTTCATATATTTTCATTAAAAATTAGAGTTTTTATGAAGGTTTATTTAAGCGTTGGGGTCTCGCAGACCCCGCGCGCGCCCTCGTGGGTTAAATGGTATACCTTTACTGTTTTCTTGAAAAACACGAATGAAGATGAAAAAATTGTAAAATGAAACCCCGAGACGAACTTTAGCCCATCCCTATTACAAAATAAATGACGGAAACGCAAAAAACACAGGGTATTAGGATTGAGGGATGTTTTCTCTTGCCATGTGTGCAGTTTTGTTACTGTTGGACGAATTTAAGGTAATTTAAGAGAGCATTTATAACACTATGTTTAGCGATCTAGAAATAGATCACTGGGCGCTAATGGGTTAAGATGGAAAAATAAACCCTACAATTTATGCATTTAAACAATGCAATCGGAGTTTTCATCGTTAAGTTACTTCCAGTTGACACCGTCCATAGTTATAGAATTATTAGCGGTTTAAAAATGCAGGAAACTACCACTTATTACTACTCTACTCTTACTAGGTTCACACTTTTATTGGGTGTAAATTAATTTTTCTCGTATTTTATGTATAAAAGCAGGTAATTTTAAATTGCCTAGTTCCCTTGAAGTAATTCTGTTCATGCGTTTTGATTTGTACTCTCTAACTGCGTTTTGATTTGTACTCTCTAATTGCGTTTTGATTTGTACTCTCTAATTGCGTTTTGACTTGTACTCTCTAATTGCGTTTTGACTTGTACTCTTGCGTTTTGACTTGTACTCTTGCGTTTTGACTTGTACTCTTGCGTTTTGACTTGTACTCTTGCGTTTTGACTTGTACTCTTGCGTTTTGACTTGTACTCTTGCGTTTTGACTTGTACTCTTGCGTTTTGACTTGTACTCTTGCGTTTTGACTTGTACTCTTGCGTTTTGACTTGTACTCTTGCGTTTTGACTTGTACTCTTGCGTTTTGACTTGTACTCTTGCGTTTTGACTTGTACTCTTGCGTTTTGACTTGTACTCTTGCGTTTTGACTTGTACTCTTGCGTTTTGACTTGTAATCTTGCGTTTTGACTTGTACTCTTGCGTTTTGACTTTGATTTGCGATTTGACTGATGATTGTCTTGATTCGTAGATTAGTCTTTGATTAGCGTTTTTAAAGCTATAATAATAAATGGGATTAATTTTTATAAGTCGTTGCTTTCTTAAAATTTTAAATAGATTCCACTTGTGAGCTTAGGAGATTGTGATGGAAAGACTAATATTTTTTTCAGTGTCTATTAGTTTTTGTATAAGATGTACTACCTAAATTTTTATTTCTAATTTGAATTAACTTAGAAACTTGACTTGAAGAAGACTTGAAGTTCTATTTTCTGTTTTCTATTTTCTATTTTCTGTTTTCTGTTTTCTATTTTCTGTTTTCTGTTTTCTGTTTTCTGTTTTCTATTTTCTATTTTCTGTTTTCTATTTTCTATTTTCTGTTTTCTGTTTTCTATTTTCTATTTTCTATTTTCTATTTTCTATTTTCTATTTTCTATTTTCTATTTTCTATTTTCTATTTTCTATTTTCTATTTTCTATTTTCTATTTTCTATTTTCTATTTTCTATTTTCTATTTTCTATTTTCTATTTTCTATTTTCTATTTTCTATTTTCTATTTTCTATTTTCTATTTTCTATTTTCTATTTTCTATTTTCTATTTTCTATTTTCTATTTTCTATTTTCTATTTTCTATTTTCTATTTTCTATTTTCTATTTTCATCGCGTACCCGAACAGGTAAAGATAAAACCCGGGCGGCTGCGCCTCGAGCATGACTCAGGTTGGGTGCTCGTCGGCGCTAGCCGACCCGTTAAGATTTCGCGCGAAATCTCGCCGGGCGGCTGCGCCTCGAGCATGACTCAGGTTGGGTGCTCGTCGGCGCTAGCCGACCCGTTAAGATTTCGCGCGAAATCTCGCCGGGCGGCTGCGCCTCGAGCATGACTCAGGTTGGGTGCTCGTCGGCGCTAGCCGACCCGTTAAGATTTCGCGCGAAATCTCGCCGGGCGGCTGCGCCTCGAGCATGACTCAGGTTGGGTGCTCGTCGGCGCTAGCCGACCCGTTAAGATTTCGCGCGAAATCTCGCCGGGCGGCTGCGCCTCGAGCATGACTCAGGTTGGGTGCTCGTCGGCGCTAGCCGACCCGTTAAGATTTCGCGCGAAATCTCGCCGGGCGGCTGCGCCTCGAGCATGACTCAGGTTGGGTGCTCGTCGGCGCTAGCCGACCCGTTAAGATTTCGCGCGAAATCTCGCCGGGCGGCTGCGCCTCGAGCATGACTCAGGTTGGGTGCTCGTCGGCGCTAGCCGACCCGTTAAGATTTCGCGCGAAATCTCGCCGGGCGGCTGCGCCTCGAGCATGACTCAGGTTGGGTGCTCGTCGGCGCTAGCCGACCCGTTAAGATTTCGCGCGAAATCTCGCCGGGCGGCTGCGCCTCGAGCATGACTCAGGTTGGGTGCTCGTCGGCGCTAGCCGACCCGTTAAGATTTCGCGCGAAATCTCGCCGGGCGGCTGCGCCTCGAGCATGACTCAGGTTGGGTGCTCGTCGGCGCTAGCCGACCCGTTAAGATTTCGCGCGAAATCTCGCCGGGCGGCTGCGCCTCGAGCATGACTCAGGTTGGGTGCTCGTCGGCGCTAGCCGACCCGTTAAGATTTCGCGCGAAATCTCGCCGGGCGGCTGCGCCTCGAGCATGACTCAGGTTGGGTGCTCGTCGGCGCTAGCCGACCCGTTAAGATTTCGCGCGAAATCTCGCCGGGCGGCTGCGCCTCGAGCATGACTCAGGTTGGGTGCTCGTCGGCGCTAGCCGACCCGTTAAGATTTCGCGCGAAATCTCGCCGGGCGGCTGCGCCTCGAGCATGACTCAGGTTGGGTGCTCGTCGGCGCTAGCCGACCCGTTAAGATTTCGCGCGAAATCTCGCCGGGCGGCTGCGCCTCGAGCATGACTCAGGTTGGGTGCTCGTCGGCGCTAGCCGACCCGTTAAGATTTCGCGCGAAATCTCGCCGGGCGGCTGCGCCTCGAGCATGACTCAGGTTGGGTGCTCGTCGGCGCTAGCCGACCCGTTAAGATTTCGCGCGAAATCTCGCCGGGCGGCTGCGCCTCGAGCATGACTCAGGTTGGGTGCTCGTCGGCGCTAGCCGACCCGTTAAGATTTCGCGCGAAATCTCGCCGGGCGGCTGCGCCTCGAGCATGACTCAGGTTGGGTGCTCGTCGGCGCTAGCCGACCCGTTAAGATTTCGCGCGAAATCTCGCCGGGCGGCTGCGCCTCGAGCATGACTCAGGTTGGGTGCTCGTCGGCGCTAGCCGACCCGTTAAGATTTCGCGCGAAATCTCGCCGGGCGGCTGCGCCTCGAGCATGACTCAGGTTGGGTGCTCGTCGGCGCTAGCCGACCCGTTAAGATTTCGCGCGAAATCTCGCCGGGCGGCTGCGCCTCGAGCATGACTCAGGTTGGGTGCTCGTCGGCGCTAGCCGACCCGTTAAGATTTCGCGCGAAATCTCGCCGGGCGGCTGCGCCTCGAGCATGACTCAGGTTGGGTGCTCGTCGGCGCTAGCCGACCCGTTAAGATTTCGCGCGAAATCTCGCCGGGCGGCTGCGCCTCGAGCATGACTCAGGTTGGGTGCTCGTCGGCGCTAGCCGACCCGTTAAGATTTCGCGCGAAATCTCGCCGGGCGGCTGCGCCTCGAGCATGACTCAGGTTGGGTGCTCGTCGGCGCTAGCCGACCCGTTAAGATTTCGCGCGAAATCTCGCCGGGCGGCTGCGCCTCGAGCATGACTCAGGTTGGGTGCTCGTCGGCGCTAGCCGACCCGTTAAGATTTCGCGCGAAATCTCGCCGGGCGGCTGCGCCTCGAGCATGACTCAGGTTGGGTGCTCGTCGGCGCTAGCCGACCCGTTAAGATTTCGCGCGAAATCTCGCCGGGCGGCTGCGCCTCGAGCATGACTCAGGTTGGGTGCTCGTCGGCGCTAGCCGACCCGTTAAGATTTCGCGCGAAATCTCGCCGGGCGGCTGCGCCTCGAGCATGACTCAGGTTGGGTGCTCGTCGGCGCTAGCCGACCCGTTAAGATTTCGCGCGAAATCTCGCCGGGCGGCTGCGCCTCGAGCATGACTCAGGTTGGGTGCTCGTCGGCGCTAGCCGACCCGTTAAGATTTCGCGCGAAATCTCGCCGGGCGGCTGCGCCTCGAGCATGACTCAGGTTGGGTGCTCGTCGGCGCTAGCCGACCCGTTAAGATTTCGCGCGAAATCTCGCCGGGCGGCTGCGCCTCGAGCATGACTCAGGTTGGGTGCTCGTCGGCGCTAGCCGACCCGTTAAGATTTCGCGCGAAATCTCGCCGGGCGGCTGCGCCTCGAGCATGACTCAGGTTGGGTGCTCGTCGGCGCTAGCCGACCCGTTAAGATTTCGCGCGAAATCTCGCCGGGCGGCTGCGCCTCGAGCATGACTCAGGTTGGGTGCTCGTCGGCGCTAGCCGACCCGTTAAGATTTCGCGCGAAATCTCGCCGGGCGGCTGCGCCTCGAGCATGACTCAGGTTGGGTGCTCGTCGGCGCTAGCCGACCCGTTAAGATTTCGCGCGAAATCTCGCCGGGCGGCTGCGCCTCGAGCATGACTCAGGTTGGGTGCTCGTCGGCGCTAGCCGACCCGTTAAGATTTCGCGCGAAATCTCGCCGGGCGGCTGCGCCTCGAGCATGACTCAGGTTGGGTGCTCGTCGGCGCTAGCCGACCCGTTAAGATTTCGCGCGAAATCTCGCCGGGCGGCTGCGCCTCGAGCATGACTCAGGTTGGGTGCTCGTCGGCGCTAGCCGACCCGTTAAGATTTCGCGCGAAATCTCGCCGGGCGGCTGCGCCTCGAGCATGACTCAGGTTGGGTGCTCGTCGGCGCTAGCCGACCCGTTAAGATTTCGCGCGAAATCTCGCCGGGCGGCTGCGCCTCGAGCATGACTCAGGTTGGGTGCTCGTCGGCGCTAGCCGACCCGTTAAGATTTCGCGCGAAATCTCGCACATGACATGTGGGTAGTTACATGTAGTTTTTCACAAACATGTTTTAAAAGAACAATTAAGTAACAACCTTACAATTAAATCACAAATATTGGTATTTGCAAAAAAGATAAAAATGCATTAAAATGTGTGCTTTTAATTTGAAAAATGCCTTTTTATATTTTTTGGTAGGATTCTTACTGTTATGAACTTATACTGAAAATAAATCGCATAAGTTGAGTTCTAAGTACTGAAAGGTGGGCCTGGGGGTTCTCCTTAAGAAAAATTTTGAAAATTTGACAGTAAAAACAGGTTTTTAATTCATTTTAGGACTTTTTTTTTCCTACAGAGAAAGGTATTTCCTGGCCTGATGAATGGGTCTCGCGGGCCGTAGTTGGCGAGACCCCTAAAATAGAATATAATTTTTTTTTCCAAAAAAGAGGTTCCGGAACGGCGTTCCGGACCGTTCCGGCTGAAATCGAGCCCTGGTTATATATATTAATTTTATTCGTACTAATTACTTTTTGTAAAGTGGCTCTTAAGAAAATTACATTAATTTAAATGTTTATTATGTTTGTTTATAAATAGCACATTTTTACATATTCGTTATAAAAAATGCCAGAGTAACTATAGCAATTATTTCTAAATCAGGCACCTGTCTGAAAACAGGTAAATTCTATCGAAAAAATTCATAGTTTCATACAATGCTCCTAAAGAGAAATGAGAAATTACGCAGCATTTGATGTTCTGAAAAGTTTTACTATAGGTAATATTTACTATAGAAGAAAATGTTCTATTATTTGTCAAAAAATTTTTCCATTTTCTCTATAAAGGTAATTTAATATTCTTTTTTTGTAGTTGGTAGTTCTGGTAGCTCAAATAAGATGTTTAAGGAAAGCTCCTTACAAGGTAATGAATTCAGTGTATTTTCAATACTTAGATATAATTTTCAATTTTATTAGTTAGCACTAAGACTTATACATGTAGCTTATCGAATTGCATAACATTTATTACGGATTCTTTTCATAATCGAATAAGTTTCTCTGTTAGTTTTTGAAGGATATTTTCTAACATAACAACGTTTACATTCATAAAAACACACATTCTTTATTGCAACTTAAATTGTTTATATACGTGTACATTATCAAAACCCAGAAACAAGTCTGCCTTACAACAACTCTGAAGTATTTTCTTCTTTCGAAACAATCGAAAAAAGATGTTTCATATGATATAACTCTCCAGATAATCTGACAAGCTAATGGTGTATAAAATAACATGAAATGATATTTTATCTGGGATTCTATTAACCAGACCTTTCTTAATTCTTTTTATATCTTTCGCCTGTTAATAATAGTTTGCTTATCTTTCAATATGTCACTTTGTAATGTCAGGATTATAAGTAATTTTTCCCGAAGTGTTCAGTGGTCTTGACAAATCTTTTGAGAGCTATTAAAGCTCTGAAATAGTCTTGTTTCACAAAAATGGTTTTAAAGAAACAGAATATGGTCTGTAAGAGTGGCCGCGGGTGTTCAAGTATGTCCAAACGAAAAAAAAAATAACAATCAAACACTCATAATCTAACTTTATTAGAAAACATTTTATGACAATGTTAACATGCAAAGAATAAGTTTATCGTATGTGTTTCTAAGGTCTATAGCAATATTTTCTATATTATAAGTATACAGGGTGTTTCAAAATTGCGTTGCACGGCTTTTATTCGGAACCAACGCCTCCTAGGGTCACGGAAGTAAGGTCTACTCCTAGGTAAGTGAGCCTGGAGAATCCATTGAGATGACTTACAGCGCCCCTAGCAGCGAAATTAAAAAGTTAAAAAAATTAATTTAAAAACTAAAGGAGATAGAGCAAAAACCTCAGTGAGAATATTGTTGCCAACGTCAAGAAAAACTCAGTGAAAAAAATTTGATCAAAATATCTTGAATATTCGCGGAGATATTAGCATGTGAATAGCTTAATAACATATTAATAACTTAAGTGCATATTAATAGCTTAAAAGCTTGTGAATAGGAGATATTAGCGTGAAAATAGCACTTTTTCAGGGGTAAAAAAATAAAAAGTTCGCATGTTTGCAAATTTTTTTGATTATTTGATTAAATTTTGTGTTCTTTCAACTAAAAAAACACAAAACTACACAATAACACTGAAAAATTTAGAAATATGCAAACTTTTTGTTTTTTGACCCCTGAAAAAGTGCTAATATCTCCACAAATATTCAAGATATTTTGATCAAATTTTTTTCAGTGAGTTCTTCTTGACGTTGGCAACAATACTCTCACTGAAGTTTTTGCTACATCTCCTTTAGTTTTTAAAATAATTTTTTTAACTTTTTAATTTTGCCGCTAGGGGCGCTGTAAGCAGAGGCGTAGCTAGACGTTGGCCCCCGCCGACGGCCTCACACTTTAAGGGCCTCGCAAGAATTTAACTATTTGATTCCATGTTTAACTCAGTGGTTTAAATACAAAGATATAATGTTTGTTCAATTACGTTTTTTAATGTCTTCATGTTTCTGGAGCCCGTGCGCGAGGTGCGAAGCTTATTTTGGACCTCAAGCGCGAGGCCCTTTTTACCGACTTCAAACAGGAGGAGGTTATCAATTCGTCGGCTATAAATGTTAAATCTTTGCAACCGCACTTTTTCATGTTCTAATGGACCGATTTGGCCTCGGTTTTTTTATTATATTAGAATGATTCCAAGTTAGTCCCAGTTTAATTAGAAAGCCCTCTAGCGGATACCAGCGGAGTTACTATCTCGAAAACTATTAGAGATACGGATAAACTGATTAAACTTTTTATGTACTTGCAATCAGATATCTCTGGTTAGTTGACAAACCTTTTGTTTTAAGATCCAGGAAGCCAATGAAATAAAAATTTTCAAGTAGAGGAATAAATTTCAATAGTATATTAGGTAAGGTATCTTAAAAGTAATAAAGATAGGTGGAGGGGACACCATTTAGCATTTAAAATATATTAAAATAAATGTCTGAAGAAGGGACAATTAAAGTGCAAAAGGATATTATTTGTTAATTATTAAACACATTATTTGTTAATTTTCTAGCCTTGTCTTATGCAAAATTGCAATGCATATTTTTTTTGTGTGGACAGTTTCATCTCATCTGAGAACAGTCACTTTTTTAAGAGTCTTACTTTACTTTATGTTATTATTGGAAAAAATATTTCAAGCAGAAAGTTTCTTTTATAATTACGTCAGAAACAGGTAAAAAATAACAGGCCCCCCCAAATCCGGACTTGGGTGTGCCAAAACAGGCGAAAACCCTGTTTTTTAGGGTCAAATTTCCAAAAATTTTCTGGGGGAGGACCCCCAAACCCCCCTTTGTACTTTGAACTTTATTATTCAAAACTTTTTTAATAATATCAAAATCCTAAAAAAAATACTTTTCCAAAATTAGGACTGGGTGGGATATTTCTCTTGTTCTCAGTTTATTCATTCTCTCTCGCCCAACTTTGTTTTTTACTTAGCTTCATTAAATAGTTAAAATTATGCCATCCTTTTTTATTAATTTATATTAATGCATGCATTTTTCCTATTTGCAAGTTTCAATTATTACTTACAGGTGTTTCAGTGTCAAAATAGTACGCTTTTGTCGTTTTAAACCCAATAAACGCTACTTAATTATTTTTTCTTTGACATATTCTTAAAGAGGACCTTAAAATTGACTTCATGTTGAATTTTCAAGCAATTCGCTAAATATTTAAGGGCTTTACAGAATCGAAAAAAAAACGGTATTTCGAGAAAAAAACACAAGTCCGAAAAAGCCTAATAATTGGTATTTAATTTTAAGTTTGAATTTTTTAAAAATTTTATTATCGTAGTAGAGTAATTTGGAAAGCTTTTTCCAGAAATTCGAGTTGCCATGGTGTTTCTGACGTCATCGAGGAATTTTCAAACACAAAAGTGATTAACTTTTCATCATAGGAATCCGATACGTTTTTCGGGCTATGAGAAAAAGAAGGAAAGAGTAAAAATATGGATAGACCACCAAGTGTTTTACATCATCGGATTCACATCATTTAGTAGATTAAGAATATGTAAAGCATAAGGGGATTTTCTCCCTATTTCGGGAGTTTTTCCGGTTTTATTGGAAAATTTTAATTGGGTGTCACGTCCTTAATTTTAGAGGTAGGGTTCTCAAATTTTAGTATGTGTATCTCCTTAATATTTCCTATTGAATGATGCATGAAACTAAGAGTTTGGACCCATATTTAGAGGTTTTAGAACTACATGCTCGTTTTCATTTTCACTTTTTAACGCCTCTAACTCCTTTTCTCCAGAAGAAATGGAGTCTCTCTAATTGTAATTGTCTAATTGTAAGAATATTGTTATTAATAAGCTCTACAACAATTATTTAGGGAGAAATTTGTGAAAAACTGTCTTGAAAAGCTAAAAAATAAGTTTTCTGGATTGCGCAATTTTTATACCACGTCTTAGTTGAACCTATTGTTGGAAACAACTTTTCTTACGCTTTCAGAAAATATAAACCACTAAGCTAGGATTCTAATATATCCGGAGCTATTCAGCGTCAAAGTCAGAACATGTGTAGGCTTAACGTGCCACGAGGCATCCGTTCGATCAAGGACAAGTAAAAAATGTCTTCAATTTATGAAACCTTTAATTACCCTTTTAGCATGCAAAATAAATGCAAATTAAACTTATTTTAAATAAATTTTTAATCAACACTAAATTTAAGACGACATCCAATATCAGCGAGTATTGTTTTTCTGACCTTGATTGTATCATCATTATCTGATGCCGGATAATACCAGATCTCCAACATTATCTTAGCAAATTTCCTTTTTTTACAACAGGAATGTCGGGTAACATCGATAGATGTCGGAAAAGACGAATTCCGAAAATTCAACATCTATCAGTGCTCTACGATGTTAGACGGTATCAGACGGTATTCAAGAGGGGGTAGTTTTCATAAAGGCTTATACAGTAAAGCACCGTTTATACGTTTCTCATTTATACGACTTTATCATTTATACGTCGTTTTCGCGAAGTCCCAATTCATTCCTATTCTTTTTAATACAAAAATTCTTCGTTTATACGACGCGCAATATCGGTTATACGTCGTTTTCGGCTGTCTTAAAATTCTAAAATATCCAGTATCAGTTGTCATATCCGTGGGAAAATTTCCCCAGGAAAGGTTGAAGAACACTGCATTCCTTGGCCGTTGTTGGGGGCATGACCAATGGAGTGGGGGTGAGTAAAAGGGCAGTTCGTTGAACTGATAACGGGATGAACTACACTACAGTTTTATGGCCCTTATCTCTGGTTAGGGGGTCTCCAGCACCCCCTGCAGAGGAGAAGAATTCTTTTGATCGCTAAATGACCCCACAAAGAAAGCGGGACTATAAAACTGCCGTTATATACTGTCTGTCTATCACATTTTTATGACTTAGTTAAATGACTAAAAATGTTCTTAGATCATAAAAACAAAAATTTAAAAAAAGCCTTATCACTGCTTATGTTAACTAGCGACAGCCAGGGATCTTCTTGAAAAAACAAAAATTAATAATCATTAGTCATCATCAAAATTTAGTCATTTTACAGTAACCCTATCACTATAAAGGTAGGATTTCTTTAATTTTTATGTTAAATGTTTTAATATTTTAAAATATTTAATACTATTTTAAAGTTTATTAGTTAATATTTTTCAATTTATAGACTGTTTTGAAGTAATTTTTTTTCTTTAGAAAAACCTAAAATTTAACGTATTTTTGTAAATCTGCATTAGGAGCGTTATAAACCTAATATTAAGGACATTTTCGTTTATACGTTTTTTCATTTATACGTCGATTTACGTCGGTCCCTTGAAAGACGTATAAACGGTGCTTTACTGTATCATCAAAAATATGTGTTCCGGTGTTAATATGCAACCCGAGTTAGTTTTAAAAAAATACTTTTAAGTGTAAGGGTATTTTTTTAAGTTCAAATAATTTAAAGTTGACCTGTACATTTTGAAAGAGATAGAAGGATATTTCACCCCTTAATTTTTTAGGGGTGAACAGTGATAATTAAGAAAAGTTAAGATATCACTTTATTTAAAAAAAGGTTGTTAAGCAATATTAAGTCCTAAAATATTTTGAAAAAATATTTTTGCCAGTTCTAAAATTATAAATTTTCTCGGGTCCAAAAATGGCATTTATATGACGCTATTTAAGAAAAGCATAATGTACAATTTTGCTTCTTTAAAATAAAGTCATTTATCATCAGCCAATATTGTATCTACGACAAAATGATTTGATAACACTGCCGAATATCGGCCAATACCATTTCTACGGCAATGAGTTTACAATGCTGCCGAACATCGGCCAATATCATTTCTACGACATATTTATCTTTTTCTAACATTGGTCCCCCATCACCGTATAATAACGGCCAATATCATCACAGCAATATTTAATTTACGATATTGGCCAGTATTTGTCAAAATCCTTTCTCTGACATTATTTTCGTATTTTTATCAAAATTAGGGTAAAAAGCTTAGTTTTCAATTTTTACACTTATTTTTCACTTATAACATGTAATTAAAATTGGTTTTAATGTGTTCCTAATTATGAAAAATTACACAATGCCAAAAAATACTGGCCAATATCGTTATTACGATGTCCGATATTATACGATGTTCGCGATATTGGCCAGTATTCGCACGCAGTTGGCCAATATTTTTGTGCTACCTGGGTTTAAAAGCTACTCAAAATGAAAAAAGTTGGTTAAAATAATAAAAACTTATTCGTGGCGCCATCTTTGAGCTCTAAGCTAAAACAAAAGGATCGGAGAGTTTTTCAATAAGAAAAGTTCAGTGAACCAATGTTTGAAAATATTAGCGTGTTTTAACACTTCATTCAATCAAATACACTACAAATATACCATTCCCACATTTTAACCCGATTATTTTGCAAATATTCAAACCTTCTCAGATCATGTCGCAGGCAACAGTCGCTTGTTTCCCATCGCTGGCGGGAGTCAGGCAACACACGAAAAGTTGCCCGTGCGACCGTGTTGCCAGACAAATCTCGCGCTGTTGCCTCAGTGGAATTGCTCCGGCAACATGTCGCATGGTCGATTTTTGTTGCTTTCGACAAAAGTTGCCCCGGTGGAATGGGGCCTTAACATTCCAGGCACCAAAATGTGTGTTGAACAGTTATTTATTAAAAAATAATTTAACTAAAGCTAAAAATTTTACTGTGTGTTAAAAGAGTACTTATACTCTTTTAGCAAAGTAGTACAGTTTACAATTTAAATGGAGAAAATCCATGAATTTTTTCCTAGACTAGCGGTTCTTAAAGTGTGGTCCGCAGCACTTTCCTAGGGGGTCCGCAAGTTGCCTTGGGGAACACTAAAGTTCCCTTTGAGTGTTCCCCAAAGAGTTTCAAAAGGGGACATCCATAAATTACGTGAGGTCAAAAAAGGGGGGGGGAGGGGTTTAGAAAAATCTCACCAAGGGGGAGGGGGGGTCGATTAAAATCTCACGTCAACTTTTTAAGTTAGAAATTATACGATTTTCGAAAGTATGAAAAAGGAATAATACCCACAGATAAGATATTATGGTGATTTTTAGGCAGAATAATGTCCTTTTCCAAACATCATTAATAATGGAAAAGTTTTAGGTGCTGTGAAGCACAAAATGCAAACGAATAGGATAGAAAATTATTTCAAAGGTTGTAGGTAAATCTCACGTGGGGAGGAGCGGGGGTCCAGCAAAATCTCACCAAGGGGGGGTCCAGATTTTGGAAAAAACACCTCACGTAATTTATGGATGTCCCCAAATAAGATAAAACACTAGGGGCAAATTTCAAAATGTTTTCTGGGGGAAGACTCCCAGCCCCCCTCGAAATTTGACTTTAATTTGTAACTGTTTTCTATGAAAATGATGTGGTTTACCCAAGGAGCTGTTTTTTTCAAATAAAACCAAATTTGTCTTAAAATGAGCTAAAACACTACTTTTTGAGCCAAATTTTCTAGGGGAGACCCCCCATAAATTACTTGGGGAAATTGTAAATTTTTTAAAAATAATATGGAACATTTTAATACTAATTTTTAGTAATCTAAAACAACTCCTGAGTGAGGGGGATTATATCTGGAATAAGGTTGAATCAACCTCCCTCCGAAATATGTCTGGTTATACGGCTCTGGGTTTTTGAAATCTTGGGGGTCCGCGATGTCTGGCTGTTACATAAAAGGGCCGTGGCGATCGAAAGTTTAAGAACCGCTGTCCTTGACTAATTTTAGTTTTTCAAAAATAAGTGGGTATGATGATGAATGGGACAGTTAAATCATTACTTCATTTCCTGTATTCAAAACTTTCCCATCAATAGCTTGCTATGTTCAACTCATTTTTTAAGTAATTTCTGATAAAATCTCATTTAACCCTCTCGGCACCAAAACATCAAAAAAGTGAAAAAACTTTTTTTTCTTCATCTCAATACATCCAAAATGTCCCTATATAATTTGTCTGGGATTTTTTTTCTTGTGTGCACTCCTTCCTAGTTATTTTTATGAGCCTCGTATGAGGCCACATGGGCCATATTTTTTTCATTTTAACAGAACATACTTGGTTTAGAACTTATTAAAAGACAGGTCATAATATTAGACGATTACGATATAAGAAAATATCTAAGAACCTATAAAAATGTTCTACAGAACAGAAGCTATAGTATCTAGATGGTATTTCCTCTTCACAAGCATCACAGCTTAAAATGTAAACATTGAGGTCATCTTGCTGCCATTTAGGAACGAATTCAGAAACCAGGTAGAAGTCTCATATGTGATCTACATGAATCAGTGAAGTCACTGATGAAAAGAAAATAAATTTGCGTGTTTACATCATACAAAAATTGAGCTCATAAGTAGGAGCCTCATATGAGGCCCAGGGTGGCGAGAGGGTTAAGTAATCTGATTATTCAGCCCCGTAGCGGGGATGAATGGACAAGAAACATGCATCCATAAAAACTTTTTTTGGAGTTGAAATGATGGCCAATTGAATGAATACATGCATTTATAATGTAACCGAGAGTTCAATTATTCGTTTTAAACTTGTTACAGGATTGAAAAATGTAATACTTTTTCAATATTAGCAAAAATGTGAAATATGTCCCATTCATCCCCGCTATTCCCTTATATAAATGGAACACTAATCGAAAAAGGTTCGCGATCCCTGCCCTAGGAGATTTTATTTTCAAATATAAGCCGTAAAACGGACTTATGAAACAACCTGTGCCGGTATTAACAGTAATAAACTCAAAACTAAATCGCATATACCTAATGAAATAAAAATTAGTTTCATTTTGTTTAAACAATTTTACTATATCTCAATCAAGCATGCAAAGCGATTCAAATTTTTTATGAAAATAAATAAAAAGGTACCAATATATTAACTTAAAAATTAAGTTTATTATTCATATAACAATGGTATACATAAACATTGTTTGACTAAAATTTCTTTGGAGATGCGAAGCGTATATGAATAAGTGAGATACCAAGGGGTACAAGTGACAATATGGTAGAACTTTCATATACGAGGTGAGTTGGATTGGCCAACTACAAAAAATCCTAAAGATAACAATGCAGTTCCAAATTCTTGAGTAAGTCACTCACACAACCTAAATAAGGTTTTTTTTCACATAAAATAAATACATAAATGAAAAAACTTGAACCTCTTGGCAGAGTGTACATCATAAAATTTTTTCAAAGTGCAGAATACAGTAAATTAACAATAAGATATAATAGGAGTGACCAGGATAATTATACAAGATTCACCGGTAAGTTACCACAGAATATTTTGAGACAGGCTCAGCCACTACAGATGGCCTCACTAAAACATTGAAATAAAATTTTATGTGTGGATTTCCAACAATTTAGTTTATTTGAGAAAAAAAGACCAGGCTAAGCTTTTATGAGCTTTAAATAAAGACATTCACAGGATCACACAGCAGAACAATCTTTTAAGTATTTGTTCTGAATTTTAGCTCACTTACCAGTTTTACTCTTTGAATCTGGTAAAACTTCAGATTCAATTTTGGTAAAAAGACTTGCAAAAAATCTGAGTTGTGTGGAGAGAGTGGGATCACGTTTGTGTTTATTAAAGAAACAACTTGTACAATGAAATTAATGAAGCCTTTTAAAACACTATAGTCAGTTTATAAAATAAAAAGTGAAAACTCAAAAAAAAAGAAACTGCCAACACCCCTTTTAACACTGACATTATCTGTAAGAGCAATAGTGTTTTTATACACCTTTTGGTTTTGAAATTTAATTTAAAATTTCCCGTGAAGGCAGGTCTCAACCAAACAGGTTCTAGAAAGCCCAAGATGAAAGAATAACAGAAATAATGTGTCAAAAACATCAATGCAATTGACAGATTGTTATGGTGCATGTGATTAGTATATGTTTGGTTTGGGACTCTTCTCGCATGTGCCGTGTGTAGGTCATACTATTCAAAGCCACACATACCTGGTCTCCCACAATATTCAAATAAAAATTTCCTATAAATATTTCACAATCAAAAAAGTTTGTGCAAAAAAATACGACAGCATATTTAAAATTTTGAAACTGAAATTTTCATTAAATCAAAATTATTCTTAATAACAAAGAATTCATCAAACATTCTAGAATAAGAAGCTAACTTTGCTAAAATTAATAACTTCCATGCACATTTGAAATACTTGTTATACAATTCAATAAAAACTGTATATTAGTTCATTGTAAAGATTCCAAAAGTTAAGTTTACAGCTCTTATCAAACAGTTATCTATGTAAGGCAAACTTTCAATAGACTTGCACCATCTTTACATTAATGATATGAATATAATGAGTCTTTAAAAACTTTTTAGTTATAGAAAAGCAAATATAATAACGTCAGCTAACTAGCATAGAATGGAAAAAATCATGCATTTTTATCAAAAATTACTAGACTTGCAGTGTTGCCCGATTGGGCTCCTTTTGTAGGTCCGTTGCAATAAAAATTTAGTTTTCGGCAACAGGGTACTTCATAATTAAATTGGGGCCACAAAATTAAAAATTTTATCCAATACATACATGAAATTTATTATAACAAACTCATTGGGGACTGAACCCCACATGCATCAAGTCTTGAAAAAATAAACAGAAAATTAGGTAGGTTGCTTAAGATTTTGTATATAAAAGTGAGCCGTGATGCTCGAAAGTTTGAAAACCCCTGATATACAGTATACCACACACCTAGTTTGAAAAAGCAAAGAAATGTCAAATTGGTTTTACAGCACAGATTTTGGCTCCTATATACAAATTTTAATGGTTGTGATTGTGTTATTATGCTCTTGTAATACGAGTTTGAGTACCCCTGCCCAAGCCCATCTCATATAAACGCATTAGATGCTTAGTGCCTTTTGGAAAAACTAGCCCTTTCCTTTACAATTAAAAGTTAGAGAGCATCAAAGGCATAATTTTAAGGAAAAATATCTAGCAGACTTAAAGAGAAACTGCGTTACTTGAAGAAAATACAATACTAATGTAGCCCTTTTAATATGGCAGGACACATGTCTCATCAATAAAGGTTATATCATTGTTGTTGAAACGTTATCAGATTGCTTATGCGCCCTTCAGACAACTAAGTTATATAACTCTGCTTATCTAAATAACACTTAAAATTCCCTTAAAAACAGAAGTGCTACTTTTCCAGGAGTGGCCTGGGAATTAAATTTTTTTTAAATCTTGAGCTTAACAAGAAAGCATAAAAATAGGTCCAACTAAAAAATAAGTGAAAGAGTGCTGCATTAACAACATCTTTTATGAAGAATTCGGTCACCAAAAACTTGATGCTGTTGCTATGATAGGGTCAAGTCTAACTTTCCATTGTAGTTAAAACATTCCCTACCACTTGGTCTCATCAGCTCATAGGGCATGCTGTAAGTGGAGTGAAAAATATCTCAGAATTCAAGATAAAAGGTATGTTACTCTAATATTTTACAGTGATTTTGAGTTCAAATCAGCTGCACCCCTGCTTTAAAGATGCCAACTACCTTTAGACACAAAGAAATAAAGGCTTTGAAGGATGCAAATACCGATAAATATTTGAATTTTAAACAGTGCTTTTGTGATGAGATTGGTTTTTCATAGCTGCCAATTCTTCCGGCTTAGCCGGAAGATTTTTTCTTTTTAACGAGTTTTCCAATTAGTGAGCGAGTTAAAAAGTCTTGAACTTGATAAAAAGTCTTGAACTTGATAAGATGGAATCTCACAATAACGGATGAATTGAATAAATAACAAAAAGTTTTACAATTTGTTAATAACTTTATATCTCCCAGGTAAATCGGAAGAATTGGCAGCTATGGATTTTGCATTGCACTTCCTAATAAATTATTACCAAGCCCTTTTGTAAGTCAATCTAATTTTAAAAGATGAAAACTACGAAATAACAATATAAAGGTCACAAAATTTGAAAACCAATTGAGGAATGAAATTGTATTATAATTAATTTGTGTATTTAATTAATTTCACCATAATGAACGTGGCTAGTCAACCTGCAATGATCTGTAGCTTGCCTTTGGCCAGTTAAAAGTTGTTCACACTCTAGACACTTTAATTTAAAATTTGCCACATCTGTATACTGTCGTCTTGCCTTAGCTTCGATTGCTATACTTAAAGCCAAGTCTAATGTATCTGAATCATCAGTCCGAAATTGGGTCTGAATATGGTCTCTAAACTGCAAAAACAAAGGTTCATAATGTATTCCATCATATATCAAAAATACTCTGTTTGCATAATTCTTGCCTTCACCAATTCTATGGGGCTTTGCATTTACAGCATTAATAACTACAATTTCAATGTTAAAATGTTCACTTAAAATTCCTAGCTCAATATAACCACCCCAATTATTTCTATTACGTATCCAGTCACAATACTCATGATTTGGTATCGACAAAATAGCAGTATTAAATTTTGTGGGGTCTTCTGCAACAGCTTTGGCACAGGTCTCTCTCAACACTTCACACTCCACATAATCAACTTCTCTTGAATCAATAAGTAAAAAGTACAAGCTAGAAAATAAACAAGAGTTGTTGGCTCTTATAGATTTTCTTATCATGGTCCCGTGATCAGCTTCAAGTATTGGTCCTTTATTAGAGGAACTTGAATCTGCCTGGGTACTTTCAGGTAGGATATCTATCATCAGTAAATCTCCCGACTTGATACCCAAATCACTAAGGGTAGAATCATTATCAGATGGCAAGGATTTGGGTGGATATCCATGGATAATTTTCATTTTTTGAACTGGGATGCAAGTCATTCCTTCTAGCTGTATCTTCAGACTTTTTATAGTGGTAGTTGGAGATAGCTCGTTTAAAGTGAAGACGTCAGAAGGCGTCTTGAATCGTAAAATAAAAGCCATAATCACCTAAGAGAAAAAATAACCGTCAAATAAACACTTTAACAGAAAAATCAATACAAAACTACTTTTACTCTCATATACAACCATATTAGTTAGTATGGAATGTCAACTTCAAAATGCACCTCAATAATGGTGGATAACTACATGCCTGAGGGTTAAAATTTTTAAGTACTTATCACCCAGAAAGTTCTAAAGGTTTCAATGGTACACTTGGGAGGTCTAAGATTAAAAGAGTTATTAAAATGTATACAGGGTGTCTCAAAAATGCATTGCACAGCTTTTATTTCGAACCAACGCCTCCTAGGGTCACGGAAGTAAGGTCTACCCCTAAGTAAGTGAGCCTGGAGAATCCATTAAGAGGACTTATGGCACCCCTAGTGGCAAAATTAAAAAAATTAGTTTAAAAATTAAAGGAGATAGAGCAAAAACCTCAGTGAGAGTATTGTTGTCAACATCATGAAGAACTCACTGAAAAAATTTGATCAAAATATCTTGAATATTCGCGGAGATATTAGCATGTGAAAATAACCCTTTTTCAGGGGTCAAAAAAGAAAAAGTTCGCATATTTGCAAATTTTTCAGTGTTATTTTGTAGTTTTGTTTTTTTAGTTTAAAGAACACAAAATTTAATAGCATATTTGCAAATTTTTTTGATTTCTTAAAAGTTTTTCTTTTTTGACCCCTGAAAAAGTGCTATTTTCACATGATAATATCTCAGCAAATATTCAAGATATTTTGATCAAATTTTTTTCAGTGAGTTCTTTATGACGTTGGCAACAATACTCTTGCTGAGGTTTTTGATCTATCTTGCCGGAATCGAACTGACGACGGTACAGCTATCAAGCTGCTAGCGTGGTGGCCAGCGAGTAAATGGTATTTAGAGTACCAAGCTCATAATCAGAGGGTAAAGGTTTGATTCTAGAAAAATATTATCTGTATCATTCTGTGCCATCTGTACCACTGGTGAAATTAGGAAAGATACCTGAAGGGCACACAAGAAATTTAGGATGGACTAGGCTTTTAATGAGCGCTTTGTGCTTTGATTTTCGAAACGTTACCCCCAGGACCTTGCCAAACACTTGCCCAATTATGCGCTGATAGTTATTACCCCGCCGTGGAAATAAAAACAATATTATGCCCATCAAGCAGATCAGAATTTCATGAAGGCCTTTTATGATAGCGTAGCTGGTTTGATGAAAACACATAATCCTAGCTGTTAATTTCAGTATGAGTAAAATAAGCTCTAATTTCAATAAAATAGTGTCATAAGAATAGTTATTGAATAAAATGTTATACCTATTTTAAAAATAAAATTTTTTTTAAAAAATGCCGGAATCGAACGATTTTGCTGGTTTTTAGTCCGTTGTTAAAGCATAAATTACTAGATGGCATCGTGTGAAACGAGATTTTACAAATCTTAGAAATTAGGAAAAGTCTTAAGTAAAATATTGCCAAAAGACACCAGATTGGCAGTAGATAGAAGTTGTAGTACATGTTGCCTGCATGAAATGGAAGAGTACGGATTAATACATTAAATGCAGATGGCCCCCAAAAGAACATTTTATTTTGAAAAACAACAATTCATACAAAATTACACATAAAAAACGAGAGATTTATGACAATAAATACAAAAAAAAATTTTGATATGAGTTGCCCAGGAGTCAGAGACCCATATGGGTAGCCTATAGAAAATTATAATGTGATTACAAATAAAATAAAAAAACAAAAAAATGCATATAAATTAAAATTAAAATAAAGAATTGAAAGTGATATCGTAGGGCAAGCTTCAGATTTACTTCCATAAAATAAAGATCTGAATGAGCGTTTAATTACATATTAAAAAAAGTCTTTGATAATTTCCATTGTGAAAATGTGAATCTTTAATAATTTTTTAAACTTAGAAGGGGACTTCTCGGATTTTAAATTTTCGGGTAAAGTGTTAAAGAATTTAGGTGATAAATATACGTAGTTTTTATGGAAAATTTCTTTTTTTGCTTTAGGTACTAGATATCATACATGTGATTACTCTGATAATTAATTGGCAGACAATATTTAAAAAAAATCTATGGCACCTAAATGTTCCTTCATTTTAAGTAGAGGGGGTCCATCGGCTTCTACTTCCTGAGATCTACGATTCCATATGATACATATTTTTCAGCTTAAATATTAGCTAGTTTTCATATTACTTCAACATTTTTTTCGATTTAACTTAAAACTTATTATACATGGCAACACTCGCGGCCTGAGTTTTCAGTAAAAACCGATTGGGGGAAAACAAGAAAGTGGAATTATAGTTTTGCAAATCGAAAAGTCGGATTTTAATTTTGCTTAACAGAAACAATTATCTGATTCTCGCAAATCAGAGCTATTACCTAGTTTAAAAAAATAAATAACTGCTTTGAAGAAAAAAGGTGCGCCGAAGTGGTATAATATATTTAGTCTTTTGTAGAAATCAAATAAAGGGAACTGTCTACGACTGCTTAAAAATTTAATGATCTTGTTCTGAATTTTATCATTTTTAGTAAAACTCCATTCTTCGTTTAAAAATCTTTAAAATTATACTTTAGGTAGGAATTATTCATATTTTTTCATGATTACTCATTGGTCAAACTATATTTTTTCTGTATTCCCCACAATTCAAGAACACTCATTATGTGAAGTTTCATCAAAATTCGAGACTATGGGTGACATGACTGGGTCGAACTGACATGGATTGACCCTATTAGATTAATATTTTCTACGTAAAGTGATAAAATTTTAAAGTTGACGTCAGTGCTCTTTTCTCCAGGACGTGCCAGCGCATCCTTGGCAGTGGCGGATCCAGGATTTAGTTTTGGGGAGGCTCTAATAATTTTCATAATCCAATTGAATCTTCTTGTTAATTGTTTGTTAATACATAAAAGGTAGTGAATTATCCTGCTCCAACTACCAAAAGGGGGGTCTGGGGGTCCTCCCCCAGAAAATGTTTGGAAATTTAAGTCAAAACCCCCACTTTTTCAACTCTTTTTGGTACTGGTACGTCTCATCCGAATTTGGGATATAGATTTTTGGGGGGGGGCTTGAGCCCCCTTGGATCCGCTAGTGATCCTTGGCACTGAACATGTTAAAAGGCATGAACAATCATGTTCTAACATCCTAAAAGGGGGGATCTGGGGGTTCTCCCCCAGGAAATTTTTGGAAATTATGCCTAAAGAGCAGGTTTTCAACTCATTTTGGTACGCCTAATCTGAATTTCGGACATACATTTTCAAGAATTTATTATAGTTTTTGGTAGGATTTTTGAATTTTAACAAACATATTTAAAAAAGTATTCTTCCGGAATACCAGCGCAAATCTCAACAAGCAGATTTTCTGGTGACAGCTCACACATGACCTTCTGAAACAGAAACAACATTGATATTCCGTTTGGCGCTGGTTGCATCATTATTGCCTGCACCGGGATTTCGGAAGAATACCTACAAAAAGATGCATGCAAGTAATAAAGTTTAAAATACTGAAAAGGGGGTCGGAGGGCCCTTCCTCAAAAAATTTCTTCAAAGAATACCAGGCATTGGCAAGAAAGCATTTCACCAAGGAGTAGCCATGGCCGACTTCTTAAAATTTACAGTCATCTTATGCCAGTAAAATTTTCGTTTATTACGAGTTTTAGCTTGGGAATGTTCCCTTGTAAGAATCAGAACATGTACATACTCAAAGGATGTCAAAGTTTATTTCATATTTATAGAAGGCGCGACTAGGTTAAGGGGGTTATGACATTTGTTCCCAAATTTTAATAAAATACATCATAAAATATTACGAAAACCAAAACTTATGTAACCAACAGACTACGTTTTTGTTAATATAGAGTCTATATAACATTATATAGAACAAAGAAAATTTTAAAATGAAAGCGTAAAAATAACTCAAGAACACTATTAATTAATACTTGGCAAAATTAATTAAAAGTACCTAAATAGTCGACAAATTTCGTTTCTGTACTTTTTCAAATTTTCAAAAACAACTACGGATTTTCTTGTTTTTTTATTTATTTTGAGAACTGGAATGAAAGTTAAAGTGTTTGTTGAATATCTTCAGTTTTAGGTTGGTTGGTTGGTTGGTTGGATTTATTTTTTGAGCAATAATTCAGTAATTATAGAAAATAAGTTTAACGGAACAAACCAACCAATCAAACCATTCGAGATTTTTTATTTGTAAACATTCTCATGTGTCCTTGTCACTTGTCATCCTTGTCATAATTGCATGTGCACGGTGCGCACAAATGAAGTGGTTTTATATAAATGTATAAAATAGTGTTTCTCCACCGGGAGTACGCCAGGAGTTATTTATTTTTCAAATTTCTATGATTTTTCAAGGGTTTTTTTGTAGCGTTTTCTTTTTACGGTCATGAATTCCCGGACAGTTTTTGACACCAGTCAACAAAAACCGAATCTTGTTCAATCAAATCATTTTTTAAAATTTAAGAAACTCCTTCCTCCTATCATTAAATGGAATGGGTTGGCCTTAAGGCTTTACTACTGTCGATTCCGCTTAATATGGTTAATGTTATCAATCAGATAATGTTATCGAAATCGGCTAGTACTGATGACTCCTACTAAATTTAAGACAATATGTATCTTGTTAAGTGATCAATAAATCACTTAACCCTTTCATTCCCAACTTTTCATTTTTCAACCAAAAAATTCTAAAATCTGTAAACTATCCTCATTTTGCCTTCCTAATAACAGGGTAAAAAGAAAAAAAATGATCTTAATTTTTTAATTGAAATTTTGAATGAGTCCAAATGGCATCATTGGGAGTTAAGGGGTATAAAAGTGGTACTGATTCTAATTCCACATTTAACCTCAGAGGGTTCATAAATGATAATGGAGGGAAATATTGATATAAACTATTGTTATAAGATTATTTTTTAACATTTTAATTTATTTTTTCTTTATATAATCCAAAAATAATAATAATTTTTCGAGATAACGAATTTCGAAATATCGAGGTTATATTGTAAATAGGTATGTTCTATTTCTAAGATAAAAACAGTCATTTACATACATAACATTCATATAATTTGTCGATGGGGTAAAATATTTATCGAAATAACGAAATTTTCGAGATAACGAATTTCGAGATATCGAGAGTAAAATGTAGCGGATTGTTAAAATTAACCGGAGTCTCCTGCATTTTTTGTTAGAACTCCTGCCTCCTGCTCTTTTGGGTTTTCTTCTGCTTTTTCCTCTGCAATTGGTCAATCTTTAAAAAAAGCACCATCATTATAATAATACTATTAATAATTATATCTATAATTGTCTGCCAACTGTATCTATTTATTTAAATTAAAATGTAACCACAAACCTTGCTTGATACTACGATTCAAGAAACAGACAATTCTGTTTTATCCACGTTTATATTTAAAGTATTGAGATTAAGAAATAAAGTAACTTGATAACTTGGGGGTGGTGTCTCCCTCTTCCTCAGGGTAGAGGGAAGAGAGCAAAGGCAATAATGCCCACTGCTCTACCACAAGAAATACAGTACTTGCGTATTAAACCATCAACCGTTAAACATCCGTTAAATTCAGCGGTACAGCTATAAAACAGTCAATGGGATTTGATAACGTTCTCGGATTCAGGAGCATGGTTGACGGAATAGTACGTAAGAACCAAAAATACTCTACTGAGGTTTCTGTAAAATTATTTTTATGTTGTTTAAGAAATATTATGCTAATGGAAAGAATATATTTCATACTGAAATCAATTAGTATTTACATTTTAGGTTAGTCATTTTTATTGACAGTTTTCTCTATTTTTTAGAGTGAAATATCTGAATACCTAAATAAGTGAAAAATATCTTCATGTGTATGCATATTTTATTGAAATACATAACAAGCTATGCAGTCAGTCAGCATACACCCTCAAGTCCCTTCTTGAATTATGCATCCAAATTTATTCCTCTGAAATGAAGGTAGGTCTCTTGCTGTAAAAACGTCTACTGCCTAAAAATCAATGCTCTGAAATAAAACTTTCTAAATGGATGAATCCAACGAAGTAACAAAAACATAACGGCAAGTCCCTGGCAGTGATGCCATGCAAGGGTTTTGCCAGAGGGGAAGATTTTTTGGATATATCCTCACCCGAAAGTTACCTACAAAACTACCTCTTATCTCCTTCCAAAATACAAATATCCCTCTACAAAATTTTTTCTGGTGTGTAATAAAATATTTTAACTGGTCTATTCTATGAGCTTGTCCTTATTAGCAAAATTTAAATAATTGACTAACTAATTGTATTTGAAGTTTGAAAATTCACCATTGAACATAATTGGCTCTTTTTCTCTTAAAGTCTCTTTTTTCATCCCAATCTCTTAAAGACTTTCTTCCATGACTATGGTCTCTTTTTCCATGAGATACTCTAAATTTAAGTGTGAAATTTCCAAAATTTTCCTTGGATAGGACCCCCAGATCCCCTCTATCTTTGACATTTTTACGTTTATTTATATCCTGTTTTTCTCCTTTAAACTTCTCTGTCTTATAAGGTATAGTTCTCTTAGAAGGTAGTGCAAAGGATCTGTATATAAGTTGAAACACACTACTTTTAAGGAGAAAACCCCCTTCCTGTTTTTCCTCTGGTGTCCCAACAAAAAACAGCAAAATTGCTTCTACAAAGCGTCGAAAGTGCAGTTTTCTCAGGGAAGTCTAGTTTTTTTTAGAGTAGTTTTGAATACATTCTGAAGACATTTAGCGGTCTTTTAAAAAAATCTGCAGATATTTCCTAAATAAAACTGCAGACAGCCACCCCACGGGCTTAAGTTCTGAGCCCAACTTAGCATTTCATCCCTTTGGGGGTCGATAAAATAAGGATCAAGCTGACTTGGGAAAACGAGGGGCTTTGCCTCAGCTGACTGACTTTCAGTCCCTTGTTCTGTAACAGCTCTGCTCATGGCCTCACCCATTAAGGCTGGTTGTACTAGAATTTAATGGTCTAACCGACCTAGGTACTCCCTCAAATATCCCTTCCTTTTTCCTTACAACATACGGTTTTATTGCTCTCTCCAGTCTCCATAACAATCAGGGGTTCATCTAGAAAAAAATTGGGGCCGAAAACGGCCCCTTCACAAAATTCCAATCCTCAAAAATGAACCCTTCACAAAAGTTCAAAGATAAAAAACGATAAACTTGTTTTCCAAAATGCTTTATCTTTTTGGGTAATTTCATATGGATCTATTTCCATTATTTGCCAGATTTTCTCAGCGCCTATCGCTGCGGCTGGACGTATAACACACGCCGCAAAAATGTGCTTTCACTTTCCTTCATTATATCTGGTTCTTGAAAATAGAAAACAATTGACAACCATTCCTTCTCAGATCCCATGCGCGCGTATTGTAAACATCTTTTGCAAAATGTTCCCAACCGCTCGACTCATTCGGCGCGGCATTCTCGGTGGTAGGTTTTTGCTCAGGAATTATTTCCAGAACAATGAAAATTTATTACTACGGCATTAGATATTTCCAAAAATATTGATTTTATTATCATTCCGGAGTTTGGGCTTCTGATTAAAGGGTCTGTTACATTACAATAACACATCACAACAAAGTAGAGAATTCATTTGTTATTTAAGTATAAGTTTGAATATTGAGTCAAAATATTATTATTTAGAATTATGATATTATTGTGTTCTTTTATCTTCAAACACTTTTAATTTCCTTTGATTAGACATGTTGGAAGTGAAAAAATTACGTAAAAACTTAATTCAGGGGAAATATAGGCTCATTGAAATAAGTTGGAAACTAGCTCTATAAGATTTTGTACCGAATCGGCTAATAGTTGTATTTTCTGAAATTTAAGTGAATTTTTTTGCATGGTACATATCGTATGAACCCCCTCAAGAGAGTTTTTGAATTCCCATAAGTGAATCGCTTTTTTTGTTAAATTATATGGAATGTTTAGGGACTTGCCAAAATTATGAAATTTTTTATTTTTTCTACATTATAAAATTTTATTTTCAATTTGAAATTTGGCAGAAATGTTTATTTTGGGAGTTGAAAAACTTTAAATTTACTTAATAAAACGTTTTTCAGAATATTTTTTTATATAATTTTTTCCCATTTTTTTTATTTTGAAAAAATTGTTTTAAGAAAGGCAATTATGTTGCACATCAAAATAAAGATAATAAAATTACAAACAAAATGGCACTAATTTTAGGTTTTTAAGTTGTATAGTTCTAGAGTTATTAGGTGTTTTAAAATGCAGGAAAAACAACTTTACAGGAGTTATTTTTACGTAAAAAATTTTTACTACCGAAAGAGGGGTGATAGAAGAATGGAATCTGGAACATAATAACTACAAAATATTAGATTCTCCTAAAAAAAATAAAGAAGAAGACAGGAGGTTTTAATCTTTGGTTTTTTATGCTTTGTAAAAAAAATCTGTTTTTTTAAACTTTAAGGCTTTGCGGTACGGGTTAAAATTTTTTGATTAAGCTAAAATTTTGCAAAAATCATTTATTTCTATGATGGAACAATTTTAGGGGGGGCGTTGCATAAAGATTTCCAAACTTTAAAAATAAGGACCACCCTAATATATATAAACTTTCAATCTATATTCCAATTAGAAGTCGATGACCAAGAGGAGTGAAAAATCCAAATTCGAATATTTTTATACAAAACAGCTAACATTTGTGTGACATTTTTTGCATGTTTTAAGCCATATGGACACCCTCAAGCGAGTTAATGAATTTTCCATGAGGGAATCATTTGCTGTATAATTTTAGGGATAGTTTAAGGCCTTGCCTAAATTTCAAATATTTTATTTTTTTATACATGATTAAATTTTATTTTTAACTTGAAATTTGGTAGTAATGTTCATTTTAAGAGTTAAAAGGCTTTTAATATTTTTTTTAAAAAATTTCATTAAAGTTTTTTTCACTTTTTTAATTTTTAAAGACATACATTTTCTTTAATATTACATATTTGGCATTTTTTAATACATATTTTGCTAAAATAACCACATATTATGTGTACATATTTTGGATTTTTAATTACATATATATAAATCACAGCCCTATCTATAACATTAGTAGTTTCTTATAAAAGAATCATAAACAAAATGAGAGGGTTTGATCTTTGGTTTTTTAGTTGTTTTGTATAAAAATCTTCGAATTTGGACTTTTTCACTCCTCTTGTGCAAGTGGGGTTTAAGGAGTGAAAATTAGCAAAAAACCCAAATATCTGGCCAGTAAGAGATACAAATGTTCAATTCCGGCATTTATTACATTCAACCAATCAACCCAATTTTTCATGCAAAAATCAAATGCAAGCATTTTTTCTAATCAGAAACAGACCTATAAATGAAACAGGCATGCATTGTAGGTAGATAGACTGCAACAGAAAGTGTGTTCTGATGAAAACATTTTAATACTAGAGTCTTGCTGGTTGGTTGCTTGGAGATACATGGCTCAATGAACTAGAGTCTGATAAAGGGACAATTGTAACTTTAATCTACCTACAATGCATGCCTGATTCATTTATTGGTCTGTTTTTGATTAGAATAAACACTTGCATCTGATTTTTACATAAGAATTTTGAAGTGGTTGAATGTAATAAATGCCGGAATCGAACAATTGTATCTCTTTCTGGCCAGATATGTGAGTTTTATTGCTAATTTTCACCCCTTAAACCCCACTTGCAACCCCCTACCTATACCATTTCTTGTTCGTCTTGATGTACCCTACCTCCCATAGAAGTTATGAAACTCCTATCTGACACATTCTGTATATAATATACACAGGTCTGTCTGGTTTACTCAAAACTACTGTAATAATGAAAACTATTTTTGTTTATCTGATATTATTTTGATGTGATGTTCATTCTATTTATCTTTCAGATCAAACTCATGTTCTTATGGGCTACACTTTAACTACCCTCAAGGAATTTAAAGTGGTGGAGAAAGATTATTGGGTATTTTTTCATTATATTAATGTAGGATATCTTTAAAATTAATTCAGGAGAAAGCCATTAACATGAGACTCTTGTGTATACGGAAATAAAAAATTAATTGCAATTAAATTACCTTTTTCTTTCCTTTCCTATGTTTTATCATGTAGTAATTTCAGAACAAGGGTTTTTAAATAAATAATATTATTGAAAAATGGGCAGACAATTTTCATTATTTTTAATTGAATATTAGACCAAAATTAAACTTAAATAAATGCACTTAACTCCTATACTTGCCATAGAATATATTCTAGCTTCACCAGTTTATTTGTATGTGTGTAAAGAAGTATTCATTGTTAATTATATTTAATTCAAATATAAATAAATTGATCTATTTAAATTTACTTAATTTTTAAGATCATGATTTGACTAACAAAAAAAAGATTTTGGAAGTTTTAAGAATTTTTCTGTACAGCATAGTTATTTTCAATTGAATTTAATATATCCCAGTCTTTTAAAAATTAATTATTCCTGTTTCATAGACAAATTCAGTTATTACTGTGTTCTAATTTATTAATTCTTTTTTTTCTCAATTTTTAGAAATGTATCTCATGAATACTTTGTCCCACTTATTTTTGCTCTCATTTTACAGTCTAATCCGCTTAATGTGATCACGGTTAATGTTATCTATAGGATAATGTTATTGAAATCAACTGGTCCTGATCATTCCTACTTAATTTAATGTAAAATACATAGTTTATTGCGATCAACTATGGAGCAACACACTGCTTAATGTTATCAAAATTTGTCTATATCCCCTAAACAACTCCCACTTTCGAGTTTTGTAATGAAGGTCAATTTCTTTTTTCTGAAATTCAGTATAAGTTCACAGTTATACTGTTATGTTTCTTGCTTTGATTGTAAGAAAAAGAAAACATTCGAAGCTCTCTATCCTCATACATTGAAAGAAAACGGTTAAAGGGGGGGACGAATCCATGCTAGTCAATGGATATCACCATCGGGGCCTTGCAGATGTTTCTGATAAGATAATTTGATTTTTTCTTGTTTATTAGAATTCACATGAATTTCAGTGGTTATGTGTCTGAGCCTTTTCTATGTAAAATTTGAAAACTACTCGATTGCAGCTTAAGTTGAGCCTGCGACGCCACGGCCACGCGGAAGAAAATCTGAGTAAACAGAAAGCCTGCTGGGTTGGTAAAAGCTCTTATTGGCTGGCAAGTTTCAGAGCAAGTTGTACTACTACGCGCTACGCCAGTGGTCTCCAACCCCAGGTCCGCGGATCGGTGCCGGTCCGTGGATCAAATGGCACTAGGCCGCGGGTCGACCATTTCATTAAAAATAAATTTAAATTCCTATAGGCTTATACTCCAAATTAATGAATGAAAGGAATTATAAACCATTTTACTTTAATTTTTTGATGTAACTGTGTATACAATTAAATAATCTAGAATGTAAACAATCTACACCCCTCCCCAGTGGGCCGCGGTAAAATTATCAAACGTTGACCGGTCCGTGGTAGTAAAAAGGTTGGGGACCACTGCGCTACGCCACTTGAAAAAATAATAATACTGAACATTTTATGCAAATCGGGATGAAAAGACGCTTAATATACATCGATTTAAAAAACTAATATTTTAAAATTGAATCTCTTAATTTCACTTAAATATCGACACCGCAAGGGGAACTACTTTCTTTGGTTGCTCTCAGCATATTTTTAGAGGCTCAAGTTAAGTTGCAACTGAGTATAGCGATGACAAATCTTGTCTGGATGTCGAAAGAAAACAAATTAATGAGCGGAATCGCTAGGTATAGTGCTAACATGAATGAAAATACGAAGCGTTATTTTATTTTTATTAATTGGACTACTCGGAATTTAAAAAATTTTCCCTAAAAATTTCGGTTCTTACGTATTATACTGTCGACCGTGCCGCTGAATCCGAAAATGTTATCAAAGCCCATTGACTTATCTGTAGCTGTACGGGTGAATTAGGCGGCTGCTAAACAGTCGACGGTATAATACGTAAGTACCAAAATTTCAAGTTGCCAAGTACATATAAAGTAAAATTGTTTTATAAACTTTAATTATAGTTACATAATTTTAATATTAAAGCAAAAACAATTTAGTTTTACTGTTAGCTTCTTTTTATATGAAATGGCTTAGTGTTATCAATCGGATGTCATCAGTTTAATATCGGACAAATGCAATCACATTAAGCGGACTCGACTGTACTATGTATTTTATTCTTTAATATTTTTGGCGAATTTTTTGTTTATTGTTTTTCTCATCTAGGACTAACATTTACGGTCAACTGATACATATGATGGAACAATTTGTCCACGTCTGATGTAATAATAATGAAGATAGAATTGGAAGAGATCTAGTACAACTGCCCATAAATTTAAGGCCTTCTTAGGTATTTTATTTCGTAAGGTTTAGGTCATAAGGTTTTTATTTTCTTGATGATAAAGGATATTTTTACTGTCAGCAGTAATAGCAGGCTTTCCAGCTCTGTGTTTAGTTCACCTGTATTGGTTACTTGATTAGTGCTAAAATGTTCTATTCATTTCTAATAAAGTCAGTTTAGCATAATTTGAATATTTCTACATTAAGTTGCTTTTAAATAGAGGTGGTTTTTCTTGAGTGAATGTATGATAGTGATAAGTGTGAATGTATCCAAAGAGCATCTGTAACTGTAGCATTCAGTTCAGTGACATATATTTCTGTTAAACATCTAAAATATTTCTGATGAAACTTTTCATTATATACTTGGTTTGATTACACTGGTTGACAAAAAATATATTTTTCTGGGTTTCTGTTCTGTCACTTAAATTCTGATTTGAGGCATTGAAAAACACAAAAATACCCATTTTTAGCTTTTAAAGTTTGCTTTGTCTTTTTTACATCAACAACTAAGATTATTTTAATTGGTTTTATGAGAAAATGGGGATAGCACTTTGATCATCCCTATAGCGAATTACATGTTACTTGTGAATGGCACAGTAGCGAATGTTTTTTTGCCTATCAGAGTTGTAACAACCGACCTTGTCCATTACCAAGTTAGAATAAAGCGTCTAGACCAGCGGTTCCCAAAGTGGTCCATATGGACCCCCAGGGGTCCACAGGCATAAAAATGAAAATTGGGGTCCACAGAAACTTCTAGGGGGTCCACAGCGACTTTCAGAGGTTCACGGGAAAAATTTCCTTAAAATGGAAAACTTTGATAAGTTTCAAAAATTTTGTCTTTTTTATAATCAAATTTTAGTAGTACCATATGAAAAGTTAGTTATCACTGAGTCCTCGCAAGGCTAGCAGGGGTGATTGAATCATTTCTCTGCGGTGAAGAGACCAGCCGCGCATAATTCAATTTCATAAATTAAAATTCAATTTCCGTAATACATAATTTGACTTCTTTTCATAGTTGAATTGAATTAAATATTGTTTTTTAACATGTCATATATTAATTGTGATTATTTCGGAAATTTTATGATTGGGTGAATGTATAACACACTCATAAACCATTAACTGTGACAAGTTTGCGACCAAAATTTTTATTGTTAAAGCTAAAAGTTTTTTTTTAAATTTGTTTTTAGTTTCAAAAAACTTTTTAATTGTTCGATTTTTATAATTTCATTAAAAATATCCTGTGAAGGCAAAAATAAAAAAGGGTTTTTTTGTTAAGTATGTAAAAACAAATGCTTATTAATGCACGAAAAAACACTTGAAAAAAAATTACAAAATTTACGCATGGTTTAGAAATTTATATAAAAAACAGGATATTTTTAGCTACTTTTTGAACGTTCCCTTAGACAGGGGTCCACGGGGTACGAAAAATGTCGTCAGGGGGTCCACGGCCCAAAAAAGTTAGGGAACCCCTGGTCTAAACGGACTGCATTCTAGCGACTGCGATGGCAGGCAATGGGAGTTGAAAAAAAACGTTTGTGAGCATGCGCTAAGTTGCAATTTGGCAACAAATATTTGGCGAAGGAATCGCTACTTGGCGAAGCTCTTATCCCAATTTCAAATTGCCGTATATTTTTGATTTGGGTCGTAGGTTTTCAAAGTCCAAGAGTCTATTTATAGATAATTCGCGTATTACATAGGATTTAAATGAAAAATCACAGGAGCTTATTAGTAAAACGATCCCTAATATTAAAATATTTAAAATTATAAACATCAGGCCATCAAAATTTATTTACTAACATCATAACTACACAAAACTCTCAAAATTTTTAAATGTAATAAAAAAAATTCTAACAATTTAACATTTAATTGAATAATAACTTAATTAACTGCCATCTATATTTGAATAACTTAATTCTTTGATTAAATTAAATAATGTTATCAAATTTAATAATTAAAAATATTCACATTATAAGTACAAAACTTTTATCAAAATCAAAAAACCAATGAAAATAATTATAATATTTAATTAAATAAAATCTAAATTCATTAAATTAAGTATAAATTTGGTAAAAAAAAGAAAAGCAGACACTAAGATTCGAACCCACGATCTTCCGTTCACCTACCGTTCATCCTACCCACTGAGCCATCGATCCACACCAGCCTGGTAGAAATTACATAATTTAAACTCAATACCTCCCAAGAAGCCAAATTCTCGCCAAATATCTGCCGCCAACACGAGCATGCGCACAAACCAATTTTTCGGCTCTCATCGGATGCCGTTCTACGATATAGAGGCTATAGTCTAAACGGTGTAAACAGGATGTTGATTCATTCTGTTTTATTTGCAGTAAACGAATTAGAGTAAGAAGCAAAAAGTTTGCTTTGGCAACAAAATTGAAGCGTTGTGAAGGTTATTAAGTCTATTTTAACCTGTGAAACTAGAATCAAGATAAAAAAATGGCTATCTTACTTAGACTGTTTCTCTAGCTTTAAAATTGATCTAGTTTCTACAAAAGTAAACTTTAATGAAAAAGTATTTTTCCTTTATTAGTATTTATTGTTGTTTTTGGCTTTTCCAGTAACTTTCAAATTTTAAGGTAGTTGCTGTTCAAATTTTCTGAGTTATTTTAGGGGGATTAAGTTAGGGTTTAAGAAAAGGAAAATTCTTAACATGATCCAAAACCTCATTTTAAAACTTGTTTTAGCTTAGTACATTGTGCATTAGGGTGGCCCAAAAAACTTTTTTCAGGTAGAGTTCTGGGCACCCTCTACTTTTTTCGAACAGCTAATAAAAGCTCACAGCTAAAATTTCAACTCTGTAATCGAATTAGAAGTCGATGACCAAGAGGAGTGAAAAAATCAAAATTTGAATATTTTTATACAAAACAACTAATAAACCAAAGATCAAACCCTCTCATTTTGTTCATGTTTTTTATAAAAAACTACTAACATTATAGATATAATGTTCCAGGTTTTTGTTTTTTTATCACCTTTATTTTTGTTGTAGTAATTTTCTAATGTCCAAAGAACTTTTGTAAAGTTGCTTTTCCTGCATTTTTAAACAGCTAATAACTCTAGAACTATACAACTTAAAAACATGAAATTAGTCCCATTTTGTTTGTTAATTTTTGTCTTTGATTTAATGTGAATCATGACCAAAAAGTTCAATCGTGATCAAAAAATTTTTTCTCAAAATTAAAAAAAATTTTTAAAAAAATTACTAAAATTTTTTTTTGATTTGACATTTTTTTGCATGTTTTAAGTCATATGAACACCCTCAAGCGATTTTATGAATTTTCCACGAGTGAATTGCTCTTGCTGTATAATTTTAGGAATAGTTTAGCCTAAATTTCAAGTATTTTATTTTTTTATACATGATTAAATTTTATTTTTAACTTGAAATTTGGTAGTAATGTTCATTTCAAGAGTTAAAAGGCTTTTAATATTTTTTCAAAGTTTTCACTTTTTTTAATTTTTAAAATTTTTTTTTAAAATGATGTTCATGATGCTCATTAAATCAAAGACAAAACATTTATAAACAAAATGTGACTAATTTCAGGTTTTTAAGTTGTATAGTTCTAGAGTTATTAGCTGTTTAAAAATGCTGGAAAAAGAACTTTTCAGAAGTTCTTTGGACATAAGACAATTACTACAACCAAAATAAAGGTGATAAAAAAACAAAACACCTGGAACATTATATCTATAATAGTCAGGGTGCCAAATGGCAAAAAAGGGGTCAACCGTGTATTAGAATGTGTATGAAATTTTATTGCTGATTTTGATAGGTTATGATGTCTAGATTAAAGAACCGATTGATGCCACCTCGTAAATGTTGAGCATTTTGAGGAATTCAAGATGGCGTCCATGGTAGCCACAAAATAGTATTTTCGATTTACCTTTAATAAAATATAGCATGTGGGGTATCATTCTTTTTGGTTTTTAATAGGGAAACATTTATTTTTAAAAAAAAAGTTTAAAATTATTTGAAATACCTTTATTTTGAAAATAATTAGGATGGAACTGTAATTTGGTTACAAAAGATCCTTGTTTATTTGATATTGGAGAAGCTGATTTTTTCTAAAAATATTATGATCCAGTTAACAAATTAAGTATGATAAATAATTTCCTGATTGAATTTTAACCATTCTTTGTTCAGTTTTCATAAATTTTTAAAGAAACCATGTATAATCCAAAATTTAATACTATGCTTTGATACGTAAGTAACATTTAATAGCAATTATTTCAATCAAACATTTTAATTATTATCTAAACAATTCCAGCTACCTAAATAAAAGTTTCAATTAAATTTTAAATCATCTAAGAGTAATCTGCAGTTCTTTCCGTCTCACTTTCATTCAAAATCTCCAACAAGTTTTGTGTCCAAAAGGCTTGCAAAATTTCCCCTCTTCTTTGTAACAATGACATATACTCGTAAAGCTGCAGGAAATGTTACTGGAATGATAGTCAAATCTAATAGTTGAACAGGGGTCCTCAGTTCTGAAGAGAGCACTTAGACACTTCTAATATTCAGTCTACATTTCAGGTATTGGAATCGGTATAATCTCCTTCTCTTAATTTTTCTGCCTTCCAAATAGTGTTGGATCCATCATAGTTGTTTAAGATGACGACTAACTGGCAGCCTTATTATGGCTTGAAAGTGAGCCCGTTTAACACTCAGTGCGAAACACTCATCTATTGTTGGTGGAAGGGTCTGAGAGAAGGAACTGTTGGTGGAAGAGTCTGAAGAGAAGGTGCGCGAAACTGGGCGTGTCCTATTTGATTTCTCCAAAGAAGAATTCTGCTTCCGTCATATTTACAACGTATTCTACTCTACTATACGAAGATGATAAGAATGAAGGGATCTCTTTAATTACCTTGGAGGACGTCCATAAATAACATGGTGTTTTTTCCCAAATTTGGGACCGCTCCCTCCCTTTTGGTGAGATTTTGGTGGACCCTACTCCACTTGCCCCTACCCCCTTTTAAAAAATTAGTTTCTTTGATATTAATATTTGTTGTTTGTTTATTTATTTGATACTTTTTTTGACTCGTAATTTCTCCTTGGTTATGTCGCTCTCTATGCGGCCCAATTCATATATAATCCTTTCCCAGAACTAAAACAAATTAAATTACTTAAATTTGTTTTATTTTTATAGCCACTTTAAAAACTAATCAGAACATTTCTTCCAGATGGTACATATGTACCATATGGAAGAAATGTTAGGAGTAATTAAGTAATAACAGAAAATAATACATTACTTTTATTTCATTCAGAATATTCTGAATGAAATAAAAGCAATGTATTATTTTCTTTTATTACTTAATTACTCCTTTTAGTGTTTTACTGTAATTTGTAATTATTCTAAACCCAATTTATTTTAAAATTATATAAAATATGAATTTATAAACAAAGTATAGACATTAAAACACAGTGTTAAAAAATCCTGCTTTTTCAATGAAATTTGTTTGTTTTACTAAAAAACCTATTCCAAACTTAATTAAAGTAAAAAATAACGTTAAATATCGTTTCTTTGACCCAAAAAATACCATATATGATGTATTGCATGCTATATTTTTATTTTCGAAAGTATTGATATCAATGGAGGCCATTTTGGACGCCATCTTGATTTATAAAAAATGCTCAATATTTGCAGAGTGGCATCAATCGGTTCTGATATCTACACCATCAAATCTATCAGAAACCGTCATAAAATTCCATACACATTCCAATGCACACTTTTCGAGTTGGCACCCTGACTATAACGTTAGTAGTTTCCTATAAAAAATCATGAACAAAATGAGAGGGTTCTATCTTTGATTTTTAGTTGTTTTGTTGTATAAAAATATTCGAATTTGGACTTCTTCATTCCTCTTGGTCATCGCTTTCTAATTAAGGTACAGAGCCCAAACTTTGCCTGAATAGTTTTCTCTGTAGGTCTAAAAAATTGAGGGGGTGCCGTGGCAATTTCATAAAACTTTGTTTTTTCCTATAGAAAAGTGGGCCACCCTATGTGCAATACAAAACATTTTTTATTACTTCTATTCACCTACTTCCAATAACTTTATTTCATAGGGATCTATATTAACCGAAACGAGACAGAGGCATTCTGATACCTCTTTATAGGGAAAAATACTCATTTAAAATATGTATTCATTACTCAGTTCTAAGTGAGGGTGAGCAATTCTGGCTTAATTTTATTTTTCCTAAATCTTTGTTCCTGCAAATCTTCTAAGAAAGCACCTAAAAGAGCTCCTATTGTAATTAAATGTACAAAAATGAAAACTGGTGACCATTGTTTCCAGTTCATTGCTAAAAAAATCATTTGATTAAAGTTCACATACACTATTTTAACAAAACTTTCATGAGTTCAGGAAATGATTCTGTGTTAACAAATTTTAATAGGGAGTCTTTTTCCCCCACTTTTTCTAATACAGAGTTCTATAAAAATGAATTCCTTACCATTACTTTTTATGCTGTTTTCGTGGATGAATTTGAAATTATCTCTGAGTATTCCATAACAAATGCATGTGGTCACCTAAACAGAACAAAAAGTATGAAATTTTGCTATGCATCCTATAAATTTTTAAACAGCTTGTTACACTAATAAACCTTATTTTCATGGCATATATGCATTTATCAACTTATAATAAGGTGTGGAAATTTTTTCCAGTTTTTAAATCTAATTTGGAATATCTCTCATGCACTCATGGTTACTATTTCTAGCATATCTTTCTTGAAATCAAACTCTTTTTTTTTTTTGTAAAATGTTAGTTATTGAGTCTATCATGTCCAGTAATTATTTCAAATTGGAAATTGCCTCCCAATTCTTTGGTTTAAACATTAAGTAGGGTTCAAAATTCTGCAATATTTTCATGTAGGGATTTATTTTAATTTATGTGTTAGCTCTGAAAATATGCTGCTCTTAAAACCAATATTATTTCTCCATAATAAAATCTTTAGTGACCATTGAGTTCAGAGAAAAGTTGTTTTCAAGAAGGGTGACTCTTAACTCCTCCTAAGGTGTGATAATTATTATGGAAAACTGAAAAGAAATGTAAAGCTAGTAGATTGTACTACAGTAACGGACCCTTTATCCGGGAACCCAAAATCCGGCTCGCGTTTAGAATTATTTTTTTTATATTTTGAAGAATTTTAAGTGAGTAAATGCTGTTACGACGCGCTATGGTTGCGCGCGGCTTTTGCGACATCGTCTCGGTGCGGAATGGGACGATCGGCGCGGGCCGACGCGGCCGAATCGTACCGTCCCCGTGCTTAAACGGCCGTTCCAAAATCGGCTGCTGCCTCGCTATCGGTTCTTGCCGCGACGACCCATGTGCTTTGCCGGAAGTTTTTTTGATGCACCGCGCCTTTTGTGACATCGTCTCAGTGCGGAATGGGACGATTCGGCGCGGGCCGAATCGTATCGTCCCCGCGCTTAAACGGCCCTTCCAAAATCGGCTGCTGCCTCGCTATCGGTTCTTGCCGCGACGACCCACGTGCTTTGCCGGAAGTTTTTTTTGCTGGATCCGTTACGATTGGAACGGACTATGTCGTTTCAGCGGGTGTTTTGGTTTTAATAAAGCATCTGCGTCTTTAATGGCGTTCTTTCCGGAACGGACCCAAAATCCGGAAAATTCCGAAGTCCGAGATGATGTCGGCCCCGAGCTTGCCGGATAAAGGGTCCGTTACTGTATTATCATGCATTACCATCTTAAATTAGAAACACAATTTAAACATGTTGGTAGCTCTCTGGAATCGAGTACCAACTGAGCTGGTACCAAAATTCAAATCAACATTTTTCAAGGATTGTAAAATACATGCCAAAAGAGATGTCCATTAGACTTTCTATTTATAGAACTCATTTAAATATGAAGCCTTCTCAAAAGTCTATTTGTGAATCTGATTTTAACCAAGTTTTTTTTATTTGAGAGACAATAAAAGAACTTGTGAGCTTAGTCTTTTGCAATTTACAAAAGATGGGGGGGAAAAGTAAGAGATGTAACTGCTAGCATATTATTTCATTGTTATGATGTAATGATTCTTATGGTACATATGTGAAACTGGTTTCTATCTTTCTAGTTTTCTTAAGTGGATTGTGAAAGAAGAAAGGGCATAACCGAACCATCATGTGAATGTCATATAATATGAAGTGCCAAGATGGAATTTGACATAATTTATTTCTATTTAATGTCATGCTCAAATTTTTAAAGTTGTTCACTCATTTTTAAAAAATGTTCTGCATGCTTGTTTTTTTGTGATTTTTTTCCAAGGAAATGATGCAAATAAAATATTATTTCTGTTTATTCTTGTCCTTATTATCAAAATTTAATTAGTCGACTAATTTTTAATGTTTGAAAATTCACCTTTGAGCAGTTGGCTTGATGTATTTTTAATTTCTTGGTGCATTCATTTAATAATGAATGGTTTATTTATAAATAAATAAATGTTTCACTTAACTTTATTTAAACTTGATGGATTTGCATAGGTAAATTAATAAATTATATATATTTTTTATGTAGTTACTTTAATTTTTTTGTGTAGGACATAATTGCATAAAGTAGAATTTTTCTTTGAAGGTGTTTAGTGAAATTTGATTTGTGGGATAGGTTTTGGCTTTCAATTTTTAAGTGCTCAAAGTTATACATAAAAAAAGAGGATAAAATTTTTGCCTTATTATTTACACTTTATTTTAAATTAAAATTAGACATACAATGATAATCAAAAGGGGGATGGGTGTTAGTCAACCTCCATAAAGAGGCGATGGGCCACAAAAAAGTTGGGAACCACTGTTTTAGACTATAAAAAGTTTTAGAAATTACGTTAATCCGTGTTCAGCTTTGTTAAAAACTCACTGTTGTTCAGCATCATGACCCACAGATTGCATTTACCCTTTATGTCCCGACGGGACTAGTAAGTCCCACTGTCCAAGCACCATTAATAATCGAGATTCGTCTTGTAGGGCCAAATTTCGTTTACTTCTAGTTGCAGTTACGTAAACTAGACATATTTTGGATGAGGTATGCTACTAGGGTTAATAAGAAGCTTATAATATACTTAATAGGTATAACCAGGGCTCGATTTCAGCCGGAACGGTCCGGAACGCCGTTCCGGAACCTCTTTTTCGGAAAAAAATTATATTCTATTTCAGGGGTCTCATAACTACGGCCCGCGAGACCCATTCATCAGGCCTTTCTATGTCCTAAATAAAAAAGTCCTAAAATGAATTAAAACCCTGTTTTTACTGTCAAATTTCCAAAATTTTTCGGGGGGAGAACCCCCAGACCCCCTTTTTGTACTTAGAACTCAACTTATCATATTTGTTTTCAGATTAAGTTCATAACAGTAAGAATCCTACCAAAAAAATATAAAAAAGGCATATTTAAATTTTTAAAAAATATTTTACTGCTTTTTTATCTTTTTTTTGCAAATAACAATATTTGTGATTTAATTGTAAGGTTTTTCCTTAATTGTTCTTTTAAAACATGATTTTGAACCCCCATTTGATCTACCCAAAATCCGCTCCTGGAGTTGATGCTTTTTTATTTGAACCAGATTTGCCAGATCACTTGGCAAATTTGCAAAGAAAATTGCGACATCTTAAATTCTACCATTTAAGGACTTTAACTACGCATTATAATCTTTAAATTGGCAAAATATACAACACTAATGGTTCATTGATAATAAGCTGTTTCAAAACCTCCTACAAGAGGCACCATGTTGAAAAAAAAAGTATAACCCACTGTAAAAAGGTGTATAAAGAGTTCATCGGCTTTACAATTAATAATTAGGTTAGAACACTCTTCCTAATCTAGTGCATTACATTTGAATTTATTTTATAAATTTAAATTTGAAAACAAATGCTTAAGCTTTGGTATTAAAAAGTATTCGCTTTTTCAGTTTTGATACCAATAATTTTACCGTTCCGGTACCTCTTTTTTTAGAAATCGAGCCCTGGGTATAACGTATAAAAAATACAATAGAATTTTTCTGAAAAACATAATTTGGGACATAAAGGGTTAAAAAGAATGATTGATAAACTGATTTGCGTAGTAAGTGATTCAGGGGGTGTGATTTTTTGGGGTGATGCTCCATTTTTAGCTCCCTGGGATTTGGTCAGAGACCCCCAAGTCCTATGTGATTCTGACTCGTCTAGGTGTCCATTATCCCCCCTTGAAGTGTGACCCAACATTTATGGGACACCTTGTATACATACACTGATCGAAAAAAATAGTTTATATTAAAACTTCCAGCCGACCCATTGAATTATAGGAGAAAAAGCTTTTTAAGGGGAGTTAGCACCTTTGAACCTTCAAAAAATCGATTTTTCAAATTTATTTTTAAAAAATTATTTAGACTGTTTAGAGCATTTTAAAACAAACCGCATCAAAATCGGTCCATAATTAGGCTCGCAGTGACCAAAATAGTATATGAAATATTAGAGGAGATAAACTTCACTTAAAACTTTAAACGCTGTTTTCTCCTACTTTGTTTTTTAACATTTCTTCTGATTCAAAGTGCAAAGGCTTTTTTATTTTTGTGTGTATTGGGCTGGTTTTTTTTCACATAGTCCTGAAACTGTATGTAACAAATTTATGCATTGTTTTAAGAATATCTTAGGTAGTTCTATTTTTAAAAAATTAAATATTAGTAAACACAGTTATATCTGCGGATTTTCTTTTATGATTTTTGATTTTATTTTTTTTCTCTGGAAGTATTTTACTTACATTGTATTCAATGCATAAAAGTTTTTACATTAATGTAATGAAACTGTGAAAAAAAAATCAAGCCGATACTCCAAGTTTTAAATGAGAGGATGAATTTTTAAAAATGCTTAATTTTTTTTTTAAAAATTAAATTTTTAAAATTGTGATTTAAAAGTTGTTTTTTTTTGTAGTAAAATTTTATTTGTAAAGACAAAGCAATAGAATAGTGCAAAAACTAAAGCTTAAAATACAAATGGGAGGGAAAATGTTTGTAAGGTGCCGAGTAAGGAAAAAAATGATTTGATTGGGCAAGATTTGGTTTTGCCTAGTGTAGAAAACTATCCGAAAATGTGTGATGGTAAAAAGAAAACGCAACAAAAAACTTGAAAAATCATTGTAAGTTGAAAAATATATAATTCGTTGCGTACCCCTAAGAAGCTCTTGGCGTACCCTAAGGGTACGCGTACTCCCGGTTGAGAACCACTGATCAACAAATAATTGCGAAAGAAATAATTTAAACGGTTTTCTATTATAAATGACTTAAATAATAACATACTAAAATGGAAGAAAATCGGACAATAATAAGTTTATTTTTTCAAATTTTCAATTTTTTTGGCCTCAAAAATCGATTTTAAAAAAAATCTTGTTATGCCAAGCGTGCCAGGTAATGCTTTTATGGATATTGTAGTTAGATAGCTATATAATATAAAAAACCCCAATTGTTGATCAAATCATTAATTAATTAATTTATTTATTAAGTTGTCATGGGCGGATTTAAGGGGGTGCATGGGGGTGCGTTGCACCCCAAACTTTTTGAGAAAATTCCATTTTATAGGGGAAAATCACGTTTTCAAAGTCATCAAGGGCAGATTGCACCCCCAAGTTTTCCCGTGCGCACCCCCAGGGTTCACCATCTAAATCCACCCATGGTTGAACTTTGAAAATATAGGAAAATCCACCAATCATGTGAAACATAAAATATTTTGACAATTTTTGGTACAAAATCATTTAAAAATTAATTAAATTTAAAAAAAATTATTTTTAAAAATTTAAAATTTTTCAAAAATTTTAATTTTTGTCTTTTTAAAATTTAATTAATTTTTAAATGATTTTGAACCAAAAATTGTCAAAATATTTAATGTTTCATATGATTGGTGGAATTTATATATTTTCAAAGTTCAACTTAATAAATAAATAAATCAATTAATTTAATCAACAATAAATTTGATTTAATCAATAATTGGGGTTTTTTATGTTATATAGCTAACTAACTACAATATCCATGAAAGCATTACCTTGGCATCAGCCTCAAACTCTTTTTATAAGATTTTTTAAAAAAGTCGATTTTTGAGGCAAAAAAATTTGAAAATTTTAAAAAATTAAACTTTTTAGTGTCCGATTTCCTTCCATTTTTAGTATGTTATTTTTTAAGTCATTTCTAATAGAAAACCGTTTAAATTACTTCTTTAGCAATTATTTTGTGCTTTTGAGCGATGTTTAAATTTTTTTCGGTCATTTTTTTTAATTTTTTCAATTTAAAAAAACGCTCAACATTTGAAGAGTGGCATCAACCGGATTTTAAATCTACACTATTGACTCTACCAGAAACCATCAAACAAAACATTTAAGCCATACGTGATTTTGAGGTTGACCCTTTTTTGCCATTTGGCCCCCTGACTATCGCAAAACTTGTCCGGAGAAAGGGGAGAAATCACCTAGCCAGGTATGCAACGTCCACTGGTGCACCATATTAATTTGGACTCTGTGGAGGCAACATGGTCCTCCAATCCCTCAAAAACCATTTAGATCCCCTGTCACTCAATACCATGACATGTGACGGCGGTAATGGACACCTATGGAGACAACACTCCTCCCTGGTTTTCTCGGCCCTCTAACATCCAGGAAGGCTGATTTTATAATCAATTCACATAGATATTATGTGCAATCATAGAAATAAATTTGACTTTGATATCTCCTTTCCTTCTTGGTGTTGGGATTTTATTCCCGCCAGTGTAATTAACCAAAACTGGTCTAAGGGATCGGTTCCTCAAGAATGGTTAACCTCAACCATTGTCCCGATTTTAAAACCAGGAAAAGACTCATCCGCAGCAGAGTCTTACCGCCCTATTTCTGTATCCTAAGTTATCTGCAAAATAACGGAAAGAATGGTGGAAACGCGCTTGATCGAACATACCACACACAGAGTCAAACCATTTTCACCCTTCTCACTTCGGGTTCATTCCTAATAGAGGTGTTAACAGCGCCTTGTCCACCCTACATCGCAAGATCACCCTGGCCCAACTAAGCGGTAATTTCATCGTTTGCATACCATTGGACATCAAATCGGCTTACTACTCTGTCTGGCCGAACGGCTTTTTATTCAAACTCACTCAAGCAAACATGTCTTGCGAACATGTCTTGTTAGGTCTTGTGAACCTGTGAATCGCAAACGTCATCAGAGAACACTCCTTCAGAGTCAGGTGGTGGAGAGATATCCTTTCTCTTTCTTCTTCCCTCTACACTGTAAAAAATAATCCTGCAAAAAAACAGAAAATTTCTGGCAGCAAAAGTTGCCAGAAAAAATCTGTAGGTTGATCTATCTATTTATCGCTCCCATGCCTATTCTGTTGATTATTTCAACTCTGAGCTAAACTCTGTTTTAATTAATTTAAGACATCCCAATATTGTGATCCTAGGTGATATAAATATTAACATTTTAGGCAATGATTCTGATACTGATGAATATCTAACTTGTCTATCGCAGTATGGTTTCTTAAGCTGCATAAATAAACCCACCCGAATAAATAGCTGTATCGATCATATTTTTGTCAAATCAAATACATTTACCATAAATTCTGGAATTTATATTACTGATATAAGCGACCATTACTTAACTCTATGTAAATTGTCCAGTTCTATTTTACCTATAAAAGTACCTCCCAATAGTAATATAATGCATATTAACTATAATCAAGTCTATAATTACTTATCTACTTATAATTTTAATAACAATCATTATGATGGTTTGGATCAACAATACCAAAAGCTCTGTTTTACTTTAAATAATATAAAAAACAATTTTAAATTCCCTTTAAGAAAAATAAGCATAAAAGTGATTGGATAAATAATGAGATTTTAATTCTTATTCGTAGAAAAGAAAAGCTCTATAGAAAAGTTCGTAAATATCCTTTGGATATTATGTACGGACTCGCTTATCGCACTTATGTATCTGAACTTAAACGTATAATCAAAGCAACAAAATACAACTACTTCAAAAACAAATTCCAAAACTTTAACTCGACCAAACAGAAGTGGAATTTCATAAATAAACTTTGCCACACAAGTAAACCTCCTGTTTTACCTAACCATTTAATCGACTCTGAATCGGCAAGTCAATTCAACAATCAGTTTAATTACAGTACTGCTGTTTCTTCTGTAGACAATAGTACCAAATGCATTTTATATTTATCACCGAGCCTAAATTCATTTGTATTTCTGCCTTTACAAGATTATGAAGTTACTGACATTTTAAACTCTTTTACTAATATTGACTCTGTGGATTATGATGGTATAAACTTAAAACTACTTAAAATGTTTGCAATAAGTAACATTAATTTTATTTCTAACTTTATAAATCAATCAATTATATCATCTGAGTTTCCCGATTCACTTAAAAAAGCCACCATAACTCCAATATATAAATCAGGTAATAAAAATATATTGTCTAATTATCGCCCAATTTCCATCTTACCTTCCTTTTCTAAAATCATCGAAAAAACTTTATCCATTAAAATGTATAACTTTCTGAATCATATTGAGTTTTTTGCATCAAATCAGCATGGATTTATTAAAGGTAGAAATACTGAATCGGCTCTTTTAGAATTCAACAAATTTCTCTATAATAGTATTGATAATAATAAAAAAACTGTTGCACTTTTTTTAGATATATCCAAGGCTTTCGATAATGTTAATCATTCTTTATTAATTTTGAAATTGGAACACGCAGGTTTTAGAGGAAATATATTAAATTGGTTCATATCATACTTGTCCAATAGAAAACAACGAGTAAAAGTGAGGGACACACTAAGTAGTTATTCTATTTCAAATCGTGGCGTGCCACAAGGATCCATTTTGGGCCCCCTTTTGTTCTTAATTTTTATTAACGACTTCTGTAAATTAAAACTTTTTGGTAAAATTATAACTTATGCCGATGACTCCGTGTTACTCTATTCCTGTGAAAGCCTTTTGGAACTTCAATCACAAATTGAAACTGACCTTATAGAAATCAGAAAATGGTTTTCTATAAATGACTTAACTTTAAATTCAAACAAGACTAAATATATTTATTTTAATCTTAGACTGACATCAAGTAATCTTAATATTAAATTTCATTCCGATCTCTGTCATAGTTATTTTAATTGCGATTGTGAAACACTAGAACAAGTTCATAGTATAAAATATTTAGGCTTAATAATAGATTCAAATTTAAAATGGAAAACTCATATCAAAGAGCTGGTAACAAAATTGCGTTTTGTTTTGTGTAAATTTTACCACCTCAAAAATAATATTGGTGTGTCTTTTCTTAAAACTATTTATTATTCTTGGTTTTATTCCTTAATTAATTATGGTGTTATCATTTGGGGTGGTGAATATAGATCCAATCTTCAACCAATAATTTCAATTCAGAACAAAATATTAAAAATTCTAAATACTCAAATCAGCCCCAATAATTTTAGATCCCTTAACTTACTCTCCTTTCGACATAATGCATACTTCCGTATCATACTTTATATTTTTCGCCATAGTAATTTGTGTGATTTTAGAGAAAGAACATATAATTCTAGATCAATTCAAACTTATCAGATTCCTAAATTTTCTAAGGATATCTTTACTAAACATTTCTTTTACCTAGCTCCCAAATTATTTAACAGTTTGCCTCTAAATTTAATTAGTATAAATAATTTATCTTCTTTTAGACGAAATTTATTTAATTTCTTAATAAATATCGACGATCCTGATCTATATTTTCACCTCATTTGAAGCAAAATCATTTAAATTTTGCCCAGCTTTTTGCCAATTTTTTAATTTATTAAATTGTGTTTGGTTTTTTCCTTCTTTGTTAATCAATTCATGTAAGATTTTATTTTTAGGTAGCCTGAACGGGATTTCTGAATTTATCCCCTTGGCTACTAATATGTTCTTAATTTCTGTATTTGTTTTTCTGCCCTTGTGAATAAAGATTATTATTATTAAAAATCCTGTAAACAGAAAAAAGCTGTAACCTACAGGTAAATGCTGTAAAAAGGAACTTTCTGTCAAGTGGGCTACAGATTTTTCTGTTGCCTCTCAGTAATTTTCTGCTTGTGCGCATGCACTTATTTTAGTAGAGTTTTTTTAATTTTAATTAATTGATTTCCGGGGATAGAACCCGCGACCTACCGCATGCTAAGCACGCACGCTACCACTGAACCAAAGAAGATTCAGTATAACGTTGCCAATAGCTGTATTGGTTTTCAATGCCGTAAGTTTCTGTTTAAGTACAGATAAGCTAAAAAACTAGGTAAAAGCTGTTATTTTACATAAAATAAATAGAAGTGCGGTGGGAATGTTACATGACAGAATATCTCTGTAAACATAAAGTCACTGTTATTGAAATTTCTGTTTTTCTACAGTTTTTTTTACAGTGTAGAAGAGAGTGCCTCAGGGCTTAGTTCTGGCCCCCTTCTTATTTATGGTCTACGTATCTGTTATATTCCAAATCATCCCCCATGGAGTCGAGTGCATCGTTTACGTTGACGACATCTGGTTCTTGGGATCTGCACCCTCCCCCACTGAAATTCACCGTCTCCTCAGACTCGCTCTGCTCAAACTTAGGAGTGGTGCCGAGAGTGAAAATTGGAAATTGATCCCGAAAAATCGAAAATCATTAATTTCTCTGCTAAAAGGGAGCAGCCTACTTTCAGTCTTAACCTTGGAAATCAACCTATCCCTTGGGTTTTGCACATGAAAGTATCAGATCTTTCTTCTCGAAGAATCCTTCCTTTGCTCACCATGTTGCTCAAAAAAATCTACCACGATGAAGAGAATTAACGCTCCTAGAGCTATAGCCGGAAAGAAATGGGAAACACGCTCCCACCATCTTCTTCATTATAGTGGAATCTTCCATCCGACCCATGATTGATTACTGCTGTCACGTTTTTATCTCCTCTGGCCAAACCCAGAGGCGTCCTCTAGAAGTCCTGTATAATACGTACAGCCTTGAGAGTTGCTTCAGGTCTTCCTGCCTGGACCACTGAGCTATAAAACAAACTGGAGTGGCAACCTCCGATAGCTTAACATGCGATCGAACGTGCCGGAGAAAAAGAGGCAAGCGCGCTGAGGAAAAGAGGCAAAAACACCTATTTCTCCCATAGGCTATAACATTGTGTGAGTTGGAACTTTTGTGCATTTAGGGGTTTTATTCAAGATATTTTTTTGCTTAAGGTGTCTTTTCTTACTGAATCAACGTTTCTCTACAACTTTGTAAGTGACTAATTTAGTAAATCTCTCATAGTTTTTAAAATAAAATTTATAACTTCTAAAATTTCAGCTAAAGATTGTTAAAAACTGTTGCATCGGATAGGGCATAGTCACTTTACTATACCTAGACCCAACTTTCATGACTATATCTGTAGGGGTTCACAAGCTAAAGGGTGGGGGATCTGATAGACACCTAATGCTGGCCCTCCGCTGTTATATTAAAAACGTCAGTAGCCCATTTTCCTCCTCAGTCATCGTGACTTGGAAGTCTTATCCCCCAGTTCATCAAAATCGGTCTCCTCTTCTTGTCTCTATTGGCAGCGATTGGTTTAGGGACAAAAATATAAACCTTAACCTCATCTTAAAAGCTCCAAAATTCCCGGGTTTGACGTTGAAAAATGTAAATTTTCACTCAAAGAATCTCCCTTTCCAGGACAAGGGCCTCCCAGAAAACCTCATACGCTCCCTTTTTGACTCATTCTGCAATTACCTGCCCCAAAGTACTTCTCTCATCTTTACCGATGCCTGAAGACAGGACGATCGGTTTGGTATTGGTATTCATGACTCATCAAGAGGAATCACTATCTCTGGCAGCACGGATCCCATGAACTCGAGCTTTACAGCTGAGGGTGCAGCGATCCTCATTGCCATCAGGCATCTCTGCACTCAAAGGCAAAGATATTGCATATTTACCGACTCCCTATCTTGCGTTAAGGCTTTAGAGAACCTGACGAAACCAATCTCCCACAATCATACAAGTCATGGCCACTACCATTATCTCAAACGCATCTACCTTTACCTCCTTATACACCGTCTGGACCCCTGCTCATGTAGGCATCCAGAACAATGAAAGATCCTACAAAATTGCCAAAGCCGCTATAGCTCAACAAATCGTCTGGACCAATTTCTCACTGAAAGATCTCATGTCTTGGATCTCCCAATCTTTTACCAAAAAGCCCTGCCAGACTGGAGGGAATCAAAATATTCTGACTTCAAACATATGGGTTAGGCAAATTGCACATCTCCATCGCCTCAGAAACCTTACTTCCAGATTTGAAAACGTCCTGGGTGCCCAAATACGCACTCGCAGCTACTCTACTCTTGCTAAACTACACCGGTTTCACCTCCCTACCTTCCCGGATTGCCCTTGCGGAGAGGCTGAAACTATCGATCTTATCATCCTCAGATGTCCTAATTATGAAAATCAACGCCAAGCTCTTCTAAGAGCCATCGGCAAATCGGCATGGCTCCCGTTACCTTCTCATGACTCCTGCTCCCAGAGGAGGATGAATGCTCAAGAAAAACAAAAGACCTCCTCTAGTTCCTAAGATCTTCAGGCAGATTTCTATAATTTTGCTTACAGATTAATACTTAATTCCCGAAGTTCTACGTTTTTTCCCACATCTAAATCAAATTGAAACTCTACTCCATGCGTGTTATATGCCGGCGTTGCTGTAGCAAAGAACACAAAAAAACAACCAACCAACCGACCGACCGACCGACCGACCGACCGACCGACCGACCAACCAACCAACCAACCAACCAACCAACCAACCAACCAACCAACCAACCAACCAACCAACCAACCAACCAACCAACCAACCAACCAACCAACCAACCAACCAACCAACCAACCAACCAACCAACCAACCAACCAACCAACCAACCAACCAACCAACCAACCAACCAACCAACCAACCAACCAACCAACCAACCAACCAACCAACCAACCAACCAACCCTGAATGATTAATTTATTTGAGGATCTTAAGTAAACAAATCTGTAGTAAACAAAACCAGGAAAATCTTGTGCTACTGTGAGGACAAAATTAATCTACACTTTTAAGTCAATGATTATGGCCAGTAATGATGAACCTCTTGATTTAAGAATAAAAAAACGCGATGCAGGTAAGAATGATGATAATATTTATAATAATACCCCTTTTATACTTAAGTAGATGAATTAAAAGTTTTACCAGGTGAAACTAAATCCCTGTACAGATGACAAAAATACGTTTCAACCTCTTATCAAAATTTTGTAAATTTATGTGGCAAAAGCCTAGATTATGTAAAGAATGTTAAAAATTTAGACTAGTGAGAAAAGAAATGTTTTTCAATATAGGGGAGATTGGGGTCTGGATGGAATGGGACACCTTCAATAAATCTTATAATTAAAAACAAAATTAGTTTTTGAGTGTTCCGCCAGGTAAATCCTCCATAGATTCATATTTGTTGCTGTTTACTATTTTAGTTGCAATCTCCTACAAGTTTCTGAATGAAAAAGGTGGTTTCACTATAGCAAAATAAACTAAGTAGTATTACACTTTTTAAAGTGGATTTTCAATCTCATTCATGGTTGATTTTTTACAGTTTATATTGTTTTCTAACCGGAATAATGTATTTTTTATGAATAGATAGTTGAGTTAAGCCTTAAAGCCATAGTTCTTTTGTAAGAACCCATTTTTTAAAATTTGCTATCGGGGTGGGATGGGACATCCCCAATCCCCCTTAATGCCTAAATAAAAGCTATTGCATTTAATTGCATACAATTCTTAAAATACCTTTGCTTTGGAACTATTTAATATTATAGTTGAAAACTTATATTTTCTAATTAATGAGGAATTTTTTGTATTTTTCACTTAAGTTAGATTTTTCGAAGTAAATATAGGATATAAAATAACTGATGTTTTTGCAATAAATCTTTAGAATGTGTAAAATACGTCTGTCTGTATTATATATTTGAAAATTTATCATAACTTTAATTCTGAAAAAATGTCCCGCCACCGGGGTAGGAAGGACATTTTTAGAGTAATTTTAATTCGTTTATAAATCTTAAGTTTTGTTTTCTATCACATTGGTTGTATTTTTTAAGCATGTTAAAATGTTTCAAGATGTTATTTTGAAAGTTTCAAATTTGTACAAGGAAAACAAAAGTTCCATCCCTCCCCGCTTGCCCCTATTTCTTTTTGGAATTTAATGAACATTTCTAATATAAATTATTGTGAATAAAGTGGGCGCATATTTTGGGCTCATCTCTACAAGTGGGTTAAATTACCAATGCGAAGTAGTAGCTCGAAGTATCAAAGTTAAGTTGGAGACGAAAAATTCGTCACGAGGCGCCAATCCAAACCCACTTCTAGAGATTTACCAATATTTTGATACATGTTCAGAGTTAAACATTGCATGCACAACATGAACAAGTGTGATTACATGGTGTCAGTTTCCATGTATAATTGTTATAAAATAAAGTTATTTTTGAATGTCTTATCTTTTTACGTTAGTGATTTACACACCCCTCCCAAAAAAATTAATAGTTAACTCTTATTTTTATTTTCCCAGATCATGCTATCGAGTGCGGTTTCTGCGGAGGGATCTTCTACGCCCCTTCTGATTTGGAACATCATAAAAATAAATCCTACCACCATGGGTCGTCTGATCTAAGATACAATTGTGAGACCTGTCGTTTTTCCTCCAATGAATTAGCCCCCTTCAATCGGCACATGATGATTCACACCGGGCTAAGGAAATGCTTCGAGTGTTACAAAGAATTTACTCGGATTTCCAGCCTCAAGGTCCATGAACGCATTCATTCTGGAGAAAGGCCCTTCCATTGCCAAATATGTCGACGCAGATTCAGGCAAAGTTCTCACTTGAACAGGCACATGGAAACTCACTCTGGGAAGATATACCGATGTGAGACTTGAGGCATAAGATTCGTATACTGTACTCAACTTTTTAGCCACAGTTGTACATAACAGTAATAATGGGCTCCCATTCTTTGTAACATACTTAAAGTACTTTTTTTAAAGATGCACTTTTATTCTGAACATGTTGCAAATAAATAAAGTTTGAAATAAATTATTTTTCCAGGATTTACTGATTTAATGCTAAGTAATTACAATTTTAAACGTACCAGTGGTTCCCAAATTTTTTACACTCGCTGTGTCCCTACTAACTAAAAATTCTTCTATGGCACCCCACTAATAAAAAAGAGTAAACATGTTTTCATTTTATTTTAATTTTGGAATGCTTCATAAAAGGATTTTACCATATCTTGGCGAATCCCTTAAATTAAAATCAGATAAAATTAATAGTTTGAAAACCATACATAAAAACACGCCATTGATACAGAGCGCTCATAAACACTAGCTTAAAATTATCTAAAAAATATGAAATTTTAAAGAGGGGTTTTTTGAAAAGATGGGAATTTTTTTAAACAAAAAAAATTAGTTAATTTATTAACCGAAATTCTTGCCACCTCTTCAAAATGATGTCTAATTTTTCTGATTTTTTTTGTCAATACTTTTGTCGAGAGGGAATTTTAAGTTAGGGTCGTTATTTTATGACCCCTCTCTGAAAACCTACTTGAAATCATTTAACTACTTCCGAATCATTCATTCAAAAAAGAACTTGAAAAGAGTATGATTAATTGCTGTTTTATAAGGACATAATTCCCTCTGCTAAACACAACGGTTCTGTTTAATTTATGGGTAGTTTCGGACTATTTACATACAGTGTTAATAAAATAATAAATAATTATAAAATATTAACTTTAGAGACATTTACAGACTATAAACTAAAAAACCCTATAACAAGGATTGTGTAAGATTTTTTTTTGGGGGGGAAGCTGCTTACTAATCGTAAAGTAATTGTAAGGGATTAAACTTAAGCGTTTTAAGCTCATAGCAATAGTTGCGATTATAGAGCATTAAGTAAGTGTTAACAAGTGTAACTGTAATCATTCATGACCACTTCCACGAAATGCGAGGGGCTTATTCACAAATCCCGCAAGGTTTTTATAATTTGATATAATGCGCATGAGTCACAAAGAAATAACATCCAATAACTAATAAGTTTCACAGATATTGAATCCCCGCTGGAGCAATGGTAGGATGTTAGCGTAGCATGCGGCAGTTCGTAAAAAAAGCAAAAATAAAGCGCATGCGCATTGTTATCAAAGTATAAAAACCTTGCTGGCTTTGTGAATATGAGTAAGAGAGGGAGGTGGACAACAAGCTCAATGCATGCCTCCGGAAACAGATTGAATGAACACTAGGGTGAATCAAATATATATTTTTTTACATTTCCCTGGGGGCAGAGTGACAGAAAGGTGACAATTGGTCTCAAACTAACATGTGTGAAATCGATTAATATAGTAATTTCATGTAAAAAAGGAGAAACGAAAATCGGGCTTTTGCACGAATCTGTCATGAATGTAAATGTGCACAATGGTATAAAAATCATCACCACATTGAAAACTATAAAATAACTAAATATGAAATCAGAGTTGAAATACTTGAGTTGTAATGCAACATATTTTGAAATATCTCTATGATTATAGAACTGGCAATCAAAGGTTTCTTACTGGATTCATAAAAATTTTGATTACGGGCCCTTTAAAGTCGACATATTGAACCAACGATGTTCGAATAACAAAATACTGATATTCCAGATGACTCAATATGACCCCATATAAAACTTGTTCGAGACCTGCCCATATATCACACGATATGTGGCCACCAATATGGGGATTTAATACATTTTTATTCATTCCCCTAAAAGTAATTTAATATTAAACGGTGATGTCAAAAATTTTGATTCCGGGGCCTTAAAAGTCGATATAGCGAAACACATCAGTAGTAGGCGCCGGACCCTGAGGGACAAAGGGGAGTGTCCGAAAGGGGCGTGTCCCTATTGTCTAAGGGGGCGTGGTCATCCATTGTTTTAAGGGGGCGTGTCCCAATTAAGCCTAATTGGGGGCGTGTCCTAATTACCCTAATTGAGGGGGCGTGGTCAGTGACGTCAGGGGGGCGTGACCTGTTAGAGTTGAGTTTAGTTGTTTTCTTGCTGCTGCTAGATTTTAGTTTCGTTTTAGCGGAGTTGAGTTGTTTTTTTTAAAGTTTAGGAATGGCAACGTGGTTGACTTGTTTACATTTTGGACTTAATATTTTTTTCTCAAATTGACTGCCATCTATCGGTAATAGAAATAGTTATTAATTATTTTTTCAAAAGTGAATTTTATATTTTTGGACTTAAACTTTTTAATAGATTTTTTAATTTAATGCATTTTTTGAAACTTATATTTTTGGACTTTAACTTTTTAATAGAATTTTTTTTTAATTTAATGCATTTTTAACTTTCTAATAGAATTTTTTAATTTAATGTATTTTTTGAATTTTATGTTTTTTGGACTTTAACTTTTTAATAGAATTTTTTAAATTTTATCCTTTTTTTTTTAACTTTATGCATTATTTTAATTTTATGTTTTACATTAAATTTTAACGTGACGCCATTTAGGAAGTATATATTTAATTATTATTTTGGTAAAGGACTTTATTTTATCAAATTATTAATTTCACGGGACTTTATTTATGAAATTAGGACTTTGTCAGAAATTGTAAATCAATGCGTTGCCGTATTTGGCGATTTATTTCTAATTTGGCTATTTTTCTTTAATACATTAATAATATTATTTTTTAATATCTTTAAAATTGATTTTTTTAACTTACCAACACATGGTAACCACTTTTATCGGCAGTTCTAAGTACTTGCAGGTTTTTTTACTTGACATTTCATTGGTCCAATTCTTTTATTTTTATGTTACATTTACAAATACAAATATTGACAACCAACAACAGCCGTGAAGCCCAACTAGGTTGGTCCACCAACTAAACTACCGATTCCAGTATTTGTCTATTTTATCCTTTATTCCATTGGTTGGTCCACCAACTCAAACAACCGATTCCCAGTATTTGTATATTTTATCCTTAAACTCCTTTACTCCATTGGAACTTACTATCGATTCTAGCTGCCCATTCCATCTATCATTCCATCTATCTATTTTCCCGCTTACATGTGCCTTGTTTAATTTGAATCTTTTAACCCCTTGTTCTATTATCTGTACTTAAGTCTAGACCCTCTGTCTCCCCCTTGCTTTATCATTTTAAAATAATTGAATCATACCCCTATCCCGTCTTTTTTCTGGAGTGAACATATTTAAATTCTTTAAGCGCTCGTCATAATTTAAAACTGGATAAACCCTTGATCATTTTTGTAGCCCTATGCCGTACTCTCTCAATTAAATCTATGTCTTTCCTCAAATATGGAGACCAGAATTGTACTGCATACTCAAGATGAGGCCTCACCAAACCTCTGTACACAGGTAAGATTATGTTCCCTACTCTTGAAGAGATAGTTTTTTTTCCTAATATATCCCTCCTATAGCCTATGATTTCCTAATATATCCTATGATTTTTTTATTGCTACCCAACCAAGTTTATTCTTTTCAAATCCAGATAACATTTATTATTTCTCTTCAAATACACTTTCTTATAATTAATAATTAAATTATACATTTTTAACTTACACCAACACTTGACAATTGGCAGCTTTTTAAAAAATCAAAAGCTGGACTGGTTCAACTTTACTTGTTTTACTTAATTTTTCATTTATATTTCGGGAAAAGTATGATATTTTTTTATTGCTAATCAACACGATGAACATATTACCTATTAATAGTTTAAAATATTCCTTTTTTCAACTAAAATTTCGAACAAGCAAAATGCTTAAACGGTGTTATTATATAATAGGATCAATACTTACTTTTATTTCAATTTTAGTTGACGGAACCAACACATCCCAGTTTTTATTCATTGTCTTTTTACAAAAAAGAGCTACATTAACTTTAAAAATTCACATTGCGTCTCAAGAAAAAATACGATGCAGAACCCTACAGCTGTTAGTGGATATAAGTCACAATGGAGGGTATCCAAGTATCGTGCAGTGACCAAAAAGGATGGGGCGTAATGATAAATGGAAGGGGTGTAACACTGTCCCTTGTCCGTGAGGTTTTAAGGGTCGGGGTGCGTTAGCAATGGAATCCCCCAGATCACACAATTCGAAGGGTTTGAAAAAAGAGTTGGGATCAAAAGTGCCGACTTATGGGGGGAACAAAATGAACAGATTCCCATTACTTGGGAGGTTTTTTATTAAACATGTATTAAAATTTCAATTTAAAGAATTTATGTTTTTAATTTATTCCGGAGCAAACAGTTTTACAGAATCCTTTTTCTTACAAAAAAAGGTTAATTTTGGACTAAAAAATACCTACTTAGTGCTTAGTAAGTGGGAAATAGATGCCATTCTCCAAGAACTCAAAATGTTACATGAAGAAATATCAGAAGTGGAAGAAAATGTGTTAAAAATATGTTGGTTTTAAAAGGATAATTTTATTTTTAACTTTCTAATAGAATTTTTTAATTTAATGTATTTTTTGAATTTTATGTTTTTTGGACTTTAACTTTTTAATAGAATTTTTTAAATTTTATCCTTTTTTTTTTAACTTTATGCATTATTTTAATTTTATGTTTTACATTAAATTTTAACGTGACGCCATTTAGGAAGTATATATTTAATTATTATTTTGTTAAAGGACTTTATTTTATCAAATTATTAATTTCACGGGACTTTATTTATGAAATTAGGACTTTGTCAGAAATTGTAAATCAATGCGTTGCCGTATTTGGCGATTTATTTCTAATTTGGCTATTTTTCTTTAATACATTAATAATATTATTTTTTAATATCTTTAAAATTGATTTTTTTAACTTACCAACACATGGTAACCACTTTTATCGGCAGTTCTAAGTACTTGCAGGTTTTTTTACTTGACATTTCATTGGTCCAATTCTTTTATTTTTATGTTACATTTACAAATACAAATATTGACAACCAACAACAGCCGTGAAGCCCAACTAGGTTGGTCCACCAACTAAACTACCGATTCCAGTATTTGTCTATTTTATCCTTTATTCCATTGGTTGGTCCACCAACTCAAACAACCGATTCCCAGTATTTGTATATTTTATCCTTAAACTCCTTTACTCCATTGGAACTTACTATCGATTCTAGCTGCCCATTCCATCTATCATTCCATCTATCTATTTTCCCGCTTACAGGTGCCTTGTTTAATTTGAATCTTTTAACCCCTTGTTCTATTATCTGTACTTAAGTCTAGACCCTCTGTCTCCCCCTTGCTTTATCATTTTAAAATAATTGAATCATACCCCTATCCCGTCTTTTTTCTGGAGTGAACATATTTAAATTCTTTAAGCGCTCGTCATAATTTAAAACTGGATAAACCCTTGATCATTTTTGTAGCCCTATGCCGTACTCTCTCAATTAAATCTATGTCTTTCCTCAAATATGGAGACCAGAATTGTACTGCATACTCAAGATGAGGCCTCACCAAACCTCTGTACACAGGTAAGATTATGTTCCCTACTCTTGAAGAGATAGTTTTTTTTCCTAATATATCCCTCCTATAGCCTATGATTTCCTAATATATCCTATGATTTTTTTATTGCTACCCAACCAAGTTTATTCTTTTCAAATCCAGATAACATTTATTATTTCTCTTCAAATACACTTTCTTATAATTAATAATTAAATTATACATTTTTAACTTACACCAACACTTGACAATTGGCAGCTTTTTAAAAAATCAAAAGCTGGACTGGTTCAACTTTACTTGTTTTACTTAATTTTTCATTTATATTTCGGGAAAAGTATGATATTTTTTTATTGCTAATCAACACGATGAACATATTACCTATTAATAGTTTAAAATATTCCTTTTTTCAACTAAAATTTCGAACAAGCAAAATGCTTAAACGGTGTTATTATATAATAGGATCAATACTTACTTTTATTTCAATTTTAGTTGACGGAACCAACACATCCCAGTTTTTATTCATTGTCTTTTTACAAAAAAGAGCTACATTAACTTTAAAAATTCACATTGCGTCTCAAGAAAAAATACGATGCAGAACCCTACAGCTGTTAGTGGATATAAGTCACAATGGAGGGTATCCAAGTATCGTGCAGTGACCAAAAAGGATGGGGCGTAATGATAAATGGAAGGGGTGTAACACTGTCCCTTGTCCGTGAGGTTTTAAGGGTCGGGGTGCGTTAGCAATGGAATCCCCCAGATCACACAATTCGAAGGGTTTGAAAAAAGAGTTGGGATCAAAAGTGCCGACTTATGGGGGGAACAAAATGAACAGATTCCCATTACTTGGGAGGTTTTTTATTAAACATGTATTAAAATTTCAATTTAAAGAATTTATGTTTTTAATTTATTCCGGAGCAAACAGTTTTACAGAATCCTTTTTCTTACAAAAAAAGGTTAATTTTGGACTAAAAAATACCTACTTAGTGCTTAGTAAGTGGGAAATAGATGCCATTCTCCAAGAACTCAAAATGTTACATGAAGAAATATCAGAAGTGGAAGAAAATGTGTTAAAAATATGTTGGTTTTAAAAGGATAATTTTATTTTTAACTTTCTAATAGAATTTTTTAATTTAATGTATTTTTTGAATTTTATGTTTTTTGGACTTTAACTTTTTAATAGAATTTTTTAAATTTTATCCTTTTTTTTTTAACTTTATGCATTATTTTAATTTTATGTTTTACATTAAATTTTAACGTGACGCCATTTAGGAAGTATATATTTAATTATTATTTTGTTAAAGGACTTTATTTTATCAAATTATTAATTTCACGGGACTTTATTTATGAAATTAGGACTTTGTCAGAAATTGTAAATCAATGCGTTGCCGTATTTGGCGATTTATTTCTAATTTGGCTATTTTTCTTTAATACATTAATAATATTATTTTTTAATATCTTTAAAATTGATTTTTTTAACTTACCAACACATGGTAACCACTTTTATCGGCAGTTCTAAGTACTTGCAGGTTTTTTTACTTGACATTTCATTGGTCCAATTCTTTTATTTTTATGTTACATTTACAAATACAAATATTGACAACCAACAACAGCCGTGAAGCCCAACTAGGTTGGTCCACCAACTAAACTACCGATTCCAGTATTTGTCTATTTTATCCTTTATTCCATTGGTTGGTCCACCAACTCAAACAACCGATTCCCAGTATTTGTATATTTTATCCTTAAACTCCTTTACTCCATTGGAACTTACTATCGATTCTAGCTGCCCATTCCATCTATCATTCCATCTATCTATTTTCCCGCTTACAGGTGCCTTGTTTAATTTGAATCTTTTAACCCCTTGTTCTATTATCTGTACTTAAGTCTAGACCCTCTGTCTCCCCCTTGCTTTATCATTTTAAAATAATTGAATCATACCCCTATCCCGTCTTTTTTCTGGAGTGAACATATTTAAATTCTTTAAGCGCTCGTCATAATTTAAAACTGGATAAACCCTTGATCATTTTTGTAGCCCTATGCCGTACTCTCTCAATTAAATCTATGTCTTTCCTCAAATATGGAGACCAGAATTGTACTGCATACTCAAGATGAGGCCTCACCAAACCTCTGTACACAGGTAAGATTATGTTCCCTACTCTTGAAGAGATAGTTTTTTTTCCTAATATATCCCTCCTATAGCCTATGATTTCCTAATATATCCTATGATTTTTTTATTGCTACCCAACCAAGTTTATTCTTTTCAAATCCAGATAACATTTATTATTTCTCTTCAAATACACTTTCTTATAATTAATAATTAAATTATACATTTTTAACTTACACCAACACTTGACAATTGGCAGCTTTTTAAAAAATCAAAAGCTGGACTGGTTCAACTTTACTTGTTTTACTTAATTTTTCATTTATATTTCGGGAAAAGTATGATATTTTTTTATTGCTAATCAACACGATGAACATATTACCTATTAATAGTTTAAAATATTCCTTTTTTCAACTAAAATTGAAATAAAAGTAAGTATTGATCCTATTATATAATAACACCGTTTAAGCATTTTGCTTGTTCGAAATTTTAGTTGAAAAAAGGAATATTTTAAACTATTAATAGGTAATATGTTCATCGTGTTGATTAGCAATAAAAAAATATCATACTTTTCCCGAAATATAAATGAAAAATTAAGTAAAACAAGTAAAGTTGAACCAGTCCAGCTTTTGATTTTTTAAAAAGCTGCCAATTGTCAAGTGTTGGTGTAAGTTAAAAATGTATAATTTAATTATTAATTATAAGAAAGTGTATTTGAAGAGAAATAATAAATGTTATCTGGATTTGAAAAGAATAAACTTGGTTGGGTAGCAATAAAAAAATCATAGGATATATTAGGAAATCATAGGCTATAGGAGGGATATATTAGGAAAAAAAACTATCTCTTCAAGAGTAGGGAACATAATCTTACCTGTGTACAGAGGTTTGGTGAGGCCTCATCTTGAGTATGCAGTACAATTCTGGTCTCCATATTTGAGGAAAGACATAGATTTAATTGAGAGAGTACGGCATAGGGCTACAAAAATGATCAAGGGTTTATCCAGTTTTAAATTATGACGAGCGCTTAAAGAATTTAAATATGTTCACTCCAGAAAAAAGACGGGATAGGGGTATGATTCAATTATTTTAAAATGATAAAGCAAGGGGGAGACAGAGGGTCTAGACTTAAGTACAGATAATAGAACAAGGGGTTAAAAGATTCAAATTAAACAAGGCACATGTAAGCGGGAAAATAGATAGATGGAATGATAGATGGAATGGGCAGCTAGAATCGATAGTAAGTTCCAATGGAGTAAAGGAGTTTAAGGATAAAATATACAAATACTGGGAATCGGTTGTTTGAGTTGGTGGACCAACCAATGGAATAAAGGATAAAATAGACAAATACTGGAATCGGTAGTTTAGTTGGTGGACCAACCTAGTTGGGCTTCACGGCTGTTGTTGGTTGTCAATATTTGTATTTGTAAATGTAACATAAAAATAAAAGAATTGGACCAATGAAATGTCAAGTAAAAAAACCTGCAAGTACTTAGAACTGCCGATAAAAGTGGTTACCATGTGTTGGTAAGTTAAAAAAATCAATTTTAAAGATATTAAAAAATAATATTATTAATGTATTAAAGAAAAATAGCCAAATTAGAAATAAATCGCCAAATACGGCAACGCATTGATTTACAATTTCTGACAAAGTCCTAATTTCATAAATAAAGTCCCGTGAAATTAATAATTTGATAAAATAAAGTCCTTTACCAAAATAATAATTAAATATATACTTCCTAAATGGCGTCACGTTAAAATTTAATGTAAAACATAAAATTAAAATAATGCATAAAGTTAAAAAAAAAGGATAAAATTTAAAAAATTCTATTAAAAAGTTAAAGTCCAAAAAACATAAAATTCAAAAAATACATTAAATTAAAAAATTCTATTAGAAAGTTAAAAATAAAATTATCCTTTTAAAACCAACATATTTTTAACACATTTTCTTCCACTTCTGATATTTCTTCATGTAACATTTTGAGTTCTTGGAGAATGGCATCTATTTCCCACTTACTAAGCACTAAGTAGGTATTTTTTAGTCCAAAATTAACCTTTTTTTGTAAGAAAAAGGATTCTGTAAAACTGTTTGCTCCGGAATAAATTAAAAACATAAATTCTTTAAATTGAAATTTTAATACATGTTTAATAAAAAACCTCCCAAGTAATGGGAATCTGTTCATTTTGTTCCCCCCATAAGTCGGCACTTTTGATCCCAACTCTTTTTTCAAACCCTTCGAATTGTGTGATCTGGGGGATTCCATTGCTAACGCACCCCGACCCTTAAAACCTCACGGACAAGGGACAGTGTTACACCCCTTCCATTTATCATTACGCCCCATCCTTTTTGGTCACTGCACGATACTTGGATACCCTCCATTGTGACTTATATCCACTAACAGCTGTAGGGTTCTGCATCGTATTTTTTCTTGAGACGCAATGTGAATTTTTAAAGTTAATGTAGCTCTTTTTTGTAAAAAGACAATGAATAAAAACTGGGATGTGTTGGTTCCGTCAACTAAAATTGAAATAAAAGTAAGTATTGATCCTATTATATAATAACACCGTTTAAGCATTTTGCTTGTTCGAAATTTTAGTTGAAAAAAGGAATATTTTAAACTATTAATAGGTAATATGTTCATCGTGTTGATTAGCAATAAAAAAATATCATACTTTTCCCGAAATATAAATGAAAAATTAAGTAAAACAAGTAAAGTTGAACCAGTCCAGCTTTTGATTTTTTAAAAAGCTGCCAATTGTCAAGTGTTGGTGTAAGTTAAAAATGTATAATTTAATTATTAATTATAAGAAAGTGTATTTGAAGAGAAATAATAAATGTTATCTGGATTTGAAAAGAATAAACTTGGTTGGGTAGCAATAAAAAATCATAGGATATATTAGGAAATCATAGGCTATAGGAGGGATATATTAGGAAAAAAAACTATCTCTTCAAGAGTAGGGAACATAATCTTACCTGTGTACAGAGGTTTGGTGAGGCCTCATCTTGAGTATGCAGTACAATTCTGGTCTCCATATTTGAGGAAAGACATAGATTTAATTGAGAGAGTACGGCATAGGGCTACAAAAATGATCAAGGGTTTATCCAGTTTTAAATTATGACGAGCGCTTAAAGAATTTAAATATGTTCACTCCAGAAAAAAGACGGGATAGGGGTATGATTCAATTATTTTAAAATGATAAAGCAAGGGGGAGACAGAGGGTCTAGACTTAAGTACAGATAATAGAACAAGGGGTTAAAAGATTCAAATTAAACAAGGCACATGTAAGCGGGAAAATAGATAGATGGAATGATAGATGGAATGGGCAGCTAGAATCGATAGTAAGTTCCAATGGAGTAAAGGAGTTTAAGGATAAAATATACAAATACTGGGAATCGGTTGTTTGAGTTGGTGGACCAACCAATGGAATAAAGGATAAAATAGACAAATACTGGAATCGGTAGTTTAGTTGGTGGACCAACCTAGTTGGGCTTCACGGCTGTTGTTGGTTGTCAATATTTGTATTTGTAAATGTAACATAAAAATAAAAGAATTGGACCAATGAAATGTCAAGTAAAAAAACCTGCAAGTACTTAGAACTGCCGATAAAAGTGGTTACCATGTGTTGGTAAGTTAAAAAAATCAATTTTAAAGATATTAAAAAATAATATTATTAATGTATTAAAGAAAAATAGCCAAATTAGAAATAAATCGCCAAATACGGCAACGCATTGATTTACAATTTCTGAGAAAGTCCTAATTTCATAAATAAAGTCCCGTGAAATTAATAATTTGATAAAATAAAGTCCTTTACCAAAATAATAATTAAATATATACTTCCTAAATGGCGTCACGTTAAAATTTAATGTAAAACATAAAATTAAAATAATGCATAAAGTTAAAAAAAAAAGGATAAAATTTAAAAAATTCTATTAAAAAGTTAAAGTCCAAAAAACATAAAATTCAAAAAATACATTAAATTAAAAAATTCTATTAGAAAGTTAAAAATGCATTAAATTAAAAAAAAATTCTATTAAAAAGTTAAAGTCCAAAAATATAAGTTTCAAAAAATGCATTAAATTAAAAAATCTATTAAAAAGTTTAAGTCCAAAAATATAAAATTCACTTTTGAAAAAATAATTAATAACTATTTCTATTACCGATAGATGGCAGTCAATTTGAGAAAAAAATATTAAGTCCAAAATGTAAACAAGTCAACCACGTTGCCATTCCTAAACTTTAAAAAAAACAACTCAACTCCGCTAAAACGAAACTAAAATCTAGCAGCAGCAAGAAAACAACTAAACTCAACTCTAACAGGTCACGCCCCCCTGACGTCACTGACCACGCCCCCTCAATTAGGGTAATTAGGACACGCCCCCAATTAGGCTTAATTGGGACACGCCCCCTTAAAACAATGGATGACCACGCCCCCTTAGACAATAGGGACACGCCCCTTTCGGACACGCCCCTTTGTCCCTCAGGGTCCGGCGCCTACTACTCCGATGTGTGGATGTAATAGATTTTTATTCATTATCCTAAGAGTAATTTAATATTAAACGGGGATGTGAAAATTTTTGATCCCGGGGCCTTAAAAGTCGATATAGCGAAACACATCAAAGTTGGAATATCGGGGATTTCGATGTTCCTTATAATCCTCCGTATGACCCCATATATCCCACCATATGTGGCCCTCGATGTTGGGATGTAACAGATATTTATTCAGTTCCCTTAAAAGTCAGTTAATATTACACGGAGATGTAATAGCCACCGATGTGAGGATATAGTAAATTTATATTCAGTCCCCTCAAAAGTCACTTAATATTATACGGAGATGTAACACATTTTGATTCTTTAATATTAAACGGGGATGTGAAAAATTTTGATTCTGGGGCCTTAAAAGTCGATACAGAGAAACACATCAAAGTTCGAATATCGGGATTTCTATGTTCCATGTTATCCTCCATATGACCCCAAATATCACACAATATTTGAATTGTCTTTGGAAAGACTACAACCTACTATTTTTGCCCTTGAGTTTTAAATCACCCAGTAATACGATTACATATCTCGGGAATTTCTTTTACAGTAATCTCCCGTATAAGGCTAGTAATGTTTTCGTGTTTAGAGGTTCGCTCTCTATGAAGTCTTTCTCTCTCCCTCTCGTTGAAGGAAGAAAATATTGTTCAAATGGAAATAGCACTTTTAATTGTTATGGCTGTGAAACAGCCTATCATTTGAGTTTGGCATTCACCATAAATTTTTCTTATATTGTTCATCTTCTCTGTGAAGGAAATTTTAGGAAGAAAATTCCCCATTCATACCAGATTCAAAATTTGACCCTTGGTTAATTGAATGTAGTAATCATTTATCTTATCTGTCTGATGTATGGGTCTGATGTATTTATTTATTTGAATTTATTTTATTCATTTGTTCTTTTAAATTACTATTTTATCTAAGGTAGGTAAGTTTTAAGGTATGCATTTTTATTACACATGTATATTATTTATTTTTTATGTGGAAATTTGTTTGATTGAAAAAATATAATGAACTCTTAAAATGTTACGTATTTACACGTTAAGTCACTTAATTTCTTGGTAATTTCATAGGTAGATACTATTCATGTTTAGCAGAAATGTAAAAGGACGGAGCCGTATAGTAATACCTTATTGATTTACTAGATGATTATAATTAAACTGAAACATAAATCTATAAAATAACTAAGATTTAATTACCCGTTTAATGAAGTATTTAATAATTTTCTTATGAAATGAGAGAACTCCTATTTCAATTTTTTATAAATACTCAGTGGTAGATTTTTTTTAGGAAGAATGAATATTTGCCCGGAATTCATGATTAGTGTACTTATTATCAATAGAGAAACAAGTTTAACACGTACTTAAGTTTAATTCTATACAATTAAGCGACGCATTTTTTAATTTCAGTTAATTTTTAATGCAGAAAATACTACTATAATTTACTTAACATACATCTTTAAACGCAATCTCTTTGGAATCCAAGGTGTATGATCACTATATATATTGTTGGTTGTCACTATTTTGTATTTGTATTCAGTTCATTGAATTTAACAGTGATAAGTATAATTATAATTACAAGTGGGAGGCTTTATTTAAATTTTTATTTATTTCGGTACATTAGATACCTTACTTGCAACTCAAACATACATAAGCTTATAATTTTTTGTTTGAAAAAAAATGTTAATCATAAAAACGTACAATTTATTGAAATCTAATTTGAACAAACTGTAAAACCTTTACTCTGGTTTTGTCTGATATTTATTTTTTTAAGTGTAGAGTTGAATGAATTTGCTGCTTACTTAATTCTAAAACTTCAAAAATACAGTGCATATTAGTTGAAGTTATCCTTCAAACATGCGGCCAATGAGGGGTTTTCTTGGCGCGAGTCGGAAATCGCCAACTTCGCCGATCCCCACAAGGTAGGCGAGCCACAAAGCAAACGGAGACGGAAGGTTTAAGGCCTCTAGATCAGTGTACTAGAGTGAATAGTTCAAACCATTGCATAGTGAACTAGACATGTGATAGTTGTCACCATATCTTCGCAATGTCATCAGGTGCTCTTAGCATGCACTACCTTTCTTTGTGTATTTTGATTTGTAGTACATTCTGTATATGGAAAAGTTTCGCCGATGAAGAAAATTTTGAATTAGGTAAGTAACAGCATGTTGTTATTATTCCTTTCAACCGTTTCTATGTTTATTTTTGATTTTACGAGCATTAAAATATAAAAACACAAGTTTTTAGTTTTTGATGAGTTAGTACGAATGAAAGTTTTAATGAGTAGGTAATTAGAAAGAAAAATTCATCATCGGTGAGATAGTTTAGAAGATAAATAAGTTTTGGGTAGCTTTTCCCCTAATGAATTTGTACTTAATTTAGTGCGCAGAATTCTGAAAGAATCAAGCTGATTAAAATCCATATTATGTAATATTTTTTACAATTTTGTACCATTTATACACTAATATAATTTAAATACTCTCAAATTCCCCCTTTCTCATTTTTTCATAGTTGCTGTACTTAACAGACTAGTTATTGGAAGAAATCGCATTTTAAATTGTCCAATTCATAGAATTAATTATTACGCTAAATTAGTATAAAGTTATTATCACCTTCTTGTCTTAACTCTTACCTTTCCCTACTTATAAAAACTGAAGTTTGTCATAAAAACCTTTTTAAGTACCACACTATTTACTATTAAATAAATAAGTGCACTTAATTTTTGTTACGAAATAATTCAAAGTAATCACTTTAAAATCATGAACCACATTGCTTAAGTTCTTTAATCATAACACCTATTCATTTTCAATAGAAAAAAAAAGAAAAGTTATAAAAAACTTTATTTTTTTTGAAAGCTATAGATTCATGTTTTTTGTTAGGAATTACTGGTGATAGTGTTTTGTATCCAAGTTTTTCTCCATTACATGAATTTAATTTATTCATTAATAAATCCCCTTCAAGTGTAGTTTTGTCATAAAAGTTTGATTTTAAACGTTTAAAGACTACTGGATTGAAGTAAAAATATTACTTTACTCTTAATTCAATTATAAGTTGTTGCTTAATTCAAACAAAACGATACCAATCAATTAAAAACCCCTTAACTATATCATTGGCATAGAATTGTTGACATTTTTTTATTGGCACAAGTTGTCGAGATGTCAGTCATGCTTGACAAAAGGATCTAGTCATATTTGTCAAGATTTAAAGACTTCCAAAGGATTAAAGCTTTTATTTAAAGAGGGTAAATGTTTTTAGAGATATAATAATTAAATACTCAGATTGCTTTGAACTGATTTTCTCACATACCACTAAATGGTATTATATTTTCTTTCGAAATGACAAGTAAATTTTTAGCTGGTCAAATTTCTCAAAAAATTATATGAAAACAGAATTTATAATACCTATTGTTATAAGCATTTATCTTGTCCTCACGTATGTCACAGAGCATTTACATTATCATATCTCAGTAAACAGATTGTATTTGTATTAATTTAATTATATTTTTTTGATAATTGTTCTTCTCGGCTTACACGTGGAAATATACTGTAACTTTATTTAAAGAAAATTTAACCTTATTTTCATGAATATTTATTACTATTGTTTAAAAGTTTAAAAATTAAGGCTTTTCGTGAAAGCGCTCAGAAAAACTTCTGCTTGGATATTAACTTACGACAATCTAAAATTTAGAAATACACATAGGTACAATACACGTGGTTTCAAATCTCTAACACTTGCTAAGACCCCAGAGATTAAAAAAATGGCATCTTAACCACAACATAAATAACTTTCATCGTATCCCTAACTTATCTCCTACTGTTTTTCTAAAAAGATTCTTCGAGATATTCTCCTGCATACGTAGAAAAGGGGCACTTTTCTATAGGTATCATGTGACCCATTAGTGTATCAAAGTACCCCATATCAAAGTGTATCAATTTGCTCTATTGGTTATTTGGTTTGAACACAAACACCTTTTTTTTTTTAAATAAGTATAAATGTTATTTTAACTTTAGGTATATCCCCCCCGTAATAGTGACAAAAAATAACTTGCTTTTGGAATTTACTTCTATCTGGTAATCAAAGTAGAATAGCTTCAGAGAGATTTTATACTTATTTTACAAGCATTAAAATACGTGTTTGTTAGTTAGAACATTAAACTGTAAAATCAGAAAAATTGAAGAAAAATTTTATCCTTGCTTTTTTAAGACTGTTTATTTTGTAGATCAGAATGGTTCTACCAAGTTGATGTTGATATCATAATAACCATTTTTAAAGTAATATAAAAATTGCTTATAAATCTAGCTTGTTGTTAAGAACTGATTTTACTTAATTACTTACATTAGTTTGTATAAAACTAATGCTTTCATTATTTGATACATTCTTCAATTTTCTATCTTAAAATAAGGAAATTGAAGGTTTGAATATTGATAAAAGACATATTTTTCTTCATTACAAAAATATTTTTAATAACTTTCCTCCTAAAGTATAAAGTAAACTAACTGATTTTCAGAAGATTTTGATGGGGAAATAGTTTTTAATCGCTACTTGTTCAAACTTTATACTCTTGAAATGATAACTCATTATTTTTAAAACAAACAATATTAAAATGAGATTATTTTAAATAAATTCTTATTCACAAACTTTATGGCACTCTATTTATCCTATTTGTAATCTTTAAAATCAATTCATGGGTTTGAAACCTACTGTATATGAGCTATTTGTCAATGGTTGTGGTATTCTAACCTGAACTATTCATCTTTCATAACAATGAAATATTGTTCAAGAGTTTTAGTCCATCTAGTGAGGAATATTCTCCATGCTTTTCACTTATCTTGTGTGAACCTTTTTTAAACTTTGATGCAAGTAAAGCAAGCTTAATGACATTAATTATAAAATAAAATGAATTTAATTCTGTCAAATAAAATAATATGCAGCATTTTTAGTTAATCTAAGGAGGACATATTAAATTATTTAAATTCATCTCTTCTATTTTTCTTATGAGGGTAATGTTATAGGTAGTTTATTGTATTTTGAAAAATGAAAAAAATCCTTATTTTCTTAACTTTGACACTAAAAGCTACAGCATTAATCGTTGTCTAAAGAATGGATGCAAAGATGATTTTCCTTGTGTCTAAAGGTTGATATGATGCCAAGTATTACTGCTTTGCAAGCTAAACGTTTTTTTCACTATCCATTAGATATGACGCCAAGTTTTCAGACAAGATTTTTATGTCAAATGCTGCAGATCACAAAGGATAAAGGGAATATTTTTGTTCTTTACATGTGTCGGATATTTGTCGTAAAACACCAAACTTTCGTTTGAATTATGAAGTTTGAAAAGATAAGAAACGTGATTCCTTTGCAGAGAATTATAAATAGTGTTGATACTCACACACATATCAGACTTGGTATGGATGCCAAAGAGTTTTACGTTCCTTAAGAAAAGTATGTTCTTTAATAGACAATGATCTTGAAAAATGCCATGACAAATCTTTTTTGAATACCCCTCTCAAGTGTAAATTTTGTTGCTCTAAAAAACGAATAAAAAATACCCTTTTTAAAGCTTCGTAAGAAAACATAATTTTAAATAGGGAATTTATTTGGGGGGGAGGGGAATTAACTTGCATTGCCCCCTCAATAGAGTAAATCCCCACCCACAAACACATGCACAATTTAAATTTATCTGTGTTAAAATTCTTACCAATGACGTTCATTGCTTCAATTCAAAGTTCATATTCAAATTTCATTGCTTTTTGAAGTCTTAAATGTGGTCTTACTCCCTATCATAGAATCTATTTTCTTAGATTATAACGTTTATTTTACAAGTATCACAATTAAAATAAAGTAAAGCACCTTTTGTATTTGAAAGTTGCGTACTTTGGAAGGTGCAAAGTAAATTTTCTTGTCTTTTTATTCGTGTAAAAAATTCAATCATATAAGATTTTAAAGTAGAAATTTTTCCTTGAATTCTATTACGGAATCAATAAAGTCAATCAAAAAATTTTATTCCCCTTTTCAACTACAAGTAACTATATTTTACTCTTTAAGCTGGAGATGGTAGATTGGGCACATTTGAACACAAAAAGTTGGGGCACATTCGGACCGTTTGAAAATCCGTTCTGATTCATTTTCTTGATTTCGAATGCATTTTTATACTTTAAATATGGTATTTTAGGTACTTTAAATTTAATTAGTTTTATATTTTTATTATTAGACTTAAAATGCAAAGCTATTAGGATTTTTCCAGTTTTAACTAATGTGATAGAAGTTGGATAAGTTAAAAAAAATATTGTTTTCCGTCTAAAATAAGTTTTCACACATTTAATATTCTTTAATATTAGTCAAATTTTTATGACCAGTTAAAAATCAGTTAAAAATATTTTGCTTAATATAGAAAACTTTTAGATTAAGTTTGTATCTGATTTAAGAAATACGTATATAAATACGTTACCATGATAGTCCAATAAAAATATACAAACCATCAATTTGTGGAGATGGGTATTGAGTTGCTAGCTATCTCACTTTCCTTAAAAACTGAAAACCAATTTTTTTCAATTTGATTTCATTGATTTTATTAATATACACTATATTTGTTATGAGTTTTCTCACAAAGTTCTCTCTTCCTTATCAAAAACGTAATCTACACAGAAATTTCGTCTTAGAAATTTTATTTTTTTAGTAGTTTTTGGGTTGAAGTCGAAAATGTAAGAAAAAAAAACGTATGAGCCAAATATCCAGCTTAATTTCTCAATTTTTCGAACGATGATTTAAGTGGGAAATTTTCTATGAAAGCATTAAAAAAGGGAACCAAAATTTCAGGAATGCTGTAAACTTATGAATAAATGAGTTTTGTTTCAATATCTTATAAATATGTGGAGAAGTAGTCAAAAATATATATTTTTTGCTCGAATGTACCCCCTCTCCCCTAATGTTGTTGCTGAATATTCTTAATGTTTTATAGTATTGTGTTACATTGAAAGATATAAAAACTTAAAATTTATTTTATTTCTATAAATAAGATATCACAATCAAATTTTAATGTGATCTTGGAACAGTATGAAAACTTAATCCTAAAATAAATAAAAGGATATTAATGAAATAATGTGATTCAAAACAGAATTTTAACAAAAGCTATCGAGAAAACCATTTGTATAAAACTAAATTTTAAACGCATATAAAATTATGCTTAGCATCTATTCATACTAAGTTGATGCAAACTCATAAGATCCATAAGCATCGCTACTTCGTTTCGAAATATCACTCTACCGCTTCTTGCGCAGCAGATCCTCATCTCCTTTCCGCTCCTTCATAGACACATTAAAGAAAAGCATTAAGGAAAAACACACACAAGGCTGTTTGAAGGTAATGAAACAAAACAATCATCTATCAATAAGCCAATACCTCTATGATTACTTAGCGTGCAACTCTCATCGATTAATAGACCAACTCTAGTGCTCTCTTCCAGTTCCAAACTACCGGTTCGCGTGGGAGAGTCAAGGGAAGAGAAAGTTTTGTCCCCATAGCATTTCTATCGCCCAAAGGTAGCTTTCATTTCATACAGTTATGGTACTGAAAAGGGAGAAAAAAGTTGGTACCCTTTTGGAACTGGATTATGTTTTTGATTAAGGTAAAAACCATTATTGACTTTCTGGATAGATTAATCTTAGTGATACTCTGCTCTGGGTTCTGTGGCTTTGTGAAAGCTAATTCGGCTAAAAGAGGTCAAAAACTGGTGATGAAGAAATAGGTTAAACGTTTTTCAAGAACTAACAAATTTTTAATTCTGCCTCTTTTTTAAAGGGGATATTAATTGAATTTAAATATTTTACGTTGTTGAAGTACTCAAAAATAACTTTCAGTTCTCATCTCCTCGGTTGTATATTTCATATACTAATTACAAACACGTATTTACTATGAATAGTATGCATTCACAGCTTATTCATTGAATAATGTCTAAGGGCATTCATTTGATACCTTTAAAAACGATTTGTTCACAAAAGGCATAGCTGACAATTCATCCGATTTAGCCGGAAGTTTTCAGTTTGTTATTAAAAAGTAGTTTAACATTTTTGTCATTTATACGTTCCGATTATTGAATTCCATTTTTTTCAGTTATCAATTGTGGTTTTTTAAATTTCAGACTTTTTAATTTCTTCATTTATTGTTAAATTATTATTTTTCATTTATTGTTATTAAAAAATGAAAATATTTTGATTTAACTCGAAGAATTGGTGTATGCAAAAAGTCTTTCAAAAAAATTAATTTTAACCAAACATAATGTTTTTACAGTATAACCAATTAAAAATAGCGTTTTTAACATCTAATTTTGTGTGTTTATGCTAAAATTTTCGAACAAAAATAAATGAAGTTCTTATAGTTTCTAAAATTATATTTCTTACAACAAAATTATGACATTAATGTCCACTAATGATTGTTTACAAAATTTTAATAGCAAAACATTTTTTTGTGTTTAACATGCAGGTTTAAGAAAATAATTGTAAAATCTTTTGAACAATTTTAGTGTTCACGAATTTTCTGAGTAGTAAATACTAAAATGGTTGGACTACCAAAACTTTTAGGAAATGTTATGTATTTTGCGCTGATGTAAAAATATTATTAATTATATTATCTAATTTGTAGTAAACAGCGTATCATTGTGTGCTGAGAATGTAATCTATTAGAAATATTTGAAAAGAAAGGTGATATTTTCCTTTGAAATAGACTATGTTGTGTGTTTAAGACAAGCTACCTTCTTCAGTATTAACCATTTTTTTGGGACTCCTTGAACCTTTTTAACCTTGCGAGGTAATTTGAACATAAAATGCGTCATTAAGTAGAGTCTATTGATCATTAAGGAGTCATTATTCTTCCATTTGCATACGCTTATCCCTCTTGAGCCAAGTACCTGGCCATTTTATTTTCAAGTATCTGAAAAATCGTGTTTTTTTTAAACCGAAATGCTTACGAGTCCCAGAAGCTGTAGATTACCCACTTTTTGAATAATATTCAAACGTAACATACTTCATTTAAATCTTTTTATCCACAAAATCCACAGTTTTCATAAAAAATAAATGTTCACTACCTAAAAGTAGAGTTTTAGTTTAATAAAAGTCTCAATCTTACTCAAGAAAAGTTTTCTTATTTCATATATTAAAACTATATTTCAATGCAAAGGGCAAGAAAGTGTTTCAGTAAAAATGTTTTCACAGGACACAATTAGAGATTTTTACCGACATATCTTATGTTAAGTAATCTACTCTGCCTATGAATAAGTGTAATCTTAATTGCTTCTAGACATAAAAGATAGCCACACAACTGAAGCTTATACAGCACTAGTTTATATGCAAATTCAATTTTTCCTTAGAAAAATACTTGAATGGGAGGTTGGACGTGATTTATTGCGGGCCTTCTTTTATTTGTGCTTTGCAGAGAAATGGTATTTATAATTCAGTCCACATTTAATCATTTTTGTCGTCCTCATACATTACGGATTCGTCTTTTCAGAAGCCACGCTACGTTCGTGGCAAATAATTCATTCACTCCAAACGTATTATCCATGATGATAAATGGCTTTAATCCCTCCACTTTTTATATAGTTTGTAGGTTTATTTCTTAACGAGTCATATATCCACTATTCCACTGGGAGAAAATGACATTGGAAAAGTTGGGTAATTCTAGCTTATTTCTTTTGAGATTATCTAGTCGGAGTGTAGGGGTGCTTTTGTAAATAAGTAGTTTCTCTCTTCTGTTATTTTAGAATCGGTAAGGCTGTTTCTTTCGTATTATTTTTACGAATGTTCGTATTATTTATTCGTAAAGTTTTGTTAATTTTCATAGAAAGACGTAATATTCTACGGCATATTATTCATCAATACCGGCTATGAAATTTATTGTAAATTGTAATGTAAATTACAATTGTATTATAATCTGGGAAAAAAGAATTTTTAAGAAAAATTGCCTTATAAGTTTTAATTTCAGTAAAAGACTATTAATACCAGTTAAATTTAGAGAAATGTTGCTAATATAAAAACTTGGTATGGTTTCAATGCCCGTAGAAGCTATTTCTTTTAAAAGCTATAGCCCATTGAAGCTATTTTATTTCTACTTCTATTTAATTTTAGGACATAAATCTCATGTGGTAACGAATAAAATAAAATATGTGATTCTCGCTACAAAAGTTTCATTTAAATAGTCAGTGCTTATTGTTAGCCGTCTATATATTAATTCCCTGAAATGTCCTTGGATCAACCCTAAAATTCATTGCTTCACTAAAGGAAGTGTTCCTCACATTATTGGTATCCACTTTGAAAGCAATCATTAGTTCTTTATTTTAAAAAACAATTAAGATAACTTTGCAGAAAAGTTAAATGCTAACTCAAGGAAACCACGTTTTAGCTGATAAATAAAATACAGAATGTGTGTGAAAATAATGAGTCTCTTAGGATAGCGTATGATACATAGAGATGTAAAGGCGGGAATAAACCCGGTTTTTTGGGTTTATCCCTGGTTTAAACCCGGTTGTTTTGGTTTTTTTGGTTTTTTCCGGGTTTATTCTCGGGATTAAACCCGGTTTTTTCCAGCCTTTACATCTCCAATGATACACAAGTTTCTGTGATCATACTTGCTTACCCTTATGCTGTTGCCAACTGGAAAAAAACAGCTGCGTTCTTTTACCCGACTGCACACTCCTTTCCCCTAATAGCTAAATTCATAAAAACCTGATTTAATTTCATAAAAATACTAATGAGGAAAAAAAGGAAACAGAATAAAATAAACCAGCGTTTTTAAAAAGATAATCTTAAACTCCAGGTAAGAGGTTAATCTTACCTGTTAAGTTAATCGTTTTCCTACTAAACAACCCTTAGAACACTTTTCAATCACCCACTCTATTTGCAAGTCCATTTAAAAACCCCAAAAATCTACATGGTGTGCCTCAAAAACCCCCTCTTTCCATTTTCTACCCGAGGAATAATAAATCCCCCAATAATTTTCCCCTCCGGATGCCTCAGTGTGTGTCCATTATCCTCGAGTTCAATCTTGTCCGCTTTCAAAGTTTGAGATGAAGCGATTTCCTATAAAAGCGCCCATAAAACCCGCTGCCCCTCTTTCTTGGCTGGGAGGAAGATCAAATCTTTTGGGTAACGATTATCGACGGAGGCAAATAGACGGCGAAGTGGATGGGCCGAGCTTTTATCCCTAGTCGGCGGGAGGCAAGAATCAGTTTAGAGGTGGTTCCGGCCGAATAAAACTGACCGCGTTCGGTTTGATTGGCTGGAAGGAGTTTGGACGCGCGGTCTCTTTGTGTCTTTGTTTAGAGGAAAAGAGAAGGAAAACTGAAATGAAATCCAATTAGCCTAACTCATTCTTGATTAAGGTATCCGCCTACCCCTAAAATGACAAACTTTTTCGTCGAAAATTTGGTTCTTACATTTTCATGTAGTTTAGATTTTTATCTTTCTAAAACTGTTTTCATTTTACTTGTAGGTGAATTAGAAAATAAATTACAGCATTTTTAAAACATATAGTCGTGTGCAATCGTATACAAATATAAACTTTGAAGCTAATTTTCTCAGAACTAAATTTTGCATAAAAACCCTCCACTATTTACATGATTACTCAAAAACTATCCAAGATATTCACTCCAAATTTTAATAGTATATTAATATATTGTTATTAACCAGATGGACTACAGATTTTTATGTAAGTTTATATTTTTTATTTTTATTGACGTTTTTTGTTAAAGGGTTGTAGAAATTTTGAAAATTTTCACTTACCTTTACATTTTATTCTGTAAAACAATTACTTTTCAAAATATGTCTTAGAAAATAGTCCATTCTGAAGATAAGTGCTATACGATACTTGTGTCCAAAGGAAATTTATATAGGGGTAATAGTTTTTGGGCAAGAGTGAGAGGGGTTTTATAAAAATTCACGTAAATTTTACATTAATTACCCCATATTTTAGAAAATAATATAATTAATTTTGTTTTTTTAGCATTGATCAATGTTTTGATGTACATTTAAACTAAAAATTAAAAAAAAGTTTTGTAAATCAAGTAGGGTAGGTGGGGGCAAAGCCCCGCAGTTTTTAGTATTTTTAACATTGTGATCGAAAGGGGGTAGATAATCCCGAAATTTCAATTGGAGGTGTTAGATTGAGATGTTACCTACAAAACCAATCCAAATTTATACTCTTATTGATAGTATTTCAAGAGAAATTGACAATTTAGTTGAAAAAAAATTGCGGGTCTTTGCCTTGAAAAATGGGGCAAAGACACGCACTTTTGAATCTTCGTGTCCAAGTGAAATAAACATGGATAAACAAAATGTTTCATTATAAAAACACTAGAAATAATCATCTTAATACAGTAGAGCCCCTATTATCCGCGGAATTGGGTGGCAAGGGTACCGCGGATAGCTAAAATCACGAATAACCCGAAAAAAGACTAAAAATGAGGTGAAAACACCGAAACAAAATATCTCAGCATAAAAACTATGTTTCATTGTACAAAAACATATTATGTAAAACTTTTAAAATGTGAACAGTACAGTAGAAATATTTGCTCTACATCTAAAATCTCTCTAATGTTCGTCTAAAATGTACCCTCATCATTGAATTTTTTTTTCGTGGCAATCGTGGATCATCCGCTCGCGAATAATGGATTTCTAATGTATTGTTTTAATATTTTTAAGTGAACCAACAATATTAAACATAAATATAATCCGTTTTAATGAAAATTGTCAATCTGTTGTAGCAACTCATTTCAAAGTGCCCAATATCTCTCAAAGGGGAGAAAAAAGGGTTGCAGTTTGAGGATTGACATCTCGGAAACCTTTATTCAACTTTTTAGGGATCCTGTAGGTTCTAATTTCCTTTTGGGGCGAATTCCCAAAGTTTTGAAGATGCGGGTATTTGCCCCAAAACACCTGCGGGTATTTGCCCCGTTTCACTTTATTTTGAAAAACAAGCCTTATTATTTTTAGAGACATGTTAAGGAAATTCTTTCAAGACGAAAGTGAAGTTCAAATGCTATCTTATCATTGGCTTATTTGTTTGTAATTCTTCTGAAGCCCTATTTTATGTTATTTTTAAGTAAAATATCAGAAAAATTACATCAAAATGATGAAACACAAACAAACAGCATTTTTTCAACTCGTGAGTGACTTAGGGGTACGAACTTTCGTAGAACGATAGGTCACAGTAAGACAAACCAACCAAATGGTTTTCAACTTTTAAATAGATTATTAACAATTAAAAATCGCGGTGCGTGGTTTTGCCCCGTGCGGGTTTTTACCCCCACCTACCCTATTTAAAAAAATGGTCTCAAAGGTAGGCGGATACCTTAAACTTTAAAACCCAATAAAGTGAATTTGTTTTCAAAAGTGACTTTTACGTTTGAAATATTTTTTTAAAGTGCAATGTTTATCGTCCATAATTCAGTTAGTAAATAAAAACAAAATTTTCCACTACAAGTTTAAAGGGACTTGTCTTTAGGGGTGCGAATGGTTGTGATATTGCATAGAAAAACCTGTTACACTGTAAAAAATAATCCTGTAAAAAATAGAAAATTTCTGGCAGCAAAAGTTGCCAGAAAAGTTTTGTAAGCAGAAAAATCCTGTAAACAGAAAAAAGCTGTAACCTACAGGTAAATGCTGTAAACAGAAACTTTCTGAGCTGTTTTTTTAAATTTTAATAAAATAATAACTGGGGATAGAACCCACGACCTACCGCATGCTAAGCACGCACGCTACCGCTGCTCTAACGAGGATTCATTAGAAATTATCCGAAGATGTTTTTTCCTTACGAACTGAAACTTGTATTTGGCTCCAAAGCGTGTTGGGTGTTGCCAATAGCTGTATTCGTTTTCGCTGCAGAAAGTTTCTGTTTAAGTACAGATAAGCTGAAAAACTAGAAAAAAAGCTGTTTTTTCATAAAATAAATAGAAGTGCGGTGGGAATGTTACATGACAGAATATCCCTGTAAACATAAAGTCATTTTTATTGAAACTTTCTGTTTTTCTACAGTTTTTTACAGTGTATTAGGTGTAAATGTTCTCCTTTCTTTCCTTCTCAATCATATAAATAGGTACAGGCTTCATCATTTGTTTCCCTTTATACGCAGATCTAAAATATAAAATTCAGCAATGTATGAACTTCTTAAAGAAGCAATTATTGCCTAATTAAAACGTAAAACGTTGTTCTTCCTATAACTTACTGCAGTAAAAGCAACTACACCTGTAAATGTCTCTTTTCCTTTAGATGACATTTATTGCAGAAAAAATTATTTCAGTAAACAATTTAACTGATTAGTCAGTCCTTCCTTTAACTACCAAGTATATTAATTACTTTGTTATAATCATACTTAGTTGAAAGTATATTACTTTTATTAAAATCACCCTCTACGGAGTACTAAAGATATGTTTTGTAAAAATGTTGCTCAAGATTTAGTTGTTGAGTAACAGTTTAAAAGTTTCGAAATATTTTATTTTCATCATTTGTCCCTTTCTCTATCTGGAAACTTTCTGTTTATAACTGAATCGTCAGTTTGAAAAAGGGAATAAGTCCAAAAACCATGTTCTGAGAAAATCGGAAAAAAAACTATATAAATAAGGGAATTTTGGTTTAGAAAAAAGGGGAATAATCGAAAAAGATATAAGTACATTCAAAAACATTTTACAGTTGAAAAAAGTTGTTGGACTTATTCCCTTTTTCAACGTTATGAAATTTTAAGGGAAGACAAATCTTAAAAACTACTTAAATTGACTTTTAAATTATATTTCTGCTTAATTCACAACACATAAGTGAGAAATAAAAAGATTAAGACACAATAAAATTTAATAATTACTATGAAACTAAGTCGTTATAACAGCATCAATGGTGTAAGTGAATATGAATGGAGTCAGACAGTCCATAGATAAAAAAAAGTTAAAAACACATTTAAATTAAAAGCAAATTTTACTTTGGCTTAGTTTCCTACACAAAGAATAAGAAAAGTAAGACAAATTAACTTAAAATCCAAATTAACTGAAAAAATACAATGAATGAACATCGATTTAGTAACTTCAAGGGCTATATCTCCCTGTAGGGGGTAGTTATTTTCCTCCTCTTTCATCACATGTATAGAGAAAAGCTTGGAGATTGTTTTGAGGAGTGAATTTGTCATTTTTTTTACTTATTCCCTTTTTCAAACTGTTACGTGGTAATTGCAATTTTCATCTTCAATACGTAACACCAGTGTATGAGTGAAAATGATTATTTATACGAGTCCTTCTACTGTTTTTTATAGATCTGTAATATGCATTAGATAGATTAACTCAGATAGTCACCCCAAATTTTCCATAGAATTTAAGGGTAATCTTGGGCGTCTTAGGATTGGAAGGGTTAACCGTCTGTCTCCTAAGAATTTCGTGAATTCGGTAGAATCATCCATTAAAAAGTGTTTCCTTACCAAATAACAATGTAATCTAAAAGAAAAGTATTTTCTGGGTAAAACCTTCTTCTGGGTAAAACCTTCTTAGACATTTTGTCTTATTATTATATAGTTTTTTTTAAATAGTCAATATTACTTGTTTTTGTCAATAAGTTAACATCTTTCACGTGTTTCATTCACGTCGTTTGTTGTACTATTGTTTTATCTCATTCATTCATACAGCTTGTATTCGTGTTTCTTTAGAATTCATTTTTCTGAAAGAAAAGTTGCCGTGGTGTTTACGTTTAGAAAGCAAAGTTTGAAACCGAGAGAATATTTAAAAATTCCAATCTCCTTAAAAGGTTTAATTCAATTGCATTTGAAATTTCAAAATAATTGCAAAGCTTAATAATTTTTGTGTGTGAGCTTTGACAATTTAAAAAAACAATTAGCAAGATTCGGACAACAGTCGAGCAATAATTGGAGAAAATGAGCTGTTAAGCTATTATCTATAACATAAGTTTTCAGTAAAAGCTAAAATTTAGAGATACAGTGTTTTAATAATGTTTTTCTTTGAATTGTTTTTTCTTGTTTTGTAACCCCCTGCTTGGCCCTTCGATGGGCTGCAGTATTACAAAAATAAAATAATAAAAAAATAATGAAATTGGAGTTAATAATAAATTTTGAGAATCCCGGTAAGTTTTGTTTTGAAATTTCGCGCTGTGGAAAGATATATAAAAATATCGTATGCCGCCTAGGAGAACCATTATTGTTTTTAAAATAAAATTAATTCTGACCATCAGTTTACTGTTTGTATAATCTCGCAGAAAGAAGTAGAAAACCACCGACTGTATACATTCGTACAGTTTGAATTATCTTCTTATTCCAATAATGGCGATTAAATAAATAACGATCAACGACCATATAAAATATCATTTTACTTCTTACCCAAAGTTGAAAAGATCCTATCATGTTTTGAGTAATATGCTTTGCTTATCCTTAATAATAAAATTGTTCTCAAACACACAAAAGCCTACCAAATTGCACGAATGAAGTCTAAATATTACATTTATACAGAAAACCGTCACAGAGAAAACATTACTATCAAATCATAAAAGAGAAGCATTAGAGTAATATTATTTATATTTGTCCTATATACACAGACACCTACGTCCCTCGACCTTATTAAACAAGTATATGCACTATGATAGATCGAATATCCCATGTAACGTCTAGAGGGTTCAACCATCATTAGCATCGCCGGAATCAATTCTCAGTTCGATCGTGTCAGTTCAATCACAATCGTATCTGACTCCCCCTAACACGGAGTGATGCATAGTCGCGGGATCCATAGTTGAGTGATGCATAGCTTCCTGGTGCGAGGAGAATTTGTTTGCGTCTGCCCACTTGGCGACGGACCTAGAGTGGACGTGTGCGGATTATTGAGCACCCGCATGCTTCGATTGCGGGGTCACGTGACTCGAAGAGATTAGGTTGCGTCAGGGTGATCGCACGAGGAAACGGACGAATGAAAACTGCGATTTACACTTGAGCGAAATCAATAGTTTGAAAGAAAAGTTGACGCGAATATTAAGTATTCAATGTGCTTGAGGGTTGTTGGTAGTCATTTTCGTAATCTGGACTAGAATTATATGATCTTGATTAAGAATTATTATATAAGTATAATGCATAAGTTAGATTAATCTCAGGGGCGTAAATAAAAATTCAATTTCGTGAGGGGTCCCAGATTATTCCTCAGCCCCTTCCATCTATATTTAATAGGTCTAATGAAGCACTATAGTACATTTTTGGGTAGAATTTGCGTCTTAAAGAATGTAGTAATAAAGTTCCAACTACCAAAGGGGGTCTGAGGGTCCTTCCCCAAAATTTTTTGGAGATTCGATTCCAAAAAACAAACAGGTTTTTAACTAGATTTGGAACACCTAGTTCGAATGTTTTAGATTTGGATTTTTGGGTAGGATTTGTATTAACTTATTGTAAAATAGTTTTAAATTCTTAAATTCCAAGTCCTAAGGGGGGCTGGGGGATCCCCCCAGAAAATTTTTGGTAATTATACCTTAAAAAACAGGGTTTTAACTTGTTCTGGTACTAAAATCTAAAATGTTCCGCGGGCCGGAGGTTGCCCATACGTGCTCCGTAGGGGAGAGTGGGGCACATTCGCACAAAAAGTGCATTTCGGCATATTTCTCTGGATCTAGATGAGATATTGAAACAAAGTCGGATTCAAATGAAAGTTAAGACCTTTCCCGATATTTTAGAACGATAATTCGAACGAACGCATTCATCTAGAATTTCTAACCTATATCATCAATCTAAAAAACGAGAAATTTTGTGTGAATGTGCCCCATGGGTGGGGCAGTTTCGCACACGTGTGGGGCACATTCGTACACATGCAAAAAATTATACAATAATTATTTTTACAAACTAAAAAGTTTATGGCACTTTAAAGTAAGGATAATTAAACGAAATATTTGTCACTTTTACATATTTTTCCTCTAAATTGAAGATTTGTTTACAAAAAGAAAACAGCTTCAGAAAATATTGCACATCTAAGTTTTTAATGAGGAAAACAATTGTAGTAATGAAGAGTATATTGCACATTGACATACTTCACATAATATAATACGTTAGAAAAAGTTCAACAAATATCTTAATTGTCAAGTTTTATTCGAAAAGAAAAGTGAACCAACAGCTCGCTTATTAACAACTGAAACTGACGGTTGGGGAACTTTTAATACGATGCTATCTTTTTGTATGAATGTTGAATCATTACTTACTGTGAAAATAAAAGTTTCGTCATTAATTTTAAAGTTTTTATCATTAATTTTAAATAATCACCATTCAATTCCAAATTTTATATTTGACCAACATAGCAAAATTTTTTTTTAAGTAGAAAATTCTACTAGAGTAAAATCACTTCAGTCAATTGGTATTAAGCAATTATTAGGGACATTTATTTCTTCAATGTTTAAATCTGGGTCTAAATTCCTTAAAATTGAAGCTTTCTTTAAGATGTTATTTTCTATTATCACCAAATTTTGAAACAATTACAATAAAAAAAAATTAAACTTCATGTTATTAAATATACTGCACTTATAAACATATAAATCACTTTCATAATCAAAAATGGGAAAGATGGGGCACATTTGCACTGTCCGAATGTGCCCCATCCTTTTGTGTACGAATGTGCCCCATCTACCAGTTCAAGTTTACCACGTCCCAACAAGATATTTATAATTAAAGTAGGGAAATAAAACCTTTCTATAAACTTACTTTAGTAGTGTCTCTACTGAATAAAATGCTGAATGTCCACTTGAGAGTTATTTTTGATTGATATTTTACGCCAACAAAATGACAAGAAAATTTACTTTGCTACTTCTAACGCTAGCAAGTTTCTAGTACGTATACAACAAAATGTCTCAGGGCTTTGAAAATTCATGCAGGAGGTGGTAGTCATGTTTTCATCTACGGGTATTTTTTTCAGATTTTTAAATTAATAATTACTAGGGGAAAGGCCGTCTGTCCGAATGTGACCCTTGCGCGAAATAGCTCCACTCTCCCCTAGTGTAAAAACCAGCATTGTATTATTTGATACAATTAGGATTTCTTAATATAAAGTAATGTTAAGGTTAGTCTCTCCATTCTTTTATAACTGACCGCAGTAAAAGCAACAATACCTGTAACAGTTTCTTTTCCTTTAAAAGACATTGATTGCAGAAAAAACTCGTTCAGTGAAAAAATCAGTTCATTTTAGAATTTAATACAAACGCTGCATCTAACAAACTACGCATATATCATGCGACAAAAAAATCCCAGGCTTGCCTATCCAAACTATTTGGAAAATTTTTACTCCTTAATACAATTTTTTTCCTAAAATAAGGGTTGTGGGTTAGGGCAGTGGTCCCCCAACCTTTTTACCACCACGGACCGGTCAACTTTTGATAATTTTACCGCGGCCCACGGGGGGGCGTTGATTGCTTACATTCTAGTTTATTTTGATTTATTAATCGGGGGTTGGCGGGGGTTGGAGACCACTGGGTTAGGGTGTTCCATAAAAATCGAAAGTCGGCGAAACTTTTGCGACACCCCCTAATTTTTTTCCTTTTGGTATCTTAACCCTTCACTGCAAATTTTTTTTTTTGAAAAAATAATTTAATATCTTCTAACAGCCACGAATACAGGAAAAATATTTTAAAAATTGCAGACTTAATTTTTCATTAAGATATATGGTTTTTTATGGTAAGGCACAAACCTAAAAACATGATTTACAGCTGGTGTAATAATTGTTTTTACGAAAAATCAATTTAAATAAGAAGTATATGTTGTGTATAAATGTCACTTAATATACCAAGCGATATTTTCAAGATTTACTGGTAAAAAAAAGATCAATCAAAATCTTTGATTGCATACAAAATGGATGCAACTGTTTTGGAGACATAAAAACCTAATAATCAGTGAGAAGCTGCCATCTAGATCCACACTGAGTAGTTAATGTTATATATATATATATATATATATATATATATATATATATATATATGTATGTTCAAGATGTGGCACAAAACTCAGATAACTTACATTTAACACATGTGGGAAAATTGAGGAGTTTTATTGGTATGTGCTGAATTCGGCACACCGTGCAGTGAAGGGTTAAGAATATGTACGAAATATTAAATCGATCAAAATATATTAACACGTGCCTCAAACGGCCTACAGTTAGTAAATTTGGCCATTTTTCTAATTTTTTTGAAAATTTTTAAAAATATTTTAAATACTCCTTTTTCGAATATTAGGGCTATAACACATCTAAACATTCTTATTTGACCGTTTTTCATTCCTAGCTAGGCCGAAATACCCAGTTTTTAGTCTAGTCACTAATCAGAAAAACACCCAATTTGTCCATTTTTTACTGAGAATAGTGGAAACAAAAATCAGTGGCGAATGAGTTATAACCACATGATTCCTTCACAAGGTACCATTTGTAGATGGTATTGATGTGTGGATAAATTATATGAAGCTCAAACTAATTATTAGGTTTTTAATTACAGACGCCATATTGCATTGCATTAACTTACCACTTAAAACAATCTGGGATAACGGTACGGGTATGTTTTGTATTGGGCTTGGGTTTTTGAGGCTTGTAATCTCAATTAAGAGTAATAAATAATCTTTTACCACATTTTAAAGCTCTTTACGCAATTCAAATTGCAGGCAGATCTCCTAATACAAGTGTAATCAATGATTTCAGAACTATAGAGGGTATAATTCTAAAAACATAAAAGTGGCAAGAGAAATTCTGGAAAAATTTTGAAAAATGAGACTGCTATGTATCCAAACGAATATTATTCCGTAATTTAGTTGAAAAATTAAGGTGGATACAAAATTAACCAGCTATTCATAATGATCTAGCCCCCTACACCCAGATTAAGAGTCATTAACCATATTTATAGATACACTGTAAAAAAATCTTTCTTCAATAAACGTAAATTTCCCGGCAGCACAGCTGCCGGATTATTTTCATCATTTGAGAAGGTATCCGTATTTTCTTTTTCCGTCATTTGAGGGAATGTCCGTTTTGTATTTTTCTGTGAAAGGAGGGAAACCTTCCGTTATTTTAGAGAACGTTCGTTTAATATCTTTTCGTCATTGGAGTGGAACTTTCCGTTATTTTAGGGATTGTTCGTATTATTACTAATATTATTGTGATTCAGTATATTCCTGATTTGAATTGAATTTTTGATAATTTTGAAAAAAAAATGACAAACAATCCGTAATATCCAAATAGACGATTCTTTTAAATAATTTACACTACCGATCACAGTAATACAAGTCTAATAAAAAGTTACAAGTTATCACAACTATTTAGATCACATTTTTGCGATCTAATAAGACTAGTTAGGTATGCAATATTTTAAGACTTCAGCTACTTGGTGAAGAAAGCGATCGTACGATGTTTAAATATCTGTTTAAAAATAGTATATCAGAGTATTTCTATTTTAAAGCATGGTAACGTTTACTACGGCCGTTGCTAGGCTGCCGACGTACTGTTTTGTACTGTATTTCACAATCCCTGCAAGATTTTTATACTTTATTAGCAATGCGCATTAGGGCGGAGCGAAAAAACGATATTTTTTATTTTGATTATGGCCTAGTGCGGAAAAGTTGTGTACTGGTGAGTTAACCACGTGTGCAAAATTTCGGGGAAAACAAAAAATATCTTCCGTCTTTAAAATGGCCTTGAAGTTTCAAAAAAGTGGTGATTTTTTTACAAAACAACCAAAAACCCAAAGATTAAACTCTCAAATATTGTTCATGATTTTTTTATGAAGAACTAATATAGTTATAGACATAATCTTTCAGGTTCCATTCTTCTATCACTCTTTTTTCGTTAGATATAATTTTTTAATGTTCAAAGAAATCTTGTAAAGTTTTTTTTCTTGCATTTTTAAAAAGCTAATAACTCTAGAACTATACAACTTAAAAACCTGAAATTAGCCCCATTCAGTTCGTAAATTTTTTGTCTTTGATTTGATGTGCATCATGACCATCATTTTCTAAAAAATATTTTTCAAAATTTAAAAAAAGTGAAAAAATTTAATAAAAAAATTTTTTGGGGGGAAATTTTTTTTGAAAAAAATATATTAATTCCTTTTGACTCATAAATGAACAGTACTACCAAATTTCAAGTGAGAAATAAAATTTAATCATGTTTAAAAAATTAAAAAATTCGAAATTTAGGCAAGTCCCTAAACAATACCCAAAATTATACAGCAAGAGCAATTCACTCATGGAAAATTCATAAACTCGCTTGAGGGTGTCCATATGTCTTAAAACATGCAAAAAATGTCACAAAATGTTCTGAAAATACGACAATTTGGTACAAAACCTTACAGAGCTAATTTTCAACTTTAAGTTAGTTTAATTTGCATGAATTTTAACTCAATATTCATAAGAAATGTGTTTATATCCAATTTTTTATGTTCTAAAATTTTTAATTTACTTTGATTTCATTTGTTAAAAGTAAAAACAGTTAGATATAAACATAATTCTTAGGAATTTTCAGGAGTAAAGCATGCAAATTGAATTAACTTAAAGTTGAAAATTAGCTCTGTAAGGCTAGCTATGTAATTTACCGAATTTGTTAATTGTCGTATTTTCAGAACATTTTGTGACATTTTTTGCATGTTTTAAGTCATATGAACACCCTCAAGCGAGTTTATGAATTTTCCATGAGTGAATTGCTCTTGCTGTATAATTTTGGGTATTGTTTAGGGACTTGCCTAAATTTCGAATTTTTTAATTTTTTATACATGATTAAATTTTATTTCTCACTTGAAATTTGGTAGTACTGTTCATTTATGAGTCAAAAGGAATTAATTTTTTTTTTCAAAAAAAATTTCCCCCAAAAATTTTTTTTATTAAATTTTTTCACTTTTTTTAAATTTTGAAAAATGTTTTTTAGAAAATGATGGTCATGATGCACATCAAATCAAAGACAAAAAATTTACGAACTGAATGGGACTAATTTCAGGTTTTTAAGTTGTATAGTTCTAGAGTTATTAGCTTCTTAAAAATGCAGAAAAAACAACTTTACAAGATTTCTTTGAACATTAAAAAATTTTATCTAACGAAAAAAGAGTGATAGAAGAATGGAACCTGAAAGATTATGTCTATAACTATATTAGTTCTTCATAAAAAAATCATGAACAATATTTGAGAGTTTAATCTTTGGGTTTTTAGTTGTTTTGTAAAAAAATCACCACTTTTTTGAAACTTCAAGGCCATTTTAAAGACGGAAGATATTCTTTGTTTTCCCCGAAATTTTGCACACGTGGTTAACTCACCAGTACACAACTTTTCCGCACTAGGCCATAATCAAAATAAAAAATATCGTTTTTTCGCTCCGCCCTAATGCGCATCCTTGTGGACTTGATTATTGATGTTTCTATAAAATATTTTAGCGAAATAATTTTATTTTCAATTAATTATTAATTAAAAAATTAAAAAAAAAATTAGATAAAGTAAAACATTTAAAAAAACACAATGAATTTAATTAAATAAGGAATGACTGTTAAACAAGAGAAATTAATTCTTGCAATTTTTAATGGAATAATAAAAATTTAAAATTAAATTTACTGAAAAATAATTACTGGGGTTCGAAACTACGACCATGTGCACTCTAGACTGACACGCTACCACAACCCCATTCGAGCTCCACTAGGTTCCATCCTAAATACTTTAAAGCCACGCCTTTAACCCGATCATGCCCACAACGGTTACCCGTCGGCAGCCTAGTCATTCCCGATTACGGCCAATAATACAAAAAATAAAAACAATATATTTAGGCACTGTATATTTGCACGGCTATTTTTCAACTAAACTCTACTATAACTTCCACGGCTAGGCGTACCATTGGTTCCATCACTAAGCGCCGAGACTGCTACGTCATCACGAGACCTACAGCGCATGCGCCACTGGCCGTTTTGGCCGTCCAAATATACACTTCGTTATATTTAACTTACTTACCCATAATAAGGATCGATCCCAGTTGATGGGTACGGGTTGGCGATAGATGACGTAGTCAGAGATAGATTGCCAAGTCTGGCAATCGCGAGTTGAATGACGAATGCTGTGCGCGATTCATCCAAATTGACGTAAGAATGCGCTCTTGTGTTCTGCGTTGTATTGTAACATTCCGAAATGGCCAATTGAAGAGTGATGACGCAAATGACTCGGAAAACCAATCAGCTGTCATGTTGTGCTTAGGGATCTAAAAAATAGTTTCATTCGATTCCGGAATTGATTCCTGAGGCTTGATTCCAACCTAGAATCGATTCCTTAGGGCCAGTATCGAAAAAGTAGGAAGGATAATTAGTAAAATCAAGGATAATTAGTTAATAAGGATATTATACTAAAAAATACGGACATTATAAGAGATAAAAATAATATATAATAATAACGCAGTAATATAATAATAATAATCATATAAATATAAAATAATAATAATATAAAATAGTAATATAATAATATAAATATAAAATAGTAATATAATAATAAAAATATATAATAATAGAAAAATATATAATTATATAATATTATTGTAATATCTAAATTAATACAGAATTATTAGCAAATTTGTTAAGTACGATTCGTAAGATTCAATTTCTGCTGGAATCGATTCCTTCAAGGGTTCGATTCCGGAATCGATTCCGTCAGAAAATATTAAGAACTTAGTTGTGGCAATCGCGTTGAATATGCGCGGATTTCAAATATTACGATGTCTCTGCGCATTTCAAAACAGTTCTTTTGTTTTGGAAGGCAGAGGTGTGTAAGGTTTTCAATACGGGAATATGGTATGTTATTTGTGTTTTTTATTACTTAAAATGCATTAATGAAGAGTTATTAAGTTGAATTAGGATATTTGTATAAGTATTTTACTATATTAATAATATTCGCCGGAACCTTAATATTCAGTGAAGCGTATTGAAATACACATGCGTAATTATGCGTATCTTATAAGGGTAATTAATCTTTGAAATTATATGTCATTTCTTAATTTATCGGACGAGAAACAAGACGTCATAGTTAGATTAATATTGCATCATAGTATATTTAAGTCTTGAAAATTCGTCAATCAAGTGATAAATACTTTAAATTATGTTATAATATGTATAAATTGCTTCCTTATTACGTTTAAGTAGTTTAGACTATGTTTTTAGCTGTCTGCAGCTTTGAATTTGGCGCCTTTCGATTTTGGCGACAAAAAAAACTCAAACAAAAAGCGCCAAAAACGCGCCAAGGCGTACCCATGAAATAGGATTTTACCCCATAATAAATTTGCTGAAGGTTCGTTTCGCCTGAAGACGCTTGCACAAACTTCCATTACTTATTTACAAATATATTTGAGTCTCACCAGAACTAGTGGAGAAATCGTACAATACGCATGCGTGAGGAGAGGAAAATTAAAAAACGGAAACTTCACGATGAAAATTCCGTTTTGTAGTTTACGGAATTAATCCATGAAAAATTCACGGAAAATAATACGTCAAAAGACGTTCTTTTTTTACAGTGTACTTTTCTTGTATTTTATCATAATTTTAAGCATAAACATGAAAAAAATCCTGCAATTAAGCAAATTAGAAACATGAAAAACCAATGAGAAACAGATATTGGCTTTTAAAATATATAATAGTTACCGAAAATCCTTCCTTCTTTAATGTCAGTTTTTAAGTCAGAGCTACTCTTCACTGTGTAAAATTTAATACTCGTTAGATTCTTAAAATATTTTGGTGTAAAATAAATTCATTTTATAAAGATCTTTCCTCAAAAAATCAATTCGAACCCTAATCGATTCATTAAGATTGTTTACTGTTGAATATTGTACAGTGCAAATATCAGTGTCTAATTGGTTTTCCATGCCACTAATTTGCTTAATTTCATATTTTTTTAAGTTTAAATTGTTTTTTTATGTTTTATGCTTAATATTATGATAAAATTCAAAAAAAGTATCTACAAATATGGCAATACTTTTTCTAGAATTTCTATGCTGCTTTTATGATTTTAGAATTATACCCTCTATTCTGAAATCATTGTTTGCACTTGTATTAGGAGATCTGCCTGCCATTTGAATTGAGTAAAGAGCTTTAAAATGTGGTATAAGATTGTTTTATTAGTCTTAATTCAGATTACAAGCCTCACAAACCCATTACCCAATACTAAACATGCCCGTACCGCTATCCCAGATTGTTTTTAGTGGTAATGCAAACCAAAATGGCGTCTGTAATTAAAAACCTAATATATAGTTTGAGCTTCAGATAATTTATCTACACATCAATATCATCCACAAATAGTACCTAGTGAAGGAATCATGTGGTTATAACTCATTCACCACTGATTTTTGTTTCCTTTATTCTCAGTAAAAAATGAACAAATTGGGTGTTTTTCTGATTGGTGACTAGACTAAAAACTGGGTATTTCAGCCTAGCTAGGAATGAAAAAAGGTGAAAGAAGAATGTTTAGATGTGTTAAAGCCCTATCATTCGAAAAAATAATATTTTAAAATATTTTTAAAAATTTTCGAAAAATTTAGAAAAATTGCCAAATTTACTAACTTTAGGCCAGTTGAGGAACGTGTTAATATATTCTGATTGATTTAATATTTTGCACATATTCTTAGGATACTAAAAGGAAAAAAAATTAGGGGGTGTCTCAAAAGTTTCGCCGACTTTCGATTTTTAAGGGACACCCTATTGTGGGTTGGAAAACTTTCCACTATACTTTTCCTGAAAATTTTCCGCTATTTTTTGCTTTGTTTTATTAGTTCCATTTCGTATCCAATTTTCTTATCTTTAAAGAAGTAAAATTAGTTTGATATAAATTTAATGTTATCATTTTTTCGCATTGAGATCATTGTCTTTAGTGACTTTCTTTGTGGTATATTGGAACTCGGAAATAGTAATAAAAATCAATTTCATATTTTGTGAAAAATAAGCCTCAGCCAGCAATTTTAGAATACTATTTTGTTTTTATTTCAGTTATTCATAGGTAAATGAATAAAGAAATAATTTCTCCTTATGTGTGGCATCTTTTAATTAAATATCGAGGCATTTTATACGCATTATATAGTTATTTTCAATATTTATTAAATTATACTATTAAATATGGTTTTAAATTTTAAATCACGTTTTCAATGCTTTATTAATTAGTTTTTAATTGTGTTTTATTTTTGGATGAATCTCAAAGGATCATCATCCAGAATGGATGAAAATACTCCAGTTTTGTTAATTTTTTGCTTCAAGTGATCGGAAGAGAGTTTAATCTAACAATACTTTATTATAATTTAGTGGCTTGGAATATTTACCGGAAAATTTTCAGTTTCAAAATTTTCCGGAAATCCCACATCTCTACCCAAAATTACAAAAACCTCGAAAGTAAAACTTAAAGTTTTTACGACTTCATCTCTCCCCAAAACTAGGTAACTCCAATAACGCATTTTCCTTTGTGAATATTGTATTCCCGTGAAGTCCCCCCTGCCCATCACGTTCCTCCCTCGTAGTAAGCAAACCCGACTCCCATAAAATCCATTACACGAGAGCTTTCGAGCCGTGCTGCTCCTGCATTTCAACTAATCGCATTGTGCCTGTCTGAATTCAGAACGTCCGCGTTAATGTTTTTGTTGCGCGGAACACTGTACAATCGAAATTGTGAGGCCGTTTGGAGTCGTTGTCATGGGAATACGCGCTGTTGTATGTACGTGACACGCCGACGCATCAACAGCAAGGTGTAAATTAACCCATTGGCCTAGAAGAGAGAGTGGCGGAGTGAGGCTGTATTTAAAAAAGTATTTAAATAAATCATGCCACTTTCATGGAGGCGGTCATGATCAAGACCAGAGCCGTATTTAGGCACGTGCAACATTTGCTATAGCACAGGGTGGAAAAATTTTGGGGGGCGGCAGATTACAACAATTCAAAATGCTACTTTTGAAAAAAATGTGCCATGCAGTTTTCATTACGGGGGATTCTAGTTTCTAGGGTTGAGTCATTTCCAGCATCCAACTGTCCCATCCCACCGCAAAATATCCGAACGATGGCTTTTGTTTCCCGGAATGGAGAAGACACCAGATCAGATGGCATGGTCTTGGTCACCTTTGTTCTGCCCCGATATTGTCAGTTTGTCACCCTGCATCTTACCATCTCAGGGAAATAAGCTTGTTTTTTTTGTTAAAATGGATGGGCTTGCTCGAGTGGATCGGCGTATAGGAAAAAAGATCGGTGAGAAAAAAAAGATTTTATATTCTTAATTAAATAGGATTAAATACTAATTTCACCCATTGGGGTCCAAGAAGGGGCACTCTGGACAGTGCCCCCACACTGGTCAGTGCCATCTCTTGGACCCAAAAATGTTCTCAAAATGAGTTAAATAAAACCCTACATTTACCAGTCAAATTTCAAAATTTTTTCTGGGGGAGAACCTCCATACCCCCCTGCAGTTCTGCAATGGAATCTTGCTTGACACTTTTGAGATAATCCCCGAAATTTTGTGTCAAAAGATAAAAGTGATGGAGCCAAAAAGGTTCTCAAAATTAGTTAAAACCTTATTTTTAAAGGTCGAATTTTAAAATTTCTTCTAGGGGAGAACCCCCATACCCCCCAGCGGTACCGTAAGGGAATCTTACGTGATACTTTTTAAAAAATTCCAAGCATTTTGATATTTTGTGTCAAAAGCTAAGGACTCCACCTTTAAGCAGTAGACTTTAAAATAAACAGGGGGTATTTTCTTGAAACATTAAGTGAAATAGAGGGGCGGCAATAAATCCATATGCACAGGGCGGCAAAAACCTTAAATACGGGCCTGGATCAAGACCCTTTATATAAATGGTCATACAACTCAAATTTTTGACGTCACGAGCATCTCGACACGCACTACAATTTTCACTTTCTGAATTTTGTTAACATTAATTTTAAACAAAAATAGTTTTCAGAACAGTGTTATCAGCTTTAAAGTGGTTGGGTAAGAAGGGGTGAAAAGATTATAGTGGGGTAAAATCCATATATCCATTTTACCGCGCTTTAAATCTGCTTGCTGCGCCTAACCCTATATAACGCAGAGTTAAAAAAAGTAAGTTTTTGTGCTCCATAGTCTTTAACATTACAAATTTACTGTTGCCCTACGTATGACGACACACATCCGAGTTGTAAGACCATGTATATAGCGGGTCTTGTTATGATTCCAGTTGGAAGTGAAAGGTAAAAACAAAATTTTTAAATCGAAAAAGTATTTTAACTTATGAAATCAAATTTTGGATGTCTTTACTTTATTGGTCTATTTAAATTACACGATAAATTGTATCGCAGCAAATAAGTATCTTAAAATCTTAATTTAATATATTACACCTTTAAAATTTCTGATCTCTTGTTAAGTATTGCATTACTTGATTTATAAATTTGGTTGTTCAACTGTTAAAAACCAATTGCAGGTGAAAAAAATTATAGTACTTAATCAAAAGAAATTATTGAGAACTGTATTCGAAGGAACTTTTCATAGATTCATTTTCAGTCCATCAATTCAAGACTTTAAAACAAAAGTTAAAAGAAATTATACATTTTTTATTCCGTTAAAACCAACAGTACGTAAATTTACGATGATATTGTATGAGATTGTGATTAATTTGTTTTCAGGCGATCATTTTAAACCTTTAAAATCAAACTTAATTCCCAGTTATACAATTTTGATTCAGTTAAAACCTACAATACGCAAAATTACTATTAATTTACAGGATAGAATGTTCCGGTGTTAAAAAGAAATCATAGTGTACATTAGATTAATAAGGATATTTCTTATCCATCAAAGCTACGCTATAAAATTTTATCAAGTTTAAAGCGTCAACCATAGTTAAAAATATTTAAAAAATTCTTCAAAATTTTCTAATCATACACAATTTAGAATTCAAGTTAAGCACTTATTAAAATGTTTTATTGTTTTTTTTGTTCAACTATGGAACACATTGAACTACCAACTTAGAATTTAGAGACACCAGGGGAATTAAAAGTGACCTCCAGAGATAGTACATAAACAGTGCCCATTACAGTATTGCAATTAGAGGAAATGTAAAACCGATCAAGTTGCGTGTAGACTAGTGCGTATAAAAACGGTTTATATTTTCTGAATTATCCCTCGCACGCAAAGACAAACCGATTTGCATCATAAAAAAGTTAGCTTAACCATCTGCACCCCTCTCATAACTTCATGGGTGCTGGTCTTTCGGTTATGCATCGACACGAACATGGTCGAAAACTAGGACAAATAGCTTAAATGAGGTCACTTAATTTTACTTGATTAATTGTGACCCTGCATAAGGGGGTAACTTAAATAGTTTCAACTTTAGGGTTTTGGCCATGGTATGGGTTGCATAAATACTCTTATCTAGGGTGACTTGTATGCATTTAATCCTTTCAATTGAAATAATTCTAGAGTTTGTTTATAAAACCTTTTCTGATTCATCATGCCTATAGCCTTTGTTTAGTGTTTTGATACTTAAAACGGATTATTTTTGTTGATAGAAGAAGACAATCGGGTTTGTTGAAAAAAAAACTTGGTGCTTAATTTTAGATTAAAGTAAACCCTGTAGTTTATGAAAACTAGAATTTCCTGTAGTCCCCGTTGTTTCTAATTTAGACCTAGTTTGATATGCATCAAAACATACTTGGTATTACTATCTTAATCCCCATAAGTTCATAAGTCAAAATACAAGTATCATTAATACTTAAACAGAAAGAAGTCCCCGTTCCTACAGTCCCCGTTGTTTCTAATTTAGACCTAGTTTGATATGTATCAAAACATACTTGGTATAACTCTCTAAATCCCCATAAGTTCATCAGTTAAAATACAAGTATCATTATTACTTAAACAGAAAGTAGTGCCCGTTTCTGCAGTCCCCGTTGTTTCTAATTTAGACCTACTTTGATATGTATCAAAACATACTTGGTATAACTCTTTAAATCCCCATAAGTTCATCAGTTAAAATACAAGCATCATTATTACTTAAACAGAAAGTAGTCCCCGTTGTTTCTAATTCAGACCTAGTTTGATATGTATCAAAACATACTTGGTATTACTCTCTTAACCCATTAAGGACGACTTTAAAATAATGAAAATAATCAACTTTTTCTTTCATATTTTGTTCATTTGGACCAAATATATTAAGAAATGCCCATTTTCAGATTTTTCAAAAAATAATTTTTATGATTTTTTAACTGGCAACTTTTCTTGCCAACCGTTCTTAGGGGGGTCCAAACTCTGACAAATGAAAAGTCGAAAAAACTGATTAAATTGTTTACGATTTTGATAATAAAATGTTTTCATACATAATTTAAAGAAAAAATACATAAATAAAAGTGAATGGGGACTATATTGTTGATAGGGGGTCCAAGAAAGGGTATTTCACCCCTCCTGAATAGGACCTGTTCAGTCCGAAATATTGATATTCACCTAATTTCAGGCTTTAAAAATAGCCGAATAAGTACTTTCTAAGTCGGAACCTGTTGATTTCTGTGCTTTAGCTAACTTCCAGGTTAAAATAGTTTTATTTATATCTCCCAGTCTGGGACATAAGGACTTTTTTACCTGCCAGAGTCTAATATATTCTGAACTTTCATTTTTTGGAAACCTTTGGTTATATATCTATAATTTTTTTGCCTTCCGAAGCTTTTTCTCTTATTGTAATTCCACGTTATTTTTAGTCATTCTCTATCAAAAAGTCATCCTAATTACAATATTCATCCTTATGGCTCCAGATTTTGCATATTCCCCACAGAAAATGTTGAAGATTACTAATCAACTCGATAAAAACTAGGTATTGGCTTATTCAAAATGGGCTAATAACTCCAGTGATATTTTATTTTATTTTTTAACTTTTGTAAGTTTCCAGAAAACCCTTTCAAGGAAAATAAATGTATCCAGAAATGATTTAGTATGAGATTGAACCAATCAATGTGTTAGGAATGGGTAAAAATCTAAAATCTATAAAAAACCCACTAAAATTATGATCCAAGGGAAACATTTCATCATGCCGAAGTATCAATAGAGTATACCCCAAGTATACCCGAAGTATACCCCAGGCCCCAGGGTCACGAAAACGAAGATGGGCATCGTAGGCCTTGGCCCACTAGGGCTGTTGCGCCGATGGTTTAGTTAGTTTAGAAGTATCAATAAGATCTACATTTATGATAAGAACTCAAAAAAGCATAAAAAGTAATTAATTTACATAAGCTTCTTATAAGTAACTCTTAAAAGTTTTGACCACACATCAGACGATTGGCAACAAAAGTTGCCAGTAGAAGAAAACCCTTGCTATTGGCAATTTAAATACCCTCATTCCAACTGTAATTGGTAATAATATTTAGAATGGGATCTTGTGAATATGCTGCAATAGAAACAAGTCACAAAAATAACCAAAACATTAGATTTTTTTGGAGTTTTCCGAATGATATCCCAGCTATCTCCAAAATGTAGTGAAACGCTCTCATTCTAACAGCTATTTTACCACCAAAACGGCATGGAAGGTATAAATTTCTATTTTTATCTGATTAAATACATTCTTCAGAAGCTGTCATCATGCATTTAAACTTTTAATGTCCTCTATTAGAGTCAGTAAAAAATAAAATGTCCCTTGGCAACTTTTCTTACCAACCGTCCTTAATGGGTTAATCCCCATAAGTTCATCAGTTTAAATACAGGTACCATTATTACTTAAACAGAAAGTCATGTGAGCAATTTTTGTTGTCAAATAATTTAATTAAATTCATGATTGCCCATTTACCTTATATTTGAGTTGAATGTTTTTGTGTAAACATTGGTTCGTGACAAAAATGCTTTTTTAAATTACCTACGTTTAGGTGATTATTTATCTTATTCTACTTACTAGGGTAGGTGGGGGCAAAGCCATGCAATTTTCAGTATTTTTAACATTGTCGTCGAAAGGGGGTAGATAATCCCGAAATTTCAATTGGAGTTGTTAGATTGAGATCCTACCTACAAAACCAATCCAAGTTTAAACTCTTATTGATGGTATTTTAGGAGAAATTTACAATTTAGTAGAAAACAAATTGTGGGGCTTTGCCTCGCAAAATGGGGCAAAGACCCGTACTTGCAAATCTTGGTGCCCAAGTGAAATAAACATGGATAAAAAAATTTTTCATTATAAAAACACTAAAAATAATGCTCTTAAATGTTGTTTTAATATTTCTAAGCCAACCAACAATATTAAATATAAATATGGTCAGTTTTAATGAAAATTGTCAACCTGTTGTAGAAATTCATTTCAGATTGCCAAGATATCTTTCAAAAGGGAGAAAGGAGGATTTCAGGTAGAGGATTGGCATCTCTGACACCTTTATTACCATCTTTAGAGATCAAGTAGTCCCATTTTCCTTTTGGGAAGAATTCCTGAGCTTTTTAAGCTGCGTGGATTTGCCCCAAAACACCTGCGTTGATTTGCCCCGTTTTACTTTATTTTGAAAAACAAGCCTTATTATTTTTAGTGACATTTTTTTTTTTTTTATTACAAACAAAGAGGAAGATATATCACCTGGGATTGTATAACAATCCATGTAGGTGAACAAATATTAACAAAAATTACATTTGTTACACAATAAATTACAAAAGAAAAAAAATTAAACACAAATATTATAAGCAAAAATGAACACTACATGAAAACAAAACGAAAAGAGTATAAATACGATACAATATCAAACAGGAAATTAGTAGCGGCAAACAGGGTGTCATAAATTATGGCTTATTATCTGTCGTAAAGTAAGTAGTAGTGCAAAGAAATATGAATGGAATATAATTACACTAATAACTCAAGATCAAACAAAAAAGTGTTCAATGTCCCCAATAGAAAACAAAAAGTCTTTTAATTTCTTTTTAAATGCATGTTTGGTTAGACTATTTTGAATTTCTAAAGGTAGTAAATTAAAGAACTTAGGGGCTAGATAAAAGAAATTTTTACAAAATATAGTTTTTTCAGGTTTAGGTATAGTATATACAGCATTAGGTCGTCGGGGATTTGTTATGTTTCGCTTTCTGCAGATATCGGAATTTAAGTAGAGAAAGAGACTTGTTTTAAAGTAGAATAGGTAGCGAATAGGTAAAATATTCAATAATTTGAACTTATCAATATTTATGGAATGCACTTGAGATGATAACAATTTTATAAATCTTTCCTGGAGTTTACATATTCTTTTTAAATTTATCTGATAGTCTCCACCCCATATTATTAGACCGTAGTTAATTCTAGATTGAACCCAAGAGTGATAAAGAGTTATAAGGAATTTGCTGCTTACTTTTGGCCTTAAATGATAAAAATTTAGCATTATATGTCTTAATTTATCAGCAATATACTTGGTATGGGATTTCCACTTTAAGTTGCAGTCAATATGAAGTCCAAGATATTTTATTGTTGACACTTTATCAATTGATTTACAATTACAGTCATCATAATTATTACAGTGATTAACATGATATTTAACGGAAAGCTGAATTGGATTATTTTGTCTTAAGTTAAAAATCATGTATTTTGTTTTATCGACGTTTAATCTCAGACAGTTATCAGAAAACCATTTACTAATTTTAACTAAGTCTAAATTCATCTTTTGGTTCAAATCTTCAGTAGAATCGACAGAATATAAAAGAACTGTATCATCGGCAAAACTTATGATTTTACCGTGTAAATTAAGGTTACATAAATCATTTATAAATATTAAAAACAGCAACGGACCTAAAGTTGAACCTTGGAAAACTCCATAATTGATTGGAAGGCATTTACTTAAGGAGTTGTTAATTTTAACAATTTGTATACGGTTTGATAAGTAGGATTTTAAAAAATTGTAGAAGTGACCTCTGATTCCCGTTGATGACAGTTTATGTAATAAAATACCATGATTCACCGAGTCAAACGCCTTAGATATATCTAAGTAAAGAGCAGCAGTTATTTTACTAGAATTTATACTATTATGAATAAAATCTGTAAACTCCAGTAGAGCTTTTTCAGTATTTGATTTAGGTAGAAAGCCGTATTGATTTTTTGAGAAAAAATTTGAATTTTCCAAGAACGAAATTAATCTATCCTTAATTAATTGTTCAAATATTTTAGAAATCAGAGGCAGGACAGAGATAGGTCTATAGTTTGAGAAATCATTTCTGTTTCCCTTTTTAAAAATGGGTGTTATTATTGAGGTCTTTAATGACTTTGGGAAAATACTTTCATTTACTAAGCTGTTAAATAGACTAGTGAGAATATTTATATGAGAAAATGATAGAATTTTGAGAATTTTCGCATCTATTCCGTCTGATCCTGGGCTTTTCTGGGGATTTAGATTACGAATGCAATTTAAGACTTCTGCATCATCTATCTCTAGCCACACAAATGAATTTAGATTTGTCTTTAAATGTTCTTTAAAATTTTCATTGGAGTTTGGGATATTGTTGATTGAGGAAAAGTATGAGTTCAAATCATTTGCTAAATAAAGTTCGTCTGTATGATCAGGCAGGGTTTGATTTTTAATGCTATTACCTAGAATGTTATTGATTAGTTTCCACTGCTTACGGGATGAGTCACAATCATTAAATTTACTTTCATAAAATAATTTTTTGGCAGATCTGATTTTTTGTTTTAGTACTTTAACTGTTGTTTTATAGGCTATTTTGAAAAAATTATCACCTGGGTAACGTAAGGTTTTTTTATATAGTGCTTGTTTAGACCTGATTATGCTATATATTTCTAAGTTAAACCTAAGTTAAACATGTTGAGGCAATTCTTTCAAAATGAAACTGAAGTTGAATTGCTATCTTATCAGTGGGCTATGTGTTTGTATTTCTCCTCAAGCCCAATTTTATGTAATGTTTAAGTAAAAGATCAGAAAAATTACATCAAAATGATGAAAAACAAACTTACAGCATTTTTTAGAATCATGAGTGACTTAGGGGTAGGAACTTTCGTAGAACTATAGATCACAATAAGACAAACCAACCACCTGATTTTCAACTTCTGAATCGATCATTAACAATTAAAAATCACGGTTCGTGGTTTAGCCCCTTGCGGGTTTTTACCCCCACCTACACTATTTGTTTTAACATTTAACATTACATTATATGGGTATTTATAGTTTATCCCAACAGAATAAATTATCACGTCCCTCGGACATAACGCAGATTTACCCTTAGCTATATTGTAAAACACGGAGAAAAATCTTCTTTACTTGTTAGTAAATAAACTATATTTGTGCATATGCACCCTTTTCCTCTCCAAATGACTTATGAATTCCCTATAAAATTAATAAAACTTTTGAGAACAATAAAAACCCTACGAAAAATACTGGAAGAGAAACGCAACTGTCACATTTCTTTAACCATGAGAAAAATTCTGAAAACGCAGGCTAAAAATCTATAGAAAAGTCACGAAGGCGGCTATAAAAACACCAGCACTGTCCACCTTTTTATAAAGCATATCTCAATCCTCACAAAGCCATTCTTATCACGTCTCTCGGCTTAAGATCCGGGAATTTTTCCCGATCCCGGAACCAAACCCTTGCGATGCCCTAATTTTTTCCTGAAAATTCTCCCACTCTACTCCGCTCGATACACGGGGCGCTCATTCACAAGGTAAAGGTCAAAGGTTATCACTACGTCCCAGAGGTGTGCTGCTTCATTAAATGATGCTCAGCCAAGGAGCGGATTCTAAGACCCAATGGTTAGATATTTCAGATTTGCGCTGTGAGTTTGGGAGTTAGTCGTAGTGCATTTGTGGAGTAGCTTACAACATACTTTGGGATGGACTATCGCATAAAGTAAAATCAAATAAGAATCGGTATTGAAACTATGAATTTATCTCTATGCAAAGTGCAATTTTTTTCATTAACTTTTTAAAAATAAGGAAACTGATTTTTTCTATTAGATATTATTATTAATAAACCCGTCCCATTTGCTCTAGCAAGTCCTCGGGGAAAACTTTAAAAATTATTTCATAACAAACAAAAGTACAATAAAAGTCAACAATTGAAAATAACAAGTAAGAACATAATGAATATTAAAACTCAAGATGTCCCGCAGTCTACAAATGCATGAAAATATTTTTTTTCTAAAATTTTGAGCTAAAATATTAAGTCTAAACTAACTTAAATCCAGTAATTCCAAACGTAGAATAAAATAATCAAATTTAAAATATAAAAAGGTATATATAAAATATATACTATATTATTGTTATTGCTACTTGTTTATCCAACTTACTTATATTATTTGTAACTTTTAGAACATATTTAGATAGTATTGTTTATGTGATGGGAAATAATTATAATATTTTCAAAAATTAGACTCGAAAAAATCTGTCATGTTCATGCTAAGTTGTTCAAACTATATGTGTGAATAAAGATATAGTTTAGGAAGGAGGGTTTTTATAAATACTGTCAAAAGTTTATAAATATTGTCATTTTAAAATAAGTGAACTAATGTGATGTTTATAATTTTTTCATATAACTTCATTTATATTTAAAACAGTTCACATTTTAATCTGGCGATGAAAGAAAAAACCCTATATTTTTGTAAAACACATACATAAATATACATTTTAACTTTATTAGAACTACTTTTCTCAGCTTATTTTATTTTGGCGGGTTATAAGCCAACTTGAAAATTATTACTATCATTTTATAGTGTACATTGTACAACCGACCAACTGATTTACCGCCATTTGGAGACTCTCATCTTCGAATATTCTCGCGCTTCGACGTCTCGAAATCCTTCCATACAGAGCCTCCGACAGAAAAAAATAGCCAACACGTCCCCCAATTAATGACACAGCCACCACTTTTTTAATCTCTCTCCGACTTAGAATCATTTTTCAACATTTACACCAGCACAAGTCGAGTCAATAATTGATAAGTAGGATATCAGGCCGCTCAATGCGATTAATACGGAAGTCATCGTGAATAATGAATGGCCGAAAGAAGTCTTCGCTGGCCTTTGTGCAGCTGATTAGTTATTACTAGTTAATCATCTTTTCTCCCCCACTGGTGGCCAACTGCCAAGGAGTCGGCTCCTCCTGGAGGTACCGGAGGATTAGAGACTCTAATTTCTTTGGATATTGAGGGCTTAAAGCACATCTATCACTATTTAAAAGATTCTCTTTTGGATCTCAAGGTTTTTCTCCTCACTCTTACCTAACGGCTAATTCAGTGTATTTGGGAGGAGCAATTAGCATGTTGGTACTCGTATAGCGCGACCTTATTAGGGTTCTAAATATTTCTGAAAGAATCGATTCCGGAATCGAATTGGAATCGAATGCCTTGAAATCGATACCAGGGAATCGGACCCTTGAAGGAATCGATTCCAACAGGAATCGAATCATAGGAATCGTACTTAATTTTCCAATTAATACAGATAATTATAAGCAAATTTGTTCACTAATTAGCAATTAGTATTTTGATGATTAATTAGTATTATACAGCAGGAATCGAATCTTAGGAATCGTACTTTTTTCAGATTAATACAAATAATTATTAACAATTTTGTTCACTAATTAGTATTTTGATTATTTATTAATATTTTTCTGGTTATTAATTAAATTAATAATAATTACTAATTATCTTTCATTTGTGATTGAAAGAGATAAGTAAAAGAAAGTGAAAAGAGATAAGTGAAAAGAGATAATATCTACTTTTTCGATACTGGCTCGAAGGAATTGATTCCAGGTTGGAATCGAATCCAAGAATCGAACCTCAGGAATCGATTCCGGAATCGAACCGAACGATTTTTTGATTCCTAGACTTAACACCTCACTACAAAAAAAATACGGCACTTCACAAAAACTGGTGGATAGAAATGGGCAACTACAGCATTTTTTTGAAAACTGAAAAAATGCATTTTTATATGAAAAACAAATATATCTAAATTGAAAAATCGGTATGGAAAGTTTCAAAAAATTTAGCTAATTCAATATTTAAAAAAAATCGACAATCCCTTTGCGTTTGTTTAGGATTGAATAACGTCAGATCTGTTTCGGCCTTACTTGAAAATCAACGATCACTTTGAATCCTGACAGGTTGAAAACAAATGTTTCGGGTTAAATGACGTCTCATTTTGACATTTGAAGTTTTCGCACCCCTTTTTAAGAGTCAAACTTTGAAGTTAAAATAAAAGATAAGTATGCATCGTAATTAAGTAGCACCTCTATTGAATAAGAAAGTTAAAAAATATTGAATTTAACAATTGCCTCTATACAGGGTGTTTCATAAGTCCGTTTCCCGGCTCTTATTTGGAACCAACGTGTCCTAGGGTCACGGAAGTAAGGTCTACCCCTAGGTAAGTGACCCTGGAAAATCCATTGAGATGACTTACAGCGCCCCTAGCGGCGAAATAAAAAGGTTAAAAAAATTAATTTAAAAACTAAAAAAGGCAAAAACCTCAATAAGAGTATTGTTGCCAACGTCATGAAAAACTCACTGAAAAAAATCTGATCAAAATATCTTGAATATTCGCGGAGATATTAGCATGTGAAAATAGCACTTTTTCAGGGGACAAAAAAGAAAAAGATTGCATATTTACAAATTTTTCAGTGTTATTGTGTAGTTTTGTGTTTTTTTAGTTGAAAGAACACAAAATTTAATCAAAAAATTAAAAAAATTTGCAAATATGCGAACTTTTCTTTTTTGACCCCTGAAAAAGTGCTATTTTCACATGCTAATATCTCCGCGAATATTCAAGATATTTTCATGAAATTTTTTTAGTGAGTTCTTCATGACGTTGGCAACAATACTCTTACTGAGGTTTTTGCTCTATCTCCTTTAGTTTTTAAATTAACTTTTTTAACTTTTTTATTTCGTTGCTAGGGGAGCTGTAAGTCATCTCAATGTATTCTCCAGGGTCACTTACCTAGGGGTAGACCTTACTTTCGTGACCCTAGGACACGTTGGTTCCAAATAAAAACCGGGAAACGGACGTTTGAAACACCCTGTATATTGAGAGATGTTACACCACGATACGAAGGGACCTCCCCCACCTATACTCGAGGGAGGTCCCTCCATAGTGGGACCTCTCTTCCCGGAGTGGAACGTCCTTTAAAATCTAGGTGGGAGGTCCCTCCGTAAAGCAGTGTAACATCTGTGTTATTTCTTTACACAACTTTTTGTGTAAAGTGCCGTATTTTTTACAGTGCGGTAACGGGTGAAGTTATACGATTTTTTACTTGTTAGACAACAGTAAAACGTGATTTTAAGCAACGAAGTTTAAATGTTGCGTATAACAATGTAGTGGATTTTTGAAGCATGATAACATTATGAAAGTGGGTGAATTTTCATGTTAAATAGTTATGTTATTGTTTATGTTATTGTTATGTTTCATGTTATTGACCTGGAGAAAAATACTTGAAACATACGTACAAATATAAAAATACATGACCAACATGACTCATAAGGCCATGGAAGCTCAAAATTCTGACGTTTGATTGACGCCTTAACTTAAACGTTATTTTTGATCGTTATTTGACAACTCAACTTCCCCCCTGATTATTAAAATTCCTTTTAATAAAACTTTCGGAGACTTTCCAAATAAAGAAGAAAGGATTTCAAATTCAATTGTTACCAACTAAGCAATTTGCTATTTATCTAGGAATTATTTATACTTTTTGAAATTAAAAATCACCCTACAAATATTATTTAAAGTGCTTCGAAAGTTTTACATTAGAGCCAAACGATCCTAGCTCTGGTTTGTAAAGGTTCTCCAAGAGGGTAAAAAAACCCTAAAATTTCAGGTTTTAATTCGAATTTTCGAAGTTATTATTAAATTAAATTAGTTTAGGTAAATTAAAAATTCTATAACACCGAAAAAAATTCGATTCAAAATCAAAATTTTAGCCCTTCCATTTCCCTCGAGAAACTAAAAAAACAGAGGTTCGATCTTTTGGTTAATTCAGAGTGAAGTTGAGTTGCCAAATAGCGATCAAGAGTGTTACGTCAGGACTACTACCACAAGTCACAATTTCAAGCTCATGGACTAGTTGTTTAGTTGGGCATGATTTAAACCACTTCTACTTTCCTTAAAAATTTAAAAATTTAGATTTTTTAAAAGTAGATAGAGCTTTCTAACCTAAATAAAAAGTAAAATAATGAAAAAATTAATGTAAGTACGTTTCTAAAAGTAGAAAAACTGAATATGATTTCAGTGTTTTTAGATTGTTATGACCCACATTTAAAAATTCATTAAGATTTCGAAGAAAACAATGAACAACTTTTATTTGTTCAAAAATAATTCATACAAAATTGAACATATTAATTGTGTTATATGGGAGTTCATAGTAGCATTAACATGTATCATTGATGTAAACATGGAATATAACAATCTTTCAAACCTAGTTATTTCTATTCAGATCAATGAAAGTGTATAACATGGTGCTTAATTCAAAAAGATAAGGACAGTTCAGATCACAGGAAGATAAGGACAGACGGGAGGGAGTTCTCTAGCAATGTTATGTGTTAGTGATATAAATGCTGAAAAAAAATCAAACATAGTTATTACTTCTTCAGATCAATAAAATAATAAAATAAGCACGTAGCATTCTGCTAAATTCATAAATGATAAGATAGATTCCGACCTAAGAATTTCTGTACTTAGGCGTTAAGTACTACAATTATGTTGGATGGAGTAGTTTTTAGATTAAAAACAGTATAGTGCTTTCTAACTGATTGCTTTCTATAACTGATATCAAAATATGTTTATATAGTTCAATCATTTCAATTAATGTGGAAACTTTTACTACATAACTGAAAAAAATTGAGAGATGATGAAATAATTTGTTTTGAGCAAATATAATTTTCATTTTAAAAGGTTTTTATTTATGAACTTGAAGTGTGATAATCTTAAAAAAATATTTATATTTATTCTCCTAAACTTTTTTACTTTTGAAGTGGAATACTAAATGAAAATTTAATTTAATAAAGGACTTGACAACTTTAATATCAATTTGATCTCTTCGTTTCAAAATGAATCTAAAATACGTGTAGAAAATATTAAAAATGCCTTTTTTGTAACATAATTATGATGGAACAGTAAAAAAATTAAATGAGAAAAACATTTAAAGATTGAAAAAGGAAGAGTTGAATTTTTTAATATTTTACTTTAAACATATTAGTTTCCTGTAAAATGATTAAAATTATTCGTGTTTGAAAACTAGATTTTTAGAAAGCACAGAGCAACAAGTAATTTAATCCTGAGTGTTGAAGTGGATTCCACATGATTTTGATGCTTTGAATTTGCATTTTTTTGCTAAGGGGTTTCAGAGATATTTCATTTTAAATACACTATTTTAAGGAAAATCTATGGATTATATCAAAAATTAAACATGAATATTTTGTTTTATAAGTTTTGGAATTGTATGTACCATACCCCATAGAGTATTGTTTTTGTGTACAGAAGAAATGAAAAACTTATGGATTAAACCTATATAAGTTTTATTCATTCTTTGGAAATTAGGGATCTGGGAAGTTTCTTAATTCTTTTTGCCCAATGGTGCGTAAATAACTCTTTTGAGTCTGCAAATTTCATGTTAAATTCTCTTTAAAAACACTGATTCATAAATCAGTTAAACCCCGACACCCAAAAATTATTCTGTAGGTCTGTGTAAATGAGACTCTAATAAAATATATGGTTTGTAATACAACTTACCCTTATTATTTAGCTATATTTAAGAATGTATCTCAATATTATTGTCTTTTCTAGGAGTGAAACTTGGAGATAAATGCAAAAGCACCGAACAATGCCAAAACGCAACTCCCAATAGTACTTGCTCAGATGGCATCTGCAATTGCGAGGCTGGCTTCTTCTTTATACAAAGAATCAACAGCTCCTCTTGTGAATCCAGTAAGTTTATTTTATAATCATGAAAAATTTATACTTATGGTAAATCTAAAACTAAAGGAGATTCAACAAAGGAATAATTTATAGCGTCTATTCAAAGACAAAATTTATCAGAGAGATAATTATAAAATAGTTACTTTGGGGATAAGTAATAAAGAGTTTGTACCAACATAAGGACAATTTCATAGAATAAATAATAAGATATATATGACGGGATTTGAGACTATTTTTAAAAATTCTATTGGATTTGTATTTTATTTCCCATGTAACAATTTTGGAATATTAATAAATTGAATAGAGTAATATCAAATTGGTTAATTAGATTTATATTTTATAAAATTGTGCGATTGAGAACCACTAAAAGATGAAGGAGTTCACTTGAACGTTGAGTACGAGTCCCTTTGAAATTGAGTTTATTTTGTAAAAAGTATGCATAGAGAAAAATATCGCTGTATATTTATCAGGTATGAAGTATAAATATGTATATTTAAAAAATTAAACTAATAAAATCTTTTCTTAATTTTAAATACAAATTCTAAACTTAAAACCTTTAATGCCAACTGCAAATAATCTACAAATGAATTCCCACAATTACATCGGAATTCCCATTTCTATCTAACTGCTGTAGAATTCTCATTTACTGCCAATTGCCGTGAGAGCAATTACTACTTTACAACACTCTGTACTCTTCATGAATGAACCAAATACTTCCTTAACAATGCAGGAGGTAAAGCACAATGCAAATCGATATATAGCTTAGCCTCTGTAAAACATAAAAAACCTTCAGTGAATGGAATGTATCCCTAGGGAATCGCATGAGCAGTTAATAGTCAACCCCTCGAGCAGCGGCAAGCACTTAAAAGTCCCTTCTCTGCACAGCGCGACTGCACTGTACCTCGTGCCTTACCTAGTAGTGCTCTACCTAGGAAGCCCGCGCATTAATCTTTCCATTATGTCTACCTTTTGCTATTTACCCCGAGCGAGGAAATGTTTTATGTACGGATGGAAAAAGGTTTCGCACGGCCCGGAACTGTGTAATGGCCCTACGGATATGTTCGTGATAGTCGGAGTAATGGCGGACCCATGATGATTCAGACAGCGATTTCAAAATATGGCGATGGGTAGGTAGAATTTTTGGAAGCTGACTGAGCAGGGTTTAAGGTTGGGGTGAGATAAGGAGGAAAGATTTGTTTGAAATTATTTGGATTGAGACAGAGTAATAATACCCGTACACATCAGAAGGTAAGCACTAAAAGGGTGGTTCGTAGTACATTTGAGTATCAGAAATCCAATTTTTAACTAAAATGTTAAACAGCGGCTTTTTTATAACAATCTTATGTTTGCTTAAATCTAACTAGTTTCGTATTTATAACAAACCTGCTGTGAAAAGAAGAATTATAGAAACTAGGTCAAGAAAATTTAATATGGAGGGACTAGTTTCGAGCAATTTGTAATACTTTATTTTAAAATAATCAAACGTTTTTGAATAATAAAATGCTTGATGATAATCCTTGATGGATGATTTGAATTTAAAGGTTAAAACTAATTATTTCTTCTAATTTTGTCTTTTTTATGTAACTTACGAATTACACTGTTCAACAAATTTGACCTTCAAAATTTTTTCCTTGATGAAAATAGTCATTTCTAAAAGATTTTGGGTCGCTGAATACGAAAATCACCATTAAAATTTTCAATTGACTCAGGATTTTCGGGGAACAGCCCCTCCCCCTTTTTACGTTTTTCGACGACTTTATAACTTTAAACTCGATTTTCAGGGTCAAAAAGCATTGTTTTAGTCTTCAAATTGCCCCCAGGTAACGAGAAATGTTCAAATTAATAAAATATGATAAATTTATAACAAATGGATAGGTTTAAGGGGTAATTAACCCCCTAAAAATACAAAAAATAGCTTAAAATTATAGAGGTTTCTATACGCTATTTTTCCTCTTATTTTTTACGCAATTCCAGTTTGATGGGTCCTAAACCTTCCCCAAGGACCCAAATTTAATGACAATATGCAGCAATAATTTTTACTAAAGGCGGTTGAGGTGTTAGCCTCCCAGAAGCCCCCGCGGAAGAGTTCGGAAGACTTCCAGAATCACGAAGGCGCTCGCGAGCTCAGGAATTAATATTGATGATTTTGAAAAGATTACAAATGACGTTTTTCTTATATTTTGGGTGTATCCTAAGTAGAAACTCTTCAGTTCTTTAAAAACTGACCGGTTTTAGGGAGTGAGGATTCCATGTTTCAAGATGTTAATAGATGCATGGCTGTGGATAACAATTAGGGGGCATCCCCTTAAAAAACTGAGGGTGATGGAGGAAAATGGGTGTCATATTTGAATTCAGCAGATCATTTTACACAAGAATCAGCTGAAATTCAGTTAGTGGCTTCAAATTTTTTTTTTGTACAGCACAGTTTAACTCAAAGTGCGGCATTGAACCCTTCCGTGGGTGCTTTGGGGGCGCTCTCACCTCAACCGCTTTTAGTAAAAATCATTGCTGCATGTTACCATCAAATTTGGGTCCTTGGGGAAGGGTTAGGACCCTTCAAACGTGAATTGCGCATAAAATTAGAGGAAAAAATAGCGTATAAAAACATCTATAATTTTTAGCTAATTTTTTGCATTTTTAGGGGGTTAACTACCCCTTAAACCTATCCATTAGTTATAAATTTATCATATTTTATTAATTTGAACATTTCTTGTCCACTGGGAGAAATTTGAAGACTAAAGCAATGTTTTTTGACCCTGAAAATCGAGTTTAAAGTTATAAAGTCGTTAAAAACGTAAAAAAGGGGAGGGGCTGTTCCCCGAAAATCCTGAGTCAATTGAGAATTTTAATGGTGATTTTCGTATTCAGCGACCCAAAATCTATAAGAAATGACTATTTTCATCAAGGAAATTTTTTCAGTGTTGAACAGTGTTATATGTATGTTAAAAAAAGGGGAAAATAAGTCGAGGCATTTAATTTATTATTTTTTATGGGTATAATATAATATAAACTTTACAGTTGGGTCTGATATAAAATTGTTTATATTATATTCGAATTTATTAGACACCCAACTAATTTTTAGACCGAAAAACATCCAAAAGAAAACTTTTAAATTAATAAAAAAACTTGTGAGATTTATTTTGTTAGGGGGTTTTAAACTTGTATTGTTATTAGATGCCAGATACAATGATTCAAACCTTTGAAATAAAATATACACTTCTTGTTTTACAGACTTTTAAAAATAGTACCGCTTCAAAATGGTTAAAAATATAATCATGATATGATTTGGATATGATTTCGATATGATTTGGATTGCGCTTAGGTTACATAGAATTATTTCGAAACTTTGAAATTTCATCTACTTTAAGTATGTTATTAATAGAATGAAAAATAAATAGGATCCTCTTGTTATTGTGATGGGATATTTGATGACCCGATCAAATTTTGGAATTATTTTATTTTGGACGTAGTCGTGAAATATGAAGACTAAGAGTAGGGATCTTGATTTAATATCAGTATGGGCTGCAAAATGGGGTATGTTTTTTAACATAGGTAAATGTCAGGTATTGCATATGGGTGGTAGGAATGGTAGGGCTGAATTTTATCTGCAAGGGGCAAAATAAAAGAGGGTAATATGATAAAAGATCTAGGGGTGATAGTAAATGAAGACTTTAAAATGGACCAACAGTGTTCAACTGCTAGTAAGAAGGCTAATAGGATATTGGGGTACATTAAAAAACTGTTTCTTCAAGGTCCGGGAATATTATTTTGCCATTATATAGGGGATTGCTGAGACCTCATCTAGAATATGCTGTTCAATTTTGGTCTCCATACTTGAAAAAGATATTGATTGAATTGAAAGGGTTCAGCATAGGGCGACCAAAATGGTCAAGGGTATATCCAGTTTAAGTTATGAGGAATGATTAGGTAATTAGGTAAGTTAACCCTACAATGCATGATTTTTTAAATTCACTTGAAAATTATTTATTTGACTTCTATTATGGTGTAAATTAGTAAAGAAATACTAAAAAATTTAATTTAATTTTTTTCTACTTTTAATTGACAAAAAAACTTTGTCCTTGTGAAATTAATTTTTGTATCCCTTGCAGTGATAATTTTAACGCTTTTGAGAGCGTATTTCACGCTTTGAAAATAGGAAATACGCTTTTAAAAACTAGTCAGGCGTATTTTCACGCGTTGAATTTTTAATAAACGTTTTGCTTAAAAAATTTATGACACCCCACTGAAATCAAAACAAATTTTCTACTCAAATTTGTAATAAATAAATATTTCCTTTATAATGTTTAATGTGAAATAAATTATTTTATTTATAATGTTTAATACTTTCTACTTTTATTAACAGATGCTATAATTGTTAAAAACCAAAATAGCATCCTCATTTTTTCTATTTCAGTTTGTCCATTAAAAAAAGCGTTTTTTTTAAAAGATTTGTCTCTATATATATGTAGTTTATGCAATTTCCGGTATTTCACTCCTCATAAATGAATTTCACGCCTCCTAGAAAAGTCAAGGAGTATTTTTACTCCTCCAAAAAAATCCTAAGAATAACACTGGTCCCTTGTGAAATTAACTGTGAGGTGAAATAAAACCAAATGCTCTAAAAATATAAAAAACAACTTATCTTTTCAAAACAATTTTTTTCAAGCTGAATTTTTTTTATTTTAATTTATATGGTCCTTTTATTTTGGCGTTTTCTGTGTCTTGACTTTCGTCTCACTAGCTACTAACCAATGTCTCAAAATAGTACCCCTGCTGCCATTTACTGGCAGTCTAAAGTGCTAATACAATGAAATGTTATATTTATTGTACTTATTGCATGGTGTTGCCGTTTGGAAATGGAAGTTTGAGTAGGAAATGGGTAAAAATGTCGTGTAGCCAAATGGCTACAGTATGCACTGTAGGGTTAAATATGTTCACTCTAGAGGAAAGAAGGATTAGAGGGGATTTAATTCAACTTTTTAAAATGATAAAACAAAGGGACACAGAGGGACTAGATTTCAATACGGGTAATAGAACGAGGGGCCACAGATTTTAATTGAACAAGGCAAATTTTAATCGGGATTGTAGGAAGTATTATTTTTTTAACAGGGTAGTGGACAGATGGAATTGGTTACCTGAATCGATTATCAACTCAAGTGGGGTAAACGAATTCAATAATAAAATTGACAGATACAGGGAATCGGGTGGTTTGAGTTAAATGGACCGGGCCAACCTTGTTGGGCGCTTGCCTGTAGTTGGTCGACTTAATTTGTATTTGTAATTATATAAATTGAGGAATTTTGAAACGTCTACGGTGTAGATCATTTTTGAGTTTTAAATTTGGGAATCACGTACATTGGGAGAAATTAAAGAGTTAATTAGGGAAAAGAGGATGCTTAACGTATAATGTGTGCTCAAAACATTCTTCAAACTTTGACTTTATAATTTTAAAGAATTTTCGTTATAATAGTCTATTTTTGGTATTTGTTAAACATTTGAATTTGTATTAGGATAAATGTTTTCTTCCGGGCAATTAGGCCGTGGTCCTAATTCCTACCGTCCTAATTCCTTTCTAGGTCCTACCATATCCTAATTCAAACCCATCCAGTCGTGAAAGCCTTTGTTGTTATATTTTGAATTTGTCTTTTTATTTTCTAAAAAAAAAGGATTTCCATATTTTAATTTGGTAAACAAAAGTAAAAAATATGAAACGCAAAGTTATTTTCCTACCTATTTATACCTAAAAAACATAGAATCTCCTTTTCTCCGTTTGACTCTTTTTAGTTTTCTGTGCATATAAATAAACCCCTTTTATTCTAAGTTAGAACTGAATATAATCCTCAAACGAACCTTTCTCAACTCAAAATCAAAAATCCAAGCCAAGTAAACCTTACAATAACGTACCGAGAACCTATTATCATTTCTAAAAAAAACAGCAATTTTGAAAAGACAATCACATTCAAAAATTACCCATAATAAATGCATCTACTTCAGTCCCTTTCGTTTGTATCTTTCGAAAAATGCAAAACATAATAATCCTCTCGAGTATTTTTAACGGGAACAAAGCTTTCAGAATCAAAAGAACGGAATTCCTTCTTCCCATGTCCATTATCCAAAGTCATATTTCTTTCATTATCTCCAGTCACTTCCATTGCGAGTGACATTACTTTAGCTCCCTTAATTTTTGACACACTTCTGACTGCAACATTACGCCATGTCTTTCTCAGTTGATTTTCTGCCAAATTTGGCTCACAGTTCTCCTACTTTCGTTCTCATCTCCTGTAGCCCCCAATTCACTTTTGTTTAAGTTTCTTTGTTTTTCATCGCCCTCAGCTTTCCTTTGTTTTTTTTGGAGTGTATTGTGCTCTTTTTAGTTTTCACCGAAACTACGCGGGAATGTTTCGCTCTTTTGTTCTTTTTCGTTGAAGGAAGCATTGCTAGAGGTGTTGGGTATATACACATGACTGCTTTTAAATGTGTGTTGAATTTTCACTATTATCACTTGTTTTTTTTTTGTTAGAGTGATGCAGTTTTTGTATTTTTACTTTGTGAGTTTGACAGTCTACTTCTTGTTAGAATACCGTTGAAATTCAATTTGTGAATTGTAAATAAGTATTTTTTCATCATTTGCTTGATTAAGGAACCAAATTATTATTGTTTAAATAATGCTGATTAATGACAGTTATATTTTTACTAATAACAAGAATTTCAAATTAAAACTAAGTACTTACAGTTTGCTAATATCAAACCTGTTTCTGAAGAGTTAAATCGTTAACTGACTACATAATTACTAAGAATCAGCTTGGAATAAATTTCTTTTTTAATGTAGGTACAGGGTGGTTACTCTTGAAAAAATATTATAGCCAATTTCTCAATTAGAAATTAGCTACTTCTAGTTTAGCTACTACTACAGTTGGCTTTTCTGAAAACTTTTTTTTTCATTTTTATACAATCCCCGGTCCTATCAATCCTATTTCGTAAAACAAACACCAATAAGCTAACATCCCGTATTTCTACGTGAAATATAACCTAGTAATTCCTCTTAAAATTTTGTGTTTTGATCACTTTTTCTTACTTTAAACTGTTCATTTAGTTTGAGGAACCGTTTTTTAATTGAAACTTTACATACATAACATGATATAATAACTGGACTTAAAATATATTATCCCTTAAACCTTTAAACATACATCAAAATATATCCAATACTAATAAGTGCATTACGTTTTACTTTGTACTTAAAATGTTCTGCAACCATGCGTATATGTAGTTTCCTTAAAGGAATAACATATTTATGGTTTGCTTTAAAAATAATAAGTAGATTCTTTTAATTTCTTATTGACCGGTTCATATTTAACTTTATTAATCTTACGCAAAAAAAATATAAAATTTGAAGAGTTAGTCATTTTACTTAAATAACTTAAACTTATAATGTGAGCAAAAGAACTAAAACTATCATTAATTATACCATCTTCTGCTAAATTTGAACAAACAAACCTTTCTCTCCCTATGAGATAGTATTCTACTTATAACAACTAGATATTTACCCTGAACGACGTTTACACAAACTTGAATGTCTGTGAAGTCATTAATTCTAATTTCGCCGTCTGCAATGTGTTTACACATTGGGATGGAAAGTCCGCAATGACAAAGGACATGATAGATAGTCCGGTCTTTCTAAGGTAGTACTTTCCCGAATGGTATATAATGCACCACATTTTCCGTATTTACCTGGATATAGGTCAACAGTAATTATGAAAAAGGTGATAACACATCTAGAGGGAAAACTACTTTGAATGTAGACAACAAAGCTGGACAATAGGGTGGAGCGAAAAAAACTTTTTTTCGAAATTCAAAAAGATACCTATGGCAAAAGTGGTCTTATGTAATAAGATGAAAAACCGCGCAAAAATTTTTGAAATCGGTTAATATCTCAGTTCGCGCATTGAGCTCAAAGTTTATAAAAATGCTTAAAAATGAAAATTTTCCGACATTTTTAAGATAATATTTAAATAAAATTTATAGAAATATTCTCGCTTGTAACCTCTTCATAAAAGCTCAAAAAAGTAAAAAAAGGAATTTTAATGTTTATTTTATAAATATATGGGCTTGTAAAATGCGAAGTTTTCGAATCATTGGTTAGTTTGTTTCACTGTGCAGCTCTTCGCCCGCTTTGTAAGAACAGCCCAGAACTCACTACGGGGAGGTGGCTGCACGTCGAGTTCCACCCACCCCCTTACCCAACCAGCCATAATTTTTGTGATTTTTTAAAAATCAAATTTTAAACAGGAATAAATTTAAATTCCGTTTTTTTTTAAATCTGCCATTACTGATCTTGAATATAAAGTTGATTTTATGAAGCCATCTCTTGCTTTCTGACCACACTTTTGTTGATTCTTCAGTTTTAAGCTTAACGCACCTCTCAACCGCTTGAGTGTGGCAGGGGAACTTCATTATGTATGCAGTGAGCTCTGTGTTAGAATGCACTAATGATTTCAAATCTTCAACACTTCTTTTTTTTTAAATTGGAGGATAGATTGTGCATGATTTCCATCAGTCAATAATATTACTCCGTTGCATTAAAATTTAATTTTGGGGGAACAAAATTTCTAATCCTTTCTACCCCCAGGCAGATTCTCTAGCTTTCAAGATTCTTTCAACTGCAATCTGTCGAACAGAGACACTTTCATTGACAATAATTGACAACAACAAGTTTTCCGGGTGTGCGAAGAATGCCTTGCGTTCAACAACTCGAGCAACTATTTGAAGTAGATCCTCAGATAGATATAAAGTTGTTTGAACTACATGAAAAACGTGTTTGGGCCCATCTGTGAAAGAACTATTCTTTTTTAATTTTAAACCATACACAGGCATGTATGACTTTAAGATAAATTTTGAAATATTTTTTAAGCTTTCAGAAGGGCCGAGGACACTTACGTACAATCTCAACACTCTATTAGCAGCAGTGATCCATCTATAACAGTGGTTACCAACTCAAATATGTCTGGGAACCACTTCACTGAAATTTGAACCTCTGCGGACCATCTCTATCCCTAACTGTATCTTCAAAATGTAACTTTTTTTCAGTGTATTTATTTCTCATAGAGTCACTTTTTCTGAAATAAGGGAAACCGAGTCTTACAACCAAATAATCTATTAAACTTAAAAGAAAAATTAGCATTACATTACTTTTACATCTAATTATTTAAAAATGTACAGTGGGAGGTGACACATGACCAATATAAGAGGATCCTGGCTCTTATATTAGAGAATAGTGATCCTCTTTATCTTTTCTACGGTATTGTTTATTATTTACTTTTTCTAAGCATAGGGTATCTTTTCGCCCGTCAAAATAAAGTCCATTAATTTCCATATTTACTGAAAACTTTAAAACACTTCCAATATGCTTCTTTCCCCTTCTTATTTGGGATCTGTGAATTAGATGGGAATGATCTGTGTCTGTAATCACTCCTATATCTTGTAAGACACTAGATGCTATTGCAACTGTTGCTCTAAAATACCATATATGTTACCGCTAAAGTTGATAATTAGTTAATCTGAAGAATACCTAGGTAAACTTAAGATTAACTGATTTCTGTCGTTAATGTGCGGATTTTTGAGTTTTTCGCATTTTACCTAGGGAATCTACACTATAACGGCCTCTTGATCGTTAAAGTTCAAAATAGTTTGTTTCGTTCAATACTTTCTGTTAAAATGTTGAGGTGCTTACTGCGCCATGCGCTTACTCCTGCGCAGTTGGGTTTCAAAACGTAGTTTGTTGTCATATTTGGTGTTTTGATTTCAAATTTAGAGCGTAGCACTGGTAGTTGTCATGTTGAATGTTAAAACAAAATAATACAAGCAAGTAAGTACTGTAAATTTACATGATTAAGTACAGTATATTACTACTAAAACGGGTATTTTGAAACAATTGTGTTGAAGCTCCGACTTCAGAGTGACAGAGATTTCTTTTAACGAAAGCAAATGTCCCAGCTGTTGAAATATCTTTTCAACAAACGTTAATTCAACAATCGCTGGAACCTGGGCAAGGGTTTAACATATGTAATCGATCGCGAATCCTAGCAATAGTTCAGTGCAGGCTGCCAGCCGATTACACCGCGCTTTCATTAAGATTTGCTAGTTTAAGTGCTCATTGAAATACGCTGTCAAATCGAGATCGAAATCCACAATTGATACAAATCTCAGTTGGTACTTTAATATTCTATTATTATTGTTTTTATATTCTAGTTTTAAAATTGCTATTTCATTACTATTTTTGTGGGATTTGCGTGTTTTGTGTAATATGAAAAAAGTACCGATCCCCCTTTTTTGATTCGTCATTGTTACTGTTTACCCCCAAAACGAGTTTGGTTATAGTTAGGGCAGGGGGGTTTGGGGGGGGCGGCAGCCCCCCCAACCTCCTTAAACTTTTTATAAAATAAAATAAAATTTTGTACTTTAACGGATCACCCTCGTTAATATGTAAAATAACTGATTACAGGTAGTATGCAGATTAACGAGTGTCTAGTCGGTAGGGTGCAGAATACCTAGGTAATTTCAAGATTACCTAGGTAATCTTAGAAATTGAAAAAAAATTCGCTCTTTAACGGATCACCCTCGTTAATCTGCAAATTACCTAGGTTATCTGTAAATTAACTGATTTCCGGACTTTAACTGTAACATATATACTACTATTTAATGCAGTTGCCATTCAATTTAACTCTCATCTGAGAATGGGATTTTGGTGATGGTGATGGTTTTTGATTGTAAGATTAAGATTAAGATGATTTTCGAATATAAAGTAATTATTTTTAGGATGAAACTAACAAAATGGGTGAAGTGCTGCACAATGAAACACAATTATTCGAAAATTTCGCATTTTTCAAGCAAAATTGCGCACCCAAATATTGTAAAAATAAACATTATATTTATTTTTTTTACTTTTTTGAGCTTTTATTAAGAGGTTACAAGCGAGAATATTTCTATAAATTTTATTTAAATATTATCTTAAAAATTTCGGAAAATGTTCATTTTTAAGCATTTTTATAAACTTTGAGCTCAATGCGCGAACTGAGATATTAACCGATTTCAAAAATTTTTGCGCGGTTTTTCATCTCATTACATAAGACCACTTTTGCCATAGGTATCTTTTTGAATTTCGAAAAAAAGTTTTTTTCGCTCCACCCTACTGGACAACCCGAGAAAGCTTTTAGAGAAATGGGACAAAGAATAGTTGATTTAGAACTGAAAACGAAAATATAAGACAGACTAAAAATCAGTTAGGATTATTGTTTAGCTACTTATACGTATAAATTAAAATAGGAATTAAATTCTAGATGTGAGTAAAATAGATACTTTAAAGTAGCATTATATGTTATATAAGCAGGGTTATTCTTAGGATTTTTTGGAGGGGTAAAAATAATCCTTGGCCATTTTTAGGAGAAGTGAAATTCATTTATGAAGAGTGAAATACGAAAATAACATAAACTGTGCATATACAGACAATTTTTTTAATGGAAAAAATGATATAGAAAAAACTGAGGATGCTATTTTGGTTTTGGAAAGTTATAACATCTGTTAATTATTAGTAGAAAATGTTAAGCATTAAAATAAAATAATTTATTTTTCACTAAGCATTCTAAATGAAATATTTATTTTATATTACAAATTTGAGTAGAAAAAATGTTATTTTTTGATTTCGGTGGGGCGCCATGCATTATTTAAAGCAAAACCTTTGTTAAAAATTCAAAGCGTGTTTCTGATTTTCAATGCGTGAAATACGCTCTCAGAGGCGTTAAAAATATCTCTATATAAGTATCAAGAACTTTATCTAGGTTATCAGGTATTTAAAAGTATTCTATATAATTTCTTTAAAGTCAAAGAATATAAAGTTTATAATTTAGACTGATCTATTTTAGCCCTCAAATATAAGTTTAATGTGATTTTTTGACCGGGCAAAAAAACTCAGCAAAATTTCACCAGTTACATTTACGAAGCCGTGCATTAATCGGTTGATTTGCAGTAAGTAGTAAAGGATATTTTTATTATTTGCCGTCTAATACAACTGAGTGATTTTTAAGCGGAGAGAAAACGAAGAAGTACCAAAAAAAGATAACTTCATAGAACTCAACTGAGAACTTATTAAATTTAGACCAATTCCTCTCCTTCAGAGAAACTCTTGAGAAATGAATTCCGTAATGTATCCGAACAACTCTGTGAAGAATCCTCGACTCAAACTTATCTGATGCCCTCAAGACCCAAAGGTTGATTGATGGATGATGCTGGTATAGCGTGTCTATTAAGCTTCAGGAAGGTTTCTCATTAATAACATCAGATCACCCTCGATGATCAATAGAGGCTTTGAACATTCGGTCAGCTTTTAGAGTAAATGTGTTCCGTATCCCGTCTATCCTTTTTGGGTCTGTTCGGAAATTGACATCATGTCGACACGAACCGAGCTTAGTAGAACAAATGTGTGAGGTTAATTGTCTTCTTATTTGAGTGTTCTTTTTTAGTAGTGATGGAAGAAGTGTGTTTATATTTTTAGTTTTATCAAATGATTCTCCCGTGGCGTTACACTGTAAAAAAATCTGAAAAAAAACCTAGGCCATTTTTTAAATTTTTGTTCCTGGAGAATACCAGAAATGTTTCTGTAAACATTTTTGTAGAAAGGTTTGGATGTAGGCATGACAGGTGCACCGCACTAACTATCCACTTCTGGCAGGATTCAGTGGGATTCAGAAACGTTTCAGAAAAAAAATTAGAATTTTTAAGTTAAGTGTTAAACTGCTGTAAAAACTCATAAAAAGCACTAACGTTTCTGGAAATTATGCGGAACGTTACTCTTATTTTTTACAGTGTAGAATCATAAACGTTTAACCCCTTTACTACTTGCTATAATTTAGTCTCTGTAAAAGTCAATGTCATCATTTGGGCAATGAGATATTGTGTCTTTAATTCCCCTCTATAAGTGCAAAACCTAAATAAATCTGCTGAATTATTATCCCTTAACTTTTAATCCTTTCGCACCGGACGGGACATATGCTGTCCCAGGCAGGAAAACTTTTGAAATTACGGCTGGCACAACATATGTCCCAGTTACTGAAAATCATCTAGGAACAGAAAATAGCTCCAAGTTGCGCTGCCAAACGCATCATAATTCTTGAGTGATCCCATGATTATCTAATCTCAGTTCCCCAAATGATTAAACAAGCGGGGAAAATCGCCAGTATTGTTCAATTGTTGACTCTTATGCCAAATTATTCATTTCGGTTGCAAAACTAGTCACCACTATTAAAAGTTCAAGGGAAACCCCTTTGCCAGTTTATTCATTCGATTCCAACGCTTAGCTCTTGCATTTTTGCACCTTTTTTCTTCAAATTACGGATCCAACGACTATTGGTGGTCTAGTAATAGGTGTGAGTTTGCAATTAACAAAAAGCGGCAGCGGGACAAAAGCTGTCCCAGTAGTATTGACTCCAGGATTACGGCTGGGACATACCGGGACATTGTCCCGGTATGCAGGCGCTCTGGATTTACGGCGGGAAATATGCTGTCCCATCAATAAAGCTCGTAATATCGTTGCTTTTGTTGATGCGTCGTTATGGGATCGTTTATGTATCTCTTGGACCTTCAGACTTTCATACAAAAAAGTTGTTTCATCGTAATAATCACTTGGAGGATAAATAACAGGTCCCGGTATTGAGGCGCACTAAACTGATTTTTTTTGCCGTATTGAAAGGGTTAAACATAAAAAATACTCCTCGGGTCAAAATATTTGGGACCCCTCCCAGCGTACGATATCATAGATTTTAATTACATTCAAACGCTATTTAAGTACTTATTTTTATTTCGAAAAATGTGAGTTTAAATCACAATTAAAACATGCTTACCTGTGTAAACCTTACAAAGGAATTTTTAAGCATACGAAAACACTGCTAAGGAAAGATACGAATAAAAAAAGATCTGAATAAACTGTTTGTAATAAAATGAAATTTTACTCTATCGTTACAAAAGATTTCTTCACGTTTAATCTTATGGGAAATAAACCGTGCAGGGAAAGGTTAGGTTCTTATTTTACAGGTTTGTAGGTCATTAAAGTTCCTTGTTCGTGATCCTCATATTATTCTTACTTTTTTGAGCTTTTTATAATAAATAACGTTAGTGTCAAAGTATTGATTTCTAACCGTTCTGTAGCATCATGTGAAAGATGTAAAAAATATTATTTCTCTAGTTTTGCACCTACTAAAACACTTATGGGTAGTTATTCTTTCCTTTTTAGAACGGCATCTTGTTATTCCTTCTCTTTGCTTATAATCTAGTTTGACTTTTAAATCTTCTCTTCTAAATCCTTTGTCTTTATATTTTTACCCGTAAAAATTTAGATTGTAAATAGAAATATAAAGCTATTGAATCTTTTTTTTTTGAAAAATCTCAATAGAAATATATTGGTTTCTCTGAAAAAGAACATACTAATTTATACATTACAATTTTTTCATTTTAAATTGTTTATTTATATTTTTTCCAGCATACTACAGCATGAAAACTTTTTACTATATTCGCTATGACTTAATTTATTTTTTAAAGTGAAGCCTATAGTTTTTTTATTGAACTATCGACTTTCAAGTTAAACACGCATTCGTGCTGTTGTTCTAAAACAAATTTTTGTAGTTCTTTGTCAAACTAGTAAGACATTTCACCAATACTTTAGAGAAAATGTTTGGTTAAATGGTTGCTTATGAGGGTCATAGCTACGGGTTTTTTAAGCTTTTAGAAGCAAAGAAAATTCGTCCTAATATTTTGGATACTTTATACATACTTTAATTTTAAATTAATTTTAGTACAAATATTTCTGAAGCTCTGAAATACAATCAGTTAATTCACTTAATTCTATTAAAACTAATTTAAAAATAAAGTATATATAAAGTACAAAATATTATGACGAATATTATAATTTCTAAAGTTGAAATACAATCAGTTAATTCACTTTAAGTATTTTGTGTTTTAATGATACTTTTAAAACACAAAATTTTCAACAACAAAAAAAAAATTTTTTTGGCTGTGGGGAGCCTAGTGGTTAAGGCATCGGCCTTGGGATCGGAGGGTCCTGGGTTCGATTCCCGACACCGCTGAAGACCCATCGAGTATATGCGGAGTACGTGCTCGTTAAATCTGTGGGTCCGAAAGTCCTGAGGTCGGTCATGGCGCAGTTTACCTTGGGTCCAGGTGTCTGGAGACTATTTCCCTCCCCTTCAGATGCATGGCAAAATTGTGGAGGTGGCGATAGATAGTGGCAGCATCTATCATCTCATGAGGCAGAAGTCGGACTCCTGCCATTTATGGGCCTCGCTTTCTCAGGAGCCGCACCCACTTTGCCTTGAATCCTTGTGGAGCTTGGGTATTTCCAAGTGGCACACGACAACAACAATAATACTTTTTGGAATAGTAATTTGAATAGAAAGTGTCACTAAATATTATATTTAAAGTGATATTAAAGAAAATGACATATACTACAATAATATTTTGATATTTATCGTTAAAATTGTAAACTGCACCTACAATAGGTATAAAAATTATCTAGGAATATAGTGACTACAAATAAGTCGTCTAGTCTGTCTTAAGTATAGCCAACTTTTAACAGGATTTATTTATCATTACATGACTGAAAGTAATACATAATTATAAGTCCATCAATCATGCGATCATGAATGTGAGCATCAAATCAATGTAATTCTAGACTAGCTTTTAGCATCTTTTTTTTTATTTTAAAAGCAATTACAATTCTTCAGAATGTAAAACAATTCCCCGAATATAGCATCGCAAGCATAACTTAGGTCCTCTGAATGCAAGGACGTTAAGAAATTTTCACAACCCTTAAGAACTCCATATAAATCACCCTCACTACTTCCGTTAGAATTTTCATCGATGCTATCCCTCATAGTTTGTGCTAACTTTTCAGAAAGATCATGCACGTTATCTGCAGTTAAAACTCTTTTCTGGTACAGATATTCTCCTAACGAATAACCAAACACTTTCAGATGATAGTCACTGTCAATATACTCATAGTTATCTCTCACTGCTTGGGCATTAGTAAAAGCACTGAAGTCAGGATCTTTCTCACCAGCTGAAACACTTTCAGATCTGATCCTTTCGTACCATATGCTGGCAGCCCTTTCTTTTTCTACTCTTTTCAGATCAAAAGCATCTTTGTACCTTTGTGAAGAGGATATACTTTGGACGAAGTTGTCTTTAAAATTTTGTACCACATCAGAGAACTGGCACTTTGGGGCGTCCTTGTGATACCCAGAACTAGATGGTGGGGTGTCCAAACCTTGTAAAGAACTGGGAACGTGGAAGTTAGGTTGAGCTGTATTAAATGTAGGATTCACTGAAGATTGGGATCGAACTGCTGGTGGGTTGAATGGTACTGCTGGTTGGTTGAATGGAACTGCTGGTTGGTGGAATGGAGCTGCTGGTTGGTGGAATGGAGCTGCTGGTTGGTGGAATGGAGCTGCTGGTTGGTTGAATGGAACTGCTGGTTGGTTGAATGGAACTGCTGGTTGGTTGAATGGAACTGCTGGTTGGTTGAATGGAACTGCTGGTTGGTTGAATGGAACTGCTGGTTGGTTGAATGGAACTGCTGGTTGGTTGAATTGATATGCGGCAGGTTGAACCGACGAGTATTGCGGAACTCCAAATGAACTGTGGACACAACTTAGTCCAAGCAGACACCAAATTAAAACGAACATTTTGGACTCTTTTAGGAAACTACAAGTTTATTCCAAAATTCAGGCTTTATATACAGAATTGAAATACGTTTAAGCAATCAAAAGGATTTTAAAATTTTACCCACCTTACGAAACCACAAGCTTTGTAAACCAAGGGAAGTATAGCTGAAATAACTAACAGTTATTAAGGAAACATCTTTTATGTGAAATATTTTATATTGTTCTCAACAAATTGTTATTGGAGTTGTTAAATAGTTTAAACATATTTCTCAAGAGTAATAATTTCATTATACTGCTATTAATCCAGCACATAAAACTTTATTGCATGGAGTAACTTATATAAATTATGTCCGTTGATTTCATTAAAGTAATCGGTAATAACTTTGACGCATATGATTCGTAACTCTGTCGATTATTCTGACGATTCTTCATGAGGTTACATGTATCGCTTTCTTTTTGCATTTGTCTGTAGACACTTGGCATAGATTCTTATTACTATCATTCCCTTTTTCATGGAGCTTCAACCTATTTAAAAATGTTTATCAATATTGAATCATCCAAAAGTTTAATTTAATTGCCAGATACTTAGAGGAAGCGAAACAGCTGTTATGTGAAACGGTTTGTAGACGTGACGTATAACGAATCTTTTGATGAGTTCATGTATCCTCCTTACAAAAAAAAGACTGTCTGGGGTGTAGAGTCTTTAACTATTGTAAAGTGTGTGAGGTTTTTGTTTCACTGTGTAAACAGAGGGTCGAATAGACAGAAAAGATGATTTGTCTATCTTTTCATAAGTCCTTTTTACAACCATTCATCGCATTCATATATTACCTCAAATATATTTTGGGTGTGGGGGGAGCAGGGCGTCTAATGTGGTAACGAAGGCAGGCAGCTTTCAACACCGCACATTAATCTTTTCCTTAACTGCTGTTTCAAAGCTTAAATGCATATTTCACACACTCTTGGTTTTGATTTAAAAGAAAACAATAGTTACTAATTAACGAGTAAGGGAATGAGGCATTAAAATGGGGAAGAGCTACTGAAATGTTGGTCCTTTATAAATAGGAAAGAGTTAGTTGTTCGATTTAAAAAGAAACATATGATGAACTAACTAAATTACAATTCCTTACCTTATGTTTTATTACGTACACTCTTAAAAAACAGTTCAACCTTTCACCACAAACTGGTTCCAATTTAGCTGCAACACAGGTTTGGTAACAGGTTTCACCAAATTTTCGGTTTTCTCACTAATGAAAGCACCAAGTTTTAAGTATTTTCACTATTATAAACACGAAAACTTGGTGAAACCTGTTACCAAACCTTGGTTGCAGCTAAATTGGAGGAACCAGTTTGTGGTGAAAGGCTGAAAGTTTTTGGTGAAAGGTTGAACTGTTTTTTTAACAGTGTAAGACAAGAAAGAAAACTTGCTTTAATTTTTTTACTTGTTGCTATAAAGTGTACTGCTAAAAATATTTTCATAACATAGTTTTCAATATTTGTCTTGTGTTTAGTTTTTAAGGAAAATTGAATGTGTTATCGATAAGCATGTTTTGCAACTCAAATATATTAATCATCATACTTAAAAAATTTTTAAGTACCTAATTATGGGATATTAAGTTCAATAATTTTAGATTTAATATTTACTAACTATTTCAAACTAAGTAGTAAGGCTCATTTAGTAAAGAAAAATATACATTCAGTACAAACAAACTTATATAAAAATTATAACATGTAAAAGAAAAAGTTTGTAAATTTGAAAATTTTTAAGTGTTATTGTTTTGAAAGTTAAAAAATATTTTTGGGTTATTTTCAACAATATTTATATTTTTGTTGTTGTTCAAACGGTTTTAATTATATTTAAAACTAATGTATAATTAATTTATATCTTATTTAAAAAAATAAATTGATATTTTTATATTTATCTTTGTCGTAGTGGCAACGTAACAACCTAATCATTACTATATTTACAATAAAATATAAACTCGCTTTCGGAAATTTCGAACTTTTGCATTAATTGCAGGTATGTTTTTTAATGTAGTAAAATGTAACTTTTTATTTCATAATGCCAAAACGCAAAAAACTAGATAACACGGGTGATTATTTTAGAAATAAAGATAAAAATTGAAAATATTAAAAGTCTAGACATTCGTGTCATTGCTATGAAACTGATACAACTTCGACGCTTATTTGTTCTAATGAAGATAAAATTTTAAATTTTCGCGATGTTTACGATAATTACTACATTTTTCACAGCCAATCGATAAAAATCATTACAAGTTTTAAGAAAGTTAAATTTATTCCTGAGATGTCTCAGTGCTTCTTAATGAATCTGTGAAAAAACATTACCTTGGGGAAATAGTAAAAGAATATTTACATTGCTCTGTTGTTAATTTTATTGGAATTATAGGGCGATTCGCCAATTCATGTTACCATAGAGGAACTGTTAAAATTCCGCCACTGAATAAATATCCGTCATTTATGAAAGAATACCCCGGAGAAGTACTACCCCTGCTTTAAGAATGTTTTATAAAGTGAGTAAGTGCAGTAAGCTGGGTTTTGTGAGAATTCTGAAAATTTCTGCGCAAGCAGGTAACGGGGGTTGGGGAGCGATAGCTAGCAGGGGGCGGTAGCCCCCTAGTATATACAAATATTTGAATTTTCTCTTGATTCTACAATAGAAATCACATTTGAAAATATTTTTCTGATTCAATCAGATACCTTTATGACAATAAATCAAACACACTTTCCACAAATTAAATTTAGGAGAGAACACGCCAAATACATTTAACACTTTAAATTACTGCACGGAAATTTTAATTCTGATATCACATAAATATTTATACACTCTTAAACAAATAATAACTAGAGTTTATAAATATGTATGATTTTTTACAAAGAAAAACATTAGGGTTCATTTTTAATTATATGTTTGAATCCTCTCAAACGTAAGCATAAAAATACAATTACGCAACATTACTTTGAGCAGTTATCATACTTCAAAAACTTAATAACACTCCCTCAGCATGTACCACATATACGAAGTTAAAGTATTGACAGCATAAAATTCGTCTGCCCCGAACAAATTTAAATCCGTTAGATACTTCTCACCACCTCTAATAATTGCTACCAAATTATCCTCACTGGAAGGGTTAGCATTGGCATCGATGTTATCCGTCATAGCTTTTGATAACCTATCAGAAAGCTCAATCACGTTATCAGCAGTTAACAATCCTCTCTGGTATAGAAACTCTCCCAATCCAAAACCATACACTTTCATGTGGTACTCGCTGTTAACTGCATCGTAGTTGTATTTTACTCCCCTTGAAGCTGCGTAGGCACTGAATTCTGGATCTTTATCACCAGCTCGGGCACTTTCATCCCCGACTCTTTCGTAGAATATGTTGACTGCCTTTTCTTTACTGACGCTCTTCAGGTTGAAAGCGTCTGTGTATTTCGGTGAAGGGAGAAGAGTGCGAATGAAGTGGAGTCCGAAGTCTTTTACCACCTTATGGAACTTTCTGAGTGGATAGTCGTTGCTAGAGCTAGATGGTGCCGTCACCGATACTGATGCTTGGAAAGGGTTGGGGATCTGGTAGTTAGGATCAAACGAGTTATAACTTGGACTCTCTGGTGATGGGAATTGAACTGCTGGTGGGTTGAATTGTCCTGCGGGTAGGTTGAATGGTACTACGGGTGGGTTGAACTTATTTGCTGCAGGTTGAAACGTCGAGTACGGTAAGATTGGTTGTGGAACGGGATAAATGACTCCAAATGATCCAGAAACAAAACTTATCGCAAGCAGAGAGCCAATTAGGAGAGACATGGGTGACTCTTACCAGACCCAGTTGGACTAGAGGAAATGTATTGATCAAAATCTGGGGCTATATAAGTAGGATTAAATCGCATTGTTGCAGCAATCAAGATAGTTTTGAAATTTTTAACAGTTAATGAAAAGCAGCTATGTAAACTGAAGGAAACCTGACTGAAATATTTTAATGCATTATATTAAAAGAATATTAATTAATGTGACAGATGAAGTATCAAATCTAATGTACCTATTTATAACAATACTATTTATAGCACCTTAATGTACAGAAAATCGTTATAACAGTTGCTGAATAAACTTCATAAATATTTCTCATGAAATATGAGCTATTTAACCTAGCATTTCCTAAAGTAGTTTGTTGCAGAACTCCTAAAAATGATTCTATTTTTATAAAATAAATGGCTAAATGGCTTAAAACTACTAAATCATTAAAAGCAAATAAAAGTGAATATTATTTGAAAAAAAAATCTTTAATTTAAATAAGTATTTAGTTTTTCATCTAATATATTATGTTAATTAAAAGGGGTTTTGGTTTATATCAACGTCTTTTTAGAAATTATACAATGATGATAGAGACAGACTAATTTAAAAAAAAGACTCTCAAAAGTCCATTTCATGGCTTTTATATGGAAATAACGGTCAAGGAAATAAGGTGAACCTTTCGGTTGGTGACCATGGAAAATCCATTGCGATGACTTACAGCGGTGAAGTAAGAAATTAAAACATTAAAAATAAAAAAACATAAAAAAAACTTAAAGGAGAAATTTTTTGGCAATTTCATAATATCCACCAGGTCAAAATAGCACTTAATAAGTCTTCAAAAACCATTCATTTAGTTAAATGCAAAACATACATGATACAATTGAAAAACTTGCGAGTTCGCAAAGTTTTTCTTTTTTGAAGCCCAAAAAAGTGCTATTTCAGAAATCGTGGACCCTCGAGGAAAATAAGATCTTCCAAAATAACATTCGAATTAGGATTTTTTGTTGTTAGTAATATGATTTAAATATTAAATTGAGTAAAAAAAGTAACAGTTTGGGTTTCATATATTTTTCTTTTACTAGGTAAAAAAATCAGTTTCTACAAAGTCGTTGTTTTTGCACAGTTATAGTTGTCAAATACGCGCGTTAATACTAAACATAATTATAATTTTTTTATTCATTTTTGAAAGTGATAAATAACCGAATCCAGTAAATGTGTTGTATATATTATTTCAAACCTTTTTATAAATGGAAATACAATAATTTACTTTACTGCCTTTAAGACCGTGTTGACCACAATATTCTGGTGTCTTCCTCGAAAATTCTTCGGTGTAGAAGGAGCGATCCTATTCGGATGTTATTTATTAAAAAGGACACATTTGAGATAAAACTCTACTAAAGAACCCCATATCACCCCTTTTTTGAAACTTCAATGTTGCACACAAAATTTCTACATTAAGTGTGCAAAAATTCAAGCCTACAATCGAAAGGTGTTAAAAACACTGCACTGAAAAACCTGAGAAAACATTTTTTGAACAATTCCCTTTAAAAATAGTCTAGTGATGCGTTTTGCTGGGTAACCTTCATAAATTCCTTTAATTCAGAGTCCCTTAAATTAAAACATAAGGGCTCCAATGGATGCCATACTTTTATATTATCACACGAATAAATTTTATTCTTAGAAGTAGATTATTATTTCTAGGAATATTTCACAAATCTCCTCAATTGTTTATTAAGTTCTTAGTTTTTTTTCTGAAAACCCCTAACGTTGATATACCGATTTCTTTAAAAAAACAACAACAACAGAATAACTTTGTACTTTGTCTTAAATTTTAAAACCTCAAGCTTTCGTCAACTTTACTCACAAGAAAGTAAGCTCAAATTGTTTTAATATTAAGTATAAGAACATTAATTTAATCTTGCTTAACTAGTACTATTTAAGTTATACACTCTTGTAGTTTTTATAATCTGCACTACTTTTTTTGATCAGATGAGGTTTCATTAGTATATTTAAGAAAAAATAATATTAACATTGTATTAAAAAGGGATACGGTTTATTTAGACATTTGGAAGTAGAAATAGAATAATGCATACAAATATTTGAATTTTTTATTTCATTCATTTTCTCAATTAGAAATCACATTTGAAAATATCTTTATGTTTCAATCAGTTATCTTTATGGCATATAATTCAAACATACTTTCCATAAATTACATTAAAGAACACGCGCATTCATTTAACATTTAAATAACTGCACTAAAATTTAAATTTTACCTCTGAGATCACATATGTATACACCCGTAAACAAATAACTACCCGATTCTATACAGAATGATTCAGAATTCCTTATCAATATTTGGTGGGGAGGTATAAGGGACCTAGAAGAGCATATTTCGAATAGGAATGGGGGGTCACAGCCGCACCGTTAAAGAGCTGGGACCTAATGTAGTGCGAGAGCGTTACAAAAGGATGTTTTTCCAAGGCCCGTGTAACGAAACAAAACATAATAAAATGATAAAAAATTATTGCATGAGGTAAAGCAGTATCCGTACAACTTACTACACCATAAATTTGATAGAAATTGGACCACTTGCTAAACCGTGGGGTGAGTTTTAAAACGTGCAATATTAATCTTTAAGCCAAAGAATGGAGTTTTTTCAATAATCATACAGCTTTTTGAACAAATTAGGCGCAGTGGTGGCGAACCTATGGCTCGCGTGCCACTGGGTGGCACGCGACCGGTATTTTGGTGGCACGCCACATTCACTAAAAATGACCCCAAAAAACTTTAGTTCTAGACTAGAGATTTTCTACTACTTGAAAACTCCCGAAAACCAGCTTCAGAACACTTTTTAGCTTGCTGAAATTCAACTCCTGTTCTAAACTATCGACCCTCAAAGACAGATTTCATTTTCCAAGGGTTTAAAGATAATTTATTAAAAAATAACAAGTGGCACACTTGACACCTGAAAATCATAAACCGTAATATACAGGGTGTCCCATAAATGTTGGGTCACACTTCTAGGGGGGATAGTAGACACCTAGAAGAGTCAGAATAACATAGGATTTGGGGGTCCCAGACCAAATCCCAGGGAGTTAAAAATGGAGCGACACCCCAAAAAAATGATTGAAAAATTCAATTTGTAGAAGAACTACTATTGGTAAAAATTTAATTATGGTCTCAAAAATTGTGGTTTAATATGATCTTTAAAATTATCTTTAAAGTTTTCAGTTTAAAATTTTTTTATTGCAAAAAAATGTTTAAAAACCACAAAAAATATGAAAACTCTGCAAAAACTTTATTTTGTATTTCGAAATCCTTTCTTTTGATTTAATAATCTGAAAGATCATAGTCGAAAACCCTTAAGTCCAAAGTGTCACGTAAAAATCATCAATATTAAATGCTTGAGGGCCTGTTAAAGCATGGTTTAAGTCCGTTTTTAGCGTCCGCTAACTGCCGTTTTGGAAACGGCTATAGGAAACCACTTTGCGCACGCAAAAAACGAACTTTAACAGGATCTCAAGCGTTTAATATTGATGGTTTTTACGTGAAACTTTGGACTTAAGGGTTTACAACTATGATCTTTCAGATTTTAAAATCAAAAGAAAGGATTTCGAAATACAAAATGAGGTTTTGGAAGAATTTTCACATTTTTTTGTGGTTTTTTAACTTTTTTCATAATAAAACAAATTTTAAAGTGAAGACTTTTGAGATAATTTTAAAGATCATATTAAACCACAATTTTTGAGACCATAATTAAATTTTTACCAATAGTAGTTCGTCTACAAATTGAATTTTTCAATGATTTATTTGGGGTGTCGCTCCATTTTTTACTCCCTGGGATTTGGTCTGGGACCCCCAAATCCTATGTGATTCTGACTCGTCTAGGTGTCTACTATCCCCCCTAGAAGTGTGACACATTATTTATGGGACACCCTGTATAAATGGCACACTAATCGAAAAAGGTTCGCCATCCCTGAATTAGGGCATCTGCATGATCATTGAAAATTCCTTCCCCGATCATCATTTTTCTAAATACCATTACACTAAGGGAACTCCATTCTTTGGCTGTACATGTTTGAATGTTATCGAACGTAAGCATAAAAATACAATTACAGAACATGACTTTGAGTAGTTATCATACTTCAAAAACAACCCCTTAGAAAGTACCACACTTCCGAAAATATAGCAACGACAGCATAACTTGCGTCCGCCCCGAACGAATTTAAATCCGTTAGATACTTTTCACAACCTCTAATAATTGCTATCAAATTATCCTCACTGGAAGGGTTAGAATTGGCATCTATGTTATCCCTCATAGTTTGTGATAACCTATTAGCAAGTTCAATCGCGTTATCAGCAGTTAACACTCCTCTCTGGTAAAGGAACTCTCCCAATCCAAAGCCATACACTTTCATGTGGTACTCGCTGTTAACTGCATCGTAGTTATCTTTTACTCCCCTGGAAGCTGAGTAGCCACTGAAATCTGGATCTTTTTCGCCAGCTCGGGCACTTTCATCTCTGACCCTATCGTAGTATATACTCACTGCCTTTTCTTTGCTGAGGTTTTGCAGGTTGAAAGCGTCTGTGTATTTCGGTGAAGGGAGAAGGGTGTGGATAAAGTGGTGTCCGAAGGCACTTACAACGTCATTAAACTTGCTTCCGCGAGGGTCGTTGCTAGAGCGAGATGGTGCCGTCACCGATACTGATGCTTGGAAAGGGTTGGGGATCTGGTAGTTAGGATCAAACGAGCTAAAACTTGGACTCACTGGTGATGGGAATTGAACTGCTGATGGGTTGAATTGTCCTGCCGGTGGGTTGAACTGATATGCAGCAGGTTGTAACGTCGAGTATGGTAAGATGGGTTGTGGGTTGGGATAAATGACACCAAATGATTCTGAAACACAACTTATCGCAAGCAGAGAAACAATTAAGAGAGACATGGTTGACTCTTACCAGACCCAGTTGGAATATGGGATCATGTATTTATCCAAAAATTGGGGCTTTATAAATATGATTGAATCGCATTGTTTCAGCAATCAAGATGGTTTTGAAATTTTTAACAGTTAATGAAAAGCAGCTATGTAAACTGAAGGAAACATGACTGAAATATTTAAATGCATTATATTAAAAGAATTATAATTAATGTGACGGATGAGGTATCAAATCTACCTTATAAATACTATTTATAGTACCATATTGTAATGGAAATCGTTATAATAATTGCTGAATAAACTTTTCTCATGAGTTATACTCTATTAAACGCGAGCATTAAGCTTTAATGCGTGGAGTTAGACAAAACTTCAGTCTTAAGGCTGCAAATTGTTAAATTTGACATTTTCCCAGGATGTATTGTAGTTCAGGTTTATTGTATTTCATACCTCTATCTTCTGAGTTTTTAAAGGACAATCATTTTAGCATTGAACAATAGTTTTCATCATTCATAGGATTTTAAGACACACACTGAAATATAGAAATATTATTTGAAATGAAGTGGATTGTAAATCTATGCAAGTATCTTGCAATAATTCGAATTTTAAAAATTTTTTTTAATCAGACCTAATTCTGATTACTCTTTATTAAATATTTTCTTTTTATTATGGTATGGTATAAAAACTCTGATAGTAAACAAATTATCATATTTTAAAATAGTAATTTAATAGTTTTCTGGAACCTAACTTAACCTCATCTCTTTTTTAAGACGACATTTATACTTTCACTACGTGTTTTTTTATAAAAATCCTCGAAGGATATGCAAATTTCTACACACTACCCACCATCCCTATTTTCTTATCCTAGTTGCAAAACCTAGGACTATATTACTATGAAAATGTATCTGAACAAAATAACAACAAATAAACATAAAAATGGGAATAAAAAATTGAAAATATTATGCTGGGAATTAATTCGCTTTTAACTCCGAGGAAACAGTGCAAAAAAGTTTAATAATACTTAAATTACATAGCGTGAAAATATTTGAATAATTTAATTTCTTATAGTCTTAATTACTTTACCCAAATTAGACTTTTTAAAACATTTTATTATACCCTAATAATTGAAATAGTGTACCTTGTGTATTGTATGCAGTGCAATAAATTCATACGGTTTGAAATCTAATTGAACTTGCCTGAAATCTTAAAATGAATTTTTCTTTTAAAATGCATGGCTTTCAACTACTAAATAATTGAAAGAATATAAAAGTGGATAGTATTTGAAAACAAATAATCTTTAATTAAAATAAATATTTAGTGTTTCATCTAATATACTATGTTAATTAAAAATTGTTTGGGTTTAAATCAACGTCTTTTTAGAAATTATGCAATGATGATAGGGAATGACTAATTTAAAAAAAAACGGGGGTTTCAAAAGTACATTTCATGGCTTTTATTTGGAAATAACGGTTATTAAAGTAAGGTGAACCTTTAGGTAAGTGACCATGGAAAATTCATTGAGATGACCTACAGCTGCGAATAAAGGAATTTAAAAATTAAATAAAAAACCAAAGAACATAAAAAAAACTTTAAAGTGAAATTTGTTGGCAATATCATAATAGCCTCCAAGTGAAAATACAACTTTATGAGTCTTTAAATAAAGCATTCAATTAGCTCAATGCAAAAAAATACATGATACAATTGAAAAACTTGCGAAATATTTCTTTTTTGAAGCCTAAAAAAGTGCTATTTCAGAAATCTTGGACCCTCGGGGAAAATAAGATCCCTCAAAATAACATTCGAAATCGGGCTTTTTCTTTTTATTAATATGATTAAAGTATTACTTTGAGTAAAAAAGTCACACATTTTAAAAAACTTTTAGGTTTCCTATATTTTTCTTTTACTAGGTATAAAATTTCAGTTTCTGCAAAGTCGTTGTTTTTGCACAGTTATAGTCAAATACGCGCGTCAATACTCAACATAATTATAATTTTTTTATTCATTTTTGAAAGTGATAAATAACCGAACCCAGTAAATGTGTAGTATATATTATTTCAAATATTTTTTATAAATGGAAATACCTACACAATAATTTACTTGACTGCCTTAAGGACCGTGTTGACCACTATATTCTGGTATCTTCTTCAACAAATTCTTTGTTGTAGAAAAAACGATCCTATTCGGATGTTATTCATCAAAAAGGACACATTTGAGAAAGAAATCTATTAAAGACCCCCCTGATTCCCTCTTTTTTTGAAACTTCAATACTGCACACACAATTTCTACATTAAGTGTGCAGAAATTCAAGACTACAATTGAAAGTTGTTAAAAACAAAAACACTGCACTTAATCTATTAAGAAAAACACGAGGAAACACTATTATTTTGAACAACACCCCTTAAAAGAAAAATCTAGTTATGCACTTGTCTGGGTAACCTTCAAAAACATTTTCCGAGTCCCTTAAAGTCAAACATATTGGCCATTTTTTGTATTATCACACGAATGAATTTTGTTCATAGGTGTAGATTATTATTTATTAGAATTATTATTTTCTATTCATATTCCACACTCTTAAAACGACAGTTTCAAAAGTGAGTAAAAATTACTTAAACTGGCTCCGAATAAAATTTACTCAGATTTGAAAACATGAATGTACTTATTTCTGAAAATGTGCAGATACTCAAAAATGAAACATCACGAGCGTATTCTTGAGTTAGTGCATGGCATTCTCATGAATCGGAGTGCGATGATAGTCACTATTATTATAAAACTACTTAGCACGTCATAGTGACTATCGTCGCACTTCTCATCATGCACTAACTCAAGAATAAGCTCATGAGGTTTCCTTTTTGAGTATCTGCACATTTTCAGAAATGAATATATTCATGTTTTCAAAAAGTAATTTAGGAGCCAGTTTGAGTAATTTTTATTCAATTTTGAAACTGTCGTTTTAAGAGTTCACGAATCTGGTGAATTGGTTATTAAGTTCTTAGATTTTTTTCTGAGAACTCCTAACGTAGATATACCGATTTCTTTAAAAGAAAAATGTAATAACTCAGTCTTAAATTTTTAAACCTCAACAACTCGTCAACTTTGTTTACGAGTAAGTATAAGCTCAAATTGTTTCAATATTAAGTATCATAACCTTAATTTATTAACCTTGCTTAACTATTAATATTTAAGTTACTCTAATTTAATAACTCTTGATGTTTTTCTAATCTGCACTACTTTTTTGATCAGATGAGATTTCATTAGTATATTTAAGAAAAAAACATTAAAGCACTCCATTAAAAAGAGATACTGTTTATTTCGAGATTTGGAAGTAGAAATATAATAATGCATACAAATATTTGAATTTTCTACTTGATTCTTTTTTCTACAATAGAAATCACATTTGAAAATATTTTTCTGATTCAATCAGATACCTTTATGAAAAAATTATTCAAACACACTTTCCACAAATTACATTTAAGAGAGAACACACCAAATACATTTAACACTTTAAATTACTGCACGGAAATTTTAATTTTACCTCTGAGATCACATAAATAATTATACACTCGTAAACAAATAACAACCCGAGTCTATAAATATGTATAATTTTTTATAAACGGGTAATTGAACATTCGGGTTCATTTTTCATCACATGTTTGAATGCTCTCGAACGTAAGTATAAAAATATAATTACACAACATTACTTTGAGCAGTTACTGCACCTTTATAACACTCCCTTAGAATATACCACATTTCCGAAAATATAGCAACGGCAGCATAACTTGCGTCCGCCCCGAACGCATTCAATTCCGTTAGATACTTTTCACAACCTCTAATAATTGCTACCAAATTATCCTCACTGGAAGGGTTAACATTGGCATCGATGTTATCCTTCATAGTTTGTGATAACCTATCAGAAAGTTCAATCGCGTTATCAGCAGTTAACACTCCTCTCTGGTATAGGAACTCTCCCAATCCAAAGCCAAACACTTTCATGTGGTACTCGCTGTTAGCTGCATCGTAGTTGTCTTTTACTCCCCTGGAAGCTGAGTAGCCACTGAAATCTGGATCTTTTTCACCAGCTCGGGCACTTTCATCTCTCACTCTGTCGTAGTATATACTCACTGCCTTTTCTTTGCTGAGGTTATGCAGGTCAAAAGCGTTCTTGTATTTCGGTAAACGGATAAGGCTCCGGATAAAGTGTTTAGAGAAGTCTCTTACAACATCATTGAACTTGCGATTCATGTTGCTAGAGGGAGATGGAGCTGTCACCGATACGGATGCTTGGAAAGGGTTGGAGATCTGGAAGTTAGGTTCAAACGAGTTAAATCTTGGATTCACAGGTGATGGGAATTGATCTGCTGATGGGTCGAACTGTCCTGCCGTAGGGTTGAATGGTACTGCGGATGGGTTGAATTGTCCTGCCGGTGGGTTGAATGGTACTACGGGCGGGTTGAACTGATTTGCTGCAGGTTGAAACGTCGAGTACGGTAAAATGGGTTGTGGGATGGGATAAATGACTCCAAATGATCCAGAAACACAACTTATCGCAAGCAGAGAGACGATTAAGAGAGACATGGTTGACTCTTACCAGACCCAGTTGGACTAGAGGAAGATTTATTAATCAAAATCTGGGGCTATATAAGTAGGATTGAATAGCATTTGTTTCAGCTTTTAAGTTGGTTTTGAAATTTTAAACAGTTAATGGAAAGCAGCTATGCAAACTGATGGAAACCTGACTGAAATATTTTAATGCATTATATTAAAAGAATATTACTTAAATGTAACAGATGAAGTATCAAATCTAAAGTACCTACTAACACATGTACTATTTATAGTACCAAATTGTATAGAAAACCATTATAACAGTTGCTGAATAAATTTCATAAATATTTCTCATGAGTTATGAGCTATTAAACCCGAGCATATAGTTTTAATGCGTAGTTTAAAGCAAAACTGATTCTCTTTTGGCTACAGATTAACAACAAACCACAACAACAATAACAACTTTATTACAATTTAAACAAAGATTACAAAAAGAATACAAAAAAAGAAAACATTTTCTTTTAAATCACCAAGGAGGTGAGATCACCTCATACAGGTGAAATAGTAAATTTTATATAAATGAAAAACACCATATACAACAAAAAATTACCATAGAAAATAAAATAAAATAATAAAAAAATACACATGAATAGATGAAAAAATACTGAAAAATATGGCAATTGAAAATTGTTAAATTCTACTTTGTTAAAGATTTTGTCATAGTTTTTCTCTAAAAATGTCCAAGATTATCAATGGGCACCTTTTTTAATACTGAACATTAGTTTTTTAAATGTGTTTAAAAGAGACAGTTTAGGTTAGAAAAACTATTTGAAATGAAGATGATAGTTAATCTATGCAGTCTATTGTAATATTTCGAATTTTAAATTTTAATCAAACCTAATTTTGGGATATTCCGTTTGTATGTTGGCTCCGATTTTTCTAATAGCATAGAACCTGAAATAGTAGCAAAATTATCTTACTTTAAAATAGGTATGGTAATTCGATTACTCTTACGAACCCAACTTAACCTCTTCTTTTTTAGCACACATTTATACTCTCTCACTAGATGTATTATAAAATCCTCCAAGGCCATGCGAATTCCTACACACCGTGCTTAATTCTAGTTGCAAAAATAGGACTATTTTATTATGAAAAAATATGTCTGAATAAAATATAAAAATTAGTATAATGCTGCGAATTCATTTGGTTTCTGCTCCAAGGAAAGAGTGTAAAAAAGTTAATACTCTTTAAATTCATAATGAAGAAAAAAAAAGAATATTTTAGTTTTTTATCTTATTAAATACTTACCTTGATAGGACTTTTTTAAAAATGTATAATATAAGAACTGCAATACTGTCACGATTTTGTATATTTTGTATTTTTTGCAATACAATACACATATTATACTGTTAGAAATCTATTCCCTGAGGTAGCTTGTTGCCGAAAATCCTAAATTGATACAATTTTTATAAAATGCAGGTCTTTAAACTACAAATGCAATTAAAAGAAGAAAATTACTTATTGAATGCAATTAAAAGAAGATGTTATTTGAAAACCTATATTTTTTAAAATTAAAAAATTACTAAAAAGAATGATCAAAATTAAAAAAAATCTGAATTTTACAAACACAAATTTCAATCCTGTAGTACAAACAAACAGAAGTGGAATTTTATAAATGATGTCTGTCATATAAGTAAGCCTTTAATTTTACCCCAATTTTTAAATGACTTAGATGGGGCTGTTCAATTCAATACTCATTTCAGTATCAATACTTCAAATCCTAATATCTCACCAGATTTTTCTGGCCTTTATATAACCTCTACTCTAAATTCATTTGTTTTTAATGATGTGTGTGATCATGATGTAATAACAATCATCAACAGTTTTACAAACATTAATTCGATAGATCGGGATGGATTAAATATCAAAATTCTCAAAGTTTTTGCTGTAAATAATATAGAGTTTATTACTAATATTATAAATCGTTCAATTAATTCTTCTGTTTTTCATAATTCTCTGAAAATGGCCACCATAACTCCAGTTTTTAAAGTAGGTGATAAAAACTCTTTATCTAATTATCGACCTATATCAATACTTCCTATTTTTTCTAAAATTATTGAAAAAAACACTTTCTAATAAGATGTACAGCTATCTAATACATACAAAATTCTTTGCTGAAAACCAGTTTGGTTTTATAAAAGGTCGTAATACAAAATTGGCACTTTTAAATTTCACTAAATTTATTTTTAACAGTATAAATAATAATATGATTACAGCTGCTGTATTTTTGGATATATCGAAAGCTTTTGATAATGTCAATCATTCAATTTTAATTAAGAAATTAGAAAGTGCAGGCTTTAGAGGTCCAATTTTAAGTTGGTTTTTATCATATCTCTCAAACAGGAAACACTGGGTAAAAATACGTAATACTTTCAGTGATTATATTTATTCTAATCGAGGAGTTCCTCAGGGTTCTATATTAGGTCCTTTACTGTTTATAATTTTCATTAATGACTTTTGTAAATTGAATTTAAATGGTAAATGTATAACATATGCTGATGACTCTGTATTATTGTATTCATGCTCTGATTTAAATGATTTAAAATTGAAAATAGAATCTGATATGATTGCGATAGGTAGATGGTTCTCTTTAAATGATTTAACACTAAACTTGAATAAAACTAAATTAATTTACTTTAACTTAAGACCAACAATATACAATATAAATATTAAATTCCACTCAAACTCTTGCTATGGAATCGTATCAAATTGTAATTGTACTATTATGCAACATGTAAACAGTCTCAAATATTTAGGAGTTTTCGTAGATTCAAACCTTACTTAAATGGAAAACTCATATAAATGAGTTATGCAGAAAACTTCGGTTTAGCTTGATCAAACTTCGTCATCTAAAAAATAAAGTCAGTACGTCATTTTTAATTAGTCTATACTATGCATGGTTTTACTCTTTGCTTAACTATGGAATTATTGTTTAGGGTGGTGACTACAAAACAAATTTATATCCTTTAATTTCTATTCAAAATAAATGCTTTAGAATATTAAACTTTCGTTCTTCTTATCTGCAGGATCAAAATAATCTTAGTCTTTTGTCTGTTTGTTACATTGCTTTTTTTAGTATAATTTTATTTTTACATCGAAATAAAAACATTTGTATTACTAAAAATAATATCTCTGCTAGAAGACCATCTGAAATATTTCAAGTCCCTCGTGTACACAAAGAAATTTTTCGTAAGCACTTCTTTTATCTTGCCCCCAAACTATATAACAGTCTATTAAACTATATAACAGTCTAACAGAGTTATTTGATTACTCTACCTTACAATCTTCAAAGTATTCCATATGTTACCACTTTTAAACGATCACTACATAATTTTTTAAATGAAATAGATAATTTAGATGTATTTTTTTCATTATAGGGAAGCAATAGTAATATTATAACGCCTTGCTGTGCCTGTTTTACTTTGTATCTTTTATGTTATTCATTTATTATTGTATTTTTTGCGTAATATAATGTTTTTTTAATAATTTAATTTTTGTTCCATGTTAATTATATTATACTCATTTTTTCTGTCACCTAAACAAGATGTTTTTCTTCTTGGTGACAAATATAATTTTTTCTTAAATTTTGTATTAAACCTGTAATGTAAATAAAGATTATTATTATTATTATTATTATTACTATTACTATTACTATTACTATTACTATTATTATTATTATTATTATTATTATTATTATTATTATTATTATTATTATTATTATTATTATTATTATTATTATTATTATTATTATTATTATTATTATTATTATTATTATTATTATTATTATTATTATTATTATTATTATTATTATTATTATTATTATTATTATTATTATTATTATTATTATTATTATTATTATTATTATTATTATTATTATTATTATTATTATTATTATTATTATTATTATTATTATTATTATTATTATTATTATTATTATTATTATTATTATTATTATTATTATTATTATTATTATTATTATTATTATTATTATTATTATTATTATTATTATTATTATTATTATTATTATTATTATTATTATTATTATTATTATTATTATTATTATTATTATTATTATTATTATTATTATTATTATTATTATTATTATTATTATTATTATTATTATTATTATTATTATTATTATTATTATTATTATTATTATTATTATTATTATTATTATTATTATTATTATTATTATTATTATTATTATTATTATTATTATTATTATTATTATTATTATTATTATTATTATTATTATTATTATTATTATTATTATTATTATTATTATTATTATTATTATTATTATTATTATTATTATTATTATTATTATTATTATTATTATTATTATTATTATTATTATTATTATTATTATTATTATTATTATTATTATTAAATATATACATAGTATTTCAACTAATATAAAGGCTATAAATTGATAAAAACTTCCACGACCTGAAGAGTAATTTATTCTATTTTCCGGGATGGATGACCGTGTTTCTTGGAATTTATTTCCATGCGTTTCACTCTCTTTTTTGGAGAGCATCATCATTGGTGAAAAGATCAACTACTAAAAATTTTAAAGCTAAAAAACCAAATAATAAACAATTACAGCCTGAATATTTAGAGTAAAAACGTGGTATGATTATAAGATAATAATAGCACTATTGTTGTGATGGCTTTATCCGGCATTTCTTAAGAGCCGGGTGCCAGACGCTTGGTATGGAAACACCCTCCTCTTTCCTATTGAAATTATTTTTGTGCTTGAACATTTCTATTGCTTCTCTTACTATTCTTGTGGATTGATGGTTGGTGGTCGCTAGGATTTCGGTGTTGTCAAACAGAACTATATGGTCCCCATTCATTCCCCATATGATATGGGGAATGAATGGGGATCTTTTCGCAACTTAGATGATCTTTTCGCCACTGATGATGCTCTCCGAAGAAGAGAGTGAAACGTATGGAAATAAATTCCAAGAAACACGGCCATCCGTCCCGGAAAATGGAATAAATTAATATAAAGGGTGTTTAAAAAGTCCGTTTCACGGCTTTTATTTGGAACCAACGTGTCCTAGGGTCACGGAAGTAAGATCTCTCCTTAGTAAAGTGACTCTGGAGAAACCATTGAGATTACTTACAGCGCCCCTAGAGGCGAAATAAAAAATTAAAAAAATAATTTAAAAACTAAAGAAGATGAGCAAAAACTTTATTAAGAGTAGTGTCGCCAACGTTATACAGAACTCAATGAAAAAAAATTCATGAAAATACCGTCAATTTTCGTGGAAATATTAGCATGTGAAAATAGCACATTTTCAGAGCTCAAAAAGAAAAAGTTCGTAAATTTGCAAATTTCCAGTGTTATTGTGTAGTTTTGTATTCTATTAGTTGAACGAAGGCAAAATTTAATCAAAAAAAAAATTGCAAATTTTTTGAATTTTTTTTCTTTTTTACGCCTGAAAAAGTGCTATTTTCACATGCTAATATCTCCACGAATATTCACGATATTTTCATGAAAATTATTTAGTGGGTTCTTCATAACGTTGCAACAATACTCTTATTGAAATTTTTGCTCTATCTCTTTTAGTTTTTAAATTAATTTTTTAAATTTTTTATTTCGCTGCTAGGGGCTGTGTAAGTAATCTCAATGGTTTCTCCAGGGTCATTTACCAAGGGATAGACAATACTTCTGTGATTCTAGGACACGTTGGTTCCAAATAAAACCCGCGAACTGGACTTTTGAAACACCCTGTATATTAGGGTGGAGCGAAACTAGCCAAAAATGACCAACTTTGGAAATTGAAAACGCCTGAGGTGGGAATAGGTGCCATTTACTATAAAACTTAAAAATTCAAAACTTGAGTTCGATCAATTAATATCTTCAGGTTCCACATTCACGTTAAAGTTTCGAAGTTTCATCAAATTTTACGTAAAAATGGTTATAAATGATTCCCACACAATTTTAGCTCCTTTTTCAAACCATAGATGGTTGGGTTTATGTTCTAGGGATGTCAAACAACATTTTAAGACCTTCTATGGACCTGAAATGGGGGGAATTTCCAATTTTTCAAGCCCGAAATAAGGGCGCCTGCCATTAAAATAGTCTAGCGACCGAAAAACAAATTTTTGGATATCGGTACCAAATAGAGCTCAAAAGTTGCGTTTTACCCTTCTTATTCATGGAAAAATAATAAAAAAATTCGTAAAAAATAATTTAGGTGTGTTTTGGCCCTAGAATTTGAAAAAATGGAACTTTTACATACCGTATAATGGGAAAAGTTTTAATAAATCGAATTCAAGTTTTAAATGTTGTAAAAGATTATAGTTACCTTAGTTTGGTGTAGTCAATAATAATGTTGTCTTTTGTTTTACTTATAATAGTCAATAATACATTTGACTTCATTATTAAATTTTTTAAAATTAAGTTAACAGCAAAAAATTGCAAATTTGGATGAAAAAACTTAAAAATCCCAAAATTTATAAACTTAGAGTTCAAATATATTATGTAGTTTGTAATACACATTCTTGTTTACATGAAATGCTTTTAAAACATTAAGGTTGATATTTTTACAGAAAAGAGACAAAAAAAGCGTTATATTGCACTATTGGCATTTTATTCCTAACTTTAACCTGAACTACGTACCACTTTTTATAACAAGTCTTCAAATTTAAAGGGACAAACTATCAAATTAAAGGTTGTGATTTGTGTTAGATATAATAAGGGAAAATTTAGGATATATTATAAGAAATTTAATGCTCTCTTATCTGAAAAAATAATTATAAATAAGTGTAAAAATGAATTTTTCTCTCATTTGGCGATTCTAAGATGTATGCCTTTTCTACTTAGCTCAAATCACAATGCAATACCCTTCTAAATACTTTTTTTGACGATTAAGACACCAAATTAAGGCAACTATACGTTTCTATTACATTTAAAACTTTAATTTGATTAATTAAGACTTTTCCCATTATACATATGGCTTGTTTTCCCATTATACGCTATACAAAAGATCCATTTTTTCAAATTTTAGGGCCAAAACACACACCTAAATTATTTTTGCTAATTTTTTTTATTATTTTTCCATGAATAAGCAGGGTAAAACGCAACTTTTGAGCTCTATTTGGCAACGATATTCAAAAATTTGTTTTTCGGTTGCTAGCATATTTTTAAGGCATGCCCCCTTATTTCGGGCGTGAAAAATTGGAAAATCTCCCATTTCAGGTCCATAGAAGGTCTTAAAATGTTGTTTGACATCCTTAGAACATAAACCCAACCAGCTATGGTTTGAAAAAGGAGCTAAAATTGTGTGGGAATCATTTATAACCATTTTTTCGTAAAATTTGATGAAACTTCGAAACTTCAACGTGAATGTGGAACCTGAAGATATTAATTGATCGAACTCAAGTTTTGAATTTTCAAGTTTTATCGTAAATGGCACCTATTCCCACCTCAGGCGTTTTAAATTTCCAAAAAAAAGTTTTTCGCTCCACCCTACTGTATATCCCTCTCGCCACCCTGGACCTCATATGAGGCTCCTTCTTATGAGCTCAATTTTTGTATGATGTAGACACGCAAATTTATTTTCATTCATTCATCAGTCATCAAAGCAAATTTATTTTCATTCATTCATTCATTTCATTCATTCATCAGTGACTTCACTGATTCATGTAGATCACATATGAGACTTCTACATGATTTCTGAATTCGTTCCTAAATGACAGCAAGATGATTTACACCGCAATGTGTACATTTTAAGCTATGATGCTTCTTAAGAGAAAATACTAGCTAGATACTAGCTTCTGTAGAAAATTTTTTATAGGTTGGTAGATATTTTCTTATTTCGTAACCTTCTAATATTATGACCATGTCTTTAAATAAGCTCTAAAATAAGTATTTTCTGTTAAATGAAAAATATATGAAATGTTAAAATGAAAAAGATGTCCTCATGTGGCTCATATAAGGCTCATAAAAATAACTAGGAAGGAGTGCACACAAGAAATAAAAAATTTCCAGACAAATTATAGGGGCATTTTGGATGTATTGAGAAGAAGAAAAAAAAGTTTTTTTTTCACTTTTTTGATGTTCTGGTGCCGAGAGGAATATTATAGTACCCAATTGGAAATAGTTTTGGCAAATATCAGCGTCTTTTGAAGCCCTGTGCCGTAGTGGTAGCGCTTCGCGCTTCCACGCCACAGGTCTGTGTTTCGATTCCTTGGTCCCGGTTTGGGCAAGATCGACTATCTCTTAAGTGGGTCGATAGAATGAGTACCAAACATGCTTGGAAACTAAACACTGGGGATCCCGCGTTAGACTGACCACCTAACCGGGACATATGCTTCGCCCCCCCCCAGGGCCCCACGGTAAAAAAAACAAGATGGGCATCGTAGGCCTTGTCCCACTAGGGCTGTTGCGCCAATGTTTAGTTTAATCAACGTCTTTTAAAAATAATATTGCAATGATGATAGCAACTGCTGATTCAATAAACCATATGCTTCAAAAGTCATTTCTTGGCTTTGATTTGGAAACAAAGTTTTAATGGAAACAAAGAGGGGAAACAAAGAGTGGTTCAATGGAAACAAAGAGTCATGGAGTAAGGGGTACATGGTGTAAAGTGTGAGTTATTGGTGCATAGGCAAATGACCTTGGAAAATCCATTGAGATGACATACAGCTGCGAAGTAAGAATTTTAAAAATGAAATGAAATCCAAATAACATAAAAATACTTTGAAAGAGAAATTTTTTGGCAATATCATAACAACCGCCAAGCGAAAAGAGCACTTCAGCAAAAAAACCCATATTTGCAAGTTTATTTGATTTTAAAGTAGAAATTTGTCTTCATTTAGTTAAATGCAAAAAATACATGATTTTCAACTGAAAAAACTTGAATTTATGTTTTATATATTTGTGAATTCTTTCTTTTTTGAAGCCTAAAAAAGTGCTATTTTGGAAATCTTAGACCCTCGGGGAAAATAAGATCTTTCCAAATAAGATCCTAATCGGGCTCTTTTCTTGTTTTTAATATGATTTAAATATTACTTTGAGTGAAAAATAAGCCAAATAAATATTTAAAAACTTTTTGTGTTTCATATATTTTTCTTTTACTAGGTGAAAAAAATCAGTTTCTGCAAAGTCGTTGTTTTTGCACAGTTATAGTCAAATACGCGCATCCATACTAAACCTAATTATAAATTTTTATTCATTTTTGAAAACGATAGAAAACCGAATCAAGTAAATATTTTGCATTCAAATCTTTTTAGAAATGAAAATATATATTTTACTTAGTTATAAGGACCGTGTTGACCACTATATTCTGGTTTCTTCTTCGAAAATTCTTCGGTGTAGAAGGAGGGATCCTATTCGGATATTATTTATTAAAAGGGTCACATTTGAGATTAAACTAAACACCCCCAGATCCCCCTTTTTTCTAACTCCAATATTGCACACAAAATTTCTACATTAAGGTCCGATCTCACCAACCTTCCGTTAAAGATAATCAACGGTTAAGTCATATTTAACGGAAGGTCTCTCGAAATTTGTGTCTCACCAACGCAAATTAGCCTTCTGTTGATTAAAGTTCCCGTTAAACTAATCAGTACTTTTAATCGTATTTATTATGTTACTCGTATTTATTACACTTTGTCACACTGATGGGTTTTGTATATATTTGATTTTTGTTTAACTTATTTTTAAGATTATAGAACTAATTTAAAATAGATTACCAGAATGGATTTTTCGGAGAGTTCAAGATGTAGTTTTCAAAGAAGTATTTCCAGTTAAGTTTTTATTATATTTTGATACTTATTGAAATGTTGTTCAAAGTTTAACTTAAAATACTTACCGCAATTTGAATTTTTATAAAACTTTTAATTTAGAAGTGTTTAACAGGGGTCTCACTTACCCCGTAAATTTAACCTATTGGGGTAAGTGGGACCCCTCTTTATGGAGTGAGACCCCTTATTATGATGCAAGTTGTTCTAGAGGGTCCCAAATAATAAAGGAACTATTACTGAAGACATGAGCGGATTTAACGGGGTATAGGTTCTCATTGAGTGTTCCCATTTTTTTTTATCTCACAATGTTTATTAATGTTCCAAAATAAATCTAAATCAACCTTATTATGTTTTTCAACACTATTTTATACTTTAAAGTAAAACATATCCCTTTGGCCTTTCAAAACATTCTTTAAAATATTTATTTTGTTTTTCATTCTATTCTTACCTTGTCATACTGATTGTAATGTGAGTAGATTTCTCAAACATGGATACAGGTACAATTAAATATTTTATATTGAAATTTTCCATACTTCATCAAGAAAGACCCACTTCTATTTAAGTTTTGCTTGCTTTAAATATAAACAAAGAGTGGGATCTCTTGGGGTAAGTGGGTCACCCCCCTCATTTTTTAAAAAAAGGACCAGTTAAGAAAAATGTTAATCATTATTTTAAAAACTAATAATTAATTTTTGTTTATGTATAAAGTCTTAAATGAAATAAGTTTAAATTTAACCTGTGCAAAATTTTTCTGTTGAGCTACAAAAATGCACTAGGCCAAAAAGGGGTCCCACTTACCCGAAGTGACCCTACTACTATTTTAGTTTTACACTCTTGTTAATTTTCTAGTCTTCACTACTTTTTTTACAAGATAAAAGTTCATTAGTATATTTAAGAAAAAATATTAACACTGTATATTAAAAAGAGATACTATTTATTTCGAGATTAAGAAGTAGAAATAGAATAATGCATACAAATATCCAAAATTTCTACTTGTTTCTTTTTTCTGAATTAGAAATCACATTTAAAAATATCTTTCCAACATACTTTCTACAAATTACATTAAAGAACACACCAAATATATTTAACATTTTAAATTACTGCACGGAAATTTTAATTTTACCTCGATCACATATATTTATATACCCGTAAACAAATAACAACCCAAGTGTATTTATATGTTATTTTTATAAAGAACACATTGTAAAGTTCATTTTCCATTACATGTTTGAATTCTCTCGAAGGTAAGCATTACAATACAATTACAGAACGGGATTTTTGGCAGTAATTATATTTCAAAAACTTAATAACACTCCCTCAGAATGTACCACATTTCCGAAAATATAGCAACGACAGCATAACTTGCGTCCGCCCCAAACGAATTTAAATCCGTTAGATATTTTTCACAACCTCTTATAATTGCTACCAAATTATCCTCACTGGAAGGGTTAGCATTGGCATCGATGTTATCCCTCATAGTTTGTGATAACCTATCAGAAAGTTCAATCGCGTTATCAGCAGTTAACACTCCTCTCTGGTATAGGAACTCTCCCAGTCCGAAGCCATACACTTTCATGTGGTAATCGCTATTAACTGCATCGTAGTTGTCTTTTACTCCCCTGGAAGCTGAGTAGCCACTGAAATCCGGATCTTTTTCGCCAGCTCGGGCACTTTCATCTCTGACTCTGTCGTAGTATATACTGACTGCCTTTTCTTTGCTGAGGTTCTTCAGGTTGAAAGCTTCTGTGTATTTCGGTGAAGATTGAAGGGTGTGCATAAAGTGTTTAGCGAAGTCTCTTACAACATTATTGAACTGGCGCTTGTCGTTGGTAGAGGGAGATTGTGCCGTCACCGGTACTGATGCTTGTAAAGGGTTGGGGATCTGGAAGTTAGGTTCAAACGAGTTAAATCCTGAACCTACTGGTGATGGGAATTGAGCTGCTGGTGGGTTGAATTGTTCTGTGGGTAGGTTGAATGGTACTACGGGTTGGTTGAACTGATTTTCTGCAGGTTGAAACGTCGAGTACGGTAAGATTGGTTGTGGAATGGGATAAATGACTCCAAATGATCCAGAAACAAAACTTATCGCAAGCAGAGAGATAATGAGAGACATGACTGACTCTTACCAGACCCAGCCCGGATAAGAAGAACATGTATTAATCAAAATCTGGGGCTTTATAAGTAGGACTGAATCGCATTGTTTCAGCAAACAAGGTGGTTTTGAAATTTTAAACAAATAATAAAACGCAGCTATGTAAACTTAAGGAAACCTGACTGAAATATTTTAATACACTATATTAAAAGGATATTGCTTAAATGTGACAGATGAAGTATCAAATCTAAAGTACCCATTGATATACTGTTTATAGTACCACATTATATAAAAAATCGTTATAAATTTGCTGAATATACTTCATAAATACTTCTAAAGTTATGAGCTATTAAACCCGAGAATAAAGTTTAATTTCGTGTAGTAAAGCATAACTTTAGTCTTTAGGCTACAAATTGTTGTCAAGTATTCTTTGTCAAATATAAATATTTTCAAAAATTTGCCTTTATATTTTGGATTTTTAAAAGACATCCATTTTAGTACTAAAAATAGTGTTTGTAAAGGATTTTAAGGCACCCTGTAGGTGAGAAATATTATTTGAAATGAAGAGGATAGTAAATATCTGCAAGTATCTAGCAAAATTTCAAATTTTAATTTTAATTTTTTTAAATTTTAATCAGACCTAATTTTTAACATTGTTTAAATGCTCAATACTTTTTTTGCGTATAGTATAGTATAAAAACTTTAATAGCAAAAAATTACTTTTTAAAAAATAGTAATTTGATCACTCTCTGGAACCTAATAGTACCCTATTACTATAAAAATATGTCTGAACGAAATATATAAATGCGTAAAATATTAGAAACATTAGATTGCGAATTCATTCGCTTTTTTCTCCTAGGAGAGTTTTCAAAAAAGTTTAATGTTCTTTAAATAACAAAGTGTAAAAATATTTGAATAATTCAATTTCTTATCGTCTTAAATAATCTACAAAAATAAGCCTATTTAAAATATTTTATAATACAATAAGAATTGAAATAGTGTACACACAGTGCGTATTTTAGGAATTACAATCTACACTATTAAAATCCGAGAGTAAACAAACGTATGTGTGTGTATGTCCATCTATCTCCTCCGAAACCACTGAACGCAGAAGGGCGCCAGAGGTACCAAAAGACGCAGAATGACCCAGGGACCAGGAGTAGCCCATGTTCGTTCCGAAATTCGAAATAATTTTCGAATTATTTGCGTTTTTCTTCTCTTTTACGCCTATTTCTCCATTTCTCAACAGTTCGTCGCCATGGTAACGAAGGAGAAAACGAAAGCGGTTCTGCTTTATTTTTGCACATCAGTAATTAAATTGAAACTTTGAATCTTAATAATTATAAAACTAATTCGAATTTTTAAAAAAACGAAACGACAATCTTTTTGAAAAAAATAATTGTATATTTGTTTAAAATTTTGTACTTCTACCATGATTAGTTTTTCTTTTATAACGAAAAAACGTATTTTATAACGTAAACCAACTTTCTTGAAAGATATTTTAAAGCTATTATTTTAATTAATTTTAATATTTATTTATTTATTTGTCTGATTATTTCAAGATGGCAATAGATAATTAATAATTTTCTAATTCTAAAAAGAGAGATTGTTTATTATTATTATTTTGATAGATTTTGAGAGTCAGTCTTTTGAGTTTTTGAGTTATATGTGGATGATACCAATCTGTGACACCAACGAAATATTTAAGGTACCACAAAATGGGTCGTGATGGGGAGAAAAGACGATTCAATTAGAGCTTCTCCAGTCCCGTGTTTGTAATTTTCATTAATGGAGATGAATAGCCCCTTCCAATCAGCTATAGCGAGCGAAGCGAGCAAGATTGCGAAGTAATCTTAGGGAAACTGCGTCAGCAGTTCCCGGGGGTTGGTGAGCGATAGCGAGCAGGGGGCGGTAGCCCCCTAATTTATCTTTCTACTATATCTTATTACTATATATTTCATTATCGTTTCAAATTAATTACTTATTAAGAAGGGGGGAAAACCGAGAGAGGAAAATTTACTGGGAACACCGGAATATGAAAAATCCGCCTGGGATACCGGGATCATAGTGGTAATTGCTGATCTACAAAAGTATAAATATATTTTGAGAAAATTTTTTAAAAACTTATACACTTCACCCGTTCAAGGCTGTGGAAAAGGTGGGACAAGTGGCGACAGCAGATTAAATTGAGTTACAACAGAGTTTTTATTTATGTTGGAAAGACAGATTGTTATGTAAGAAAATTATTGAATTTTTCTTTTTCATATCTTTTTTTTCTTTAAAAATATAATATTAAAGTATGCATCGTGAAAACTATAATTAAATCTTTACTCGGCGCAACGCATCGGGTTGCGGCTTCAGCTAGTAAGTTTATATTCTTTGAAACTAATTCCTGAAGTAGCTTGTTGCCAGAAATCCTAAAATTATTTTATTTTTAAAAAATGCATGGCATTAAACTACTAAATTATATAAAGAAAATAAAAGTGGATAGTATTTGAAAACAAATATTATTTTATTAAAATAAATATTTATGTTTCATTTATTGTATTATGTTATTAAAAATGGTTTTCATCTTTTTGGAAATATGCGATAATGATTGACTGACTGATTTAAAAACAGGTCGTTTCTAAATTCAATTTCAAGGATTTTACTGGGATATAACGATTATGGAAGTAAGGTGAACTTATGGTGTAAGTCACCATGGAAAATCTATTGAGATGACCTACAGCGCTCCTAGTGGCGAAATAAGAAAGTTAAGAAATTAATTAAAAAACCAAAGAATATAAAACAAAAACTTTAAAGAGAAATTTTAGGAAATGTAATAATAAAAGCCAAGTTAAAACAGCACTGTTTCAGGCCTCAAAAAAGAAAAAAGGTCGCAAATTTTCAAGATTAATCAATTTTTAGTTAAATTTTATCTTCATTTAGTTGAAATGCAAAAAAAATACGCTGAATAACTTGCACTTTTTCTTTTCCGAGGCCTGAAAAAATCCGTAGCATTTTTCAGGCTGTAAAATGTACTTTTGAAACACCCTGTATAATATTGAATGTGCTTGGTGAAAACTATTACTTCTAAGTAGAATGTGCCCCGTATGCTGGAAATAGTCCTGTAAGCAATCCCTTATAACCCCTGTTAAAAAAGGAAATGATAACACTTTGATTAAATAAGTAACTCTTACTGCAAATAAAAATTCTCCGACTAAAAAATCAGAAGTATTACGCATGAATATACATGTATTTATTTAATTATTGATCCTAACTAAGAAACGGAAACGATAATTTTTTGATCAGTTAATGGTTTAATAATCAACACTACTATTGATTGCACACTTTTCATTTTTTTAAAAACATTAATGCCTCAATAGATACCACATTTCTGAAAACATAGCAATAGATGAATAACTTGTGGTCTCGTCAGCTATACCAAGGACATCTAAATATTTGTCACAAGAAGTAATCACTGCTATTAAATCACTTTCACTTGAGGGTTTAACATTTTCATCGATACTCTTTTTCGTTGTTTCCACAAGCTTGCTAGAAAGATCAAGCATGTTTTCGGGAGTTAATAGTCCTTTCTCGTACAAGAACTCTCCCAGTGAATATCCATACACTTCCATGTGATACACACTATCAGCTAAATCATAGTTATCTTCTACTGCTTGGGAGGCAGAATAGGCACTAAAGTCAGGATCTTTTTCCCCATCACCTTTACTTCCTTTTCTGATCCAGTTTTTGTACACATTGGCTGCTTTTGCTTTACTGAGTCTTTTCAGATTAAAAGCGTCTTTGTACTTTTGTTTTTGTAGAAGACTTCGGATAAAATGGGTTGCATAGTTTCTTACCAACTGACTGAAGTGACTTCTTTTAGATGACTCGTAGCTATGCCTAGGTGGTGGCGTTCCCGATGCTTGGATAGGGACGGGGATCTGAAAGCTCAGTTGAAATGGGCTAAAAGCTGGGTTTCCTGGGGGGTTTAATTTATATGCGTACTTTTTAGAACCATACGGTGAATTTACCGATGCTTGAAAAGGTCTGGGCACCTGGAAGTTAGGTTGAAATGTGTTAAACGTCGGTGCTGGGAATTGAACTGCTGCTTGGTTGAATTGATTTGGTGCAGGCTGAAATCCCGAAAGGGGTAATATTGGTTTTGGATTAGAAAAGTTGACTCCGAATGCATTGGAAACACAGATAAGTCCAAGAACTGACCAAATTAAGAACATCTCGTCAAATGTGAGAAGGATTTCAGAATCATTCAGAGAAACAACGGAAATGAATGGTAAACTTCTACCTTTATACGAGCATTTTAAACAGGTTGAAATAGGTGAGGAAATATTTAAGTGGATTGTACTTGATGAAGATAGATTTTAAGGGATATTTTAATGGGATACTCTAAAATATCTATTCTATAATCACACGAGACTGATTTAGTGACTAAATCTTACTAAAACCTCAGGAGTTATTGCTTTAATTTATAGCATGCAATTTAGAATTGATAGAAAACTTAAAATCTCTCATATTTAGATAATCGTTTTTAAACAAGCGGAAGGTCTACTAAAAATAGGTCGCATTGTATTGGACTGTTAACTTTTAAAATTTGCTGGGTTATTTATCTCTTTACTCTGTATAGAAACATAATATTGAGAGGGTCAATAGCAGAGTTTTTCTCATGTAAAATGATGCGTTAACGATTTAAAAAATAAATTTTTATCATCCCAATACATTTCAAAAAAGAATTAAATGTAGATTATTAATTATTCAGGTGTCACATTATTTTAATTTTTAAAAAATATGTATTTTTACATGAGTTATATAGTCCAAAAATGGATTTTAATGAAACATAATATTAGTATTAATTCTACGAGAGGAAAGCCTAATGAATTTTGGCTTCAAAACTGCACATAACTTATAATTTTCCATAAGTTTTCTTAGCACTTTACTCGCTCCGCTGAGCAGCTGGTATAAAATGAAGTCAAGACAGTTGTTTCGCCGATGTTTTTCTGAACTAAAATGATATTAAAAATATTTTTCCATAACATCTTTGTTTTATTCATTTCCAATTTCCTACGAAGTGTTGGTTTTTTTAGTGTTTTCGTAGGAAGAAAAGAATCACTCTTCTTTCACTTACCGTAAGTTTAGCGAGTGCAATTCTGACGAGCTTAAATAATGTGCGGTTAAATATTGCTCTGGTTTCTGAACCTATATTCAAAGATAATTAACAGCCATATTCACCACTAACTTAACCTAAGGTTAACATGGAATCAAACCTTCTGATTGGTAGTTAAAAAAGGGAAACAAGTTTTAAGCCAATCAGAGTTGGCGAAAAAGCTTGATTCCAGGTTAACCTTAAGTTAAGTTAGTGGTGAATACAGCCGTTAATATGCGGCCTATTACTAAATATCTGGGTGTATGTGTAAGCTTTCTTGTTAAATTTAAAAAAATGATTTCATTATTTAGCTGCCGCTTACTTATCCGCTATCCACATAATATTTTTTTCCGTTTCTCTGCGGATCATCCAATGTACTTACGCTAAACTTTTCGTTTCAGATGAGAAGGACAAAACGGACGAGGAGTATGCGGGGAGTCCCCACCCCCCGCGAGTTCGCCAGCAGCATGTGGATCCAAAGATGATCGTCATCATGGTTGTCCTGGCCGTCATGTTTATTGGGATATGCGTAGCACTGCACTTATTCAGCAAGTAAGTTACGTCCACATCTCACGAAATCTTTCCGTTGGTTGGATTAAAAATGGGAAAAAGGTCGTCAGTAAAATTTGGAGTCCTTGTAAATCCTTTAAAAATTTTTTAAACACTCAACAATTACGGAACTTCTTAAAAGTAAGAGTTGTACTTGCGTAAATCAGCATTTCAAACGATTCATTAAATTGTTGACTATGATACTTTTTTGAATGCCTTTGTTTTATATTAATTTAGCTGTAATTGAAAGGGAATAGAGATAAATTCTATTAACACATATTTAACTCTCTTTACTTAAATCTATTTACTTTAAATGTTTCAGGAAAGTAAAAATTTACATCAATTAAACTTGAAACCCCCAGTAGACTTCAAAAGGGTTCACGTGGGGATTCAACCGTGATTTTTTTTCTGTGGAGGAAAGCCTCAAAAATAAAAACTGATCTTCCGTGACTTGAAAACTCCACAAAGATCAAGTTTTAGAAAAAGAGTACGCTACCAAAATCACTTGGCACAATCATAAAAAACATTAAAAGTGAAACGATACCTGTATTACAATTCACATCGACCACAATAGTGGGGGACTATGAAAACTTAAACTTCTATTGTTACGTAAATACAAATATCAAGTATAGTTATCTTTGATAGAATAAACAACGAACCTGAATGAAGTTTTTTCAATCTTAAAATATAACTTAAGTATGATAATTTTTCATATTAAGCTAAACTTCTGTTTAAATGTCACATTTAAAGTTCATCAATAGATACTGGTGAGAGTAACCACGGAGTAACCCATTCTTCAAGAAACCAAGCGAAGTTAAAGATTCACCTTTACACCGATAAACCAATGGAGCAAACCTCCCAATCCTTTTAACCCTTCCCCTACACTCCATTAACGATCCTCCCTCTACCAGTACCCTTCCCCTTACTCAAAAACCCCATCGAAAACTAAGATAATTGAATTTTCAGTTAGCATTTCAACACACAGATCTCGCGCTTGAATGAATGTTTAATTGTCAAAGAGAGGACCACCAAAGAGACTTTTCTGGAAATCGATCTCGACGCCGGGAGAATTTCCGGAGAGGCCCAACTGGAAACATCGATCCACAGTCCAGTACAGCGCTCTTCAGAGAGTGAGAACTAAATATATCGCGTCCGACACTTTTAATGGGCCCGCATTTTTTCGATGCTTTCCAATAAAACACTTCACTTTAAAACCGTTAGCGTACCCGGTTCAATTGGAGATGGCCATCCGATTGTGGGCATTGCTTTTCGGTTTAATTGCGGCTATTCACGCGGTAGGTGTAGTCTGGCGGATAGACGCTTTTTTTGTTTGATTAAGGACTTGTTACTTACATTAGGGTTACAATCTTGGTGTTGAAAATGCATTCCTCGCGTTTTACTTACACATGGCGTAATTTGATGAAAAATAATGGTAAAGCAAATACCCTTTTATCTTATAAAACTTCGAATGAGATCTTTTAGGAATTACACCAATAAAGGTACACGTATTCGTTAGTTGGCTCCATAATTTTTACCTATTAAGTGTGTATTGACTTATATTATAAATGTACTGATATAAAGCTTGTCTTTGTTAAGCAAATAAGTTTTTTCCCAAGTAAAGGAAGTAGAGACATTAACTTACAATAAATCTCATTATGAAGATGTATGTGGATATATCCCCTATCACCTTCTTGGCTGCGTCCCTGACTTTATTAGTTTCAGTTTTTCCTTTTTATGTTGTTTTTGCCCCTAATAGTTGTTTTATTCTGTAGAAAAATTTTTTTTTGGTCATTAGTTTTATATAACTGTAAAACTGCAAAATGTAGATATTTTACAAAAGTTTCTTGTAGTTACTGGAATCGTTGCAGAGGCTGGTTTATTAATTATTGAGAGGGGAAGGTTTAATATTTCTATTATAAAAATATATAGTTTTGAACAAAAATAAAGATCTCCATTTCTTGTGGTATCACCAAGGTTCTACAATCATTAAAAAATATTTGTAAAATTAATTTAAAAATATTGAAGTGCGATATAAATTTTTTATGTGGTTGTAAAGATAAAGGTATTGAAATAGTACATTCAGACCATACAAACCAGTCAGGGAGAGCTAGAAAATTAATGTTAGGAATTTATGACAGAGTTTACACTGTCATGAATGAGGGAAGAATAGTTACTAAACAGCCAATGATTAGCTAATAACCTTTTCTTTCCATAACGGTGATTACAACAATACCATTCAATTGTTTCCCAAAAGAAATTTCTTAAATTGTAGAGAAACATTTTCAAGGTTTTAAATTCAAGATAAATTTTCTTAAATAGTTCGTACCCTTAGATGTACGTACCCTTAGACTTCGTACCCTTAGTTAGATGTTAAAATAAATACTTTTGAAATCAAAAGTTAAATGTTAAAGAGAGGTTGAAATTATTGCAGATTATTCTCTTACCAATTTCTTATTTACCTTTTGGTATTCCTGGTAACTTTTTGTTGAAAAGTCCCTGGTTTCAAAAGTACATTGCACTTTTTGTGTAAAAAACACTAAAAACTGTAACTTCAATAAGCATCGCAAATTGAGTTATAGTGTTGTAATTTTTAAAAGTTATCTTGAAAAACCAATTAGTTTAATGTTTTCCTTTTTATACAATAAATAGCAAGTATTTACAAAGCTTTCCTAGAAACCCAGTGAAAATATCGAAAACGAAGTTTAAAAATATAAATTTTAATATTCTTTTATTATTTTCTTCTAGTTTACTATTTCTATACTTTCCTACGACATATGAAAGTTGTTTAATCTACTAAAAATACTTTTAACTTCAATCCTATAAAAGCAACATCACACATTTACTCTTAGCGAGATAAAATACTCCTCCCTTTTCCAAATAAATAACTTTTATTTTTCCACAGTGAATAAACAGCATTTTAAAAATTGAACCCAGTTCCACGCAAGGGTTCATATATTTATTTAATGCTGACATTTATGCCGCATTAACTCTTCTTTAGAATAGGGAAGGCTGGAGTTTTTCAACTATATTGACTTCCTGCACTACATTACTGGAATTAAATGTTCGATCTTATCACTTGATAACACATTTTATTTAATAGTCAAAATTGGCACTTAATATTTTTATCGTGGCAATAAGAGTCTTAATTCCTTAAAAATAAAATTGACTTTCAAATCGTTTTTGTACTTTTATGGAGTTTGATATCACGCCCTTCTTTTAGATTTTTCTGTAAAGGGATACGTGTTACTCTTAGAGATGCCAAACATTATTTAGGTTTCTTCACACCTAGTTCTTAGCATATGGAAGAAAATCCAAGAAGTGAAGAAATAAGATTTAAAATATTTCAAGTAAAAAATAGAAAAATTCGAGAGAAACTATTTAAAAACTTTAGATTACATTCTACTGATTTTTTTCAAAAAATATTAGAATCGGATACAAGTACTAATTTAATGACTTTCATCAATTTACAAAACATAATTTATATTTTATATCGAATTTTTAATTCTATCCTTTTCAAACAAGTTAAAACCTTTTCCTTTTTTACTAGTATAGTGGTGTCCTTTAAAAAAACCCCACTTTTTCAGTTTTCCGTCATTAAAAGCTTAAAAAATATGATAATTTAATCGAACAAAATTGTGTTGTAACGGCTCGTCCTCCTCTACATTTTAGTGCTTAGTAATTTTAATTCCGACTCTCCGTTACAAATTGGCAGACAAAAAAGTAAGAATCCAAAAAAAACCCAATTTTCCTAAAAAAACCCCATGTACCCAAAAAAAACCCACACTTGAAAATACTCAAAATATTAAGAAAAAATATGATTGAAAGGTTTATTTTGATAGAAAAGAGAATAGTTAAGATAATTAAAACCAATTTCATCACAAATTATTTCTAAAATTAAAACTGCGATAAGTTTTTCTACTCAAGAATTTTGCCTTTAAAACACAACGACAATAGAGTTTTTATTGTTGTATTTTGATGAAAACGACCTATTAAATACAAATGCTTAATACAATTTCTATAAAAAAGCTTAAGAACGGTAATTGGCACTGATATTTTATTTTAAACCCGTAACTATTTACTCTCAAAACCCATTTTCGAGTAAAACTCGGTAAAATGCTATATTTTCATGGAAAATGGCTGTTTTTGGTAACATTGAGTTTTTATCAAAAATACTGAAAAAAAAATTGAGAATTACCCAAACAACTATTCTATTTGCATAATTAGTTGTATATCATGAATAATATTAAATATTTTGCAAAATTTTTTATTTATTTTATCATTTATTACAAAATGAAAAGTGGGGTTTTTTTAGGCACACTATGGGTTTTTTTCACCCCTCATTTCAAAGACTACCGTAGGGTCCCTAATTGGCCGACTGAGCTGAAATTTTAGTATTTTATTCTCATAATAACGGGATAACACAAAACCACGTGAAGAATGCTTTAAAATGTTTATAACATATATTTTTACAGCATCAAAATCTGCATAACTAAATCATATTTTTAGCCCAAAATCGACATTTTCTATTTATTCAAATAAATAAGTAAATAAACGGTTCTTTGACATGCTTTCAAGTTCCCTGCCACTCTAAATGGCTTAAGAAGACAGGGGACATGAGAATTTAAAATTATTTTAATTATATATTTAAAATATCTCGATGGGTTTTTTTAGGGTACAATTTGGAGTGGTTTTTTTTTAAAGGACACCACTATATTTGCATAAATGAGCAGTGAGTTTTTTCGTTTAAATTACTGCAGTTTTATTAAAACCCTTAAAAAATAAAAATAAAATGGAAAAAACTTTTCCTACCTTATTCATTAGTTTGACTTTTTACAAAATGTTAACTATCAATCTATCAACAACAAAACTTTTTCTGATATTACAGTTTTATCATATATTTTCAATTTTAAATAACCACTTTCAATCCCAGTAATCTTTATATTATATATTTTTTAATTCGGGAGAAATTTTCAATAAAATCGAAAAAAGAAAATCAATTTTTTATAATATCGTTATTCCGCTCCGAACATTTCCAACCTATAATTGCAATAAGCACGACAAATATGCACGAAACTTTAGCAAGTGATTGAAGCAAGATGATAGCAATTTTTATTGCAGATTTCGATTCCACCCGATCATGGTCTATATTACATAAACATCAAATTTCATCGACAACCGTCCTCTAAGACCAGCGCTACGTAACTTCAAACAGGGTAACTTATTTTACAGCCACAATGTACTTTCCTATAGTTATCAGAAGTTGAATGTTTCATATCGTCGGCTTACAGGAAAAATCACAAAGTCACTTCCCGGCCATCTTCTCTCTATGAAGTTACGCGAAATTTGGCTATACACCAACCGACTGCTTGTGTTGCAGCTTTGCGGGAATTTTTCAGTTTCAACGCTCAAATATCTCAATGGCAGTATCGGCGTAGGTCTACAGCTTTCAAAAGATTCATCAAAAGTGACTTACGACCTACCATATTCACCGCTCACCTGACCGGTGGTTAACCGGGAATCAAACCTCTGATTGTTGAAAAATTACGGCTATAGTCATCCAACCTAAGGTTAATCTGGAATCCGAACTTCAAACGGCTGTATTCACCATTAACCTGACCTAAGGTTAACCTGGAATTAGCTTTTTCGCCAATTCTGATTGGCTTAAAACTTGCAACTACCAATTAAATGTTTTGATTCCAGGTTAACCTTATGTTAAGTTAGTGGTGAATACGGCCGTAATTGGTGGTCGAAAAGGGGAAACAAGTTTTAAGATAATCAGAGTTGTCCAAAAAGCTTAATTCCAGGTTAACCTTAGATTAAGTTAGTGGTGAATATGTTACAGGCAAATGTGATAAATCGAGCATTATTATAAGTGGAGGAGGGCAATATGATAAATTCAATAGCATTTATCAATGAAATTTATCACTTTGCCCGCCTTCACTCTGGACATTATTAATAATGTCCAATTAATCACTTTGCCCGTAACAAATACACATCCCTGAAGTTTCCCTTCTTCGACTAACAATCAGAAGTTTGACTGCCAGTTCACCACCGGTCAGGTTAGCGGTGCATACAGCCTTAAGTCATTTTTTGTGAATCTTTTAAAGCCGTTAGTGTTTTTCTCCCGTGAGCCGGCGATATTTTCTGTAAACAATGGATAACTTTGTATCTCGAGTTAAAGGAAGGATTTCGCTGCTTTCCGAGAGAGGAATAAGAAACGGGTCAGCACCCTGCATTTCCTCTTGAGCGTCTTCTTTCCCCGCCATTACTCAACACCGAGTGACAGCAGCTTTGTCATACGACGGCAAACAATACCGGTCTTTTTGTCTTCATTATTTTGCCGTTAAACTCTCGGGGTGATGGCGCCTTATACATATTTTAAGGGAGGCAGGAGAAAAAAGTATCAAGAACAGAAAAAAAGCAGTTTAGACCGTTTTCTTCGAAAAGCTGAAATTTTTCCTCTTTTCTTTCGGTTTTCTTCCTTATTAAATGGGATGGGAGATACAGATTGATGTTATGTTTCTTTTTGACTGTGGGTACTTTCAGAGTGGATGACTCTCCACACATTCATAGCGGGTTTCATTTCATGAAACTGGGTTTTTTTATTTTATGATTTTATTCCTTTTTTATCAGATAGCCACGTAGATGTCTTTTCCTTGAAAAATAATTTTACGGTATTTTTTATTTATACTCTTTCAGAGAACTTTCAATCACCTCGCCTGCATTGGATTTTTATCTTTAGACACTCATTTATCATTTTGTTTCTGTCCCCACACGCCACATTTCTCTACTTCCTCACTGTAAAGGCTGCTTTGCCTTCTTCTTTTAATTTGTCATATCTGGCGTATAATGTGGTCCTTGCGCCATAAAACACCTACCAACCAACCTTCAAATTAAAATTAAATAATTAAAAGGAGATTGGATGCTATGGGGCTGCAGAAAAGTGGTTAAAACGAATAGGAATCCCTCTTTTCAGATTTTTAAATAATTCTCAGATATTCACACAGCTAAGGTTAACTACACGTTTATTTCCTGTAAACAGCAATTGAGGTGTTTGCGGAAAAAATGAGCTAACTCCAATGTAAAACTGTTGGAGTTAGCTCCTTGTTGCTGCAAGCACCTTACTTGAATTGCTTATTTCGGAAACATGTCAAACGCCACTTTTCTTGTTTTGAGATAAACGAGAAAAACTGTATGGAAGATCACTACATTTGTTTGAAGATGTTAAGTAATTTGTTTTAAAGTGGACCTTATTTGGATATTTTACAGGCAAAAATACTTTTTTTATATGTTTTTATTCTTTTCATGAAAAAATTATTGAAATATTTGCATTTGACAGGTTTCTGCAATAAACAGAGTATTCAAGCCTATTTTCATAGCTTAACTCTAATTTATTTAATGATTTGTTAATAAAAGTAGGAGTATTAGTTGAAAATAACATTTCCTTATTAAATACTAACCCATAAAATTATTATAGAATTCTTTTTTTCTCTTTTGGTTAGTAGATGTATAAACACCTTTTTATGAATGATTTCAACTCTAGACTCAAAAACAGTGGTCAGCCTATTTAAAATGTTAATATAGACATCTTAGAAGTCAATTACATCGTTGTTTAAATGTAACTTTTTTGAAAGTAAAAAGATTTTGCCTTAAAAGCCTACAAAATCAGTTAATTAGTTCAATATTATGATCTGGAGTATAGATTTGATGTCCACTTTTAATAAAGGGATTCATAGATCCAAAATCTTAATCACATGAATGTAATAAAGGGCCACATGGAAATTTTAAATATATAGCTACCAAAACGTCCTTAGTCTTGAGATTCGTAGAAAAACTTTAAAAATATGGTTTTTACTATGTCTTTTGATGGATTTAACCTCTAAAGAAAAGTTCCAAGAAAGTGTTTGCATGCGATCAAATAAAAAAGCAGTCCCAAACAAGGTGCAGATGAAACGGCATTAACAAATTTCCTGCAGTTTAGGTGAAGAAACCAGTCAAGCGACGTCGTTTCATCTAGTCAAGCGACGTCGTTTGACATGTATCTGCACTAAAGCTAAAATTCAACATGCTGGAAAACTATTTTGAAAAATCACGTTATTTTTATAATTCTTATTTTAAAATGTGCGTTAACCCCTAGAATCATAAGACACCAATAACTCATTTTTGAAAGAAGTGGCGTTTGACACGTTTCAGAATTAAGCGATTCAATTTTTCTAGTACTTTAGGAACTGCGTCATTCTATTTTTTGTTGCTCATGGCTGTATTAATTTTTCAACAAAGTTGCTAGTTATCCTGCATATACCTCTCACTTTAACTGACATAAACATAGCGAAAATATGGAACGTCACACAATATAGTGGTGGAAGGTCGTTCCATTGTGGGACATCCTTCCGTGTCGCGGTGTAACGTCCCTCGATGGTATGGTGTCAATTTCTTTCCACCAGTTGATTGTGTAATGTTCTATATTTTTTTTACAGTGGAAGCAGAAGAAAGGGATCGTGAGGTGCTAGTTTCAAAAATTTTCAGTGCTCAGCTAACCTATCATTGCATGCATGTCACAAATTGCTGTGCGGTAGTGACGAGTGTTGTTTCTTCCGCAGGGCTCGCTTCCGCAACCACCGCACCATCTTCAACTCTCCTCACCCGAGGCTTATGCATATTAAGTTGGGTAAGAAGAAAGGTCGGAGACGAGCCAGCCACACCAGTCTCGAGGTCCCAGGCTCTCGGCAGCTCAGTATCTGCTCACAGCTTTCTCCGCTGCAATCCCGCAGAGGTGAGTGAAATTCAAACAGTTGCAAAACCTGCAAAAGCACTATTCTTTGTATTGAAGAATAGCGAAAAGATCTTCAAGAGAGAAAGAGAGGAAAAGAATGTAAACGCTATTTAAGTTTTGAAAAATTTTAAAGGAAATACTGCTGTCGTAATTTACAGAGAAACTTCGCGTTTAGCAGATTTCGTAATTCGATTAAATGTGCTTAGTAAGTTTATAATCCGAGCTAATTCATTGTAGAAGGGTTTGTAATACTACGTTTACACATGGAAAGTTAATCCAGTTTAACTTAAGAGAGAAGTTAAGATAGCTTAACTTAATCTGTCTTATTTTTAAGTGTTCCCACTACAACTATCTCAAACCATATGGTACTACGAGTAAAAAAAGGCGGCCGTCCAAGAGCTCGTCTCTAAGCCTAAAACACTCCAAACTTTTTTACTTTGGACTTATACTTGCAGAATACCAATTTTTCTTCTTGTGTTGTCCAGTTTGTTTATCGAAATACATTTAATTTCGAAAATATATTTAATTTAATAACGATTGGACCAATGAAATATCAAATAAAAAAGGTTGGTAGTTTGTAGTAGTTTTTTTTCTTCTTTTAGCAAATGGCACCACGGTAACTTAAACTAGTTTAACCCTTTCACACCGGCTGGGACGGTAGATAAATTTTGAAATTACGACCGAGGCAATATTATGTCCCAGTTGCTGAAAAACTTCAAGGAACAGAATAAAATGATCCTTTATGCCTCCAAACATATCATGATCTAATTGATATCTCATCGCAGTTGCCCCCCAGGACAAGAGCTCAAACAAGTGCAAAAATTGCACTTTTCTGATTCCCTTGCCGTATTGAAAAGGTTAAAGACTTAACAGAGTTCGGGAAACTAGCTTAAAGTTAAACTAGTTTATTTTTTCCTAAACTAGATTAAATCTAAGACAGTTCGTTCAGAATTGTTCGACTTAAGATAGATTATCACTTAAACTAGATTGACTTTTCATGTGTGAACGTAGTATAACACTATGAAATGCTCTTAGAAGGTTTTTTTATGTCTCAAATAAGCCGAAATTAGAATTACGGAAAACGTAATTATCATATAGCTGTAATAATGTAAGTAAATAATTTTTAACGGATGATAAATTTTACTACCCTACAAGAAAATATGTGGATTTTTCCTCTTGTATAGTTTCCTCTTCTATTCAAAGGCATCATATTTTTTAACACCCTTTTCTACATATAAAAAAGTTCAATCTGAAAATTGAAATCGTTCATAAAAAGTTTTTGAAAAGTTCATAAGAGTGTTTTTAGTTTCATTCCTCACAATTTTTTTACCTTACAGCTGCTTTAAAAAGAATCGATAGTTTCGAAAGAGCTGAAATCCCCTTTCACTGCATAACAAATGGCTTTTGAGAAGGTTACATGACTTTATCTCAATCCATCACTTCTTGTTTTAAGAGTTCTCCATTAAATTACACTACACACCGCGGTTGAATGCATCAGGTGATGATGCTATTTATTTATGGTGCAGGTCCCTCTGTGTAAAGAATTTAGTTCAACTTTTGATCGATTTAGTATGGGTAAAAAATGGAGGAATTCTTCAGAGAAAGGTTTTATTGTTAGAAAAGTTGAGATTACCCACAAAGGGTTGTAAATTTAAGTATTTTGAAGTGTGTGTTGTAAATTTTTATTAAGTGTCTCTAAACCTCGTGATAGTTGAAATTTTGTGTTTATTACTGTAAAATAAACAAATACATTTCCTAATTGAACGTATATGGTTCGCAAATTGTTAGTCTCAACGTTAAAGTTTTACAGTTTTTTGCGTTTTACAATGTATGCTTAAACACGATTAAAAACTAATATTTGTGCGTCAGGTTGTACTTCATAAAAACTTAATTTTTGAAGTGTAATATTTTTTAAAGGTTTTATCAAGTTCTTTTCATTCCCCCCTAGCTCCAAGAGAACAGCTAATTTTGTTCGGTGCTTTGTTTTTTTGTTTCGAAGTTTGTTTTGAGTTCATATACTTGTTAATCTGTTTATTAATATTTGAGTGTTATATCGGGACTTCTTTTATTTTGCACAAGGTTTAGGTGCAAATGGGGATCTTTCTCCTTAATTTCTTTTTTTTTTTAAATTTCATTGTCATTTTGTTTTTGCCTTTTGCTCTCGGGACCTTTTAGTTTACCAGCTTTGCACATACTGTCATCTTTGTACTAGCTTGGCATCTATACTTTTTGAGGACTACTAAGTGTTACAATTGACCAGTGTTACTTTTGACCCAATCTCCCCTATGCCAGAACGTTTGAAATCAATCATTTCCGGTAAATACATCACAAGATGTAGTATTAAATTACTGGAGACTTTTGTTATTATCATTGCAGGAAGTCAAGCTACAAGCCCAGAAATCACAAAGCAGCACCGTAGACCCAATGGAGACAAGAAAGATCCAAGTTCTCACATTAAGGCACAAAAAGGAGTAAGTGTTCTAATGAAAATTTTACATTTAAATTGTTTTTTAGGTGAGTTTTGGATAATCTTATGTATATTTCTAATAATTTAATCCATTAAGTTTTCCTACAACTAATCATATTTTTATTCTTTTACCTCATCAAATTAATGTGATTTTATTTTCAAAATGTACTTTTAATTCTTGTTTTAAAAGAAGGAATGTAGAATTCTTGCCGTGAAAAAGCGTGGTAAGAAAAATAAAATATACTAAATCTTGTTTGAAAAAAAACACCCACTTTTATCAAAATAATTTTTTATAAGTAAGGAATAAAAACTAAAAATATTTCATCAATATAAAAATATTGATTTTGATTACAGTTTTATAAAGTAGAGGATTTCGTATCTTGTTCCATCCCTACAGACACTAGCTTTTAGCACCATAACGAGGATTCTATTTTAAACATCTTTCTTCTTAGAAACACAATATACCATGAAAACTTGACGGGATAAAAAGTTTTCATTGTCAAAGGAAAACTAAAACTTTCTAAATTTAGAAAGATTTCTCGCCTGAAAATTGAGCTTACTCCTAATGTTAATAAAAGCTTATTTAACCAAACATTTATATTATGACCACGAAATTTTAAAATTCTAAAATAATTTGGAGATAGAAAATTAATTCAACTTTAAAAATAAACTATGTATCTGTAATAAGGGGCCGTCCATAAATGATGTCACTCTTTTTTCCAATTTTCAACCCCCTCCTCTTTGTCACATGTCACGCTTTTAAACCAACAATATGTCTAATACATGGTACATGCCTAATACATGCCCGGAACTAACTATTTTTATTTGAGCTTAATTTTAGCTCACCTTTTATAGTTTCATTTCTATCAACCTTAAAGGCAACCTTAAGACGCTTTTTAAGAGCTACAATATATGTTCGTTTTTAACAAATTAAGGGTTTTTGTTGATTTTCATCTGCAGGATGTGATGTCACAACTTTTGAAATTCTTTCCCTTACCCTTGTCACAAATTGACTAACCCCCCTTTGAGGGTAACCTCATTTACGGACGGCCCAAAAGTCAGATCTACGTTTTAAGATGGTTAAACAAAGATTGAGTTTTTGTAATCTCCCTTAGGTGTATTTTTTTCATGTAACCTCAACCTAACTCTTAATTTGCAGAAACCCATAGTGCAATTACCCATAGTAATGTTTTTTTAAGGTTAAACATAAATAACAACTTTTTAGGATGGATCTGAAAAACCTGGAGGAAGGGCAGCTGCGGACCACGTGACCAATGGTCCCGGATCACCTACGGTCATCGTGGCTAGTGGCCGCAGCAAAGCCGCAGCCCCTGCCCCTAATGCCTCTGCCAGAGTTTGAAAAGCCCGTTTCGTTCATCTCTTTAAGGGTAGAAGGCAGCACGATAGACACCATGTCTGGGGCGCCAAAGAACCGGACAAAGTTATCTATCGCTTCAGCCTAGCCTCTGTTCTATGCATATAGTACACTGTTGAAAATAATGGCACGACGTTTCGACAAAATGGGATTAACAATGCAAGCAAAGCTGCAGACAACACCCGGTAGAAAACAACGCTAAAAATCTGTTACAGTTGAGCTGCAGTCAACACTATATAAGTGCAGTTTCGAAAAATATTTCCCACTATTGAGCTGCAACTAGAACCAGGTGCAGGCAAAATATCTCAAAATATCTTTCACTGCTGAGCTGCAGCCAACACAAGGTGCAGCGTCACGAAATATCTCTTACTAATGAGTTGCAACTCATTCCAGGTGCAAGTTTTGCAAAATATATCGCTTATTGTATTGATTTGCAACCAACACCTATAGTGCGTGTTTCTTAAAAAATCTATAACCATTGAGCTGCAAACAACTTTTGTAGGAAAGTTTTACAAAAATTGGGTTTTAGTTCACTAGCAACCAGTGTCGTTGATGCTGTGTGGACATAGTAGAACCAAAATTGCGATTGAAATTCGTTGGTTGCAACTAAATGGGAACTGATTCTTTGGGAAACTTAGAACCATTATTTTTAACGGTGTATTTTTCCCTCTGAAGAGCGCGGAACAAACTTCTGTGTACTGAGTTCCATGCTAACTGGATTTTCCAGTAAGCAGGAGTAGCTAAACCCATTTATGCCACTTAAACAGCAGATAAATGTCACAATCACATCTAACCCACAAGATTGTTAGATCGAACAGGGTGTTTTTCTATCATTCCATTCACTGTTTTGATCCCTAGCTCATAATGTAGGAGTCGATTATGTGACTTACGAAACATTTTTGTCTTAGAACTTGAAGGTAATAATATTTTTAAAATGAGGTAATTTAGCGACAAGATATATTAGCTCCCTACTATAGCTCCTAATTAGTTACTTTTGACAGTTCAATTTTGTGAATTGAGTTTAAAGCTTTTTGAAAATATCATTTGTTAATATTTTTATATTTGTGATGTTAATTTTAGTTTTGTAGCGTTAGATACATATTTGTTGTGAAATTTATCAAAACTTAAAAACTACAAACTTTCAAATTTTACAGCAAATTCAAAAAGTATTCTTTGATATGAAGATAAATAATCTCAAACTTTGTATGTAAGTTCTCCTATTAAAGAATCTATTCGTGAGAGCTTTTCCACGTTTAAGTAATTTATTTTTCCGTTCAATCAGTATATAATAGCAAGATATATCATTACATATTCTTGGTAAATTGAATTTTTTAAAATTAGATTTAATACTTTACAATCTTAAAGAATACATTTAAGATAAAGAATAGAGTTACTAAACTATATCTATTTTAACTGCCTCAACTATTAAAGGACAAACTTTTTAGAAATTAAGTATGTGTATTTAGATACTACACAATATAATTACAAGTTTGAAGTATACGTATCAAGAGGTCATTTTTGTTTTATATCTAAAAACTAATATAAACTTAAACTATAATTAAACTTTAACAATAATTAAAATATTTCTTTTCGTACTAGACACAGAATAATTCGTATATAGCCTTTCTCAAGTAATAAGATAACCATCACCGTTATTGGTTTTCTCTTCAGTTTTATAAAATAAGCCTCGTACTATTTGTAAAATCCTTTATAATGAGCCTTCACGTTACTAGTGCTTCAACAGTGTGTAAGAAAGTGTTTTCTGATAAATCGCACAGAGAGTTACTGACTGTACCTATCATGTCCTCCATGCGTGCATATCAAATATTGCATGCTTGTCCATTATAAACCGTCATGCATATTACAAAGTTTAAAGGGTCCTATAAAGAAATTGTAAAAACTATTCGGAACCCATCCTTATATTTTTTGAAGCTGGTTATTCTTTAAAATTGCTAATCTCTACTCAATTTCCAATCCATCAATTTTCTCAGCTTTCGCTTAAATTGTGACTAAATGCAAAAGTAACAGACGTCCTCGTTTTGGATTTGCTACCAATTGAACTACTACCCTTGCCTGCTTTACAAGAAAATATCGCAGTCTTGCTATTAGTCCTTTTTACAGAGCCCAAAATAAAGCCTCAGCCATTGTGACTGCTTGCAGCACATGCCATGCTTTTCATACAACTGGGACCATTGTATATTTAGATGCAGCTATATATAACTAACTTATTGTTAAAAATGATAAAAAAAAGTTTTATGTATTGTTATCTCATGTCAATTCCAGAAATGATTTCGACTTTGAAAAAAGGAGAATACCCACAAGGATTCTAAAACTGAAATATGTATACCCAAATGTACATACCATTTCATTATTATTCATTACCATTTCTTCAAAATTATAATGGAAATATATTTTAAATGTTTCAATAAAATGAAGACCACATAACTGTATTTTTCACATAATACCAAAATTTGGGGAACTAAGCAGTTTTTTTTATTTCGGTACTCTAAACGTGTTTAGAAGAGAGATTTAGTACGAATCTTTGTACTTAAATGTCCTGGTATGCCAAACTACTTAAAAAAAGTACGTGAAATCCTCTTTCACAGTATACTCCTTCACGATACTCAGTATTCTCAACGGTGAACTAACAGTTCCCTACTTCACAGTTAGTTTTAAATCAATTTTCCAGGCTTTTATAACACATTAGTTGTAACAAATTCGTTGAGCTAGAAGTCGATAGAGAAAGCACATGGTGTGTATTTGAAGGATCATTCAAGTACAATGGTTTCATATTCATGGCAGAGCCTTTGCCTGCATTTATGAGTGCACACTCGCTTGCCTCTATGAGCTCACTGTATTTCTTGATGAGCCCTAGTGTGTAGAAATTTGAGTCTCTCAAGAGATATCCCATGTGTGCAAAATCTTTGTATAAACCTATATCATTTACTATGGAGTATATAACTTTTAAGCACTTTAGCGTTGTAGGAACCCTTTAGACTAATTGAGGAGTGGAAGTATAGTCTGACACAGTTGTCACATAGATGAAAATCTCATTTTTTGTACTGTAAATTTGGTATGAAATTGAAAAGGCTTTAAAAAATTATGAGCTGTATGTTGAAGTAAACATAAAATTTATCGAATATAATTTAGAATACTTAATTAAATAATGAAATACGTGAATTAAAAAGAAACTTTTTAATATTTTTGTTAGGGGATTTTAGATACCCTAATAAAAACCTACTTAAAAAGTGAAATCATTAAAAACTACAAAATAGCAAAAGTTAAATATTCTCAAAAAGCCTCAATGGAAGTTTTCTTTGCTCATTCAACTTCCTTTTTGCATACGAATTTCATTACTGATTGAATAATAAAGAATGTCCTTTTCTTTTCTATATGACAACAAAATAACTTTATCCTAACCATCTGTATTTATATTTGAATACTCCACAAAGCCTTGTATACCTAAAAGTGTTGATCAGTAAAAACAGAGTAGGTGAAGATGAATGAATAGAGATATCGATATTTGTTTTAATATACCCAATAGGAATAAAAAGCACTTCATAGAATATTTATTTTGTAACGTATCGTTGAAGCCTTTTATGAAGATGGCTCAGTGAGTGTATTTAGAAGTAGATTTCTTTTGAATTGAGACACAATTTTGCAGAAACCTTTCTCTTATTATAAATAACCTTTTACTAAATAGATCCAAGTAAAGAAGATTGAAGCACCTTTATAAGTAAAATCCCAAATACTCTCACATTCCTGATATTATCAGGGGAAAACGTGAGCATTGTACCCATTGTAGTTAAGAACTTTTATGATCATTAGCTATTGGATCAGTTGATGATTAAAGAATAAAAGAAACTTAAAGCTTGTTTAAACCATATTTTATATTAATAGCTTTGGATGGTTTTAAATGAAGATATTGTTAAAAAGAAATAATTAAATTTTTACATATAAAAGACTTTTATTCAGGTTAAAAATTTACATTCAAAACTGGAAAATGATATAAACAGTAGCTCGTTTGTAAAAATAATGTATATTATGTGACAACCCTTAACTACTTGCTTTTATTTTTTAAAAAAGATTACTTTTTCTCGGTGTGAATTAAACAAGTTTACCTCGTTGAGGTGAGATTTATAACTTTTTATGAAAATATAAACGTATATTTTCTGAAAAAAATCCCGGGATAGTCGTACGAAGTGGAATTTATATTTAAGTCAATGACATTTAGCTATTTTTCTAGGAATCGGCATCAATAATAATAATATGAAATGTTAAATAAAAACCACTCTCGTTAATTAGTTTTGAAAAATATGAGATTTTAAAAATTCTGACGCAAGAGAGTACGTTCTTTTTTGAAATTATTCTTTAAGACTTGTAATTAAGCAGTTCTTATGATCAAATAAAGTTTTTTAGATTGCAACAAGAAAATAGTCGTAATTTTCGTGAAATAAAAAATATACTGTATTTAACTCGTAATCCTAAATTTGTGGAACTCAATGGATTCCTTTAAAATAAAACGATCTTTAATGTTCAGAAAACAAAATGAATCTAAAAACCAAACACACCAGTTAGTTTATGAAAATACTTCAGTTGGAAAAAGAGTGAAGCGAGTAGATAAGGGTTAAAACTTTCATTTCTATTGAAAAAAAAAATAAATGAAGCTGAATGTGGGGAATGGAAAGCTAAGTGGTTGAAGAGTGCTCGCATGCCCATTGTTTCTTAAAAGCTTCTCGGTGAGGTTATACAGACGATTTTGCTCCATTTTTTTTCATTCCTTTTGTTCCATTTAGGTGTCGGTTCAATCAATGCACTTACCTCGGTATGCTATAAACGTTACTATTTGCTATGGGGTTTTCTTTGAGGATTTCCGGCACATAGCGTATGGTGCTGATAACTCCTTAATTCTTATGGTGCACTGGAAGGTATCTTCCAATACTTAACATTCACTACCCAGGAAATCTTTCATGTTTGTTATGCTTTATTTTGGTGTTTTTGTGATATTTTTTGGGTTCTTGAACACTATGAATGTTTCAGACTACCTGTGTTTTTATACTGAGGGATGAATGAATTTGTCTCTTAACTATTTTAGATATTTTATTGCGTTTTTGTTGTTTGGTTTTCTGACCGTACATTACTTTCTTTATTACTAATTCTTTCAAGCTTTAGAACTTAAACATATTCAGTTCACCATTCTCTCTAAAGTACTTTAAGTTTAAAATGAAATTCCAAATTCGAAACATTTATTAACTCGCAAAAATTGAGACACTTTGCGATTAATATTCATATTTTATTATGGACATAAATGAAAAAAGTTTTTGCAGCGTACATGAATTTAAGATAATAAAAATGATAACTTAGGTTATTTTATACATTTTTAAAATAAAATCCATTTCAAATTAGGAGATATATATGAAAGCTTGAAAGATTGAGTCAAGAATATATTAAATTTTTTTCAAAAACCATGAACAAAACATTCTTTTGCATTTCTTTGACCGCCAATCTTACAAAAGCATTTATAATGAGGAAATGTATATTGAAATTGGTTGACTTCATTAATTTTTCCTTAAAAAATTAACTTCTTGTAGAATATGATTGAAAATATTTCTTTGTTTATTTAATGCATTTTATTATGAGGTGTTTTTGAAAGCTACGTGAATTAATAATGTGTGGAAAATTCATATTTCTTTTGTTTGAAGTTTTGTTCAAAATGTCAGGAGTGCTAATTACTCTGCGTTTTTATCGTTTTTCGTTCATAATATTTTAAATTTAGACTACAACTGTTAGATGTGATTTCATCTGTTAGTTTAACTTGATTCTTGGGATCGTTCTGTGTAGTTGAAATGTTATATCCATGCACATTTTGTATGTTATCGTGCATTTACTACCTTATATATCTCCATGTCATTTTTATGAACAATGTTATTTTCTTATAACATTTATATAAATTGCGTTAAATTTTTATTTATAGTTTTTTCATGTATATAAGTGATTTCTAAAAAGCAAAGCTTAATTACATTAAGCATTTTAAAGTTAATATTATTTGAAACTGTATGAGAATGGAAAGGAGATATAAATGTAAAGAAACTGGGACCAAGCTAATGACCCTGCACTTCAATGCACATGTACAATGAAATTTTAGGATTTTTATACTGCTTTTGCACATATTTCGTGTACAGTTTTGAACCCTGGAATAAAGGATTTTACTCTAATTCTTTTTTGTACATTGATATTAGGATTGTTTTGTACCCATGCTACTCAAAAGGTATGTTAATAAGTTAAAGTGGTTAAAATTATTTTTAAATAATTAATTTGAATATTAAGTAATGTTTTTGAAATTTTAAACTTAGGTACAGTTGCAGAAAAAAAAGTGAGACAGTTCGCATTGTGAGCGAACTACTGGGGTAAGGATGATAATTTTTGTGTCATTTTTCATGATTTAACTTCTTCTTGAAAATGAAATATAGTTTATGTCCTTAGGGGGCCGTCTACATATTGAACTAAGCACCAACTTTCGTTTTTCCTATGGGCGACATCAAAGATTATTCCCGATTCTGAAAGAGCATCCCCTAAAACCCCCCAAAACTAATTTTCATGTCATTTGGTCCCCAAATAACGCAGGAGTGGGGGTTGAAGTTCGTAGAATTTAAGTTGAAATCTCGTTTTTTACGTTGAGTTCTCGATTTTGATCCATACAACCATCAACCCCGCACGAAAATTCAACGTGAAAAACGAGATTTCAACGTAAATTCGACGAACTTCAACCCCAACTCCTGGCTTTATTTGGGGACCAAATGACATGAAATTTGGTTTTGGAGGGTTTTAGGGTGTGCTCTTTCAGAATCTGGAATAATCTTTGATGTCGCCCATAAGAAAAAAAAATTTGGTGCTTCGTTTAATATGTAGACGGCCCCCTAAGGACATAAACTATAATTTATTTTCAAGAAGAAGTTAAAACATGAAAAATGACATGAAAATTATCATCCTAACCCCAGTAGTTCGCTCACAATGCGAACTGTTTCACTTTTTTTTTCTGCGACTGTACAATAAGATGACTTTAAATAAACTTCTTAACCTGTTTAAACATTTTGTGACCTGAATAGTATAGGATGTTTTTGAAATAAACATTCATTTTCATTATCACCAGAAACCATACTATATAAATAAATTTTTAAATGAAATAAGTAAATGATATTTCATTACTTTAACCTTATCATCCGTAAAATATAGACGCTTTCATTTACGAGATTGCTCACGGTTGAAAGAGTGTAGCAGTACAGCCATGGTTGTACTGCTCTTTGTGATTATCTAAAGTGTTGGGTGTCACAAATCTGAGAATTTATGAACATTTGTGTGATAAAAATGGTTTAAAAGGAGGTAGAAACATTCAGCTTAAAGATATCATGAAGGGTATTTTTAAAAAATATACCTAATTAAGTAATTTTAAAAGAGATTTTATTGAAACATATTTATAGATTCTATCGCACAAAAACAAAAACATTTTCAGATTGATGGCCTTTAAATAAACCCAATTCGTGAAGATTGGACAGTTTTACCTCTTTCATTCTTCCTAGTGATGAGTCGTATATCCTAATACTTGTTATCTTTTTGAGATTTAAATAACATAAAACATTCTCAAATCGATTCGTGGAATGACAGGTTCATTTATCTTGCCAGACTCGTTTGTCTTGATTTAAACTGAAAGTGGCACGAACACTTGAAGTCAATATTAAGTTGTCTATAAAGAAAGCAATTTCTCTCTCTTGTCAAAGTAATTTTCAAGAGAGCGCGTTCTCGCTGTGAGAAGAATAAAAGAAATTATTTTCAATTGCTTGGCATCACACTTTGGCTTAATAGCTTCGGACAGTTTTGATATTTATTTTTTGATAGCTTTATCAATTCTGTATGGGTAAAAATAGTGTAGATAGTAGTACTCTTTAATATTCTTTTGCTTCATCTTTAAGATTTAATGTTTAAAAAAGATTAATCATAGGAGGGTACTGGTTTAAATGTGCGTTAAAACCAGTTTTTGACTGATATTATTTTAATTATCAATTTAATAAAGCTATAATTGGTATTTTTACCATTATGTATAATAATTATAACTACTTCAACGGTTAGGTTTTTAAGATTTATAAACGGGGATTTTAAGATCGGTCAGAAAAGACTTTAAATGTATCGTTCATTATGTATAAAAGGCTTCGACACAAAAATAACAACTCCACTTTGATCAATTTAAAGAAGAAATACAGTTTTAATGTGATTAATTAACTATAAAATCCCACGTAGAGTCATAAAAAACCCATAAAAATGGTAATGAATAATTTATACTGCAAAAACTTATTTAAAAACTAATGCTATAAAACTTAAGAATTGGCATTTAAGTATGCATTAAAATCCCCTAACCCTTCTAAATAAAGGTGATTAAAAACTTTATTAAAGGCTGCTTTCGACTAGGATAAACAAATTTACTCCCAACGAAAACCTCTGCAAATAACACATGTTTTTTTGTAGAAAAAACTACTTCATTTACTTCAATAAACAAAGTGAAAACTGTTTGAAGACTTTTATACACGTATTAATTAATTTGACACATCTGTGTGTTCCCACACGGAAAGAGGTTAGAAGATAAATATTTTTTGAACTGAATATTCGAAAAAGATTAACCTATCGAAGTTTTACATTTAACACATAAAATATGTGAACGTAAAAAACAATTAAGGTGTTTTTATTATGAAATATATACATTATATATAATTGTAAATATAGAGGAACCATTTAAAGGAATTCGGGAGATGCCAGTGAGTATTTTTTTATTTAATTAAAATTATTCTCAAAATTTTTCATTCTAATCAACCATAAAGCGTAATTAGTTTTTAATTTAAACTGATTGCTTAAGCAATCACCAATATTCAAGCGATGAAGAGCTGGAGATATTAGATTAAGGTAAGCAAATCATCACAGACTTTACTCACCGTTACAACTACAAACATTAATTAAAAGACATGACAGAAAGCCAGATATCGCATTCATCAATGCATAAGCATGGAGAAGAGATTAAGTAATGGAGAATCTCAGGTTGTTAAGCTAAAAAAGTAAGTTTTTTATTATATTCTTGATTTTTTCATACATCTTAAGGATTTAAAGCGTGGAAGATGAATGGTATTCTAAGAAGCAGGTATGTATCATAGTAAGATTTTAGGAAGCCAAAAGTTGGTTGAAAATAACAGCTATAGATTAAAGTTATAATAGTCATCAAATTTTTGACAAGAAAATACTTCAAAAGGTCTTCTTAAATATCAAATTTTTTTATGAGATAAACAAGAAACTTTGTGGATTTAAAATGTTTGTTGACTGTAGCTTATTTTTTATAACGTAAATGATCGTACTGTTTTCCTAACCTCGTTGAATATTCGAAATTCTTGTAGATTTTTGTGCCCTAAAAGAATTCTACTATTTATCTAATAAATAACTAAGGGTATAACAAAGTGCATGAAAAAATATGAACTTATGTCTGTCAATGTCATCCTATCTTGAAGGTATTTCAATTTACTTTTCATGGCCGAATACAAGTTAAAATTTTTCCAGTAAATTGATGATCAAAAATGTTATTAACATATGGATAAAGTTTTGTTCTTTCTTTACTTAGAAGGTACGAAAACGTTTCCTAGATAAGTTGAGAAAAGACCTTTTGACGTGATCATGATCATAAACTATAAATTTTATTAATTACAGAAATAAAGTATTTTTTAACTCTTTGTGCCCTAGACCGCCCGAGATTGTCATTGCATCTTTTGGAAAATTTGGAGCAGCTAGGACTGAAAAGGTTAATATGATTATTAGTACTTATTCAGAATTTTCTCATTAAGTTCCATAATGTTATTACTATAAACAATTGAAATGTACCCATAATTTAGATTTTAGAATGTAATTGAAAACGGCACAATTTAGACTCAATGAAATAAAACAAAACTTAAAAGTTATCCTAAAAATTTCAAACAATGAAATTAGCTGAATTAATATTAGTCAATACCATACTTTAATGAGTTTTATTAAGTATATGGAAAACTCTACTTTGCACGTGATATTAACATCTTTATAGTTGGAATTCCGAAAACAAAACATAGCCAGTATTTGATAATGAGTTTAGAAAATTAGTATTCAGCTAACAAGGGCAAAGAATGCATTTGCCGTACCTGTTTTAACATATTTTACTCGTTGCATAATTTTTTACGTAGAGATAAGCCGTAGCTATGGAAATAAGAGATGTATATGATTTAGTTTATTTTCAACACATTATGAAACATTATAATAATGCAATGAGGGGGCAAAGCATTCATTTTATGGGTGCTTGTAATAAGGTGATTGGACAAATTGCTCAATTTCGAATCATCATGTTTTAGTATTTGTCAACGTCTTACTGCCGTATCTAGTGCTTTCTGATTAATCTACCGTTAAACTAATCAACAAATGTTTGTTAAACTTGTGTTTGATTGATTCGGCATTCTGCGCGCTATGATCAACTAACGAAAGTTTGTCAGCACCATCAGAGCTGGTGAACAAGCGAAACCTCTGGCGATAAAAAAAGCTCAATCGTGTTTGGATGAAGTTTAAATCGTTTAAACTGATGAATAGGACAGGAAAGAAATTTGGGAAAAAGTACGACAGAAAAGCTCTTTGACTTGATAAGTTTAAAAGTCGATGATTTTTAATGAAAATTATTTAATTTTATCTTACTTTTATAATTTTTATATCTTAAAAAATAACTATTTCTTTTATTAGTAAATATTAAACTATAAAGGAAAGAAAAGTTAAATATGTTTATTGTCTAAATATGGAAATGTCTTAAATTATGTCAAAATATTCATTGATATTTTTGCTTCATGCGTATTTTAAGGACACTATAAAAAGCACTTTTTTATGTTTAAGCTTTATTTTAACCATAATAAAATGCCTTGATCTTAAATTCTATACTGCCATACCATTCTGAAGACTATTGATTGTAAAACTTTTATTTAACTTTACCTTTATGAATAAAAATTTGGTGAGGCAAAACGCAATAAATTGAACACCAGCCCGAGTCGTCGGCTCAAAGTCAAGATGTGTAAAACTAAGAAACTGTAACTCCGAAACTGCTCGATAGAATTGGATAAAATTTGGTATTTTTCCTTATGTTTATTTCCAATGAAGCTGGAGGTACGGACATTATCCTTACGCCTTATTTTCCTTATGTTTATGCATATATTGAGCATACGAAATTCCACGAAAATCTGCGAAAGGTGGGTGTACCACCCTGGATGATTTGGTGTTGGAATGATCCAGTGTCTGTATGGATGAGAACTTCCTCTAGATCAGCTGTTCACTAACGTAGTAAAAAACCGTTAGTTTTGTAAATAAACAGCTATTAGATCTTAGTTCCTTAAAAAGTGGTCACTATTTAGCTTTTGACGTAAAAACAAGTGATAAAACATTTTTTGGCAAATTTTTTCTTGGAAAATTTGTCCTGTTGTGTTCTTTCAATTTTGAGTAAAAACAAAATTTTAAAAAAAATTGTAACTTATTTTTCATTAATTTTAATACAAACACCAAATAAAATATTTATTTTTTGCTTCAGATTTTGTAATAGACATCAATATTGATGTGAGGGGTCAATATTGGTGTTTAAGTATTGACTATCTCTATTAAAGTAACAAGATAATTAATTATTAATAAAAACAATGTATTCCGATATTTTCCCCGTTTTGCGGTACCTGAACTTCCAGGTGTGATAGGATAGATGTTATTTAATCAATGCAATTTTATTTTAAAATATTTTTTAGTTTCAATGTTTTATCGAAATTATTGAGGTGGAAGCATGTAAATATTTCATTTCAAATCATACAAACCCTTCAAAATTAAACCAGGAAACTTCCAAATAGATTACATCACACTTGTCGAATTTAGCGTTTATTTAAAATCCGTATCCGGGAATCATACATTCTCATAGCTGAATTTATAAAATGTTCCGAATAGCAAAGATCTCTTCTCGTTGATAAAATAAAGGCTGGCGTAACCTGGAAAGTGAGGTGATCTAACGTGATCCCGTGGCATATGTTAACCAATAAACGAAGTTGAAGAAAGTGAATGCAGCTGGAAATAGGACTCGAGAAATAGCATCTATCCTCTGGGCTTTCGTGGAATACTTGTTCAACCATTTTAAAGGCAGTGAAGTGTAGGTCTTTACTTTACTTCTTTTACCATCTTCAATGCGTAGTGAGTTCTGAAAGTATTTTAGAACGATTTTTTCATCTGACTGTTATGAAATCATGGCAGTAATTTAAATGTTACAAAAGCATGATAGTTTGTACCATAAATATATTATAAAGACCCTTTTGGAATATTCTGATTGTTACAATTTTAGGGAGGTTAGGGTTTTTCAAAACAATATTTATTAATATTGCAGTTATGTTTTTTAAAACTTTCAAACGTTTATTCTTCAATCAAACTTCATTTTTTTTCCAATGAATTAGGTACATAATTTTATTTGACCCAATTTATGAAATTTACCTGAAAAACAAACCATTACTGCTATTTTAATTTAATATCATCATGAAATCGAGATGAACATAAATAATGATTAATAAAAACACAATAAATATAACATATCTTTAAAGGCATAGACTATTTTTAAAATATAAGCTTTTAAAACTTCAAATGACGATAGGTGATCAAGTGATAGGCAAAAAAACTCTTCGTTAGAGTTGAGTTGTTACTTTCGTGGATTTAGAGAGTGCCAATGGGATACTTTCACCCCGAGAAGAAGACGACAACTGTCGTAGGTAAGAGTGCGTTGATTGGTTTGTCGATAGGATGTATTTCCTAATTTGGGTTATTCGGTTGCTCTGCAAACGTTCTGATAGGTCCATGCAATGGTGTTTATCCTACGACATGTGACCCTTGACGTCAGATGAAAGTATCCCATTATAAATATCCAACGGAATTCGATTTTTGATTTGAAGGTATTAACTGTAACTAAAAAGTGTTTATGGCGTTACTAGTTTATCTAACTAAAACTTAAGCCAAAAATATGTTCTCTTATTGAATCACCAACGCTCGTTTTTAAGAGTTTTGCCATCATGGCTTTTTGAGTGGCAAAAGACTATCCCAGGTTTATATACCAGGATTTATCTGTAACATTTAAAAAATTACTCACCTCTACCATAGAATCATCTGCCGTTATCTGGTTCTGCAACAACAAGCCTTCATCCCCTTTCAGAGCATTGATTACCAAGCATATTTCAATGAGAACGCTAAGTATGAAGCAAATGCAAACACCCATCCACATATCCAAGGCCGTGGCATAAGAAACCTGAGGGCTGGTCGAGCCTATCGAGATGGCTACCATCAGGATAGCCACCAGGAGTCCGATCCAGATGCCCAGGCGGAGGGTAACGCAGCGTGGCCAAAGCCAGAACACTGACCAAGACAGAATGACGAGTGCAGCAGTTGGCATGTAGGCTCGCTGGATATAGTAGTAGAGATTGCGGTTGAATACGAGGTCAACTTTTACGCAACTGTATTCACCTGTAAGGAGATGATATAGTAGATTATTCGTTAGTTTGCATTTTCACTACACTAAAATTATGTTGTGTTATCTATTCATAAGGGGAATATTCTTTATCAGTTATAAGAATGTAACTGTACAATATCGTGACCTATTTAAGTATTTTGATCAATGTGGGATATGAAATTTTAAATTCGAAGTGAAAGGGTTTGGAAGGATCAGAGGGGGCACTTAAGGTGCGTAATGATAACAATTTTTAAACTTGTATACTCGAATGCAACTTAAGTTGAGCCTGACGTCATGGCCACGTGGAAGAAAATCTGAGTAAACAGAAAGCCTGCTGGGTTGCTAGAAGATCTTATTGGCTGGCGAGTTGTACTACTAGGCGTTACGCCCCTTTAAAAATAATAATACTGAGCATTTTATGCATATCGGGATGAAATATGCTTAATATACGTGGATTTAAAAAACTAATCATTATTCAAAATTGAAGCTCTAAATTTCACTCAAAATTCAGACACCTCGTGGGGAACTATTTTCTTTGGTTGCTTTCAGCATATTTCTACAGGCTCTAGTTAAGTTGCAACTGAGTATAGTAGTTGCAATTCCTACTACGTGTATCTGCCTGTCTGTCGCTATAACAGCAGTTATTTTTATTATATGAATTCTTTACGTTAAAAAACGATATGCTTAGTAGGGTGGGTCAAAAATATTTTTTTCACATTTTCCCAGGGGCACAGCGACAAAAGGGTGCCAAATGGTCTCAAACTAACATGTGTAAAATATTATTCGATTATAATAACTCTTTTTGCCTCCGGATTGGCCTCAAAGATTCGATTAATATAGTAATTTCATGCAAAAATGGACGAACGAAAATCAAGCTTTTACCTCGATTGCACAAATCCGTCATGAATATAAATGTGCAAAATGGTATAAAAATCATCATTGAAGACTATAAAATAATTATAAATGAAACCAAAGTTGAAATACTTAACTTGTAATACAACATATTTTGAAATATCTCAATTATCAATAAAATATCAAATAAATTATAAAATAAATTATCAATAAAATAATTATCAATAATCAATCAATTATCAATATATATCAATTAAGTTTTAATCATTTCATGCAAAAATGGACGAACGAAAATCAAGCTTTTACCTCGATTGCACAAATCCGTCATGAATATAAATGTGCAAAATGGTATAAAAATCATCATTGAAGACTATAAAATAATTATAAATGAAACCAAAGTTGAAATACTTAACTTGTAATACAACATATTTTGAAATATCTCAATGGTTAGAACTTGCGATCGAAAATGTCTTGCTGGAGTCATAAAAATGTGCCAAACCTTTATTCCCAGTTGAGTAGGATGATAACAACATTAAATTTTTAATAAAAATGGATGTGTCAGAAGGTGGATACCTTTTTTGGGTTATAGGTTTCAACCCCATGGAAAACATTTGGATAATAGTTTAAAAGTTGGGATTTTCTTGAAATTTTTTGGCATATTAGGAATAGTCCATCCCAAGTGTCCCCATGTGATTCCCTAATGTCCAAAAATATATTAAAACCACATTTTAAGAGTCAAATTTTGAAATATTTTCTTAAGAAGAGCGGTAGATCCCCGTTTTCAGCATAAAGCTCAGTATTATCGCTTAAGTTTTTAAATAAGCTACATTACTTTTCAAACTTACTTGTAATTATCCTTAACAGTTAAATTTGCAATATTTTAACTTTTATGAACGAATAAGGGAATGCTAAGAAGCTATTTTGAGTCAATCCTCAAAGAAGTATAATTTCATAGGCCTGGGTTTCAGTCAATTTCCATTGTAAAAAATTAGGTAAATCATGAGCGAATCATAACTGTTATTGCCTATGAACGAACTATCCATTCGTTTCAACATATTTTTGCGATCTTATTTGGATCCCAAGACCAGGCAGTGAAATAACTGTCCGCTGAATTTCGAAAGCGCGGCATATTTATGAAAAACACAACTGTTTCTGTTTTGAAAAATTAAAAATACCGTTTTATACTGACCAAACTTGAGGGAGAATGTATATGAACTACCAATATTTAAAATCTGTACCACTGAAAATCCGCTATAAAAAGAGATTTATTCTACGGATCTTGTTAATATGATAGCATATTATATTGCCACTTTGGCAGTTATTTTTGTATTAATAATGCATGAAGGTGACTAATGTGATTAAAATTGCTTTTAAATACCCTTATTTTTGAACTTTAATAAGTTTTCGACAAAAAAATTCAATTCATAAAATTTTTTAAAAATATTAAAAATTACATATTTTTGTCCTATTTGAGGCCAATCCGGAGGCAAAAAGAGTTATTATAATCGAATAATATTTTACACATGTTAGTTTGAGACCATTTGGCACCCTTTTCTTGCTGTGCCCGATAGAATTTGCAAAATTTTTTTTTCGCCATAGGAAAATGACCCACCCTAATGCTTAGGGCGTTATTTTAACTAAGGTCTCCCAGTTTATTGTGAACACTAGTTTCTTTTAGTGAGCAAATATTTCCCTGAATCTTGTAAAAATCTTTTAACTGCAACTAACCTGTGCTTGTGCGACTTGTGCAATAGTCATTCATAAATTTATCCAAGGTAAACTTTGTGAGATGGAGGTTTTTAGTAATCTCTACTGGGTTGTCTTTTTTCCAAAGGAAGATAATATCTTCGGTCGTGTAACCATCTAAAAGGAAACATAGATTCTAGAGAAAAAAACTTATAAAACAGTGTATTACACAGAACAAATAAATGACGGTACTTACAACTAGCTCCCTTAATATGACAAGTTTGGCTGTCTATAGGATAGTGTCTCATGTCCATCGGGCAGAAAAGTCGAAGGGATATTCTAAAAAAGTGAAATTTTAATAAACCATGCCAAATAAAATTAAGAATTTTATAGAAAAATATTTAGCTATCAAGCTAGTTATAAAAAACACAAAAATACCATTATATTGAGGTAAAATTGCTTTCAAAACCTTTTCCTTAAATTTACTTCCATTGTCATGGAAATGAGAGTATTCAACCATACTACGAACACATTTTAAACTATTAAAACCCGTCTATAAGTTATTTTTCATAGTTGAATTATTCCTAAAATAAGATAGTTATTTTCACTCATAAATCTATCGTAAATTTTCTTGAAGATTACCTAACACTTTTATTCTACAAACTGGTTATTTAAAGTTTTCATCAAATAATTAATAATTTCATTATTAATTGTAAGACAAAAGCATTTTAAAGGCCAGATTATGACACGGCACCACACAAAGTACTAAATTACACAGATACAAAAGCATAAAACTACAAATTTGTTATATACGCCCAAAAAAGTACCTGGTACTAAAGAGAATCCTTCCGTTGGGGAATATTCTGATGAGAGTGTTGGGAGTGATCATGTGGTGAAAATTTCCCGTCTCTTCATTAGAAAAGAAGAAATCTGGGATCCAGATTCTGCTGCTTTCTGCAATCGTAACGTAGTCTAGATCATTGGTTTTGTATACTAGACGTTCGTCCACCCAGGACAAGCGGAATGTTAGTTGAGTGTCGTAAGTCTGTAACACAACACAATACAATACATACAATAGTATGCACAATACAATAGTATACACATACACCACACACATAATTTTAAATTGTTGAAAAGTTTATTATGGCGTGAACTTTTTAGTAGAACATATATTTTAAGGGCAATGCGAATGGTTCGTATTAGAGGCCTTTTACCAGTGAGATAAATTACAAAAAAGATTTATTAGTGAACAGAATAAAAATATCGACTTAAATAAAAAATCTTCGTAATCATTAGTTGAATATTTTATCTTATTAAATAAATAATTATCAAAGAGAGAGAAAATTAAACTCCAAAATATATATCTTAAGTATATATTTTATAGGTATATTATAGGTATAGGTATGGTATATTATAGGTATTTTATAGGTATATAATCTGAATTTCAGGAAATAAATCAAAGCAGTTTGTAATATTTCCATGTACGTGCGTACTTCTCAAACAATGCTTTACTATAGAAGATGTAGTATAAAAAACACACATAGCCGACAACATCTAAAAAACAAATTCAAAAGACCGATGGCGTAAATGGATAACACCACTAAAATCCAAATGGAAAAGGGATATTTAAAGAATCAAAATGAGGATTTTAAATTAAACAAACCTAGAGTAGTTAAAATCAATTTTGAGAAATACATAAAATTAAGAAATTAAATCAAAATATTTTTCTGACGTTTCAGATAGAAATACATTTCCCCTTTCCAGTCTTAAAATAACCAAGATATTTAATTTTTAGGGTTTTTTGGTAACGGTTTTTCTTAAGTTTTTTCTCTCAACTGTGTTGAAAGAATTTTTTCTTCTTGAAATTGTGAAGATCAGTTTTCATTTAGAGAGTTTAGAAGAGTGCATTGAAATTCGAAGTCCTCAGAAAGAGTTAGGAAAATTGACAGCTGTGCTCGGAATTCAAAAGCATGCTCTTCTAATTAAGTGTAAGTAAAATTTCTTTTTAGTTATTTTAGTTCCTAAAACAAATTTAATGATTGTTAGTTAGTCATTTATTATTTATTATGTTTTAAGCAAATACTTATTTGAAACTCAATTCTTAATTTTGTTAAATTAGTTGCTAGTTAAGGAATAAACCTAAAAACTTTTTAAAATATTTAAAATTTCTTTTTACTTTTTCATATTTTTTAACCTAAAATATTATTCACACCAACATACAAGAATAAAAATTGAATCACAGTCCTTTACAAAACCTTACCATTTTCACATCATCCATATTATTTATGCTTCTGATAAATGTATTTACTTCTACAACAACGGGACCTAAAGGAAATAATTTTTATTACAAAAAACATTTTCAAGAATTTAGTTGAATACATATTTGTGGAGATATTTCTTTCAGAATAAGTAGAAGAACTCAATGCAACAACGAGTTTACTCCAAAATTTTACTTTGGATTTAGCTCGAGCAAACTCCACTTACCCCAAAAGAACGAGCTAATTCCAAAAGATTTACTTTGGAGTTAGCTCGTTATTGCAAGCGCCTCAAATCTACGGAGGTTCTGAATTACGGTTTATAAAACGGTCAATTGGGATCCAATAAAATTCAAATAAATATTTTTCTTACAACACAATTCTCGAGAATATTCTGATTTTTATACTGAATTTAGTAATTGAATAAAAAAATCCCCCAATAAGGCACTAGTTTATAGAGAAAATATTTAAACTTTCACAAAACTTTGTCGTTTGATTTTTTGAAAGCATAATTACCATATAAATATCTACTAACTCACCAGATTCATTTTGCCCAGACGGTCTAATTTGAGGATTATAATTTTCAAAAATTTGTTGAAGAATGTTGCGTTCCAATTCTAAAGACTTTCTTGAGCTGTAGTGAACAAATATTTTTAAAGGGCATAATGTTTAGAAATTAAGTCAGTTGGAAGGTTTGATTTAAAAACCAAACACAACTTACTGAGCATGCTGAAGATAGAAGAAAATCAAAACGAAGGACAGCTTTATAATCATCTTTTAGAAGTATCTTCTAAATAGAAGTGTCTTTTAATTCAGATGAATCTAAAAAAAACAACCCATACTTAACACTCAACTTAATCTGGATTAAACAATAAGAAAGTGAAAGTGAGGTGGAATATGATAACTGTTATTAAAATTTATATAAAACGTGAATAACCTTCTGACTAGGAATACCATCAAATTTACTTACAGCTCATTGTTTCGTATATTTTTAAAAAGTTTGTTTTCATTAATGCCAGATTTATTTTAATAATAAACAGCTAAAGAATTAAAAAGTGAAAAAAAATTAAAAGTATTACTAAGTATTCAATAAAAATTTGTATCATCCAATTGTGGGGAAATATGTGTATGCCATGATTAACCAAACACTTTCGAGTTACGATCAATTCCAATAGAACATCGGATTTTTAATATAAGCTGACTGGGTGCAATATAAAAAATGTTGGTTTATGAATAAGAAAATGTTGATATGTTCCTTCTGAATAGTCATAAACAAGTACTATAATCATACTGTTGATGCTATTTTACTTTTGACACAATCTAACTGTAAAATACTATGAAAGAACCAGCGTTTTATTTATATTTTTGAGGATTTAACCCCCTTAAAGTAAGAAAGGAGCTTTCGGGTAAAACGGGCAAGGCAAAGCGGGTAGCTATCCGCAACGGGAGATAACATGAAAATTTTTTTTAACAAACAAACAAACAAATTTATTTACAAAAGAAATACAAATAATAGAAAAAACATGTGATATGCCAAGGGGAAATACTCTTCCCGTACAGGCATAAGAGAAATATATTCATAACAGAAATAAAGAAAAAATAATAGACACGATATAGAAACACTTAAAAAAATGGCAAAAAAGCTGGATAACATTATAAAGTAAAATGCTTCAAAGTGAAAAATATATATCAACGTCGTCAATGTTTAATAAAAATTCAAATAATATTCTTTTAAATGTTGAATATTTACTAATACTAATCAAGTGTATGGGTAAACTATTGAACAGTTTAGGGGCAAGGTAATAAAAATGTTTACAAAATATGTCCTTGGAGAAACTTGGAATTTCAAAAGTATCTGTGGATCGAGTATTATATTGTATGCTTTTCATTTTAAATTGGGATTTATTCCGGTAAATATAAAGTAAAATACGAAAGTAAGCATTGTGTCGAAATGGTAGCAACTTAAGGGATCTAAATCATAGGGGGCTAGATTGGGGGATTAAATAATTTTTATGATAATTAGACACGCAACTAAGGTCTCAAACATTAGAGGAATTACGGGGGATCACGGGGGTAAATGCCTCCCCCTAACTTTTTAAGGATATTTTATTCTTTCATTGTAAAAAAAATTTTCCATTTCAAAACCAGGGAAAGAATAGCCATCAAAAGTATCTTTTTTTACCACAAGGACCTTCCTCCTAAATCCCTCCATGTTCTCAAAATTACTTCTAAAAAGATTAATTTGTGATAAGATTTATCTCGTTTGTAGTGCTTACCCGCTGACGGGTTACCCGCTTTAGGCCACCTAGTGGGGCAAAGCGGTTTTTGACGGATTTTTTATTTTCGTTAATAAATCATTATTAGGCACAATCTAACGCAATCGTGCATTTTTATTTTATAGTTTTATAACTCACCTATCCTTTAAAAGCAAATTTTATTTACAATCAAACAATAACTATGATTTTTGAGCTTTCAAAGTTAGCATACCCGCTTTGAGCTTCTGGTCCCCTAATAACATAATAAGGTTATCTACATACTTTTAGATTGGAATAAATTGCTAGATAATTTGTATAAAATATGCATTCCTATCATTTTGCCCTGCTATAAATTTAAATCTTAAAAGAAATACTACTATAGATGAAAATAGTTTTTCCTTCTCTTTTATATTTACTTTCGAACTCTTGATTATCACAACGTTAGAACCAATGACACGAAGTAGAAGTTTTTATGATGATGAGAAATAATAATCGTGGAATTCCATAACATAAAATTGAGATTCGTAAATCAATGTTCATTCCCCCCTCCCTCTTAGAAATATGTTAGTTATTCAATCAGATGGGGTTTCTTTCCCAAAGTATTACGTTTTTCATAAAAATATATTTACTGTGAGTTTTATTGAGTCTTCGGTTCTTACTAAATCAGATGCAGTAATAGCTAAACGTCATAAATAATAGAATAATAAGTTTTTAAGAACGCTACGTTGAATAAATGTTTGGAAATAAGATTTATCCTAGATATCTTTGAACACAAATTTAAGCTTTATAAAATTTTCTTGAGTAAAAACTGTTTATCTACTCTTCTTGAGGATAAAATTTATTAATATTTAATTTTCATTATTTCATTAATTTTCATATTAAATTTCATTAATCATTAAGGAACTGGTTTTTTTAAATTAAAACAGCTCTTAAATTATAGAAGATACAATAGAAAATATATTGCTTTCTTTCTTATTTTAACACTTACTGATACATACCGCGAAGTTTAAATGAACTATACTAGACTCCAACATTTCTTGATAATGGAGAACTTCTTGAGAGCAATCAAAGGAAGAAGTTCCTAGCGCAATGTCCAAATGCCGTGTAAAATTAGGCATTTTACTTTAGAAATATGATTATTTTGTTAAATCCATGCATATATTGCGTTTTGGGGTAGTAACTTTCGAAAAATGTTAAGTATTTTCTTTTTTGCGGTATTACATTTAGAATTGAATGCGCCAGCCAATGAGAGTTCATAGACTATCTGTAAACTCAAGTTTTTCTTTTGCTTAATGCCAAGAAAGATTGAAGTCTAGCATAGTTGTATAGAAGTATTTTCATTTTGATAGCTTCAGTATGCTAATACCACACATAATTCTATTTTTAGCAAAAAAAACCGTCCCTGAGTAGTTAAAAACTATTTTGAAATTAATACAAATGGGAATTTTTAAAATCAATGTTTTTTGATGAAACTAAATGAATCAATTTAATATCCAAGAAAATCCCAAGAGATATTTATGCCTCACAATTTTATGAGAAACTGTGGGCAGTTTCTTTGAACAATAATTATGTTCCATTAAGTTGAATTTTGACTAAAGCAAATAAACACATAACAAAACTATTTCCATCTCAACTTCTCTTATCTATCAGCATAATCAAAATAATCTTTAAAATAAGCCCAGTGAAAAATCCTCTTGCATCCAACCCATTTGAAATTTACACAGTTCTATGTAAACAGATATGATATTTCTTTCAGATAAAAACAGATTCGTATTTCTTTGCCTTCTGCAAAGCAAGGCAATAGAGATAAGCTTAGACTTCTCTAATGATGTAAACAATTCCATTCATTATACCAGGGATTGTTTTCAAGTACAGTATACCAAGGGATATTTGTTTGAATTTAAGAAAAGAGCAACTATATATCACATATATTTATATAATCCTTAGAAACCTCTGAGATGGGTGATTTTTGTACTCCCTTTTTTAGACGTTTATTTGATAAATTAAATGTTCTTCAAAAAATTTAAAAAAATGACTGCTTATGAAATGACTGCAAAATGAAATGACTGCTTATTTTATTTTTAAAAATACATTTTATACAATTTATTGGCATTTCTAAATGATTTGGTTTATATTTTAGGGGTACTCGAACCAAGTATTTATAAATATCTTAACACAATCTTCTTAGAAATGTGTGTAGCTTTCTTTTATACAAATATTGTCTTTCAAAAATTTTGCTCTTACACTGTAAAAAATATTGGTGTCATTTAACACCTAAAAAGGTGGCAACAAAGTTTCCACCCCTTTAGGAGTATTAAAACACCATTATAAACTGGGGTTTCATAACACCAAAATTTGCTTATAATTTTGGTATTATGAAACCCCAGTTTATGCTGGTGTTTTAATACTCCTAAAGCGTTGGAAACTTTGTTGCCATCTTTTTAGGTGTTAAATGACACCATTTAACAAATTAATTAAAAAATTAAGAGTTGCGATTTTTTAATCACCTTAACTCTTTTACAGTGTATATAGGAAAATTTCTTATGTATACAATAATTATCAGGCATACCAGTTGATACAATCATAAAATAAAACCTCAGAGGTTTTAAGTTTTTGTATCAAAATATACTTAAAAAACAAAAATGCATCACATTTTTTTTAATTGATATTGTTTTCACAAATTTAAAATGAGAGTAATATGAATGGCAGTATTGAATACAAACAACCCCATCTACAGAGATCTATCACTTACCTTCACTATATCATCCGCTTTGTAACAATGCAAGTGCCGATCTTATTCCCAACTCCCTTCTACTAAACGTTAAAGGGTTATCCCAAAGAAGCGACACTTGCATTATGTTTTTATAAGCGACCGAGCTCTCGGGAAATCAAATTAGCTAGGGCCATCATGGTCAAGGCTGCCTTATAATTGCTACTTTTTTGTGCCGGCTAATCTTCAGCGGCTTACAAATTGGAGCGCCTTTGCTCGTGTTACAACCACCACTGACACTCTCTGACGTCGTAATGTAACACTTTGAAACATCCGTGGTGTTCGCGCTTGTTTTACTTAGTATGGAGTGAGTTGCTTATGGCTGGAAGATTCTAAAATAAATGTCATTGTTTAGCTCTTTTTATCTGGAACGTTTTGAATGGAGATGAAAATCTCTACGAGCCTGCGTTTGGAAATCACTTTTTAAAATATGCGATGGGAACTTCTGTGTGTTTATATTACCCGGGAGGACGCACCTTTTTGATACACTGGGTCTATCAGGCCTGTTCTAAACATTAGTGTATACAAAACTTTAAGGAACGTTTAATACATCATGTAATCATTTTAAACTGTATAAAAACTTATTTTAAAGTTGATAGATTTTTATAAGAGATTATTGGACTATTTCACACTTTAAAAATTTATACCACATTGTTTGATAATTTTTTTCATAAAAAATTAATCCGTTTGTAGCGAATTAAAATATATGGAGTACTTTGTTTATGAGGGTTATTGTTTTATGGCGCAGGAATCAAGAATGACCATATTGAGATACCTCTAGGTTGTTACAAAGCCAAACTTATACGACCAAGCACTCTATTTCGAGAAAAATCTACAAATAAATTCTAACTCACATTCTTTCATTTGAATTTATGTTTGCTGCTTTTCATTAATAGAGAAAAATTATGTTTATTGTCATAATATGTGATGTTTCGTTTTGAATTTATTTTATTGGGTTATCCATTATTTATTTGTATGTTTATCAATATTGTTATATAGTAATCAAGGCAAAAGTAATAGAATACAAGTAATAACAGGACTAGGATTTCAAATACAATAGTGATGGTCACATTCTTAATGATAAGCGGGTACTGATTGATTAAATTATTTATAAGTTTTGTTTTTTCCACGTGTGTTATGAAATTCTTACCGGTTTAATGGGCTAAAATCATTTAAAAATTGAAAACTTTTAGGTCCTGCTATAAATCTCGCAAAGTACAGTGGATTTTCATACTTGTATCCTTTTAAAAATGTTAAATACTAAAAGTTGAAAAGTAAAATTGAAAAATGACTGTTGATAATGTTTGTTATGTTTTATGGCCGTATATGTATGTACAAATATATACTTGAAATTAGAAACAACCATGTAATACAACCACCTCAGTGATCTTGTAAAATTTCCGTATAAACCATATAAAATTTCCGTAAAATAGTTTTCCAGTATAAATTAAAAATATTTAAATAAAAATTGAATGTGTAGCATATGTATTTTTCCATCTTTCTAATGTATAGTAGATTATACATTTCAAAGTATTAATTAGTTTGACGCCATTCATTCAAAAATATTATTAGATATGTCTTAAAGCTATATTTTTAGACATAGAGATAGTTTTAAAAGCTGAGCAAAAAACTTATATATTGCCTGTGGAAGTGGAATGCGATGCTTTCTTTTGACGCAAGAAGGTTGATCTCTGCCTGAAAGCTTTATTAAACTTCCTGTAGAAATGTAAAGCTAAAAAAACTATAACAGAAGTTGTTTTCAGTGTACCACTTACTGGAAGGAAATTGCATTAGCTTGCTCTTAAATTAGTTCTAATTTTCATTCATTACAGAGCCATTAGGTGGATATGAACAGGGTTGAAAAATGACACAGCATGCTGAATTATGAGATAATTTTTACTATCCAGATTTATTGTAAAAGGAAGTTGACTCGAGAACATTTGAGAAATGTGGATTCAGTGAATTAACGATTAAGACCATAAAATCTCAAATTTAATTGACTTGCTGGCTAGAAAAAAGATCGGGCAAAGCCATGAATTAACTAAAGCTAAGCAATTAATCTAACTATTTTGTCCTAATGATTAATTTTTGTCATTTGTAAAGTGAAAAATTTTCTTTTCAGTATGCAATTTGTTTTTGAAAATATAAAAAACAATTTGTCTTGAGAACTTACTAACACCTTTTTTATGTATTTGATTTTAAAAAATTTAAATGATAAAAAATATTCTGCATTTTGAGATATACGTGGTGTTTTAGAACTTCTAGGAGGATAATAGGAATGGGGGTGTCAAAAATGCATACATAACGACCTAGGGGTTTTTAAAAGCGGGCAGGGGATGTTGTGTAATCCCCGATGGAAATTGACACCTAGCCATTTAAATTGGATTAAAACCAGCAAAATTGTTTGTTGATTGCATTTATTTTATAAAAATAAATTTAATAGCTAAAGTTTCAGTAAATTTGAACTAATTTTAATTTCTTAACCCATTACTCTCTGACGTCCCTTTTTAGGGACGTTTTTTAAAAATCCTCCTATTTCTACAAAAATTGTTAATTTGAATCAAAATTTGCAATGATGCAAATTCTGATCATCATAGAACATAAAGAACACAAGAAGAAAGCAGAATTTTAAAAAATTTTCACTTTTTTTAAAGTTGGAAGATAGAATTTTTCAGGAAAGTGCTTTTGTTAAAAATTTTAAAAGAAAAAGCTTAAAAATCCTAGTTGTTATTTTAAAAAAATGTCAATGCCGATATATGTTACTGTTTATACATTAAATCAGTTGGGGTGTTTTTTTGTTTTTCCAAAATATTTTATCTTGGCCTTATTTTGGACCCTCGAAAAGCGTCCCTAAAAAGGGACGTCAGGCACGAATGCCCCCGTGGTTTTCCCCATAGTGAAATGCTAGTGTTTCCTTTATTTTTTCATAAAAACGCGTTTGATTCTTATGAAATGAATTAAATAACTGATATTTATAAAATTACTTTAATTTTAGCTAATAAATTTATTATTTTTGTTTATTTTTTTTTGGAAAATACTGTTATTTCTGCTAAATTAATGGAATAAAAAGTCTTAAATTATAAGGAATTAATTAATTCGTATTAATTAAAGGAATAAATTAATTATTTTACTATATTTATTACTTATGCAAATATATTCCGGTTATATTTTAATTAAAAGTTTGATAATTATTAGTTATAATGACTTTTTGTCATTAAAATTGCCAAAAAAGTCGCTTTTGTGATAAATTTTCGGCTTTTTTTTCTAATTAGATGTCTCTAATCATTGTGTTCTATACTGCAGATCAATCTATATCATCTGGCTTGCTAATGCACATCCCACTAATGCTTGATTTTGGGGGAGAAATTCGTGTTCCGCACAATTAAATAAAATAAAATGAAAAAAGTATGGGCATTTGAAATACTTACACTTCACAAATTGAGATATTCTGATGGATTTGAGGTGTGTAAAAGTAATTAATACTTAATATTAGGTAACATATGCACAAAGAATGCCTTTATCAATTAAAAACCTTAATTAATTTGCAATTAACATAGATTTGGGAGGAAAAAACGTGTTTTAGAGCATAAAAAATGCTCAAATTACGTTAATTAGGGTTAATTTTACAGTTAATTGGATAAATAATTAATATTTTTTGTTCATATTCATGTTACAGTATGGTTCCGATCACTTTTGCTGCACTTAAAAAGGTAGAAGATGTTTTTGAGGCTTTAAAAAGTTTTCTACCATGCGTTTACTATAGGGAAAAACAACGGGGGCATTCGTGCCTGACGTCCCTTTTTAGGGACGTTTTTTAATTTTGGTGTAGAAATTAAAATTTTAACCTGGAATTTTTTTCACTATTTTTCCAGTTGTTTTGGGGCTATTTACTATGTTTTTACCAAATATTTAAGAAAAATAAAAAGTTGGGCATTAATGGGGTTGTTAAAAGCTTAGAGAAATTCATGTCTTATTTTAAACCTAAACACCGAGAATTACGATTGAAATTTCAGCTCTTAAATAACTTGGGTGTATTTCCAACCAATCGTATATGATTCTTGGTCGTCTAGGTATGTCATACCTCTCCTAGAAGTTCTGAAACATTTACATAAAACATCCTGTATTTTGGAAAAAACAATTACAAACTGCATGAAAATAGCATATCAAATATAGGTTTGTTATATTTAATAATATAACAGTTTCTTTTTGGCTGAAATAAAGATGTTTATTTGGTACATTAAAATAAAGATTATTATCAAAAATCCCTGTTCGGAAGATCTTATAAAGAAGACAAAAGAACGTTTCAAGTGCATCTGCACTGAGATAAATAAATCTATAGAGAAAATAAAGTAGACCATATGTCAGAAAAGGTTGTTTTAAGTTTTTTTTATCTCTAGGACAGGCTTATTTTTCATCACGACTAAGATTAACTGGGGTTCCGAAATTTGTAGAAGTCCACAAACCGATTTACCTTAAATTGAATAATTTCCGTACCAAATTAAATACCCTTTAATCAATGCTAATTAACTATTTATTTAATTTGTCAAACATACATATTTTTATTATAGTATGCAACAAATTTTTTTTAATTATAAGCATTTGTAACAGTTTTCTTTTTTTAAATAACATTTTTTATTTTTACTGTTAAAATATTGTACTAACGATAAACTACAGAAAATTGTATTACATTTGATTTTAAAACTTTATGATAAGATTATTCTATTCTTTTGAAGAAAAAAAAATACACCGACGACTTTAAAGGGATTGGAAAATGTAATATTAAAGGTGAGTGAAAATTAGAAAACAAATATAAAAAGGAAAGGATGAGAAGAATATATAAAACTACTTCTCCCCTGATGGGTAATTAGACAAAACATTGGTATTCAGATATTCACTAAATCAGCCATAAACTGTTAGACTTAAGTAGTGTTAAGAGTATAATTTCTTAGAAATTGCTTGGTTTTAATTAATCAGTTTATATGACGTTCTTATTTAAATATTTTAAGTACTACTACATATTAATTTTTTTCCACAACACGAAAAAATTAGTTGCAACGTTTTCTAACATATATATACCTATATATATATAATCTTTGCTATTTAAAAATATTTCACTGTTCAGTTTAATTTTTAAATTTAAAACTTCATAAAAGTGATATCATTAATTCACTAGTTTCATCCCTCATGAATGAAAAGAAAAATTTCTTAAATTTAAATTCTGGTTGGACATGAATTCAGTTTTTGTACTTACGTAAATTGACGTTTATTTCATTCATTTCTTCGCCTCCCACCCAGCAATTTGAGAAGCACTGCTTAAAATAAATCATACTATAGTCAAAGCAAAAGCAGTGTATGTGCTTTTTTACTAAACGCTGTTAAGTTTGTTGACCTCCGTTCTGCGTAAGGAAAGTAGCTTTAATTATGATATTTAATAACAAATTTCGTCTTAAAACATTTAAAGTTAGTTGCTATAAAGAAATTGAAACGGATGGTAAGAAATACCATAGGCATATTTAATAGCTGGAGATTTGAGAGACATATACTTATTTTATATTAATTAAATCAATTACCAATTATATCAATAACTTCAGATTTCAAAGCTTATAACCAAATCTAAAAAGAAGCATCAGAAGAATTAATGGATTCTTTGATGAGGTTCTATCCGTTGCTTGTTAACTGAGTCCAGATCTGTCAACAACACGGCTGTTTTCATAACAGACACTGAATTCAGCTTCTCACACAGCAAAATATAAAAAAAATCTACTAACATTCGTGGATAAGATCACGACGTCACACTCAACGGATGAAGATCTGATATTTCCAATCTGACCTTTTGGTTTTTGTGGACCCCTGGCGTATTACGTCGATCACAGTTTCGAGGCAAAGGTTTACAAGGCTGGATAGGAACGATTACGCTTATAAAGTGCAACTTGCCAGCTGCAATAGCCGAATATTAGAAGCATCCTGTCGATGCTGGAAATTATCTATTTAAACCCTTTGGCTTGAAAATCACATTTATTAGGAACCATTGCGCCGTGATAGAGACAAGGTAAGCTCTATGTTCTCTTGTTGAGTTTTCATTATGCACAAACACGATTTTCTTTTTTTGGCATTCCTGCTGAAATATTGAGTGTTAATTTATTCAGAAAATGAAATCCCTACATTAATTTTATTTTGTTGGCATGGTGCCCTCTTATTTGCTGTAGATTTGGTGCTTTGTATCACAAGGTAAAGGATGACGAATTAAAAAAATTAGATGGCAGATGTAAATACTATTTAGGTCTTAAGTGATGATGGTTAATTTTGTAAATGATAAATCGTTTATACTTAAACAACTAAAGATGAAAAAGTTGAATAATTTAATTTTAAAACGCTATTAAACAATACATTTTACACCTTATATGTTTTTTTATTTCTATTTATTATTATTTTATCACTAGTAGTCACAGTTATCTAATAAATATTTCCCCCATTGTAATATTTAACGCTACCTATTAATGTCTCCTATAGATTTTAAATTAAAATTTCCTTTTATAAATTTAATAATAAACTTAATATTTTTTCAAAATATCGAAAGTTTATTGAGTACATTTGTGTTCTTCTCCTTTCGTCTTCAATAGGACGTGAAAAAAAAGTACGAGAGTATAAAAGCAACGTGAAATGTTATCGTTGTGAGAAATATAACTTTTAGGGTTTAATTTTTTGCGCCTAGTACGAAATATTGTATTCCACAAACACCCCACCCCAAGAAAAGGGGTTTATAATTTGGAAAAAAAATCGTAGTTACCTTCTGATAATAAAATATCAGTATCTGCCAGAGCTCAAAAGTGAATTTGGCTTAAATACATTTTGCAGCTTATCTAGTGTATTTTGGTGATAATTCTTTTCAAATTCTAATACCATCCAAATTAAGGCTTTGTTGGTATATCGAACTTTATTTCTCACCTCAGTGTTTCTCTTGCGAGTTCTGCCGTGCTGATTGCCCGCCTCTCTATCACAATCACTATCATATTTTATATCATATCAAGTCATATTTTAGATCCTCTGGATAAGAATGAGTGGTTTAATATTATTTAAAAAATAAAACGTTGAAGGAATATTGATTTTTAAAGATGCGTGGTTTGCATATTAGTAAATATTTTAATGGATAGCTACTGTAAAAAACTTAAAAACGGGTAAATAAATTTTAAATTCAACTTTTATCAAACGCGGAATTTATTTATGCAATTATGTGAAAAATGTTTATCTAATATAATTTTAAGAATTTCCAGACTGTTAAGCGGGAAGAGCAAATTTGCAAATTATGAAGGATCATGAGAGGTAAAGGTAAATAAAACTATTAAAAATTAAAAAACATATCGTATATTTAATTTGTTTTCTTCTTGGAGTTAAATAAAATCAAAATCAGGTAAAATAACGGAACAGATAAATAATAAATAATCAGAATAAATCAATGAAAAACCGATCAGACGTTTCTATCAATAATTTTAATGTTTGATAGTTTTTTAATTAGATTTAAATTAATTCTAATTAAAATTGGTATATAAAGCAAATAATCTAGAGTAAAAATGTCTATAAATTAATACAGAAAATATAATTTACTATTCCAGATCGAAAAGATGAACTATTTCTTAGTGTTCACCATAGCACTGCTGGCATGTTTCTGTGATGCATCGAACCCACAGTAAGTTAAAGGATAATTTATTAACGTTATCTTAAAATACATTTTCTTATATATTTGATGTCAATGAAGGTGGTTTTAATAGTGATGTATTTTCTCTGGAAACTATTAAGACACAGTTGATGTAAGGGAAAACATGCTGATGTTGATAGAATTATTTTGTGGGACATTATCCGCACAATTAAGAAATACATTTAAAGAACATACACACTCAGAAACGGGAATGAGAATTAATAAATAAAATAAATATAGTTAATATAGTATAAATTTATAAATAAATAACGAGTTGATATTACTCTCTAAGTTCATTATCTCAATGTAATAAATTTTAAGCTGAAGAACAATTTTTATAAATTCCTTGCAGAGGATTGACTCTTTAGGTATCTAACGCTAAAATACAAAATAATCAACTTATGAATCTTCTTTATTTGCAATAGATATTTTTATATTTGTGAAAATATGAAATAATTGTGTTTTGTTTCTGAGGAAGATTTTATATATTTCTCCCAAAACAACATTTGTAAAAAAACTATTATTATCAATTATTTTAATATTTTTTAACTGTATATAAATTTGAAAAATCATTTTAGACAACCTATGACTGAATCTGAGTTTTTAGAAGAATACCTTAATGACCTAAAAAGAATGAATATCAAAGATGTCCCTCCTGAAGGAATTGATGGATATGGTAAGCATTTTGTATAAAATCGATTATCAAACCACCATTCAATATTTTTATTAAATAATGCAACTTTTAATACATATAGGGATTACTGTTACATATTACGTAATGAAATTTGAATTATATTTTTTAAATAAAAATCAAATGTTGCTTATTAAATTTAGTATTCATGAAATTATCTTCAAGATGATACCAATATTTATAACCACTGTGGAAAGCCTGTAATAGATATAAGGAGGCCTCTGATCTTATATCAATAATTAAACTGAACAAGCTCGAACGGCACTTTACTTTTTCATGTGTGTGTGCTTCATATTTAATCTATGTTTTCCGATTAACCATAATCCCAAGGAATATCTCTCAATCCTTCTTAATTTTTTAAAAGATCTTGTGAATGCAAAAAATAATAAAACATATATTAATAAAAGCACTGCTACATTCATTATCCGTGACGATTACTCGGAAATAAAGCCACCTAAACATAAACTTTACTACTACCTTAAAAATTTTATAAATTGACCCCTTTTTCTTTACTTTCTTATGATGCTTTTGCAATTTAAAACTTTTAATGTTTAGCTAGTCGCACAAACATTTATAACATTACTAGATGTGCTGTGAACAAACCATGATTTACTGTAAATGAAGTTATACTTAATATATGTTTATAATTATTTTAATCCTTTCTTAAATTACAAAATATTCCAAGTACTCATTCAGTTTCTTCATGGTTTTGAAAAAAATTAAACTTGAAAAATTTCATGCTTCTTTTGTTGCATTAACAACACTCTATTGTAGTCTATCTGTGTTTCAACTCACCACAAATCATTTCTCGACTGGCTTAATCCGTTCACTAGAGAGACTTATGATCTCGAACCATGAATTCCCCCAAGCTCTTAATTTTAAATGAATGAATTATAACAAAAACAATAATACTGTACTGATGTCATTTAGATTGAGTCATTTATAGGTTAGATAGTTGAAAAAGTTGAAGGGTGAAGCAGAAATAAAAAAGTTAATAAAAACTCAAATGGTTACATCAGCGTGAATCGTAAAGGGTTAAATAAAATCTTCGCAGCTATCCATCCAGTAAAGGAAACCGTACAGCAGTCAAACTGAAAGTCACTTGGAAAATACAGTCAAGTGGACTGTACTTCAAACCGGCAAGGAAAGCGAAATGACTTGACAGATTTATGACCTGTCATCAGTTCCCTTGTAAACACTGGCGATACAATTTTCACCTCGTTACATTTCCCTTTATCTCTTTCTTTCAAAAAATGTGGGAAGTGTTCACAAGTTGGAAGGGCGTTGCTCTTTTTAAAGGCCTGAAAGAAAGCCTTGTCAGTCAGTCACACAGATGCGCTATCTCTTCATGTTTACGCTTATCCGTCATCGGCGGATCAACTTTGATATCAGGCGTGGGATATTCCGACAATGGAAAATTTATTGTATTTACAAGCAATATCTTTTCAAGCATGATTATTGAGTTTTGTTTCCATGAATAGATTAACAGGAAGATTTTACCACATTAATTTCTGTAGCTGTCAAATCGTTTTCGACAGTTTCTACAGAAATCAAGGACACCATATACCACTTATTTAAAGTGTTTCTTTTATTCCCGCCATGTGTTTTTATAGCTAGCTGACAATCTTGACTAAAGATGCACATTAATATACCCAAATTAATTATTTCTAACAAGAGTGGGTAAAACTTATCAACTTGTTACCCTTAAGCTTATTTATTGCTTTTTGAAGTAGCTTTAAAGGAAATCCATTTTGCGGACTGCAATTAATTACAGACTTAATTTATAAAAAGAAAATGGTTTTATATTTAGGTTTCGGTTCGATTAGGTTTAGGTTGAGATAACAATTCAGAAAATTTCGTTCGTGGGATATCTTTTTCAGAATTTTTTCCTCTGCTTATGACAATTTTTTTATAATCTGTGTTTATGTTATAGGGAGGTTAATTTGTATTTTTTAAAGCTTAACTTTTCTGCGACGTGGTGCCATCTGGATATTTCGTTTAATAGTGAAATATCTTGCAGTAAAATGTTAAACATGCTAACACAATATTGAAATAGCAAGCTCGATTATTCGAAGTTTGTATTTTTTAATTTCTTTAGTAAGAACATCAAAATAAGATTCAAGTTGGTAAATATTAATAATTTTTCAATGCATTTATGAGCGAGTGTAAAGGAATATAGATGGACAAGGATAATCCGTAACATAAAAAACACAATCATTTATTTTCTATTTAAAGCTCTTTTTTATTAGTTATTGTTATTTTTCGTATGAAACATGGAACTTAAAAATATTTTTCCAGGTGCACCTATTGAAATTCAATGTTCAATGTATGTGATAGATGTATACCAAGTTGATAGCTCGAGCATGGTAAGATTTGTATTAAATTCAGTGTATGAAGTATTTTTATGGGACTCGATTTTTTGGTACTTTGTAAAAGTATATTAATTATCAGCTTTTATAATTCAGCATGGAACTCAAACCATCCATTCATTTCCACGTTACTCAAAAATATGTTTCAGATTTTTAGTGTTTTCCAGGAATATCATATTATTGCATTGAAATATTAAACTGTTTAGTCAAAATAACATTTATGTCTTTTGGATTTATAACGAGTTTATTAAGGACTCTCTAAAATTTAAAATCAGATAAAAATTATAGTTTTTCTGTCACCCCCTTTGAATTGACAATTTATGTGTGGAGTAAAATCTTTTTTTATTTGTGAGTCAAAAAACATATCTTTAAAAATAACCTGTCCTATACTTATAACATTTTTATATCTCCATTTGAGACAGAAATGAAATAGTCCAGGAACCAGTGACAGATTTTGATGACCAATTTCCTCTCAAGTGGTAATTAGTGGAATGATACAGAAAGTTGTATCAGTTGTTCAGTTGAACGTCAGCTGATGTCGCACTGTCGATTTTAATTGAGAATGATTATCGTTTGTATAGAACTAACTTTAATTTCGAATTCTGGATTTCTTAATAGGGATACAAAACTGTAAAATTTATCTAATTTTCTCTACATTAAAACTGAAGTTGCAAAAGGAATATTCTTATCGCAATAAAAATACTCTTAACGTAATTTACTTAATTAATACTTTATCTTCGGAAACTTTGAGACGTCACTCAGTTGAACTCGTCTACAGAAAATATGTAAATATCCATTTTATTTAAATTTAATATCCAATAATTTTCTATATTCCTCCAATTAATTTCTTAATGTTACAAATTTAAAGCGGATTGCTAATAAAAAGGAGTTCATGTTTTTGGATATATTTTTTTCTCTAGCATTTAATAATTGTTTCAGGATTTCCACAAAAATTTGAATGTGAAATTTCTTGACTCTTCTAAATTAATTTTATAGTTTTCTAGTAAAATACCTAGCTATCCACGTATCTTTTTGAATACTTCCTTTTTTGAACAAATAATTTTAATAAAAAGTACAAATATTTCTCATTTTTGAGACTCTGACATCAAAATTTCTCATTATTTAGTTTTTCTGTAGGTTCTTCAGGTTTTACTAAAAATAAACAATAACTCACACCCCCTCTAAGCGTATATTTTCAAGAGCAGCTAAAAGTTATACAATCCGATCTCACCATGCGCATGCGTCATAAGAAAAGATGTTATAAGTTATAAAGTTATTAAATCCCCATTGGAGCAAGGGTACTTGCAAAGCCTGCGGCAGTTCCTGGGTTCAATCCCCAGTTATTATTTTTACAAAATTTCCAAAAACAGCAAAAATCAAGTCCACACACAGACGCATTAAGCAAGGCAAGGATCAGACTGTATAATAAACGAGCGCTCGTTATCTTTTACATTCTATGCTATGCTAGCGTGTGTTGCTTACATCTATAGAAATAACGAGAATTATTTAAGACATCCGTGATGGACCACCTAGATGAAAATTTGTAAGCTGATTGTTTATATACTTTTGTATTTAATAAAATAATAAGCTAGCAGTAAGTCAAGGGAAAACTCGTCAGCTGATGCATTTAAATAATGATAGATGCTCTCGCTCCAGTCTAACTTTCGATGCATCAGTTGACGATCTTTTCACCAAGATAAAGTCGGCTGACTTTTTTCTTCTTCTAAATATTTGGTTAGCTATAATTTAACAAATTTTTAGACAGCTTGAAATGACTAAAAGTATTTTTGTTTTCTTCGTGTTTAGGGGGCTACCACCCCTCATCCCACCCGAGAGGAAATAATTGACCAAATTTTTACCTGGCTCCTAGATCAAAAGTATCAGTGGATTTATAGTCTAGATAATTTCGGAGAAATGTAAATACAGAGAAATCCCTTTACAACGTAAAATTCTGTTATTACGGAAGTCCAGAAAGTCCCCAACCGTTTTAATTTGAATTATCGAAATACCGTTACAACGAAATTTCCATAACAACGAAGAAGTTTTACGGTCCCGTGAAGTTCATTATAATGGGTTTTTACTGTATTAAAGGATGGATGCTTATAAAAATTTATTTAGATTTTGTAAAAATTTTGAAATTCCTTAAATTCAAAAAGATCTAAATTTTTATTACGCGTTTTGAGATTCCGGTTCAATTTTTTGTAAACACATGACTGATAAAACCTACGAAAGATAAAGTAACACTTATGGAAAAGAAAACCTTAAACCAAGTAACTTTAATAATTCTAAAAAAAACTGTTAGTATAATGTAAAGAACCTTGCATTGTAGGATTACACAGTGGACTTCTACTTCCGACAAAGCTGGACTGATAGCCGGCTCTCCTACGAAGACAAGGATATCTCGGAAGTGGTACTGAATGATCCCTCCCTTATCTGGATTCCAGATTTGTTCTTTGTCCAGGACAAGCGAGCAATCCACCACTCAGTGATAGTGCCTAACACTTTCATTCGGATTTTACAGCTTGGTGAAGTCATGTATAGTGTCAGGTAAGTAGAGAGGGATACTAAGGTGTTAGAATAAGAATATGCTATTTTAACAAAAATCAAGATTTTCCCAGAGCATATTTACATACGTAAATGAATAAATATGTACTTATTATTTTATTAACTAAATAACCGTATTATGTTTATAACTGAAAAAATATAGCTTGGTAATGTCTTAATATCAGATTGTTTACAACAAGTTCACCCAAACTTTGCACAGAAAGATTTCTTTCATGGAATACCAAAAGAAAAAATGCCCAAAGAACACTATCTCTACGACAACTTTTAATTTTCGAAAAATTTCAAGTCCTATATAAAAACCTAATTACACTCCAACCTGTTTTTGTGCGGTCCTTTTTTGTGCGATATTTTTTATTTGTGCGACTATTTTTATGCGATTTTTTTATATTCGGTCTTTCTTGCAGCAACTTTTATATACCGCACAATAAAATCTCAGAAAAAAGAACGGAAAATAAAAAAAGCACAATAAAGGACCGCACAAAAACAGGTTTGAGTGTATTTCATTTCTAGCTGCACGCATGCATGCGAAATGGATATTTTTATTATTAAAGTGTGCAAACATATCCAAATAACTATGTTCATGATTTGCGTAAACCGGTTGTGTTATCATACTTTTGTCTCTGTCGCGATTATCTGGTGAACTGGCTTGTAGAGGTATAGTTCTTAGGGTATTTTTATGTATTTCCCGTAAGGAATCTGGATGCGAAGAGTTTGAGCGACCCTGTATAATGATAATTATGCAGGAAACATGCTTCTTTTGAAGGTCCCTTCAGAAAAAAACTCTATTTTTTAAGCAACCAAATTTAAATTACGAAATTCATTTTAAGTGATGTTAAATACTAATATTTTTTGTTTGTTCTTTACAGACTTGCAGTAACTTTTAGTTGTCCCATGGATTTAAGAAAATTTCCTCACGACGTACAGAGGTGCAGATTTGATGTTGAAAGTTGTAAGTAACTTTTAACTAGCATAAATTTTAATAATTTGAACTGTAACTTTTTTAGTGATTTTAACTTTACTTACCTTAAAGTTTGGAAACGCATTTATGTTACGTTTTCTCATACGGTTTAGTAGAACTGAACGCAAAAGTTTATAATTTTAAAGGTTTTAAAATATTATGGAGAAAATGAAATACAATAATTCGTTAATTTTGCATGATTTGAGTTCAAACCTTAATTGATCGGAAAAGGGAAAACAGCTGTCGATCCATCTCTGCATTCACTTTGTGTAGCATTAATAATAAAACACCAGTGGATGGAATTCTGTCGTAAAACAACAACAACAAACAACTTTATTTATTACAATTTAAACAATTCAAACAAAGAATAAAAGAATACAAAAAGAACACAAAAAAGGGAAGACATTTTCTTTTTGAGTCACCAAGGAGGTGAGATAACCTCATACAGGTGAAGTATTATGTTTTATAGTATAAAATAAAAAACATAAAAAAACACAAAAAACACAATATACAATTAAAAAGTACCATAGAAAATAAAATACAAGAACAACAAAAAAATACACATGAATAGATGAAAAAGATAAAAGCTTAAATAAAATGAGTGACACTTATTCATTCACATTCAAATTAATGAAACTGCTACGAAATCGAATCATTTTGAATAAATAAAAACAAAAGTGTTTTTTATTGTAATTGAAAAGTAATCTTGAATTTTATATAATTACAGATGGCAGAACTACTCAAAAAATTTTGATTAATTGGGCAAAGACGGAGGTGCCTAGTGTTAGTTTTAACAAAAATGTAACCCTCCATAACTTCCATTTAATTAATGTTGCTGAAGGATCGTCTCATGAAACCTTTAATGATAGTAAGTACTAACAAAATATGTTTAAAAAATATTTATTTCAATTAGAATATATTCATTTCTATTACATGCTGGTGTTATATCATTTATTTAATTCTGTTTTTTCTGGCCACTCTTTATTGTCAAACAAAAGTTTATTTGTATTGTAAAATGCGTGCTGTGTATTTCATTCAAAGTAGTAATAGTAGTTATAATTATAGTAGTAAAAATTAAAAAAACGTCATTGTTATTCAGCGTTGGATGAGTAAATCGTAAATATACAATGATAAATATTTTATCTGGAACTTACTTAGTGTTAGTGTGTAGAGAGTGCTGTTTGCATCCAATGTAACCTTGCTTTTTCCCCCCAACTTTTGAATTCCGTTAAAAAATATTGCATAATTTCAAACGCAATATGACAAAAATACCATAAAAGTTAAACTTTCTTTCAGAAACCTACGCTAGACTGGAAGTCACTTTCACATTCCTACGCAAGGCAGGGCTCTACATAACGAAGCTCTACATTCCCTTCATTCTACTCACAATAGTATCTTGGACATCTCTTTGGATACCATCCAAGATGGTGGCCTTGCGACTTCCTCTGTTGTTGGTCATCCTCTACCTAATGGTCAGCATCAACACTGACCAAAGCAGCCTCATGCCGCCCACCCCTTACCTGAAAGGTAGCGATATTTGGGTTTCTGCTTGCGAATTCCTCGTCTTCGCGACTTTGCTGCAGTACCTGGCTACTTATGTGATGCAGAGGAACCTGGAGAAGAGGATACTTAGGCATGAACTGGAGAATATTAATGTCAACGCTGTTTTGAAAGTAAGTATCAAAGTACTGAAAAATATGGACGAACACACTAGTTGTATTCAGAGGGTATTTTCAGGATGAATTGATAAACCAAAATGCTAGTTTTATGCATTGTTACGATCAGGTCTGGGTAAAACGCCCGTCTATAGCAGCAAACTCGTGGATTTACACCACGAGTTTATTATTGTGATACGCGTTTATTTTTAAGATGGAGTTTAAAAAATTGAAATAGAGTGGAATTATACATAGACAATCTTTGTTTACGAATTGTACTAGCTCTCATTTTTATGCAAAATATCAATTTTCTAAATTTTATGTAAAAAGTCTAAATTACTCATTAAATCCATAACCTTTTTTGCTCACTTCCTGTGTGTGTTTATTGGAGGAATAGAGAACCTTAGGATTTCGTTACAGTATACTTTTCAAATGGGTAATGTGTTTCATGGTGATATTTTTATTTCCAGTGTTTTAACACCTTCATTAAAGCAAATATTTAAAGAATCTACACATCCTCATTGCTAATAGTAAGTCTTGCTAGAGTAATAAAGGAGCTATAAAATCAAAGCTATTACTTTCCACTCAATTACTCACTCCTACTTAACATTTTGCAACCTGTGCATACCAACCTTGAAAGTCATATAGTAGTAATCTGTTAGCCGCTTAAATGCACAACCCATCTTGTATCCATTATGTTCCTTATATTTCTTCATAGCGTTTTAAAACTAGCATTCTTTATACAAGGTGTTTCAAAATTGTGTTGCACGGCTTTTATTCGGAACAAACACCTCCTAGGGTCATGGAAGTAAGGTCCACCCCTAGGTAAGTGAGCCTGAAAAATGCACAAAAATGACTTACAGTGCCCCTAGTGGAAAAATCAAAAAGTTAAAAAAATTAATTTAAAAACTAAAAGAGATAGAGCAAAATCCTCAAATAAAGTATTGTTGCCAACATCATGAAGAACTCACTGAAAAAAAATTCATAAAAATATCTTGAATATTCGTCGAGATATTAGCATGTGAAAATAGCACTTTTTCAGGGGTCAAAAAAGAAAAAGTTCGCATATTTGCAAATTTTTTTGATTTTTTTTATTAAATTTTGTGCTCTTTAAACTAAAAAATCACAAAACTACAAAATAACACTAAAAAATTTAGAATATGCGAATTTTTTCTTTTTTGACCCCTGAAAAATTGCTATTTTCACATGCTAATATCTCCACGAATATTCCAGATATTTTGATCAAATTTTTTTCAGTGAGTTCTTCATGAAGTTGGCAACAGTACTTTAACTGAGGTTTTTGCTCTATCTCCTTTAGTTTTTAAATTCATTTTTTAACTTTTTAATTTCACCGCTAGGGGCGCTTTAAGTCTTCTCAATGGATTCTCCAGGCTCACTTACCTAGGGGTAGACCTTACTTTCGTAACATTAGGAGGCGTTGGTTCCAAATAAAAGCCGTGCAACGCAATTTTGAAACACCCTGTATAATTTCGTACGTCTGATTGTTTATAAAAAGCTATTTTATAACAAACAATTTTGCTCTTCTTTGACACTGTCTGTATAAATACAAAGGCTAATAATTAAAAATACATTATTGTTTATTTTATTTAATTATTTTTTACTTTGTACATTATAAATAATATATGAATGCAAAAAAATGTCATTTCTTTGCAGGCAGAGACTGGAATCAACTTGGCCACAAATAGTGCTGGAAACATAGTAGCCAGTCGTCTAAATAACAACGTTCTATCAGATAAAATAGATAAAATTTGTAGAATTGTCTTTCCTATTCTTTTTGTGGCATTTAATTTGGTTTATTGGTTGATGTTTTGCACAGGAAACTAAGAAACTGATGGAAACATGGTTTTTCATAGAGTTTCCATTTTTAACTACTGTGGTGTGGGCAAGATATTGAATCGTGCATAGTAACTATATTTTGTATACTCAGTATTTTACTGAATTTTAAATTTAGCTCTCTGATAAAGATGTATATATTTTTATTTTACTCAATCAAGCTAGATTAAAAAAATCTTATTTTTGAGTATTTTGTGTTACGTTCCCATTAAGAATTATTTTTTCATCAATGTTTTACAATACACAATGTATATAGCTTGTTAAGGAATGAAAATCCAGGTTCTTAGAACGATGATCAAAACAAAATATTTGAAATCTATTGAAGGATTTTTTTCCGATCCGCCTGTAAATGCGTTTTAAAAACTCCTGTGTCTTGTTAATATTTCTGTTGTCTTTTTAATAAAATTACCAGTTTTTGAATTTATTAGTAGATATTTTTCATTTTTTTCTCGCTCCAATTCATTATTATAAATGAAATATAGTTTATTTTGGCAATTTTTTTTAACTAAAATAAATTTTGTCAATCTCCCAACTTTTCTTGGTGCTAGCTTAGTGACTCAGGCATATAATGAAAGTAATGCAACCTTTAACTCTAGATTGAGTATATTGAAAGTTTATCCTTTCTTAATGGTAATTCTATGTATGCATAATATATGTGTGAGTATATAAATTTAACGGCGCTGTGTACACCACAGCACACAGTGGTTTTAGATATCCAACTGAAATAAATCAAATGCAGACAAAAGTAGAAATAACTTTTTTACATGGCTTTTGAAACTTAACCCTTTATGCCCTAAATTATTTTCCTCATCCTCATCCTAAATATATCAAGTTTACGTAACTGCAACTTAAGTAAACTAAATTTGGCCTTACATGACGAAAATAGGACGAATTTGGAACATTGGGAAGTGGAACTTACAAGTCACGTTGGGACATAAATGGTTAAACCCTCTTTTAACAGTTTTCTTAATTATTTATTGAACATCTAAAACAAAAGTATGAAGAGGCAGTCTAATTGTTTAGTTTAGGGACCAATGGATTTTTGGGGGTTAAATTAGAGCAATTTTTCTCAAAACTGAAGGGTATTAGATCGAAAACCTATGTTTGACAAAAACTGTCAAAACCACTGAGCTATAAAACAAACTGGAGTGACAACCTCCGATACTATAAGAAGCGACCGAACTTGCCAAAGCGGAAGGTTAAAAGTTGCCCCGATTGCTCAGCGAACGGGGCACGTCGGAAGCAAAGTTGGAAGGGCATTTCCCTGCATTACCCCCTTTAACCCTACAATTAATGCATACTGTAGCCATTTGGCTACACGACATTTTTCCCCATTTCCTACTCGAACTTCCATTTCCAAACGGCAACACCATGCAATAAGTACAATAAATATAACATTTCATTGTATTAGCACTTTAGACTGCCAGTAGATGGTAGCTGGGGTACTATTTTGAGACATTTGTTAGTAGCTAGTGAGACGAAAGTCAAGACACAGAAAACGCGCCAAAATAAAAGGATCATGTAAATAAAAATAAAATTTAAATTTTTTTAATAAATAAAAGGTTTTGAAAATATAACTTGTTTTTTATACTTTTAGAGCATATTTTTAGCACCATAATAGAAGTCAAATAAATGATTTTCGAGTGAATTTAAAAAATCATGCATCGTAGGGTTAAATCCGCCCATGCCAATTTTTTAAAAATATTATGAGCAAAATTTAGAATGGTCGTTTCATTCTGGGCATACAACAGTGCTAACAGATGGGGAAAACTAAAAGAAGATGGAAAATCCTTTCCGCGCGGACACACACTTCGATAAGGTGTGATGCGGTTTCTGCACTCTCACTCGTAACTCCAGTTTGTTTCATAGCTCAGTGATCAAAACCGAGAGGTTATTCATAGGAATATAAATAAAGTTGTGTAGAAGTGGAAGGATTCGAACCCCTGATTAACTTTATTCCCCAAAAGCAACAGCCATAATTGTGATGTGGTCTGACATGATTCCTGATCTTTCTGATTAAAATATTTATATTTATTTCGGTCTGTTTAACTCTGTAATGACCATAAAATATAACTGAGAAGCTATGTTCTGCAAATATGACTTTAAGGAAATCAATCAGTAAATCAAATGAAGTTAGGGCAATAAGTCATTATTTCTTATCACACTTTCCTATTCAGAGTTTCTAGTGGCAACAAACTCAGTGGAGTGGAGAGGGAGAGTGCCACGGAGTAAGAATGTATGTAAAAGTTTATTTTTTATCGATGGAACCTCAGTGTCTGGCTAACAAGGATCCTAAAATTCCAGAAAAGTAAGCTTTCAATAAGTTATTTTCATTAGTTTTAATGTTTTGGTGTAGTATTTTATGAATACTAGAGGAAAAGTTTTAAAAAATACAAGATACGGCCACTTGGTATTTTTTTATTCAACCAACTTTCTAAGAATTTCTACTAAGTCTTCAAACGATGTAGTTGTGATTTTTATACACGCTTCAAGGCTTATAATGTGCTCAGTTCGAAATCAAAGCGAAATATTGTCTAAGAAAGTGGGCAAAAAATATCGCTTGTTCTGTTTTGTCTGACATTGTCTTTCACCTATTGAATTTGTAAATTTTATTAGAATATAGGGTGGGTTGGGGTAAAATGGGTCACTTTTTAGGTACTCTCTCACATTTTAAGTTTTATTTCATCAAAACTATTACTTTTTAATGATTTCTTTCAATTGGATCTTGACATTACAATCCTTCAGAACATTTTCATCTAACTTCATTAAATATTTTTTAGTTATAAGTTGGTTAAACTTAGCATCAGAGTAATGACCTATTGGGGTAAAATAGGTCTCATTGCAAAAATATGTCAAAAATATATTTATTACTGAATATATGTGAAAATAAGAAAAAATGCAATCGGCTAAGCCGTTTTTATCGGAAGAAATTTGTTTTAAGTTGTACTTTAATGAAATCGGAAACGTCCGAAGTTAATGAACATTGTTCAAATGTAGCAATTAAAATACTTCATTTGAAGAAAAAAATAAACTTGTTTGACAGTTCAATGTATATTTGAAGGAAATAAGTTAAAAACATTGTTTTTACTTAATACAGAGGCCTCCTAACTATAACCCATTTTACCCCAAGTTCAAAATATTGTTATAAAAGATAAAATATTTTATATTTTTCTAAGCTTGAAATGTCTCCCAGACTTTCTTTTATTAGAATCTTATTATTAGAATTTCAAATGCGTTAGTCGTCAAAATGAAAGATTATAATCACTTAATTTATGTATTGAGCATGTATAAAAACTTAGTTCAATGTTTCCAATTTCAAGCGGGAAGGCATCTAAAAGTGTTTTCCGGATTTGGATTTGTGTTTGATTATCTTAAGAATAAAAAAATGGGTAAACCTAAGTTTTCCCATTTATTATTTGAAGCATTCCTTAAGTGGTATAAGGTACGAGTTTTTACAGGAAAGTTTAATAATTAAAAAAAAGGAAAGCGTTAGTAAAAACACGCCTTGATTTCATATTTGTTTATTCTAATACTTTGGAATACTGTGATATTCAGTTTTTAATTGCTCTTGTCATTGATCAGTGATCACTCATAGTAATCGTAATAAGATTTTTGGTTTATTAGGAAAAAAATTATTAAAAGGTCATTCCCTAATAGCACAGATCAAGGCAAATATGTCAAGTTTAAGTAACTGAATTTTGAAATTTTGTGCTGCTTAGAATTTTATTGGATTACTTAGATATTAAAACCAAAGATAGATTATCTGGTCCCTCAAAACTACCAAAAAACTTTATCACTAAAAATTATGTTCACTCAAATTTTGTTTAAATAACTATTTAAATAGGTATTAAACCAAGCACTTGTCCAACATCATGTTTTTATTAAAAAAGTACTTATTTCAATTTTTTTTGTGGTATGAATGTTTGGTTCAATTCCGTTAAAGGTCCCGCTAAATATCACCAAGTTTTTATAAGTGCTATATATTTAAATATCGGCAAATTTTTCTTATTTTTATTGATTGACTAAACAGTTATTGGTCTAACTAAGCATTTTAATCTATTAAGTTTGAAATTATTTAGCATTATTTCTACTTTTGGGTGACCAAAAGAGCATGACGGTATTTAGCGTACGTTTAACGGAATTGAACCGAATGTTCATACCATTTGGGATTATAAATGAATTTCAATTCTCCAACTTTATTGATGTAATATCTATAAAAAAATCCACGAAAGTGTGAGCAGAAATATATTCCGATTTATAAATCTTCTTAATAAGATGACTAACGGCCAAAAAAACAAGATTGAAAGACACTTTCCTCAATTGATATTCTAATACGAATTTAGTATTTGTAGCAAGTAAAAAATCAGGAAAACTGATTTGGTGTACAGAAAATTAATGTGAGAGGGGGCCATAAGAATGAAATAGTTTATCATAATGATAAATCAATAAATAATTCCCTGGTAACAGAAAAAAAACTACTGTGGCTAGGACTGTTTTGAGATGCAACTATAATTGAAATGCAAACAATATCAACGCCATACAGGTGCGATCTTCGCGCCCTCAAGCATTTTTATGACGTCATGTTAAGTTATGAAACGTCATGTTAAGGACTCGTATAGGCGATATTTTTAGTGAGGGATTTTATTTGCAAGATCGTGAGATTAATTTTTATTCGGGCAATGGTTGAGTAAAGAAAGATAAATGAGTTTTATTCAAAGCTTATAACAAAATTCTTATAAAATCTACCGTCAAAACATGTTTTAATGAAGTTGCTACTACTATGAATTACTATTTTAGCCATTTTTTTTTTCAAGAAAAACTTTCAGTAAATGTCATTCAGTTATTTTTTAATCAGTGCCATTAATTTTTAAATTGCATTTAAGGGCATAAAGTGGGGGAAAATTTCAATGCAGTCGGAAAAAATCCAAATAAAAAGTTCTTCAGTCTCAGCATCCCGAAGTCAAGGTTTTTTTAAGAGAATAAAAAGTTAAATGTTTTTGTTAATAGATTGTTCCAACAAACCTCACGGTATTTCGTGTTCAATATGAAAACATCCCGCCTTGATGACAGAATGACTCAAAACTTGCATTGAAAAGTACTTAACTTTAAAAAAATTAAATAAATATCCCGATAAAAATGTTCCCTAAGACCCTCTGTAAATACCCTTATGGCTGAATTCGAACCAATACTTCCACAAGAAACGATTTCGCTTATATCCTATTTTGGTTGTGGTATGTGAATAATGATCTGATACACTGATTCCGTGGGAATTATGTTTGCTTCATCTTTTAACATAATTTAGAACTAAATTTTGTAACTGTAAAAAAACCTCCGTTCCCCGAGGACGTTTTTTTTAGGACACTGAAGACCGCTTTTTTTTTCAAAAAGTGTACCGATTTTTTTGCTCATCTTGTATTTGAGATAACTTTTTTCTTATGTTTCTAAACTAATTCGATTTAATTGAGGATAGGTTTTTCAAATCTCAACATCTCCACTTTAGAAATTTTTCAAAAAACTTGATGCAGAGGCACGTTAGCTTCTAAAATAAAACTATCGTTTGTGGTCCTTTCCCCACCCTTTACTTTGAGTCTTCATTATAGTTTTGATGCAACATCCTGGAGATGCTGAGTTATGATAAAATCAATAAAAAATGTTTTAACCCTTTATCTACTGACGGTACTTACAAGAGTCCCACCAAATTCAAAATTACAGAGAATAACCTTTCTTACCAACTCTATTAATATTTTTTTCTATTGTTTATAGTAGATATGTATTCTTATGTACATTTTTAGTTTCTGTGTTTTGTTCGTTCCTTTTATGTTCAATGTAAAATTGCTATATAAAATAATAAACGTTATGTTTATGTTTAAGAATATACCGACGATACTTTGTAGGAACACCATTTTACTTTTCCTCCTCCAGGATAAAAGACAGAATGGGTTCTGTGATGAGTATTTAGCTAGAAATGCGAATTCATTCAAAACTGAAGTTGTCCTTTTAGCTGTCATTTTTGTTCCCTCAAAAGTAGTTAAAGTCAAAAGGAAAACGTATCATTTTTAAGACCCTAAACTGTGATGAAAATTCCTGTTTTTTTATTGTGAGAATATTTTAGCCCTCAGTGTACTGGCTTTACTCAAAAGTGCCAATTTAATCAATTAAAGCTCTAGGGGATTAAATTTCCCAAAGATGATTTTAAAAAATTGCACAAAAATAATAATGCAGTAGATAAAGGGTTAAAATGTGTTTGGGAGTAGAAAACGAAATCTAACAAATAAAACATGTTAACACATCAAGACCACAGATACAAGTGGTGTACCACAGGGGGAAATTTGGGAATATAATCCAGTTTTTTTTCTTAGCCAACTTTTGTAAGACAAGTAAGGATTAAAAAATTTAGTGCGACTTAACAGTCATAGTTCAAGCCACAAAAAATATGCTTTTATATATAAGTAAATAAGTATGTATAATATAATAAGTAATGTAAATTAATTTTACAGGTATGATGAAAAGAGCAGCTAAACAAGGAAATCATATCCTTATTTGAAATCATTTTGACGTGGTTAGAAGATTAGGCAGAATCCAAATGAAAACAAAGAAAATAAATTTTTCGACTGATGTATGGGTTGTCCCCACTCTTTTAAAAGCTGACATTTTAATAGATTTATAGAACCAATGAAATCTACTACCGTCTGTTAAGTTCCTGATTAGCTGTAAAACCAACAGAATACTTCATTAAAAAAAGGAAGAGTACTTATATAAACTATTAATACTTGCTCATCTTTTCCGTTGCCTTTTTATTCTAGATTTTTAAAGATTGAAGTTTATTCTTCATCGGAACAATAATAAACGGCTGGTGAGAACAAACTTATTTTTCGTACAAGTTTTCTTTTTCCAAAATTAAGTAATTAGTTTTTCTTAAAGTATAGGATTTTACATTTATTAACAATGTTTTGGGATTTAGCTTGTGTTTACATTATTGTCTTGATGAGTAGATACGTAATTTGGAAAAGTCCTTTTCTATTCTAAGAAGAGTTTTAGGGTTTCTTTAGATACCTACTCAAGCTGATCATATTTTCAGAATTTGTAAAATTAATTCAACTACAGGGTAAGATCTTAGAATGATTTCATTACTATTTTGATTGAAAAAAACCTCTCAAAATTTGTTAATCAAACGGTAGGCACCTACCAATGTGTTTAGTATTTTAAAAAATATGTTGATTAAAATTTTGCCAAACGTTTCTGGCACGTAGAACTTTTTGACAAGGAAATAAAACGATATTAATGACGTTAACAAGTCATAATCTAATTTTATATAATATATCGCTTAATCCTTTAAGAAAAATTTTCTGAGTACCCGCCGAAATTGTCATTCAATTAATAATCATACCGATTTGTGTAGCAATAAACTGACTTACGGGCACGTTATCTATTATGAAGGTTAAATCATGAAGTCCTCCCTCTAAGATGTCAGTGATTAAGACTCAAGTCTAACCTATAATTGATATAAAAACAGTTTTATTATATATAAAAGAGTAACTGTTCCCTTAACACATGAAGATCGTAAATTTTAACTGAGCAAAAACTTTTTCAAAATTTCTTATGTTGTCCTCTCAAAATTATGCCTAAAATACGCGAGCTGAAAAAAAACTAAGTCCACGCGCATATTAGTTCTGCGCATGTGGATTTCAGTCAATTGAACGGTTCATTATAATTCTCGATGCCATTTTGAATTCCAGATTTCAAGATTGAATATATTCCCTTGTCTGCGCTTCTGTTTCCAGGAGAGATGAAGATTATCCCCTAGATTGTGTGGAGACTTGTTTTTTTCTTATAGGATTTTAGTTCTTTTTAGCTTGACTAAAAATGACTAATCAAAATAAATTATATTTTCTGTAAAGCTGATATTTAGTCATTTGCTAAGCCCAAGTAAGTAGATTTCTAATTAGAAGCTTTCTTTATTAGATTGAGGCAAGCAATATGTTACTTAGTAACTAGGGTAACAAGTAGTATACCCTTGCTTGCTTAGTAGACTTGCTTATAATTTTAACTAGGGAGCTTTACTAATTAGATGTCTACTTATTTGGTTAGATTTGGTTGATGCTAATATGCTTAAGTAATGCTAAGTTGTTTTAATAAGTGAACCAATTCCCCAGAATAACTCTAGGGGGCAACACTGTCAAAGTAAACAAATTTCCTTTGTTTACAAGTTTGGACTTAGCAGAAATAGGGCTCCCCTCCACATGTTGAGAGAGGAGGCGATAGTTATTCCCCTGTTTCTTGGCAGTTGGTCCACTTAACTTGTATGTTCTTCTGAAATAAAGAGCTACACAATCTATTGAAATGTCTATTTTATTGTCTACAAAGGCACCTAAAATAAAACATACATGGCATTGACCTAATTAATATTATGCAGTAAGGTGATATTAAATTTTGGCATAAAATAATGAATCAATATATTATTTACGCATCAATTTTGATTGTAACTAGCATTACATTGTACTATATAGGAAAGTATTAAGGGATATTGTAAAATTTGGAATTTGATGCAAGTACCATAATTTTACCCGTTTTATTTTATTTGTGAACCACTAGCAAAACAACCCACCATTATTTTAAAGTTGGAGTCACGCTTTGAGTAGTTGAAAAAAATTAATTTTTTAAAACTTATATTCTTATGGGGAAAACATGGCCAACTCGAAAAGGAAATTAAGATATTCCAGTTATTGTTAGGGATAAAGTAAATTCATGATAGAGGTTAAAAACTATTTAACATTGGCATAGAATTATGAACTGAAGTAACGCTTCAATTTGGATTGTAACTAGCATTAAAAAGAGAAATGATAGAGTAGCTCGCTTTCAATAATCTAAGTATTTCTACACAATAGGATATCATTTAAGCACTTAATTTTAAAGTTGTTCAATTCGCGCTTACAGGGTAGCTTAAAAATTATGAGGGAAAGACAAAAAATTGAGGTTCTAGAGCACGGACAAACTTTGGCCAGGATATACTAAAGGGCTATTGTTGGCAAATGGACGGGGCTAAAATTATCCAATGCCTATTAATGTGCTTAAAATAAGTTCAACAGAAAAAATTGAGACGATCAAAGTTTTATCTGTCACATTTTAAAGACAAAAAAAAATTTACAGCTGTTATAAAATGAGATAAAGCGTAATTCACACTAGCATTTTAATTCTATTCCCAATAGTTTGCCACAATTACCCATGTTTCATTGTTTATGACAAATTTTATAAGCACTCTAGCGCCTCAGGATTACTTCAAGGTTCAGGGGGATTTTGAAATGCCTTTCAGCAGTCCCTTTCATTTTTACGCTCAAATTCTGAATTAACATTTACCAATTAAAAATTATCTCCTTCCCCAGTTTTAAAACTAAAAAACCCTACAAACTACCAATTGTAATTGATGTACATTCAAGAAAATTGTAAAAAAGGGGGTAGCTATACTTACCATCAGTTACGGTTTACAGGGGGATCCCGGTCATTTATTCAGCAGTTGAACTTCCGATTTTACTTACAACCTAAATCTTACCAGGAGAAACAAGCAATTATCAAACACTAAAACGTTTTTATTTATTATAAACATAAAAAATTAAGGATTTTTTCTTCAACCAACAGAACCATTAGATCACGTCCTCCCTTAACTTTCAGGAATCTATCAGCACCTGAAAGAACATATTTTACTGAAATGACATCACTATAAACCTTATTTTGCTTCGATTTAAATCCACGGTTACAACTTTCAAAGGGTTAATTTTATTAAGTTTCAAACCTGTATAATAAACATTTTGTAATTTACTTAGAACTTTTTTTTATGGATTTCAGCTATCCAATCATGGACAATTGAAGGGCTTGGTGGATGAAGGGGCTATGTTACAAGGCCTGTCCCGAAAGTAACGAGACTGAATTCTGAATTTCGGAATTCAGTCTCGTTACTTTGGTGACAGACCTTGTAACATAGCCTCTTCATCCACAAAGCCCTTCAATTTTAAGTTTATAATTTATCTAATTAAAACTTAACGATAGGATATTTTTTATCTATTTCGAAGTATAGACGCAAATCATTCCTTCTACCATCATTTAATGCATATTAAAAATATAAAAAGCATCTATATTGTAATTCTAATTTTTAAATATATCTAGCTTAGCTAATCACGATTTTCTGATCTTAAAATGTATTTCACTAAATTTATAGCATATTCTATTAAAGCTGTCAGTATTTCTAGTAAAAGTTTAAAAAAAATATTTTTCCTCATCTTAAAGTGTATTTTTCTTAATATCCAAGATTGGGGGTCCGAAAAAACATTTGGTTTTATCAAGTCAATAGTGCAATGTTTGGCTTGAGGTAAAGCCCCAAAAATGCCTACATATGTATTCAATTACTTAAACTAAATTGTGACACCTCTATCATTCAAATAAACACAATCTATCAATGAAAATTCTTATTTGCATCACAGTCAAATCAACAGTATTACTAAATCATTCTATTCTAGCATTAATTTACAATGTATCTAAACATTAAGCTTATATACATTGTTTTTTAAACTAAAATTTTAAACTTAACATGTTAAGTTTACGGCTATGATTACCTAACAATACGACAAAACACAAAAATGCTTAAAACGTCCAATTTCAGGTACATAAAGTTTAATAAAATACAGTAAAGAGGCACTATTAATTCAAAACAAAGAGTTAGGCCTAACCTGTACCTTTCCTCTCTTCTCCCAGGAACGAAGTTCAACAGCAGCTTCCATCACAAGCTCCGGTCTCTGAAATGACCGAATTCCAGCTGACAGGGTACGCCCACATAGGTCACACGCGTATGTCACTGCGCATATGAGCAGAAACATGCAAATGAGGTATTGCCAAAAACAATAAAACAGCCTTCACTCTGTGAACCTGATCCACTCTTAAATTGGACCGATACTCGACGTTTAGGAGGGAGAAAGAAGTCCCCTGGCCTTTCGGTACCAAGGGCCCCATGCACCGACTATACGGCCCAGAGCAATCAGGTTCACGTGATAAACACACTGCCACTTATATTGAGAGAATTTTGCCTATCATGTAGATTTAGAATTTATTTGGCCAAACTTATCTAGATTCGAACCAGGTACCTATTACTTTGGAGCCAAGGCTATAACCACTGAGCCACGAGGGCTACACCTGTGAGATGTAAATTTTATAAAGAACCCTATTTTGTGGTAGAGAGTAGATTGATTCAATCACCTGTTATTATACTAGTTTAACAGAAGCGTTTACATTTGGTGGGAATAAAATAAATTTAAGTGACATATTTATTAATTATAAATAAAAATTGTAACTTTACTACTACTTTTTATACTATGTTTTGTGTCTTATAAAAATTTAAAATCTAAAAAACTTTATTTATATATTTTTTTAAAAAGAAAATTTCATTTTATCGTTCAGTGATCGTTTAACTAACTGTATGTTGGATTTAAAGAGAAAAGAAAAAATCATAATTTTATTGAATTTGTAAACAATATACAAATGCTATATCCACATACAGGGTAGGCGAAAAGTCTGGAAATATTTTTAAAAATATTTCCAGATTTATTTTATATCATAAAAGCTATAAAAAAGTCGGAATAAAAATCGTTTTTTTACTCTCAAGATCGTAATGCTACGTTCTTTAAGACAATTAAGAATGAGTTCGAAATTCGTCAGCAGATGGCGCAAGCGTAACTAACGGGGATCCATGTTCAACTCCTGAGATTTGGACCCGAGGAACAGAATATCGCATCCAAAATAGGATGTAAGTTAAATCGTTTCTACCGGAAGTAGGGGTTAGGTTTCGGACAACGAAGATACCCTGAAACCTGTGGATACATTATAGAGCTAAGCATTTTTGAAGTGGGCTTATTTGGAATAGAACACAGATCCCATTCAGCTATTTTCGTGCCATCTATAAGCATCTTCAAGAACTAAAATATTTTTATAGTTTTGAAAATCCCGTTACATTATGATCTAAAAACCATTTTTTATTCCGACATTTTTCTGTTTTTTAAGGAAATATGACTGCATACCCTATATTAATATTTCCTAAAAAGGATTTACATTCCGATACTATTGGATTGTTTACTGGTTGCTAAGTGGTTGTCTATATGTAATGTCATGTAGCGTTAGAAAAACAGCAATGAGTAAAGACAAAAGTTTCACAAGAATCGTTTTATTCTATTTTATGTACGCTTTTCGTAATGGTGCGAAAATCGAAACACTAATCAATTTTATACATGTTCAGCTGCACATCCCTGTAAAGTCGTATACAGTATGGAAATATGGAAATCGCCTTATTTTCAATACCTCATGGACACAAATTGATGAGCACTCGATAAGAAAAACAGTATATTATATTTTTTCACCTACTTAGTCTGAACAATCACAAAGAGAGCCTCGTGGCCACGTTAAAAGCCTTGAACATTTTCCTTTTGAAAGCTATAAGTACCTGAAACATATGTCAGCAACTAGGAAGTAGTCATGCGTGTCTTAGAAGGCATCTTGGTTTATAACTGTAAATGTCTGTAACACAGTAATTATACCATAGTGAGCTCTAAAATTTTTACTTGCATGTTAACTGCAATGAGTTTGGCGGGTCAATTCCAATTTACACTCTTTTTGACTAATCACACTTTAGTCTTTTGACGGACCAACTGCATCAAGGTTGACTTACATATCAAAAATCCTTCTTAGTTGGACGTTAGGGAATAATTTCGGTAGCTCTTCAGATCACATAGTTAAATTTCATTATATTGTTGGTAAGTCAGAGGTCTCGGATCAAATTTCATTCAATCTCAAACTTAAACCTATTTAAAGGCAGTTTAACTTTAGCAGTTGTTTCAAACTTATAATCTATCTTTTCTCACTTTATTCGACAAGAAAAACAAGTCAGAATGGTTAAACCAGGGAGTATAAGGCTTGATACAGTAAGCTTACTCTTCGTGATGAAATACAAACTTGAATTAAACAATTATGTAGGGCCTTCTAACCATAAAATGACATTTGCGGCAGTGATTAACAGCATTTATCGTCATCGTTCAGTCAGAAAGATAATAGCGAGGAAAGGCTTAGACTTATAGTTTAGAGCGTAAATTGGAGTTAACCCTGAAGCATTCGTCCATACTGAAGTAAACGAAGACCACGGATTGTCATAACGTGTACAGAGGTAAATGTAAGACGCATGCTAAACATCCTACAAATTAAGCAACCCTTTTTTATACTTAAGTCGCATAATTTAACTGCGGGTAAATATTTGGTTGCTTCCAATGTGGTCCGTGTGGGAATCCTTTGAACTAGTAGATAACCTTTGAATAAATAAAATATTTATGTGATTTATATTTTTTAAAAAGCGTTTGCCTTCATATGATTCACTCTCAAACCAAAGCAAACACTTGTTTTTTCCAAGCAAAATAATCACAAAATAAATATTAGGAAATATAAGTTAAAATACAGTTGAATTCATTAATACTTATGCTTTTGTATTGCATATTTGGTGATAAATATTTGCTCTAAACCACTGGAAGATCTACCAGTAAATTTACGTCTTTCATATTTATTATTTTAGAATCATTTACGATGCAATACACATAATAAGCATTTGCGTAATGCTTAAAACATCAAATAAGTTATAAAAGGCTTAAAAATTGGAATTAAAATTAACACAAAGTTTTAACAAATGTAGGATGCTTAGCATTTCTTAGTCTTTTTATCTATAAAATCATAATTTTAGCTAAAGCTATAGGAATACACGAATAGCTCTGCCATATTTTAGAATTGTTATGTACTTTCAAAACAATGAAGTTATATTTAAAAATGAAAAAAGTTTGTTAGTTTTCGACTGTTTATCTTCAATATATAAAAATCACAAGTCCTTTAAGCCCTAAGTTAAGAATTTCAAGGAAAAACTTTTTTAATACTAGAAAATGAAATGACTTTCTTAAATATTCATTAGTTTTAAAGACATTACAGCCATACGATGTAGAATAAGTTTCGATAGACACAGTATTATATCATAAAACTCAGAAGATATCAACATGCTCAATATTAATAAATTTTTCACATTCTGATATATATTAGAACTGCATTTACACGTAACAGATGTTTCACAAACATGATCAGTTTTTAAAACAAATGAAACCAATACTTGGGCACCTACGGCTGACCCTCACTCTTATCCACATAAATACATTTACATTTGAAAGGCAAACTTACGAGATCTAAACCTGGTATTATAAAAAATACGAAGTACAAGAAACAACGATTGAATTTTTACATGAAATTTGTTATTCACACACTTAAGATACACAGTTCAAGCATGTCAGCCTATGGCTTTGATTACTCAGTTACGAATTTATTTTACCAGATGCCAAAATTTAACGTATCTCTTATCGTTTTAACAATAACACCGTAGCATAAAATAGAAGATAATATCAAATATACACAACACATACTTCGCTGTACAAACCTGCTGCTAGAGAGAATGGCAAGTATGACTTCAATAATGAACACATGTCTAATATTTTGCTTGGATGTAGAGAAAAAAATACGTCTTCAAATCAAACTCAACTAAGCAAAAAAATTTTCAGTTAAAGGGTTCTTATTAAAAAGCTCGTTATGATCCGATTGTAATTTCCGTACACCGTTTTCCAAATCAAACAAAACCGGTTTTAAAGGTGTACACTAAACGTGCACAAAAAGCGCAAAAAGCATGATCGAAAATTGAAAACGAATGAAAGACGACACAAAATATTTTGTCCTTTCATCCCTTTTGATGTGCAAGATCTATTTACAATCCGAATCGCTCGTAGCATGTACAAGAAAGAATCGAAAGTTGTTCTAGCTGAACAAAGGACCGCCACCGAACATTGCTTGGTAACACCTATGTACACACAACCGTTAACGTTCGTAAAGCCTTCTAAATGTAGCTATTCAGTTTGTATTTGGAATCAAAGTGAAGTGACTATAGAACTGACGTTTATACAATGGGATATAACGTAGAGTGCCAACTACGTATTGTAATAATTATTGTCGTTATTCGGAGTATGATAGTTGATGCCACACAAACCAATAACCACTCTACACTTCCTCAATAACATTAAAGTCACGAAATTCAAAAATTTTTCTTCATGGTGATTGTTTTTATATTAGTGTAGCAGAAGTTTTAGAGTTTATTTTTCAAACACCAGCTGCCAAAACAGATTTACTTCCACTAGCTTTTTCAAATGAAAAAGGGCAGAAAAGAAAACTACTAAAACAAGCTTTCTTTCTCTTGTTTCAACGTTTGTGATTTGAGCAGCTGAAGTGGCTATCATCCAAGCAAGCTCGGAATTCCTAATGGGGTGCAACAACTTTCAAGCTTAACTTAGATTATTTTTCGTAATTATTCACGAGCTGTTTAGTTACAAAAAGAACAATAAAAGAGAAATAGAGAAAAAAGTTTTTAAAAAGGATTTCGCAGCAATCTAGCTGAAAATCTAGTGATCTAAAGCTTAAAAGAAACTGAAGCTTCATGTTTTTGAATTTCTTCATTGCACCTGCATTCATTGACCTATATCGATTTTTTCAAACTCTTCACACAATATCATTCAAACCAACGATAACGTTGGAAGAAATATCTGCAAACTGGTACAAAAATTTAATTTCATAATTACATATTACGAATAACAGTAATTATAAACCATTTGTAACTCGTGATTTTACATAGAAGGATTGTTATAAATTGTTTTCTTTAAAACGAGATGTAAACCATTTATGGAAAGTTATATTTAGCAATACACGAGCAAAAGTGCGCAAAGAAAGTATATATATGCCTTCATATAATGAAGGAATCCAATGATGGCAGTATGAGTTACACAGATGTTTGACAGCACATATGAACACCATTTATGTTATATTTACTCAACTGCAAATATTAGAATATCTTTTTTCAACAAAACGAAAAATTTTATGGAAGATTTGAAGTATATGTGTTTCAATACAGTTTGATTAGATTAAGTTGTGTAGTGCGAGTGATCATAATTCACATTTAAAATTAGTTATGCTTTTATAAAGCACACAACTTTGAAAAACATTTCAATATAAACACTTCTAAAATATGAGATAGTTTAACAAATAACTGCAAAGGTTTTTATTAAAATTCAAGCTTAGAAGAAAGTATTCTAGAGACTGGGTAAGGAATCAACATTAAATATAAATAAGGTACAAATAATAATGTTGTTAAAATGTTCTAAATGACAAACATAGGAACTTTTTTGTATGAAAAAAGATGAATTTAAACCATATTGCAACTTTCTTTTTTCTTCAGTTTTCCAATGCATGTTTTCAACTGATAGTAAAAGCAATTCCAAAGGACTATCTACATCTGTGTTGGTATTCGCGCGATGTTTCAGATATGTTACAAACTATACGATATGCGTTCTACCTAATTGAAATTTGTGTTTTAGTAGCTGAAACTGGGGTCTAACATGCAGGAATTTTGTGACCCATTTTCTTACGTTTAAATTGTTTTTCAAAACTTAAGGATGGGTTTAGGTTTTTATGGGAAATATATTCACCTTATTGCTTAAATGAATTAACATCTTGACATATATACACACATACCAAAAAGACATTTTAAAGGACAACACAACAAAAAGCAAATAACGATTGAGCTGATATTGGAATGAAATCAGGAAGAAACACATTCAAAATTTATATGCAGTAGAACAATGAATATAAAAGAACTTTCTTCAGATAAATAAAAGTTTTCATGAGTGCTAACAGTATCAGCAGTTTCCATGAACTCAGAATTTTTTTTAAATATCCTATGTAATATTTTACTTTTCAATTCAACGCCACAGTAAATAGCATATTCTATGCTAAAAGCACTTCCCTCCTTGTAATAACACAGCCTGATAGTTTTCGTATTTTATAAAAGCAACTAATTTTCTTTAAAAAGAGAACAGGAACCGCTTTTTTCTTATATATTTATTTCTCCGAATATTCAATCGGAGAAAATGCGTAGGTGAAACCCTTTATACTCCTCCGAACGTCAAAAAACCCAATATAACACTTAAAACGATTGATTTTACCAAAAACCTCTACCTCTTATTTCCCTCTATCTTAACAATTACTAATAACACAAAGAGTCATTTCTGTTTCAACTGAAATAATATTTGTTCACAGACCACCGTTAGGAATAACAACACTTCAAAATGGTAACCATGCGTACACACCTTAAAATAATGATAGATCAAACTGTTTACTTTAGGTAACCACAAGATGGATATGTTCCTCCAGTCAAAACATAAATTAAGAGTACACTGATGAATTTTCAAAATTTCTTTTCGTTTGCAGATTACGGTCAGAAAGTAGGGCTTAGAGTTTGGCTTCAATCAAGACAAAGAGGAGTGAGAAGGTCAAAACCCAGGCGGAGGGCCACCACGAGGTCGAGCCAGACTTGGTCAGGTCCCGTCGCTTCATCATGACGCGGTCGATGACGTGGATGATGCCGTTTGTAGCTTGAACGTCAGGACGGACGATGTTAGCGGTGAGACCCTCCCATTCGACAGTCAGAGGACCTGGGAATCAGGATGCACGAGTTAGTGGTAGAAATCAGGGGATAGTGGATGAGTACGCACAAAAACTATTTTGGGCTGTAAAATCATCTAAACCTCCATTAAATATCCCACATCCTTACAAAAAGATTTTGCTTAAGATCAAACTTGTAATGTTAATGGGAATTCGAGATATCATTACGTTATATGGTTGGTAAGGCTATGTTTGGGACCAGCTTTTTTGTTCGTAAAATAATGAGTGTTCTTTAACTGAATGATGAAAACACGATCTTCACCTGTTATCATATATACAAAGAACAAAGAAATAAATTGATACCAAAAACGAGGAACTTCAAGATTCTTACGTAGAACGAAATAAAAGTTTGATAGTTAGTAAAGTGTAATTAAAAACCATGAACTGAATGTATACAAAATTACATACTGTTTTTAAAAAATTCAATAAATGTTGCTACAAGTAGTTGATTATTATTGAAAAGGAGGTGTCATTCAAGAACAAATATTGTCGATCGCTTAATATTTTATTAAAAAATTAAAAAACTTAGATAAAAGCATAGTAAACGTAAATAAAAACTGAATAATCTTTGGGAGATGATTATTAAAATTATCATCATTGACAGGACACTATAACTATAATTACACATTGAGAATCGATAAACCTTTAATTATCCACACATAAAACCAAAACACCGAAAGCATTTTTTGAAGACTAAAAGAATGAAAAGACAAGGATGGACATTATCCTAACCAAAGCCAAATGAGTGGAATTTTTTATACAAATTTACAACGCTATATATCAAATATTACACATAATAAAACAAAAAATCGCAATTGCTTGGCAATTTGAAGTAAAATTACCTCATTGTGTATTATTATTATTGTTATTGTTATTGTTATTGTTATTGTTATTATCATTATTATTGTGTATGTACAGAAAAATAAAATTTTGCTCACTCAAAGCTAAATGATAGTCACCCAGATATGGCACAAAACGTTTTTCAGCGCTTGTGAATCACCATCACCCAAAAATTCAGTGGAAAAACTAGTTTTCATAACAACCACCGCAATATTGTATTGTAATATTGTGTAATATAGGTGAAAGTGGGGCAGTATGATACAGAAAGATTCAAATCCATTTTTTGAGTAGAATAAATGACCTAATCAGATACTTTTTCCCCAAAAATATCTAAGAATGACTCAAATTTTATGAAATCAATTAAAATATATAAGTTTAATTAAAATTTAAATATAACAACTTTTTAAAAAATTAGTTTTGCATCTAAGTGCCCCACTGGCGGGGCAGTTGGCCAGTTGGATACATTTCTTGGGGCAATTTGATACAGTAATTAATTTGCTCAAAAATAGTAATTAATATTAAAAATTTTGGAAAATATTTAATGTTATTTGATAGAGAGATCCTAAGCCCCCTTTTTTAAATATTAACCGTTCCTAACTGTTTTTTAAATATTAATCAAAAATTTTCCATTCAACATTCAAGGATAAAAAAATCTAAAATTTAACAAATAATCATTTTTAACAAATATCTAATATATAGAAATAAGATGCTAATTTTTATAGGTATATTTGCATATTAGGTATATGGCTTGAATTAGTTGAATAAAATTAAAAGGTATTTTTTGTCGAAAATCATCCAGAAATTTAAAAAATACGACACTAATTATCTGGTTAGTTTTTGGTCATTTAGGGTCACTGTTTTTTTTTAAAATAGAATCTTTTTTACCTGTAAACGTGCTAAGGACTTCTCAGATATTTCAGAGTACACCTGATATCATCGTTTGGTCATGTTTTTATCAACTGCCAACTATCATGTATTTATCAACTATCAAATTTATCCTTTAGAAAGTATGTAAATATGCATAGCTAGAAAGCCAGCAGTTTCCAATCTGAAACGCTTAATAAAACCCCAAGACTCGGAAATTTACATAAATATCCTTCACTGCGTATATCTAACTTACCCTTAACTGATTTTTTCTAAAAATTGCTAAGAGATATTTATCTCCCAACGCAAAATATGAGAAATTTATATGCATCAATTTCCCCAACAAGTGTATCAAAGTACCTCACCTCAAAGTGTATCAATTTACCCCATTTGTTGTTTTTGAACAACACTTTTTTTAAATTGGCAAAGGTCATTTAAAGTTTAAATATACACCCTATCGGTTAGAAGGATAAACTTGTTTTATGAATTTACAAATCTTTGTATTTCAAGTAGAATAGCTTCAGGAAGATTCTACATTTTACTTCGAAATTTACTTTTTTAAATCTTTGACAAGAATAATTTAGTTTCTTTCACTAAATTTATAGACGTTTCATATGTTATTCTTAATCATATAAAGGCAAATTTTCGTAAAAAAACGACCTAACCTTGAGAGTTTTTGAGATATTGAGATTGATTGTATCAATATGCCCCAATGCCCCATGTATCAAATTGCCTCGTTTTACCATATATGTGTAACCTTATTTGTAATATTTTCAAAAATTTTCTCGTGGCGGTTAGTCTATAGGCTATAATTGTTTTGTTAAAGGTTTCAGTATTAAGAGTCAGAAATATGTAATTAAATTGTTCATCAAATCACTCCCGCACTTACTTACCACTTTGAAATCCAGGAGAAATTTTAAACATTCCATGAACCATCTGAATTTTATCTTGACGTTCCAAGTCTTCCTTAGTAAGTTCACTTCCAACAACCAGATGACGGTCAAGAATCTAAATATTTGATATAAAAATGCAAAATTAATCGAACATTGACTACTTTAAAATATTTTCAGCATTATAAGTAATTAAATTTACTTAGGGAAAAGTGGGGGCTAATGGGACATTTTTTAAATGCTAGTATGAAAGCAAAAATAATTGTTATAATTTTAAAATTTAAAACTATTTTACATTTAAGATTTTAAAAATATTCCTGGAAGAAAAAAATATTCATCTATGTGTAATGCCAATTTTTGTCATTTAATACTATTGTCCCATTAGTGGAACTCATTGTCCCATTAGGGGAACACATTTCAATGCTAAGGGGACATGCAATAGAATTTAAAAGCCGTTTTAAGCCGTTTATGAATTATTTTAAAGCCTTTTTTATTGACATATGATAGGGAAAAGGATGGTAAGTTACGCAAAAAATATTATTTTGGGCTATAAAATCGAGTTTAAAAGTCAGAGCCTCAAAAATTTAGTGCATGTAAGTTTAATGACTCAAAATTAAATTGTAAAATAAGTTACAAAACTGGCATGGCAGATATACCCTTCTGCAAACATTTGCTACATCTGTTACAATTCAGTGATGAAAAAGTATTTATAATACGGAAAAAAGTAAATTTGTTGAATTAGAATTTTGTCAGGTTTGCCCCTCTTTCCCTATGTTAAATCAATCAAATAGTAGAGGAGAGGAGGTTATTATGGAACACCCTTTATATATTTAAGAATAACTCTATTAGTTTTTAATAAAAATCCGCCGAATCATTTTAAGTACATACTGTAACTAAAGGCAATGAAGGGCCAATTGTCAAATAAATCAGCATTTATTTTTTTAAATAAAAAGTGTACTCTAAGAAAAAGTTACAAATGGAGGGTAATATGGAACAGTCGGGTAATATGGAATAGTTGAATTTACAGCTATTGGAAACTATATAGACCTTAGAGAACATAGTTAATCTTAACTATAAAAATATATTTAACAACTTGCGTTCAAATAGTTTTGTTCATGAGTCTATTTACAATAGTCACAAACAGAATCGTCTTTTCCTGACCCTTTGCTTATGGAATATTCCATAATACCCGACAGGCCATCTTGTACTATGAACCCTTTTATTGACCGATAAAAACGATTGCAGCATAAGAAACTACTGATCTTTTAGTGTACATTATGCTGAAAAACAAAATCAAAGTATCATAATTGCTGGTAGGTTAAAAGGTTTGAACATTTACCGTCAAAAACTTTCGAAAATCCTAAAACACACTTTGCTTTGCTGCGACAGATCAGACAACAACAAGAAGCTAAACTATTTGCGCACTGCATCATGGGAGATTTCTTTAGACATTCGTGGCATTGCCACGTGATGGCAACACGAGGGGGAGAGAAACTCGGGTGTTCCATATTATCCGACTATTCCATAATACCCTCCTCTCCTCTATTTATATTTCGAGAATGATTATTCTTATCATAATGAGAATTACCTAATTCTTTATGCAAATCACATCAGTATTTGAAATTAACTAACGTTTATAAAGAATGCAAAAAGACGCATAGATTTTGTATAAAGATTTTCAAAAAAGAAAATGTATTTTGTACTTTGTGAACATGGTAACTGTATTGGCCGAGGTGAAGTTGCTTGTGTTCGGAGGGCATTTCATTTTTAAGATCTTCCCATGCTTTGCGGTTAGGTACAAAGAACGTGTATCGTTTTTCCTTGTCGTCCAGCTTTTGATTCCAGGCTTCTTGCATGCTCAGCTTGAAGGTTGTGCTGAAAAAAGAAAATTATTACTTTTAACCATTAATAAAGGAATAATCCTTTGTATTTTAAAATAAGACACTTTAAAATAAGTCATTAAGTCACTGTTCAATTTGTGTTTAACTAATACCCTCACTCCCCCTGTCTGTACGTACACGACCACTAGTTTTCCGTTACGCCTGTTAATCCATTTTCACTGCGCTAGTTGTTAGTATGCTCAGAAACAAACATTCAAATTTTTGCAGTGTTTATTTTTCTGCATTGAAACTTACAGAGCAGACAAACTGGATTGCCAATTTTTACTTAAAAACTATTCTGTTTACACGAACGTCGAGTAAAACTAAGGTAGCACTCTGTTTTCGATAAGACCTAGGTTGCAGAAGTAACCGAATCTCTCTGGTTTATCCTTCTGAGGCGCTTTAATTGAAAATGAAGTAATCTGCATTCCATTAATTTTTTTATTAATAAATAACATTAAGATAGATAAATTTAACATTTTAATTTTGATCGAACTTTGTGTACACTTTTTACAATGCCAACCATTTCACTTTAACTAAATTAAAAACGTACTAATTTTGATATTGAATCAGTAGTTTTCAAAACTTAAAAGCCTTCCCTCTTCAACCTAAACCGTATATTTATACGTATTAATTCTAATACTTCACTCTCTTCTCTTTCTCTATAATGAACCTACATAAACTTCCCTTCAATTCATTAAGGAAAATTTATTTTTGCAAGAAACTTTTCTAAAAACGAAATTTATGCAGCTCTTATCTTTCTCTCAAATACCGCAATTCTTTGCTACGAACAATACAAAAGAGCTTAATGAACTTCCCTTCCAAGAAGTTTTACACCTATTAATTGAGACTATAATTTGCAAGTCCCACATGAACTTTAAAGACTCACAACTCCCTTACTAATCACCAAACTTGTACACCCCAACATAATCCACGGATTTGCGTCGGTTAAGAATACCCCAACACACCCACCAACCCAACCATTTCTCAAACCGCACCAACAAGTTCACCTCTCTCCACCTGAGGCGAGAATCCCTCCAAACTACCCTGCTAATCTGAAGGGCCACAAACAAAGCCAACTTAAAAATAACGGCCCTGTTATCAGGCCGGCAGCCACTTAGTTAAGCGACCTAATCCCGAGTTAAAAGCCTGGCCGATTGCGGGTCTTACTGCAAATCCGGATCGTGAGCCAGCTTGCTGTAGACGGTGAGATAAGGCATGCCCAGGACTCGGTCAATGATGTGCAGGATTCCGTTGGTAGCTCCGATGTCGCCCATGATGGCAGTAGCGTTCACGCCGCCTCCTTCCACTGTCAGGGCTGAAAGAAACGTGCATTTTTAGTCTTTTCGTTATGTTAAGGGATGCCATTTTAACGCATTACTTTAACATCAACTTCCATGCCAATTTCAAGTTTACTTGTTAACCCCTTAACAGTGACATTTATTTCAGAAAAATTAACCAAAAATGGAAAATTTTTCTGACTGTTTAATTTTGTTCTCTATATTATTTATAAGTGCTAGAAAATAGTTTTTTATAAAAACAAATCGAAATTCAAATGTAATTATAAGTGTATTAATTATTTTAACATACACATAAAAAAGTATTGGATTATGCACATATCTGATTAAATTAGGAAGAAGATTATCCAAACATGATGTCTCACAATCTCTAAACGACGAAAAATCACTATCATCATCGAAACGAACTCAATTTGGCTTCACGAAACGGAAACGTTAATTTTTCTAGCTCGGGCGACACTGTTAAGGGGTTAATAGTCAAATAAAGTCATTATGGCTATTCTTTGACTAAAAACGCAATATTTATTCATTTCATCATTTTAGGTGCAATATGAAACAACGCCTAAAATAAATGGCTTTTTTAAAGTTGACTTATTACGCTCGAGAAAAGTAGGGGGATATTTAGTTATGTCTTATTACCCCTTTAATGATGATCAATATTTTTATATAAGCTAAAAATTCATTAAATCTTGGGGTAAGTTATGATAACCAAAACTAAAAACTACTTTAACTAAAAATACCTTATTCGTGACTTCTGTGATTTCTTGTCAACTCAAATTTTATTCTTTTCGAGAAGTCAAAAGATTAGTCATTTTGACATACTTTGACTAAAATCCATTAAACAATGGAAATCTTAAGATGGTAAATCCAAAGAGATATTTCACCAGACTTTGAAAAAAGTCTGGTTCACTTATTTTATATGTATAAAAGAATAGAAATATGACATATTTTTATTCTTAAACTTGGAACAAAATAAAATGGTGTGTTATTAGCAGTAAAGTATTCACAAACTGCTTAATTTTAATTTAACCGAGGATTGAAATTTTCTTAATACTTGAAAATTAATTATTTTATTTCCAAATTGTTTCCGCTTTAGCACGTTTATATTCTTAATAAAAGTAATATGTTGGAAATGTCTGCAATATTTTTAATAAACACTATAGAAAACTTTAGAAAACACTTTAAAAAACGTTAAGATATAAATAAATATTTTCAGAAAAAAATATAATATAACAGCAGGTATACTAACGAAAATAAAAAACCTTTACGTAAATTATACAAAAGAAAAAAATTTAACTTTGCGCTTTTACTCAAACGCATCAAAAAACAAATGCTCTTTAATTAAATGATTTTTTTCTCATCAAAAATAATTTTTATACCCGTGTGAAATTGTAAAAAAATAAAGTAACAATTTAATTAAAGATTAAATAACTCCGATGATAAAATTAAATCGATAGTTACAGACGTCAAAAACTGTTGTCACTCATTCCAGGAAAATTCAAAATTCCTTCAAGATGTGTTAATTAAAAAAAAATTAAACTTAAAGAACAATCCACTCAAGAAAGGGCAACAGACATATCGATTTTAGATAAGGGGCTTCAAAGTTATTCACCGGAAAAGCACATTAGATAAGTCATTTAAGATACCTTTTCTGCTAAAATGAATCCAGATATTTCGCTTGGTTGCATGTCTTTGAGAACTTATTTTAACTCGCAACACAAAATAAAAGAGTAGTATTTGTTTAAGTCTTTCCACGGGTAATTAAATTTCAACCTTCTTTCTTTATCGAAAAATTTGAGATCAAAATGTTTATTATAGTTAAGAATAGTTTGAAAACAAAAAAATTTGTTGTCATGAGATCGAATCTACTTTAGTGATCATTCAGTACGTAAAGTCATTAGATTTAATCTATGATCATATCTGATTAAATGATTATTGAAGAATGATAAAAACTCTAACATTATAAAATTAATGACCGTGAGTGTTATATTAGTTAACGCTAGCTAAAATTTCAATACTTGCTGAGACCGATACCGCTCTTTCCGTCATTACATAAGAAAAATTGAAAGGTTAAAATTTAAATATTAAAAGAGTTAAAATTAATAAACTTTGATTGATACAACTTTTTTTATTGGTTTCAAGTTGACTGGAGTTTTTATGTTTCATGTGTTTCGTAAAGCTCTATTGCTACAAAAGATATTAAGGATTTGTCCGATAGATGGCAGTACAAAGCAAGTTATCCGTTCATTTGAAACGGAGAAAGTAATAAAGAGAAATTCTTCCTTTATTTGAAGGAAAGAGAGAATATTTTCCATGCTGATCCCAGAGAGAGAGTTTACCTTATCCTAATCTATTATTATTATTATTTTGCACATTTTGCTATAGAATTTATAAAGTTATATAAGATTTTAATAAATGTCCGTCTAAAATCATTTTATTTAATTTGGACAGGAGAATACTTCTCTTCACTTACTAACTCTGCCTCAATCTGTTTTTACACTTACTCTCATTTTCTTCAATTCTAAATTAAGGAAGAAAGAAAGGAGCTTAAGGCTTGTTTTTATGCTTTTCACTTTCGGTGTTCATCTTGGAGGAATCATCCAAAGTGAAAAGTGATAATTGACTTTTCACTATTCACTCTTTCCGTTTCCTCTCCAATTGAGTTATTCATCGGAGAGTTTCACTCTTTCAATGTTCATCAGTGTAAATGAGCCTTTAGAGAAAAATATCCATTCTTTACTTGATAGACTAATAATTTGGTAAAGGGAAAACTTTAAATTGAATATATAAAGTCCAAATAATGTTTTTCAGTTAAGTCAATTCCTATCGAAACATCTTTTTTCTTACTGGTAATTGGAAAATGTGTATCATTTTTCGAAAATTATTTGGGAATGAAGTGAAAACTCCATTTCTAACTCAACGGAAAGAACATTTTCACGTTTAGATAAAACTGAAGACTTTTGGAAAACATTCATTGTAGCAAAAAATTATTCTTTCGAATTATTTTGTGAGATAAATGTAGTGTGGTAAAACGTAATTTGGAAATTTGAGCATACGTGTTCATTTTCTTCGTACAGAAAAATTTTAAGTAATTTTCCGCTTAAGAGCGTTCCTTACCTTTTTGTGCCGTAACTCGAGTATTCTACGTGGCACATAAGGAATCATTCTTTAATTTCTAGTCTTCTCCCTTTAACCCTCTGACATCCATAGAGGAAATATAGTATAGAGGAAGAATTTCTTTCTCAGAGCTTATGGAATGGAACTTTGTAGGTCTTTAAAAATATATAAATTAATATTTAAATTTTTTAATGCTACAAAAATTATTTTCCACTCTCCCTCACACTTCAAAGTTAAGGAAAAAATCTTTAAAGAATTCAACTTCAATTCAGGCAATACCCTAAAAATACAAGGAAAAGTTCCTACACAATCATTGCAAGTTCATACACGTCTCTAACTTCCCTGGTAACTCATCGCAGCAGACTATCTACTCACAACAGTACCCAACTCCCTTGGTAACAGTTCACTCGCCAACTCGCCAAGCCAGCCAAATTAAAGAAACCGATTCCGAGGGGATTCAAAAATAATTAAAAGGCGCTTACTTTTGTTCCTAGCGTCCCCAATCACTCCGAAGTACAGGTTTCTTCTGTTGTCCGAAGCCAAGATGTTGGTCACGTTCTTGTTCCAAACGTCCTCAGTTGCCACGGACCGCATTACCATGTGCAATTCCAGCAGCTACAAAAACACACCAATGAATGCACGGTGCATCGTGGAAATAACAATAAACGAATGCACAGTGCATCGAGAAAGTATTAACAGTTAATTTCTTTCTTTTGCCTCCCTGATTGCCAGTTAATTGCTGTCTAATGAAGGTATTTTTTTTGTTTTGTTCTTGAAGTAGGAGGTGTTGGTGTGGTTCCCCCTTCAACCCCATTTAGAAGAAAGTTCGTTTTTGCGTAGAGAACTAATTTAAGGTTTTGATACGGGTGAGAGATCACAGGCCGATTAAGATTTATAAGTTTCTTTTTTTTACATTGCAGCGAAATTGAGGTTCTTTTTCTACAACTGGCGAGAATTTCTCTTGTGCAATAGGTCTGCTTTTCTATTCTATCAACGCTTTTTATTATTTCTAGAAAGGAATAAATTCTACTAATGGTTTTTGAATAACAATTTAGTTTTGTAATTAGGAGTAAAAATCAAATAACTTTTAAATTTAGGGATAGGTACTCTTTTGTATGATTAAATAACTGGTGATATTTTTTATACGATGATTATTTTTGGGAGAGATAATAACGCCAACAAAACGGTTCTTCTAAAAAAGTACGTAATAATAATTACTATAAAATAAATTAATATTTACATATAGTATTATTCAACGTTATATTTCAAACAACATTAATTGTCTTTCCCTTACTATATTTTTGAAATAAATGTTGAAATAATACTATTAATAAAAAAACAGCAAACAGCCAAACTGCTCCGGAGTTAGTTTTCAGGTGCTCAATAAATATGATTTCTTAATTTCTTTGTTAAATAGTGCTAAGTTTATTTTCCCTCTTAGAAAGTGCCTATTACATTTTTTTCTCCCGGAAACTTCTCTGTAACGAGTTCCTTATCTGAAAAGGGATTTTTGACTGAAAAAAGTCAGCTGATCTAAGAGTAATTTTTAATACATACTTTTGATAAATTCCAACTTACATTTGTGGTAGCCGTAGTGTTAGTGAGGATATGTTGCAGCTTTTCAACATTCTGTAGTACTCGGAAGGCATTGTCGGAGGGAGCGAACACGGTCCTCTGATCAGAGCTCTTCAGATGGGCTAAGAACCGAGGGTTGCTGTTAGCTAAAGCGTAGAATTGCCTGAAAAATAATAACTAACTTTATAATGTCTGTAATTTATTTAATTTACTAATTGTATGAATTTTAATTTTATAATATCTGGGTTACTGCACATCTATGTGTCAGTGATTAAACGCACTTGTTTCAATGATTTTATAAGAGTATGCAAGACATACTTTTAAAAAATTCTGAAACGTTACTTAAAAAAACTGAGCAGCTGAGTTGCCCATTTTTTTTTAAAGTTATGTTCCTGGAAAATGCCAGGAACGTTTCAGTAGAATACTGAAACCTTTCGCAGAAATACCAGTAAGCTATCTGTGAAATACCAGGAACTTTACCGTTAAAACACTGAAACGTTCCGGAGAAAATAAAATTATGCATTAAATAAAATAATCTCTACCGGGATTCGATCCGAGGAACTAACGCTTGCGAAGCAGACGCTTTACCACCACCACGACTCATTTATGTACATTCTATATAAAATATAACTTAGAATGAGGATCCTCGGTTGATACTTTTTGAAAATTATATGCAAAAAGACGTTTTTAGGCCCAATTATGGCAGCAAAAAATGTTTGTAAAATTTTTGAATGTAGGCATGACAGGTGCACCGTACTATCTATCCGCTTCTGGCAGGATTCAGTGGGATTCAGAAACGTTTCAGGAAGAAAACCAGAATTTTTAAGTAAAGTGTTAAACTGCTGTAAAAACTCATAAAAAGCAGGAACGTTTCTGGAAATTATGCGGAACGTTACTATTATTTTTTACAGTGATATGTATAATATTATTATATGTATAATATTAAAATATTAATATATGTTTTATTCACATACATTAATATTTTTGTGTAAATCGCAATCAAACTTTTATGGCATAGAAAAGTTCTGGAGAACATTCAAGACCTTCTGGACACAAAGAGGGAATTTTGACAAAAGTTAGTTTTGAGGAAAACCTTTTAACAATTTTCCAAAACAGGAAATTTTATAGCTCTTTATAATTATGTGTAATTTATGAACGGGATTTTACACGATGTGATTGTAGCAACGCAAAGAAAATATTCTACAGTCCTCTTCAACGATGTAAGCAAAAGAAAAAACCTAGTTCTTCCATTGATTCATGGCGAAAATACTTAGTGGCTACGTCATAGTGGTTATGAAATAACATACCTACTTTAAAAATTCTTTACAGAGGAAACTACTGGAGGGAAAAATCTGAAATTTTAAAGGAAGCATTTTGAAGGGAGGGGAATCTTTTTCAAATGGAAAAATTAGTTAATTAACTTAATTATCTAAATTTTCGCCTAAGTTTTCAGATGGTAACCAGAAGTTCCATCAGCGCCCCCCTTTTTTTAGAGAGCCTGTATACGAGAGAGAGGCGACAACTCAGTATAGCGCGCGCAGATCGGTAAATCGGTTTTCTGTTCGCCAAAGGAGGAGTTAGGTTTCCCTCCATAGGATTAGCATGGGACGCGAGAGAAGTGGCATGGTACAGTTTGGACAGAATTGGATACGCAGAGACGCTTTTAAGCCAGTTGTCGCCTCTCTCTTATACAGGATCTCTACTTTTTTAAAAAAATATAGTCTTAAGAAAGAAATAGAATAACTACTCAATAGAATGACAATTTTCTATAAAAGTAACATTTTTGATTGGTTCGTAAAAACGTTTACAAAACCCTTCTCAGAATTTCACAACACTTCCCAATACTGCACTCCTCGCGACAAAAATAACTCTATCCCCAAACTATCACTTCTCCAACCTCGAGGGGGCGGGTATATTTGTTTCGCATTTTATCGAAGCGGGTCATCCCATTCAGTGCTCAGCTCAGCGTGTCTTCTTGGCCGGCTCCGAGAAACTTTAAATGAAGCGTAGCGGGACACGCTCCACTTTGGAACACAGTGGCCGCCCGCTCAAGTCGGGAAGTGTCTGCCAAAGATAAAGGTCGGGTCTTGGAAAAACAGCCGCGCTTTTTAGGGGAAAAATGAGTTCAAAGTGAAAAAAGGCAATGGGGAGTTGTCTTTCTTTTTACGATATTTAAAGAAATTAAAATTGCGGAGTTACCAATCTCTCTCTTTTTCTGGTGATTTCTTTATGGATTTTTCTTTTATTTCTTTTTTTACGCCGGGGCAGTAAAATTTCCATTGGATTTATACATATTTTGTGATGGGGTTTTTGAAATACAAAGTCTAACATTGAAATAAATAGATTTAAAGTTTTTTTAAGGATTGTTTTGAGGTTTGGAAAAATTGTTTGCCATTCGTATGTAATGAAAAGCTATCTAATGTTTGAAAGGGTATAATTTTGGGTATTATTTTATGTATCCCTTATTTTTTCGATGCTCGGATTTTAAATATTTTTGATTTAAACAATTTTATTATTCATACTCTAATGCAATATATACTTCTTATGAAATAAACATAGAGCAGTGAGAAATAAGTAGAGTACTGTATTATGTTTTAATATAAATATGCTTCTTCACCTTTTAATTTCATTAATATTACAATGCGAAAAGGTAGATTAAGTAATCTTGTGAAAGAACTTTTATACATCTTTTGATAAATTAAACTTGTTTAAAACATTTATCTATTTACAGTTATTTTCTTCAAACTGAATGGAATTAAAAAGAACATTATAAAGTGAATATAATAAAATGTAATTATATTTTTTGTAAGATCTTATCATCGGTTTGGTTAACAGGTTGAATAAAAAAAAAAGAAATCATTTCATTAAATCGCTGTGTTTAATTTTTACATGGGAACGTATTACAAAACATAACGTAATAACGCTTAACACTGCAACTGACTTATGATATCCGATATATTGTTTAAATCATCATTTGGGGTTAAAAACAAAAGTTCTCTTCAAAAACTTTCACAGAAAGAAACCGCAGCAAACCTTTGAAATAAAACCCCCTAGTTTTCTTAAGCACACAGGACGAGTCTCATGATTAAAAAAAATTCAAGAGTTTAAAAATTCCGCTGATCTCCAAGTGGATGATAACTCCAAAGTTCATTTTCAAAAAGCGGGAGTCGGATAGGATAGTGAATGGACAGTAGCCAACAGAATGCATTACACTCTCCAGACACGTCCGGACACGATAAGTTACGATTTCGGACACGATCCAAATTGACGAGCCTCATCCTGGGTTTACACAGGAGGAGAACTGGAGATGTGCTCTAGGAGAACTCTCCAAAATTCAGCTCCCTAAAACAATGTCATAGGAAGGGATCTTGAACAAAAAGGATCGAGGGAGATATATCCAGAGAAAAAGGATTTAATGTTCGGAAAGTTGATCTGGATCCGAGAGGCATTTTTTATCTGTCGCAGAAAAACATTCTGGAATCGTTTTATGGAGATGAACGTCATATTCCTGAAGGAAAAGATTTAGATAAGGTGAGGAGCGGAACAGTTCGGATTTTTGACGACGACGTCTAGCTTAATGTCTCTTAGAAATACACGCATTTTTCAAAAGACGTGTTGGGATTATTTCGTAGAGACGTATTGTAATTTTAAGTGAATACGTTGCTTGTTTATCAAGATGAGTATGTTTGTAAGTATGGGAGATGGTAGTAAATAAAAAGCGATATTCCTTTAGGAATATAAATGCGAAATAGTTCTAAAGTCAAAATTTTAGAGAACAAAGTATCAAAGAGATGAAAGGTTAAATAAAGCTTGATGTTGTAACTGATATGTTAGGATGTTAAATTTATTCAAGTAGTTCAAGTTTAAATCAGTAAAATTTTATGGGGGAAACAATCATTGGAAATGAAATGTGCAGTTTTCATAGAAAAATTAAACTATTCTTATCTAATGTATTTTATAGCACGTAATCAAAAGCTGTTTTGATTGCTCTCAACATAATTTTGAGGTTATTGTAATTGATTTACAAAATAAAGAACATAAATGAGATAAGTTTAACAACCTAACAGTTTTTAGTTAACTACTTAAAAGTTGTTACCATAAAACTTTGTCTTATTCCATTGTGTTCTACACATGGGACTATAACTTATGATTTATATTATGGTTTGATTGAAATTTCGCATTTCCAGAGCGATATACCATAAAAAACTTGTCTTTACTTAGTAATTGAATAATGCGTTACGAAAATTAAATCACTGAATAACGTGAATACCCAAGCTTTATTTTCCCTCAAATAAATTGCAATTCCGCCTGAATTTCATCGTTTTTGTGAAAGAAATTAGCCTACATTGTTTATCAAACATAAAGGTAATTAAACGTAAATCATGCGGTCATAGTCAAGAACCAGGAAAACTTACGGGAAAACTGTCTCAGCAAGCTACACGAAAATTCTTATCACCCAATTATGTCAAGAACATCATATTTGTCTCAAGATCCATTCCAGGATTAATTTTCTTGCTCAAAATAACCGTAAACACTTGGCTTGTAACATAGTGACGCTGTACGAGCTGGATTAAACTCGGCGAAACAATCGTGAATACCCAAAGCAAAAGTAAACGAGAATAAACGAGAGAATATTCTTTTATTCGTGAGTTATTCTCAATAGCGGTAATTACCGAATTCAAGAAGACAAATGATGTTTCTAGAGTCAACAAAGGATTGTAAGAAGTAATACTGGCATTTACTTAGCGTATCTTACTATTGGAATTCTATTTTTCTGTCCTTTCTACATAATTAGTGAGGAACGTAACAATTGAATCGGGATATATATATATATATTTAATTATTCTTTGTTTATATTGTTTATTTAGTAAATTGTTCTATTTTATGGAAGGAGTAAATATGTTTAAGGAATTAGGCGTTACTCGTGAAAAAGGCATTTAGTAATATCAATGCCTCTTTAAATTCCCTTTTAAGGGTGCTGTTAGTTATTTTACGAACACATCAAGAATAGTAGCATATTTTTAAAATTTTTTTAAAATTTTTATTTAGTTTTAAAATGTAAAATTATCTGCAATAAACACATTATTTCCTTAAATATGTTGTTTGAAAAGAAAGACTAGAAACTTTTTTCCAATAAACATTATCTTTTTAAAAGTTTTCCCGAGTTTATCTTTTGGAATAATTGCTTACACCCATTTTACTCACATATTAATTTAATTGGCGTTTAACTTATTTATTTTTAGATCAACGTATTTATTTAGGGAATACTTGTTTTAATTTTAGACCAAAAATATGATACTCCATTGCTTAAGGTACTTGTAAATAGCTACTCAAATTTGCGGCAAACGAACTTTTTCAAATCGTTTTGGTACATAATTTCAATGAAAAATATAAAGTATAACAATTATGTAAACTGAAAAATTACTCTGAATTTTATAACTGAATCAAAAACTCTAGAGAGAGAGAGAAAATATATGTATCTAAAATCTATACATAGCTTTTAAATTTCTTGTCGGTTCTGCTTTAAAGCGAGAAATCCAATCTGCAATGCAGACACTATTGTATTCAGTAAAGATGAGTGCCTTACTTACCTTTCATTTTAAAACGTCAATTATACTATATAACAGTGGTCTTTTTTAATATGTGATATCTTTCGAAATAAGTTTTGATCTTGTTTCCCATCCTACATGCAAGTAACGCAAGTTACATGTGTTTTAGTTTATTCTTGGGGATTGAAATGTAAGATGTTAGTCATGGAAGTAAAATTTGAAATTTCTTCTAATTTGAATTTCGGTATTTTCCTTTTCTCTAACCTTTCCTTTTTAACTAAAAAATAAGAAAATTTCCCGGTTATTTTAAAACCAGGAACGCCTATTTTCTTAATTTCAATAGCTATCAGAAGTATTGCCCTATAAAATAAGTCAAACCTGAAACTTTTATTTTATTGAAATAATACTGTTCGGGTAAAAAACAAGCGTTTTTATAAATAATTTTTTCACATTTTAAGAGTGTAAACTCACCTTTAACAGGGATGGCCAATACAATAAAGTGAAGAGGGGAAGCAGTGCAGGGTCAAATATTCTTAACGGAAACCTTTCTCCATAAATTAGATTGCATTATCAAAACGTCAACATTCATCATCGATAATCCTTTGTGGAAATCTACGTTTATTAATGAACGCATTATTCATGGAATTAGCGTTAAGAGAAAGACTGTATTGTGCTGAAAGTCAACTTTCGTTTCCCTGTAGAAATTTCCCCAGGAAATAGTTGACGCATTCATCAAATTTAGTTCGCAAAGAAATGTGCTTTGATTTATTGGCATCGCAGTCATCTGGGTTATGAGTTTGATCCTACAAGGAGTAAGAAATTCCACCTTATAAATTACAACTAGCTTTGAAGATTTTGAATATAAAACAGATGAATTTGATACAGTAGATTAATTCGTACTACTTTTAAAATTATAGAACTCACGGATAATTTTTGATTAACCATAAAAGTTTTAACATAGTTTTTTAAAAAAACATGATGCTGCTACATCGGTTCATAATCAAGATTAAAATATGAAACTGTAATAAAACCGCCTTCATTTATAAATATAAATCTCAGGTAAAAGTTTCCTAAAAGTTTATTTTGATTTTGGGTAAAGTCACAACCCTGCAAATATGAACTTGATCTAACTGAAATTATATGAAAAATTTATTTGCTCCAGTCGCATTTGCAAATAAAATATTAAGATTAAAACTGAATATCGCTCACGTGATAAAGTAGAGTAAAAACATAAATAAGTTCTACTAATAATGTTCTACTGAGATATAAACAAGAATATCTTAGTAGAACAGTAACATTCAATGCAAGTTAACCTAATAAATTAAATTATGAATTAGCAAAAAACTTAGCTAGTTGTAGTTTTTAAAGGAGGATCGCAATAAAAAACTTAAAGATATGCCTTATTTGTAAAATATCTAACCAATTTTAACTTAGTTTATTTGTGTAACGAATTTTTTTTCTTCTTGCCCAATGAAAAATTCCATAATTGTGAGTTTAAAATTATATATCTCTTAAGGATATGAACAAATCGTAAGGCAGCACTTATCAGATTTACATAATGCTCTTAGAGTCCTTTTAAAAATATAAAGGATAAGAGACGCGTTGACTCAGATGTCGCCAGGAAAACTTTTGCAGTAAAGAACAAAAAAAGAACTTACGATAGCCTTTCACTCCTTTGTTCTTCAATATGTTCCCAGATGGTCTTATCGATGACCATCAAAGGCTTGCTGATCAGATGCACTACGCCGTTGCTGACCGGAATGTTGGGCCGGACGATTCGGGCTCGAACAACGCCCTTTCGGTGTCGCTGGTCACCCTGGATTGTATTGCTTTGAATATACCCTAAGGGAAGAAAAACTCAACTTAGAAAAATGGGTGTTCCTTTTTTGGAGTGGAGAAAAAAGATAATGCTTTCCGTGAAGATGGGAAAACATTGCGTTTGTTGTGCTCTAACATATTTGAATGTTATTAAATGCTCTCGTGTCTGTTTGAGGAAAAAAGCAGAGATATGAATATAAAAGTAATTGTAATCGTCTGAATATAAGAGTGTTTGTAGGTTGATATTATCTACTGTGAAAGTGGTCATTTACCAAGATTATTTTAATTAGACAAAATATGCACTTAACTTTTGTCTAATTGATTTTTGTCTAATTACAAAATTTCTTAACTTTTTTTAGTTAATTTTGTACTTACATTTCTCATCATCTTCCTTCACTGACTCATTTGTGAATTTGAGCTCTACCTTCAAGTTGTCACCCCATGTTTCTGACTGATACGACTTCTTGCTCATAGTTCTAAGAAATAGGACATGGTTTGATATAACATGCCCTCGAACAACCTGCAAAACAATCAACAATATGAAATTTTCTTTTTCGATTAATATAGAAAATATTAGTTAGGGGAAAGCGGGGGCTAATAGGACAAGTGAATTTTTTTCCATAATATAAATATATCAGAAACAATTTTTGCATCACTTATTGGTAACAGGTATAGCACACATTTGCAAAATGGAATATCTGTCATAACGAATATTTTCTGGGCAGAAAAAATACAAATTTGTTTTTAACAACCAATAGCAAAAATTTAGTTTTGTAATTGATTGAACTTCATAAATTTTTAAGAATATCTTAATCTTATTTGATGACACTTTTAGATTCTACGAATACTGGAGAACAAGAAAATATAAATGAAAAAATACAGAACTGCACTAGAAAATAATTATTTCTATAATTGTAAATCATCATATTGTGGGGTATAATGGGAAACTTAATACGGAGGTAAAACGCTCAGTTCCAGCAAAACCGACTGAAATGCTATTGGGGAATTTATCTCCTGGGAGCAAAATATTCGTTTGGTCTATGGCTCAATATAATGTAAATAAATCAAATTTGGCGATTTATTAATGATTTGGCGCCATTTCTTTTCTTATTAATAGTATCGTTAAAACGTTAAAATTAATATTAATAAGTTATTGTTAAAATTAATGACTGAACTCTATTTGAGAGAGCTGATATTTACTAAATTTGTATAATGAAAGGATCAGAATTTTAGCTACAAGACTTCACACACACATAATTTTCGAAAACCATATATATATCTTTGGCGAACGGGAATTGGCGTCCGACTTCAGATTTAGATTTCCTTCCGAGTGCACAGGTTATGGATCTAAAAACTATCTTCTAAATAATTCGTTAAATCAGGTTAAATAACATATTAATTGTCATGATATTATAAGCTATTCCTTAAAAATTACAGATTGATTCAGGGACCTTATATTTGTGCAGATTATGAAAAATCCTAATTGATAGCATTTCAGTCGGTTTTGGGTAATAAATGCTGGAATCGAGCGTTTTACCTCATTTACTTTAAGGAATTGTATTTTTCTGAATGTATTAGTGAAACTACAGAAATTGTGGAATTAAAATATTTATTGGTGAAATTTCATCCACAGCGATATTTGTATACTCAATATAGTACAATACGTTAATAATAAAGGCATTTGAAATTAATAAATGACTTTTATTTCTGAATTATAAAGCATGTCCCATTAGCCCTGCACTGTGTCCCACGTATGGGGGCTAATGGGACAGTAGCATTAAATTACAAAAGTTGAGATGACACTTAGATAAATAATGTTATTTTCTATCCAAGACTATTTTTATAAACTTAAATTCAAAAAATTATAATAATGACTTTATTTATGCTCTTTTAATAGCATTTTCTAAAAAAATGTCCCATTAGCCCCCACTTTCCCCTACATTTGCCTCAGTGAAAAAAATAAGTCATAAAATTGAGATCTTTCATAACTTAAGAGCAAACTTTATATCCGTTTACAAATTTTTATCCAGATTGTAAGATTATTATCTTAGTCCTTATTGGAAACTTTTATGCTATTTTTTATTTCAAAACTATCTTTTGTTGGGTCCACCCTTCGTACACGGACGACCTTAATCAATTTAACCTACATTATTATACTGTATGAGAAAAAAAACATTCGTTTTTCCAAGTTACTCAGACTCAGTAACATTTATTCTAACTAAATCACACTATTCAAATGCTTGTTTGTTTTCATATTTCGTCACTAAGAATGGTAGTCATATTTGCACAAAGAAAGAACTGTTACTGAAACTATTTGAATACATTTTTGTCGTGAATATACATATCACGAACTTTATCATATCCAACGGACTTACTAGTTTTTTCTTTATTTACATCTTTTGTTATACCAGGGATAAAATGTCTTGAAATGCAAGCAGACATAGAATATCTGTTAACTTTTTCGTGAAACATTGTGTTTTTCTAATAAAAACATAAAAGAATAACAGGCGAGCATAAAAGATATTTTCGTTTTAATACATCATGGATCATGTAATATTCTTTTTTTGTTTAAGAATATTAAATATTTGATATTTTATCTATTCATAAGATATTCGCTATGAAATATTAAAGAAACGCATTGCGTCTCTGGTAATGCAGAACATGTTTAAACAAAACATGACAACTATCCACGTAAAATTATGGATATTCATTAAAAGCATTTAATGTTAAATAATGGGTCACGATATTTATGAATTATTTTAAAGTCTTAAGCTTTCATTTGTACTTTATAGAAATTATAAATTTAACTTTAAATAATACACAAATGGAATTGGTTATGAAAATAACTGTATGATTGCCTTTGATGAAGTAAATTATTTAACTATTATAGAAAAACTTAACTTTAAAACCATAACTTTGAATGAGAAATATATTAATCGTTTTAAACTTATTTTTTTATCGTTAGTATTTAAAGAGCATACTACCTATACTTTCAAATATTTACAAGATATTTTTAAAAAATGCAAGTGAAGAAATAAAAATGAAATCGAAACACATTGATCTTATAGCACCAAATTCACCTCCTTACGTCAATTGTAAGAAACTCCTATTCTCTGAAACTTACTGATTGACAAGATATAAAAGAGAAGAAGATTTTAGGAGAAGAAAAGATATTCGTCCATCATTTTAACGTTTCTATCGACTGAAATGTCTGACGTAATCTAAAGGTGAAAAACTGAATTTTCCCCTTTTAAAAAAGTGTACATATCTAACTTCGGTAAAATTTGAAGAATGACATCATACTTTTTGAATGAGTTAACTGTGGTTGAGAAAAATTTCTCAGATAATTTTTTTCACTTTTCTCTACATTTATTCGGTTTAGGATTTGTATTTAACAATCGAGTATTATGGATGGACAACTTAAAAGTTTTATTCTTACTAAGATATTCATTTATTTAGTTGAAGTTATTTTATTACGAAATGCATACAGTCAAACCTGTTTTTGTGAGAGGAATAGGGACCGCACAAAAAAATCGCATAAAAAAATTCGCTAGTAGCTATAAAAAATAGTTTTCGCAGCACTTTTAAAAAATCCTTTTTTATGTGGTGAATAGGGACCGCATAAAAAAGTCTCACGTAGGACCGTAGCGAAAATCCCACAGCATAGTTGAATTGAAAAGCTCTTTATGCTTGGACCTTAACGCAATCCCCACCCTACAGCTGAATTGAGAAACCGTTTCTATACCTGCCGTAGACTTTTTTCAGTCACCATGTAGTCGGCACCAAATGTTGTTTCATGAGACCCATGTATGTCTCGGTAGCCAGATATACAAGATTTTTGTTCTAATTTGAAATTTTCATACACAAAAAAGTCGCACAAATAAAAAAAATTGCACAAAAAAGGTTCCCACAAAAACAAGTTTGAGTGTACTGTCGAACCAACGATAGTAAAAGGGTCACGTGATTTTGACATACTCGGAGGGGAGAAAGGAAAAAGTTGAGGGTCAGTTGATCGAAAGAGGAAGATACATTTACTCCCTCTAACCTTAGTTATACCCTCTATACACATAAAAAATCATTATATTTTAAATCAAATAAAAAATACTAAAGCAAAAAATCACGTGACAATTTTACTATCGTTGGTTCAACAGTACTTTAAAACATATTTCCTGTACCTACATAATTCCATAAAAAAACGTTAGAAAATTTAAAAAATTAGTCAAAAATGCAAATGAGTGTTTTAATTTGAAAAAAGATCTCAAACATTGCGATATCAAACATACCTTCATTTTAAGCGAGAATTTAAAAATATTAATAAGAAATAGTTAAATTTAAGTTTTCTTAAGTTTTTTTTAATATATAGTTTTTTAATTTTTATTGTAGTTCAATATATGGTTATTTATTTAGGTGCATTTTTAAATTCTAAAGGATATCTTAAATAAATTTTCCATATTTGACTTTAAAATATATGAGACTGTCCCTATTGCCCATTAAAGGGTGTTTCAATTTTATTTGTTGTGTTAATTGCCTTCCACTGAACACAAAGGCGTTCCCCAAAGACTAGGTAAATATAACTTACTTTATGGTTAACTTTATGTAACTCAAGGTTACAAATTTATTAAATAATTACTTTCTTAACTTTATAAATATATATCACTGATATATAAATCCTATGAGCAGTTAGCAGATTTTACAGCATGTATACAAAATATAGATATCTGTATAAAAGTTGAAATCTGAACTTTAATAATGATAAAGTAAGTTTAAAAATGTCGCTCACTTATCTTAAAGTTATTTTTATTAGAATTAAAACTCGGTGTACTTAAAAGTTACAAAGTAACCATTTTCCAGTTCAAAAAGAGGTTTCTACTTCCAAATTTAAATTAGTTCTTATTTTCTTTTTTCATTAATTATCATTCGTGCTTTTTCCTATTCCAAATCCCCGTCTAATTTCCATTCCTACTACTGTACTACTGTTCTTTCAGTTGTTCTCTTGGAGTAACAAAATTTATTCAAAGCCATTCCAGGTTGGTTAAGTCATGGAGTAATGAAGTCGAGCAAAAGAAACAGAGGGTACACAGGTAATTTTAAAAATAGAATTAAGTCACCGAATCACGTAGCGAGCAAAAACCATTCGATCTGAGTATTCCTTGTTTCCCATCAGATTGCCTAAACGAGTCGATTAGAAAAGTATCTGAAGTCTTTGTTTCCAGTGCCCTTCTTTGCTAATAGCATTTAGAATGTTAGAAACTAAGACAATCTTTTCCCGTGTTCTATTGATGTTAAGGGCGACTCAAAATGACTTTGAGGATTTATAAAGAAAGATTAAAATTCAATTTAAATTGAATAAAATTGTTCACACATTTTATGCAGAGTTAAGGCTGTTTATCAAACGCCAAGGGACCGAAATTTTGGAAATGTAGTTGTCAGATAGTTTTTTTCTTAGTTTTTGAAAGTACCTATGATGTTTCTCTATATACTATACTGCACTGTATGGTAAAATAGATATATTTCTGAAATACCATTAAGAAAGACAATTTTAGTCACAAGTACAGATTGTGAGAACTTAAAAAATTAAAATAGATTTGATAGACCAAACTATGAAATTCAGAACATGAATTGAACGTTGTATAATTAACAATTTCTATCTAAATATGTTATTATCCGTTAAGATTACAAAGAATAGGTATCTGTGCAAAGGCATCAAATCTACAAAACATTTGTCGATATGACTACAAGTAAAAATAAACACCTTAAAATAATTTGGTTTTATATAATAAAGTTAAAGAATTCAAACGGTCCCCGTCTCATTTTCCTACTACTTAAAATCTAGAAACCTAAAAGAAAACCAACATGAAACAGTTTTTCATTCATTTGCTGTCCATTGTTCCAGTCCAATAAAAGGAAAACTTGCACCCCCGCCCCCCAAACTAATTCATCACTTGTCCAGTGATATTCAGGAAAGTGTACTCTATCACAGGGAAAGCTCTCAGAAAAGACGATGGGATATTTATCAGTCTTAGGGATAGCTTTGACACCTTGTGAAATGATCCATCAAGCGTATGCTTTACCCGCAGATAGACCCCCAAAGAACGAATTTATCTCTCAATTCTGGAAATAGGAATCTGAATGGTTTAAAATTATAGAGTCTAGCTAATATTTTGTTTTTAAGATGTTATTTTTTAACGTCCTTTGAAACACATTGTGAGAGTACATTTTATATTATTTATTGCCTGAATTAAAAGTTGGGAAAATTTATTGCTGTAAACGTTCATTTCTAATAATTTTGGTTTTATATTTAACGTGTTCTATGAAAACAGAGAAATTAATAGTAAAATTTTTCAAGATACTTTAAATAAAAATCTAGTCATAAGAAGTCACTCTATAATATTAACAACTTTATACTCTTTTATGCATTTAAAAAGTTGTAAACTATATTTATAAAGCGTAAGGACGTTTTTTTTCAGTACAGAATGAACTTAAAAAATTTTAATTTTTTTAACATTAATAATGTGAAAACTAATCCTGGTGACGGTAATAATATATGGTATCCATACTACTAATACTGCTAGCTATGTTGTGTTAAAAAATTCTTCTCTTATTCTTTTATCAAAATTTAACTTAAATATTATTTGATTATTAATGTCTTTGAATACAAGTATAGTATAGTACTGATTCAAACAAATTTACCATTGTGTTTTAGATTCTCAGTAAATACGATTTTTGTTCAAAAGTTTAAATGAGCAATACCACGCGTTCTTATAAAATGTCGAAGCATAAGTTCTGACTCGAGAAAAGGCAATAGATTTATACTAAAAATTTCTATTTAAAAAATAGAAAATCTTTATCATTTGTAAGTACAGTATTCATTTAAGACCTCAGAAACTATTTGAGATGAATAAAGCATTGATCACACAGTTTATAGATTGAAATTTTAAAGCATTATAAAAGGCTAAGGAAAGAAGCAAGCAAATTTCAAAAATACTTTGGAAACGCTTACACGCAAACCCTTGGGATATAAGACAGCTGCATACACCAACAATCAAAATAACTGTGGGTTAAAATATTTTTTGCAGCGTTCGAAATTTCAATTCTAATGGTCAAATTATCTAAAAACTTTAACTCGCCCAAAACGTAAAAATCACAGTGAAGAAAAAAAATTGGATTCCAAGAACCTTCGAAAAATTCTCAACATAATCTAAAAAGAAATAAAGGCGCCAACAGATCATTCCGTCAAAAAAGCAGAAACACTTTTTCAGTCGAGGCGCGTTTTTCCTATTTATGATCCCAGTTTTTGTTTCGGTGCTACCACCCTTTGATGTGACCTTTCCTTCGAGGGTAAATATTTAAAAAGGTTCCTCGCTATGACAGCTCTCCCGTCTCTCCCAAATAAAATATCGATGCTTAAGGCTTCAGATCTGTCAGCCACTTCCCCACTGAAACAGATGCAGAAAAGGAAGAAATAAATGGAAGCAGAAGCAAATTACGAAAGTTTTTGAGTTATTTCATTCAATAAGTCTGGTCCGTATTTATTCCGAATGGGCTTGTCAGGGAGTTATGAGACTTTTTTATGCTTGTGTATCCTTTTGCAAATTTCAGGTAGCGAAACTAATCAATGGTGGGATCTCGTGAGACATAATTTTCTTAATTTGTTTTAGAATAGAAATGCTCGTTAGGAAAAAGAAAATGAATGGCGCATACTTAAAATGTACTTTTTTATGAAAGATATTTAGATGTGTTTTGACACTCCGTTGTGGTAGATTTTTTTTGTTGTTGTTAGGTGATTTTCCTGTTTTCTTTTAAGATAAAAAGTGTTGTAGAAATAGTTTTGCATTTATATACAAATATTTTTATTTTTCATAATTAATTAGTAGTTACTAATTGGTATAGAAAGCAACTGCTATGGGAATTTTGTCTTTCTTTTGTCTAATCAAAAGTACACAGAAAATATTACTACTGGGGTTAAAAGAAATGTGTTATTGCTTTAGTAACTGTACGAGAAGAATGCAATAGGGATGTTCTTCGTGTTATGCACTTGATGAGGAAGATGTTCCTTAATTTTAAGTTGAGATATTTTCCCATTTACTTAAGTAAACATAATTTTTATTCTCAGTATTACTAGTCTGTTAGTAAACAAACATTATGCACGAGTATTATTACTTGGGTTTTGTTCTTCTTACTGTCTCACTTCTTTGTTGATTAAAGACGAACATTTTAAATTTTAAATTGTAAGTTAAGAAACGTCTCATTTAGTGCACTTTAAAAAATGAACTTTTTTGCATTACTTAAAAATTTGTTTTGGACAAAATTTCAAGACGAAATGGTCCAAAATATAACAGTTATCTTAAAGAGGTTTTCCTTTACAAAATGTCCAAATGGTTGGATTTGGTTTCTTGTCATTAAATTTTGTGGTTCTTATTATGCTTCTTTTTTAAAAATCGGAATTCAGCCTGAAACAAATGGAATTTTTCTTCTCATTCTCAAAATATAAACATTTATTTAACTTTAAACTTATATAAGTATACAGAAATCAAAACCTCCAATGAAAAAGCCTTTAACTTTTTGAAATATCAGCACTTAAAAAAACAATAGTTAATATAAGTGTGAATGGAGTTAGGGGACTGAATACTCTGAAGATATGGAAAAGTTACCCAACAAAAGCTGCCTTACCTGACAGTGCGTGAACTGAAAATATTAACAAGTCTTGCGTAGGTTTTCTTTTCATTACATACGGCAATTTTTTACGGGTATCCATTTGAAATTCCAAATTTTTTCTGGTCCCCAGTACTTTTTATTGCTTATCCCTTGAGTGAAATATGTCTATCACTGTACTTATTGATAAATTTCAGGTTCACCCGACCATTCCAAATCAACCAAATCCAAATGAAACTCACCCAAGTATCGATTTCTGACAGCTTTGCCGAACTGGCACCATCTGCAGATCCGATAGGCAGGAAAAAGGTGTGACTCCCAATTCGGTTGAACACTTCCTTCTCCCTCTCTGAAGTAACTCGGGACGCAAAGGCACTGAAATTACGTTGAAATTGAAACAAGCACATTATCTCAGAAATTGCGACACATACTAAAATCATTAACAGCCTCATTCACTGCAACCTTACCAGCGGTTAACCATCAGTTGAAGAAGGAATCCACCAATTACTCTGAGGATAAAGCTCATTTTCTTTCTTTAGTTGCTGGTTTACACTATACTCTGTTCATTTTGAACTGGCGCTTGAAAATATTTCCTTCCCCCATTAACGGTTGGTTACCATAGCAACTATCCACGTCAAAGTGACGAAGAAAGCTTACTATTGGCTGCTCGAAGAGCGTAACTATGGTTACGCTTCTAGCATGGGGGAAAGCACTATTTCTTAAGCGCCAATTCTAAATGAATAGAGTATAGAGTCTGTTCATTTAGAGTAGGCGGCTGAAACAGGACCAAAAACGCTCGATAACGCCTAATAACTCTCATTACGCAACTTCGGTGACCGATTCTTTTACAGTATTTTAACTACTGTTTAGGCTGCCTTGTCATTGCACAAGAAAAAATTTTAGATGATAATTACAATAGTAACTGCTTCTAATACATTACTATCAGTGGCTTATTCTATATGTGAGCAGACTTTAGACTATATTATCAGTGGGGTCAGTTATTGGAATCCTCAGCACTGCACCTGCGTTAAAAATTAACAAAATAATGAATTTGTTTAAATAAGTTTTAAGGTCATTGAATCTTCCCTGAAGTAATGGTAGGATGCTTGCTTAGCAGGTGGCATTTTCTAGGTTCTCTATTTCCCGGTTATTATTTTATTAAAAAAACTTATACTTTCCAAGAGAAATTTCAACCAACCAATGACAGAAGACTCGGCTAATACTGACACCCAAGGATAATGGTCTTGTCTGGTTAACCACTGGTCAAGTGGCAGTGAGAAAGGCCTTTTTTTGGAAAGGTCTTTGGCAGTGAAAAGGTATTTTTAGCTTTTAACATGAGCTTTTTCAATATTTTCAGTTTAACACGTTTTAGAACAGTTTTCGTAGACAAAAATGATGTTTTTTTTTCAGAATTTTTAAGTGAGGCTCACTCATTATTTTTTAAAAAAATATCTAAACATTATATTGATATAAGATCATGTTTGTTTGAATACTAATGTGTATTGATTGCATATTAAAAAATGTCAAGCTTTTATGTCCAATATAATTTTTGAGAAAAAGGTACATAAAATTTGTTTGAAAGGGAATACATTTTGAAGTTTTTATTAACAAACGTCTTTATATTTTCTGACCTGTAAAGGGGTGTGTGTAGTAGTATCGGTGTATTCATTTTTTTTAAGTGATTGAGTGTTCAGAATGGATTTATACTTAATACTTCTAAGGGAAACTTTTCAAATGCAGTCCAAAAGCAAAAATACAGACTGACTTGTTCTTGTATGGTACAATAAGGATACCCTTTGGGTAACTTACGAAGTTAATTTTCAGAGCCAGCTGTTTAAAGATTTTATGCACTTCTTGTCCAAAATTTGCAAATGAGAACTCTCCATCTCAGAAGCGTCCTTGTTCAAAGGCAAAACATCGAAAGATTTGCATAATTGAACGGCGAAATTTTTGATCACTACGCAGCCAGAAAAAAGCACAAAAGAGTGGAAAAATTTCCCCGCAACTTTGCCGTTAATAAAACTAAAATAATAGTTGCTGGAAGAAAGAATAGATTTAGGATATGTCGGGTGTTTTAATATCTTTTTAGATGCGCGTGATTTTTTTACCATGCTTTAGGGGATCTTTATTTTTCGAAATATTTTAACTCCTACTTAAACAGCTGTGTCATTATGTTTTTGCGTCGATTTTTATTCCAGATTTTTTTCTTCAGCAGTTTTGTTAGCAATCGATAGAAAGTTCAGGGGTTTCATATGAATTTCACCTCCCTTTGCACTGCATAAATTATTTCAGATTGGAATCCCAAGACACTTTTTTATTTCGAGAAATCGGTTAATCTGAAAAGCAATTAAACCTTAGGAAAAGTAATATTTACATATGGATTGAGAGCCCGGTGGATTAACAAAAAAGGTGTTTTTTTCTGTTTGAAGAGTCGGATCCATATTGGGTCTACTCGATATTCCTCTCAAGACTCAAGCCCGGTGTAAGTATTACATTATAAAAGCCCTAGTAACGTATGCATACGTTTATAATCTTTCAACTTCAAAACAATTATAAAAATATCCTAATAGGTTTTAGGAACTGGATTTTTAATCACCACTGCTAAAATTTCTCTTGCCTTCTACGCATTTTTGCTAAGCACGTGTAAAAAACTGCACATAATTCATTTTGATCATTATGATATAATACTAAAACCGTTTAAAAACTAATAAAAATATGCATTATTAAAATAATATTTTTCTTCTTGTTCCACAATCTCTTACACTCAATCTCTTACACACAATTTTTGTAAATTCTGTATATTCAAGTGCCAACTGAATTGAATTTCATACATTTCTCTCCTCTACTTCTGCTCTGTGAAAGTAATGATCATTAACGAAAAGTACTGAATACTAAAGACGACTTTATTCAAAACTTCCGATTCAAAGTCCATTTGAAGTCCCAAAAGAATTCAAAACCATCTAGCTATAGAACTCTGTGAGGAATTGCGAGAGCATTTCCTATCACTTTGGAGTTCTGGGTTTTCTCAGTGGAAATAACGTTTCGTGGCAATGTTTTCCCATTACGTGTCCAAATGGAATACATACAGACTCCCTTTGTGCGGCTACCTTGCCAAGAGATCAAAATTGATGATTTTGTGAGTTAAAATCGCTGCTAAGAGTTCTAAATAAATTGGGTGAGTTATTTAATGTTGATAAATCTTAAATGTTTTAAGCTGGGAAGTTTATTGCTTTAGTGCCAATTTTTTAGATAAGCATATAAGCCATACTAAAATATCCTATTGGATACAAAGAAAAACTAATTATAGAATAAGAAATAAGTACTATACTTAAAATTGATAGGTATTCCAACTTATAGTTATTTTCGGATATTTATTGATTTTCTAAAAGGAAAAAAATACGCTATATATACAGGGTGTCCCACGAGAAGTGGCCCAACCCTTTTACTTTTGAACCCCTACAGATATAGTCATGAAAGTGGGGTCTAGGTATAGTAAAGTGACCATGCCCTATCCGATGAGATAACTTTCAACGCCCTCTAGCGGAAAATTTAGGAGTTATAATTTTTATTTTAAAAACTGTGTGAGGTATGTGAAAAAAGTCAATGACTAAGTTGTAGAGCATCATCGATTTAGTAGGAAAAGACACCTTAAGCAGAAAAATATCTTGAATAAAACCCCTAAAACGCAAGCTCAATTAGGTTGAATTCACGTAGTTTTTACGTCTTAAGACGCCCCTCACGAGGTGAAAATGAGAAATTTTTATTTTTATGATTTAAGTAAATGACTAAAAGCATTCTTAGTTCATTAAATTGAAAATTTCTCATTTTTGCCTCTTGAGGAGCGTTTTAAAACGTAAAATCTACGTAAATTCAAGCTAATTGAGCGTGCGTTTTAGGGGTTTTATTCAAGATATTTTTCTGCTTAAGGTGTCTTTTCCTACTAAATCAATGCTGTTCTACAACTTAGTCATTGACTTTTTTCACATGCCTCACATAGTTTTCAAAATAAAAATTATAACTCCTAAAGTTTCCGCTAGAGGGCGTTGAAACTTATCTCATCGGATGGAGCATGGCCACTTTACTAGACCTAGACCCCACTTTCATGACTATATCTGTAGGGGTTCAAAAGTTAAAGGGTTGGGCCACTTCTCGTGGGACACCCTGTATATGTTGCGGGCAAAGTGGTTAATTGGGCATTATTAATAATGTCCGGGCAATGTGATAAATTCAACGAAATTTATAAATGAAATTTATCACTTTGCCCGCTTCCACTCTGGCCATTATTAATAATGCCCAATTAATCACTTTGCCCGTAACATATATATTTTTACCATAAAGCTACCACTCCTTTGGGAAAAAAGAAATATATAGGTTATAAATGTAACTATTTAGGATTAAGTGGTTGTATACACATATTAAAATTTTAAAACTATAAGTTTTTATAATTTTCTTAAGGATAAATTATGCATTATAGAGTACAATTCCTTGTAAAACTTAAAAAACATACTGTTGAAAAAAATGAAAGCTTGTTAATTCGTTTTCTTACTCTCATAATATGGTAGCATTAATGTTTTACCTGTAATCAATAAATACCTATTCTCAAAAAATAATTTCCAAATTGAAAAGCGACTTGGCCGTGTTTTTAAAACGTTTTTCACTCATTTTTTTTAAATATTATAAAAAGACTAATCTCAGGTGTTCTTATTAAAATGTAATTAATATTCCACTCTCATAAATATTCATTAAGTCATGAAAAAAGGAAGTGTTACAATAATTTATACAAAACACTAACATGTTTTTAAGGAAACTACACTTTCATGCTTGAAACGATTATGTTTTAATACTATCACTACCATAAAAAGTAGGAAAATACATGTAAAAGTCAATTATTTTTTAGAACGAAGGTAAGCGCTTTTACTTTTTTATAAAATACGTTAAGCTCTGCTGCATAAATAATTTTGGTAGTTTTTTGTAATGGGCTTTAAACGTTAAATACTGCCACACAAGATTGTTAGCATGTTTGATTTTTAAATTATGAATTCAAAAAAATAATATGCATAGACACATATTTTCTTTGCTTACGTTGTGAATAAATTACAGGTGAATACTTGTAATTCAGCTTTTAGAGGGACATAAAATTTTGTTGCTATCCACGATTATTTTTTTAAATTTGCCAAAATTAAAATAAAATTTAAGGAAAATGGCTTGAATAGTTTTTTTAGAATTATAAAAAAGCGCTTGAATTTAATATTTAGCCCAGCAATTTGTTTGTCTATAGTATTTTTTTATTGGATTTTCTCCCTTTCCTTCGTCTTTTGATAAAGACGAACCGAGGCCCACAAGGCAAATAAGGCCACAAAATCGTATACCCATAGGCAACTTTCCAGTTTTAGTCCAGTCTGCTTTGATTGGTTGGTTGAAATTTCTCTTGAAAAATGTGAGTTTTTCAATAAAAAACCGTGAATAGAACCCAGGAACTGCCGCATGCTTAGCAAGCGTCCTACCATTGCTTCAGGGGAGATTCAGTAATTTTAATAATTAATCGGGTTTCACGCAGGCGCAGTGTTACGGATTGTGAAAACTAAAAAGCTGCGAATAGGGGCATATAATAAAGCTACGGAAGCTCAAAATATTAGCTTATGATAGATACTCTGGCGTAAAGATAGTTTTTTCCAACAGAACTGTCAAGTGATGATGGTAAGACACATCTTACCCGGAGAATTTTACTAAAAATTTCAGAGTTTTTTTTACTAATTATAGGTGAAATTAGGATGAATGACATCCTTCTGGCAAAGCAATAAGAGCTTTCGATATATCATCCTGTAGGATTTATAAAATACGTTAGATTTCAGCGTAATTTTGAGTTAATGAGCAAAATCTAAGTAACTGTCAAGCCTCCAATACCTCCTTCGAGTATTATTTGGCCATGGCTACACCCGCCCCTTAGAAAATTATAAAAAAGGGTTTTGAAACACAGTGAATAATTAGTTACCCTTTCAATCCTAAGCCGCCCGAGATTACCATTGAATCCAATGGGAAATTTGGGGCGGCTAGGTCTGAAAGGGTTTAAGCAAAAAAGAATAGAAAAATATCTAAGTGTTGCATGAGCACACAAATCGCTTTTCAACCAATCCTTGAAATAACATTTCAAAACTCGCAACTCCAATTTCCGCTCTTCTCACCACGTGAGATAATTGCGCAATTGACTAAGATAACAACTCTCGCTTTGAACGTTAACAATCCTATTAAGGATTCTCAATCCACGATTAACTTTTTCTCTCCCCCAACTTCTCGGCGTTTTAATCTCGAGCGAAGGATGGAACAAAAAGGAAAGGAAAACATCGGCACAGCAGTGGGCTCTGGTCTAATCCGAAGTAATGAAATGCATAGAAGTCGAGTGCAGACTTTAAAACTTTCAATTTGCATAGCAAACAGACATTATCCCCTACACGCGGAACGCACGCCTTTAAGCGTCCATGTCTGCAATTCCGAAAACTTTCAAGAGTTTAATCTTTAGATTACACAAAAATGTGCAACCATTACTACTGTGGGAAGTCTCCTCTATACATGGTTTGATTAACGATGGCAGGCTGACAACTTGACAGTGAAGTTTTATGCATCACGGCTGATGCTGGACTGTTTCTGATGTATGCGTTTCTTGGAATACGTTTGAAATTTCCAACTTGTGTTGGTTGAGATACTGTTTTTAAAATACTACTCCTAACTATGGAGAAATTGGTATCGTATGGTGTCATAGTAACTAACAAATTGTGAATGAAAGTTTCTTTGAATATTAAGAAATTTAAGAGGTAGTAATTTAAGAGAGGTTATACTGTATAATGTAACTTAAAGGTGAAGAATGGCAATTCTCATGATTCCGAATACCCTCTTTATGATGCTGAATAGCCTAAAATAAACGGTTTTACTAGAAAAGTTTGCTAATCAACAATTTTGTTTTTAGCAAACTAAGACTTTTTTCAATTACTGAAAAAGGTAGGAAAATTGAGTACGTCATGCAGTCTTTTTATAAGCAAAATTCACTTTTCTCCGTTTTCTACATATATTAATTATGTATGACTTCATAAATTCATTTTTGGCATGATTATGTAAGGATTATCAAGGCTGTACTTCCTTGTTAAACTAAAAACATGTTCAAATTCCATTAAGCTTTCAGTTATCTAGGAGATTCCTCATTGCACTTTAAGTTTAGAATTCTAAGAATGTATCAAATATTCTTAGAAAGGGATAAAGTAAGATGTTTTTTTATCACAAAACCAATTTAAAAACTATATTCCTCAAAAATACACAGAATGAAAAAGAGAAGCCATGGCATAAGCAATCAACAATTCCTTCAGATAATCATCCTTTTAAAAGTCTAAAGGTCTTTTTTTATTTTATTTGTTTAAACTGAATAATTCACTCCTGTGAATCCCTAGCTTGCATAGAAAAGTTAAGGAGTTAAGTGTGAATCGCCAAGTTACACTTTTAACTTTAGATAACTCCTTCAAAATGAATATCAAAAGTTAAACAAAGTGAATGATCTTCAACTGCCATAAGCACAGCCGGTGTTGGCCGGCAATTTAAGAAAGAAAAATTAGCTTTTCACCGACTCAAATGGGTGGAATCCTTCTTTGACCTGCCCGATACTAAAGGTTGTTAATGACTGGCTGTTAGTAAGTTAAGTTTTTACCAAATACTGATATTTATAATTGAATTTTCCAGGTTTGGCCGGATTGGACCCAATTGGGTTGGACCCAATGGGTGTTTTCAAAAGAACCCATGTAAAATAAACCCCATTTTTGACCCAGTTTTGGAATTTTTCAAGAAAAATCAAGATTTTAGCAGTTTTAATATTGAAGAAAAACATATAACGTAATAATAATGAAATAGATTTCTTTCAATATTGAATGGGTTTTTTTTTCAAAGTTTAGGATATTTTTTAAATTTTAGTGGATTTTTTTTTCAAAATTTAAACTAGGTTACAATAAAAAGGGTTGTTTTTACAATTTCAGTGGATTTTTTCAAAGTATAAAAATTTTCAACTTTGAAAAACCCCGCTTAACTTAGGAAAAACTGGCATTATTTTGATAGAACACATTTAACATAGAAAGAACTCTCTAAAATTTGAAAAAACACTTCCTGTATAGGAGAAAACCACTTAATTTTGAAAAAACCCACACTTTTAAAAAAGACAGTTTTATATAGATTTTTTCAGGGTTATATTGAAAAAACCCAACCCACGTCTGTTTTTTAAAACCCGGGTTTTTGACAATCCTGGAAATTTCTCAATAATAAAACATGAAAGAGCGCGAAAGCAATATGCTATAATACTCACTCTAGTGGCTCCTTGAGTCCGTAGATGGTGGGCTGCTTGAGCAGTTCGAGGGCGGTGGGCGGCTGGGCGGAGATGGGCTTGTACGGCTCCAGTAGCTCGTCGATCACGTACAGGTATTGCGTCGTGCCTTCCGTGCCCCTCCGCTGCGCCTCGCGGATGATCCTCGCATTGTTCACGAAGTACTCCTGCAACGAGACACGAGGTTTTGTTTTAAGAAATGCTTCATTAAAGTACAGGGTTGTTACTTTTAAAACACATGTATTTTAAGCAAATTGATCTCTTAATTTAGGCAACAAATTCACCATTTTCATGTGGGGATCAACCAGAGTTGAAAATTTAGTGTCAAGTATAAGGCTTGGGTACAAACTATCAAATCGCCATGATATAAGAGGTACAATGCTCTATAAAGTACAATATTATGTGATGAAAACTTAAGAAAAACATTTGAAAGGATAGACTCTTTGCGCTGTATTTAATTAATTAATTAACCCAATCCGCCCCCCCAACCTCTCGGTTTGTGGGGTAATAGGGGGATCGGGATTAGGGTCAGAGCTTTATTGAAACATAAAAGATTTACAGATTTTGCGCTGTATTTAGAAAGTATCGCTTTGTTAATCTGATTTCAATTCAAAAATCAAATTTAATTTTAAAAAAATCATGGTTTTCTTAAGCATCTCTGCACCGAGGGTAAAAAAACATGTTTTTTTCAACCCTGTTACCAGAGATATTTTTAACGCCTCTGAGAGCGTATTTCACTCATTGAAAATAGGAAATACGCTTTTAAAAACCAGCTAGGTGTATTTTCACGCTTTGAAATTTTAACAATGGTTTTGCTTAAAAAACTGCATGGTGCCCTACGAAATTGAATAATATGTTTTTCTACTAAAACTTGTAATGTTACATAAACATTTCATTTAGAATGTTTAATGTAAAGTAAAATATTTATTGATAATGTTGAGTATTTTCTATTAATACTTATATAACAGAAGCTGTAATTGTTAAAAACCAAAATAACATCATCATTTTTACTATTTTATTTTGTCCAATAAAAAAGAAAACATTTTTATTTAAAAAAATTGTCTCTATATATGCAGTTTATGCTATTTCCGTAATTTACTCCTCATAAATGAATTTCACGTCTCTTTAAAAAGTCAAGGAGTATTTTTACTCCTCCAAAAAAATGCGAGGATCAGAGTTCGTTTAAACTTTTCAATCCGGACCGCCAGTAGCAGATTCAGGGAATAGGTTCGGGGGCACGTGCCCCCTCCCTCAGAATGAAAAACATCATCGGAAAAAATGTATTTTAAAACTAATTTCGAAATAAACATAATTTTGAAGCTTCGAAAAGGTTAAATATATAGCTTTATGACTTAAAATGTATATTACAATTTAATATTATTTTAAAATATCACAGATTTTACTGCAGAAGATGTTTTAAAATATTGGTACCCCCAGAACTTAAACCTGGATCCGGACCTGCTATCCACCCCAACGTTTTCCATAAGATCCAATAGTAATCTCGGGTGGCTTAGGTGTTGAGAAAAACGTCCCAAAGCTTTTGGTCATACAGTAACGCAGTTAAAATACAGCAAAAATGAAACCTTATTAAAAACGGTTGAAAATAAATTATAATAAGTACAGAAATCACACACTCAATATAAAAAGAGTAGAAAACTTTTTAAACTAACTTAAAAAAACGAAATGATGAAATGAAAAAACAAATTATTTTTTAAAGAGTGCTTATAACTTTCAAAAATTTTTATTTCATTCCTTGCGGGTTTTAATCTTAAGTAACTATATACATATGTCTTAAGGACCCATGATTTCCTTTATTTATGTTATACTTTTACAGATATATTTTCCAAAAACTATTAAACAAAACAAACAAACAACAAACAAAACAAAATAATTAAAAAATAAGTATCCAAACTAAAACTTACGTCGCTGGTTCGCATTAATAGTGAGTCACATTAATATTTAAAGGTAATTCAATGTAACAATAATAATATGGAAAATCAGTACACCCTTTCAACAGAAAAGATGTATTCGTATTATGCAAATATAACTATTAAAACTAGTTACAACTGTTGAACGCCCGATTTCAACACTTTCAGAAAACGTACATTCCAATAATAAGGCCCTTTCCATGTACGCGGGAAATAAAACGCCTCAGGATCTCCGATTACAATGTAAAGCACCCTTCGGATATCCGAACACATTCCTAGCACCCTTAAAAGAATTCAGAAACACGATTATTCCGAGATTCCCGAGATTTCCTCCACCAGGCTAATTCCGAAGGCGCACAATTGCGAATTTAACAAGTTATACAACTTTCACTTTAATCACTTCGAAACAGCGTTGATTTCAATGCAAATATTCCCTAATAGCGCGGGCCATCGCAGTGCTTCATGTTTTATTCACGGAAAGAATATTTAAAATCTCTATAACGCCGCTGAAAAGGCGCGATGTTTGAATAGTCTATGAGCACGAAGCCATTCACAGTCCCCGAGGTATGTGGTTCACATCGTAGACACTTTCGGAAACTCATTTCGGCAGAGGCATAAAAATTTGAGAACCTTTTCACATTTCGTGTATTAAGCTGAAATACATTGAAGAGCGCAATCCATCAAAATTTCACTGTTTTTTTTAGATTGGGCCTCCGCTTTGGATGCAAAGTGTGCCTTTTTGTTTCTGAACTAGATTTCCCACAGTGGTCGATTACGTTTTTCATCATAGGAATAGTACAATTTGTCCGAATGATACACAAAATTCTAACTTGTATTTTTTTCTATGTGCTAATTCTTTTCAGAAATATCCGGACTACAAATATTACGATAACTTTCGTACAATATCTCTTTACATTCAACTCTCATATTATGAACCACGGTTTTAGGAAGAAGCTAGTTCTTAACATAATCCAAAATAATTATATTTCAATTCCCATTTGTGAACTAAAAGTTCGGATATTCCTTTTTCTACCAAACTTTCACCCACTCTAAAACTTAAATTCCTCGAAATGAGTCTGTATAACATTTCTCAAATATTTTATGCGCACAATTTATATTTTATTGCTTAAATAATAAAACCATCGATGCAACTTTATTCCTATACTTAAAAATCACAAAGTATGAACACATTATAATGAAAATAGAATATCATATAACTACAAATTATTAGTTATTTTAAGGTTTATTTCCAAAATTCATAAAAAACGAGCAAACTATCTACCACTTAGGATTCAACTTTCAAATTACTCCCACCCTCAGCATTTTATTTTCTTCTCAAAATACATATTGATGTTAGTAACTCGCCTACTTAAAAGTACGTTATATAAACAAGAAACCCCTTTATAAAATAAGAAAATTTGAGAAACATAATATTTGTATAGTTTAGTATCTCTCTATGGGTTTTTAGCTATGATTTATTACTGTTTTCACCAAAACGCGGGTATTATTTTAGTATAAAAGTTTCATCTCTTGCGTCATTTTCAATTAGGGATCTAAAACGAGAAAACTGAGCTCAGTTTAACGCAAATGTTATTTATGGAGAAGTAACTAACTCAGAATTACAGGTAAAATATATTGTATTTAGAATCATGCAATACCGGTATTTTTGGTTCAAAACTAGGTAATTCTCTTCCACCGGTTTATTTAATTAAGACATTGTTCTTTTGCATAAGCATTTCAATCAATACTATTATACTGTTTTTTCAGTTGCACATTCAATCTTCATTTTAAATTACTCAATCAATCCTAATATTTATAATATAGAACACGATTACAGTTTCACCGTTCTAAAAGTTCAAAGAAGCTCAACTAATGACACAGGACATGGAGAAATTAAAAACACTTAAATTTAGCATGCTATTTTCCGCATCTAGGAAAACAGAGTTTAATGTTATACTCTATTTCAAAAGAAATTTCCCTTAAATTAATACACTTAAAAATAAACTGAAAGATCACTTATTATTCTTTAATATTTTTGTTCTATTGGTTAATTGGTTTTTCACGGCACAAGGGCAAATATCTAACTTCCAAACGTGACTTAAAGAGATAATACAATTACCCAAATCTCTGGAATCCCCACTAAATAGATATTCTATTGCAATGGACAGATTTCAGAGGATATTAAGATTAACAGAAGATATAGTGGTACATTTCCGTTTGGAATTATCATATGAACGCTATTATAATCAACGAAGCCGCGTAATGTTCTTCCATAGACAATTCAATCTAGGAATCAATGAGCATCAAGCAGATGACGACTCATGTGGGTGATTAAAATATACACATCTGCGATCATTCGATTTATCGTAATCAATATGAATTAAATAAAGCTACATATTTGAGAATAAAATGGGATTAAATGGGAGATAATCTATGAATATTTTACTGAGTTGAGGACCTAGGGTGCTCCATACTTGTAGTGTAGAGAAATGATTGGAAGGCTTCATTATATCGATTGTATCTTAAATTTTCTTGTTTTATGTGTGTATCCTTTTAATTTAGTATAAAATTTGAATTATAATTTAAAACAATGAACACATGGGAAAAATTTTAAAAAGTAAGTAATAGATAGATGGCAAACAGTCTTAAGCGATGTTTTTTCATCCTTCTGTTCTTTGGAATATATTAAAATGCGAAAGCTGACCAATATATAGTAAAAAATAATGTAATTGCTTTTTAAATATCTTTTTCATAAAAGATCAAACTTTCATTTACAGAAAAATGATTTGTTACATTTTTCAAATTAAATAAGATATTAAAATATATAAGTAAGAAATCTTCAATCTTCATATATCATTTTAGCAATACTGAAGCTCTTGCATTTTATAATGCATTTCAAAGCTGTTATATAATGTTATTGTAGTTCTATACTTTATAAAAAGAAAAAAAAGCTCTAAGAAACGTGCCCCTTACAATCCATAAAAAAACTTTCATTTTACATTTACAACCTGCTTTAGAAAGTTCAATCGAAGTGTATATTTGGACGGCCAAAACGGCCAGTGGCGCATGCGCTGTAGGTCTCGTGATTACGTAGCAGTCTCGGCGCTTAGTGATGGAACCAATGGAACGCCGAGCCGTGGAAATTAGAGTAGAGTTTAGTTGAAAAATGGCCGTCCAAATATACAGTGCCAAGTTCAATCACAAACTTATCCCAAATTTAACAATGGAAGATTTAAGTGTATTGTGATAATTTATATACGCTATCCTTTGATTCAATTCATATCTGAAACCAAATTCTAATTTTGAAAGACTAAGAAATTCAAAGATTCTTGAATATTAAACATTAAGTAATTTTTAAAATAACTCCACGAATATTTATATTCATCAAACTTAACAACGACGATTTATTTCAAATACGATTTATTACATCGAGTCTAAAAGAAAATCAAACCATTCTTTTAACGTACAAAACCATCCACAACAAAGCACGTTAACTGGCCCAACACACCTATTTTCTACCGCTCCCTCACTTTTTGCTCAACCCCCGAATCTCTTAACTACCAAAATCGCAAAGAAATCCATTTCTTCGACTTCCCTCTCCAAACAAAGTAAAGAAAAGCGGCTAAAAACGCCACACGAGCGCAGCAGAAATAAACCCCTACCTCCGCGCGATCGTTACTACCCCGCCAAACATCTGCAATTTTTCCCCCACGCTGTTTCGTAATCCCCAGCGTGCACAGATCATGGGGCGGGTCCATTTGAGAAGGGCACAGGGCTGATGAGGGCTTCATTATGATTTTTAGCGCCCCGACATCGTCACGATCCTCACAGCGCAGAGATCACCATTCTCATCTCTGGTTGTTATTTGCGAGGCGATGGGGCGTCACGGGAAAGAAATGTGGACTTTTGTTTTTGAAAGTGACTCCCTTCTGTTGTTCTTTTTCTGGAGTAATGGGAAGGCAGCCCATTGTGGGGGGGGCGCGTTTAACAGGCTTAACAGAAGATTGAGTTCGGGTTTCATGACTATGGGGATAAAGAACTGGATATGGAAGTGTAGTTACTTATAAACGTGATTGTAATGAATTGATTGATGTTGTATTCATTGACTTGAAAGGGATTCAAAATGATAGTTTTGAAATAATTAAATACCCTATGAAATATAACTTTGGTAAAATTTACTGGATCGTTTATTAATATCTTCATTGATTGAATGTTTTCATCTTTTGTTGAATTTGTGTTTATTGCTTGTTTATTAGAATGTTTTCATCTGTTTCTTCTACAGTGAAACAGCATTGGAGAAAAATAAAAATGTTTTTAAAATTGATATTTAAGAAAATAAAATTGCATCTCGAAAAAAAGGAAGAATGAATATTTGGGAGTGTTTTTCCCTGAAAAAAGAATGATCTGGTTTATTCTTATTACATAAGATACTGAGGCTATTTCTACAAATGAACCCATCTCTTCATACACTTCATCTCTACCTTTATCCACTATCTCTTCATCCCAAATGTGGCCATAACTGTCTCATATTTTACATGCATTTCAACGTCGAAACACATCCATTATCATAAGGTAAAGAATATAAGTGCAAGTATTTATGTTTTACTAAAGTATTTCAGAAACCCTAAGGTTAGTAACATACGAGGCTTAAAACATGTTCGATATTGATAATGGATTTAAAAACTAAATTTGTCGAACCCTTTTAAAATAATTAAGCCATCACTGTATTAGAGAGTAAAATATGAAAGTTTTGAAGACATTCTAACTCTAAAGAGGAATTCTTCATAAACAAACTTCTTAACTATGCTTTCAGAATAATTGTAAACACAATTATAAATGTTTACGACGAACATTTCAAACTTTGAATGAGAGACGTCCTTCCCCTTCTTTAAAAGCAACATCCATTGCTCCGAAACTCAAATAATTGAATCTCCTTCACATGCTAGCTTCTCGATCGCAATTACCAACGAATCCCAATCCGATCTTGCATCGATTTTTATGCCCTGACTCTTAATTGCAATTGGAAACAACTCCCGAAAAACAAGCAACTAGAGACAAAGCAGATAAACCGGGGGAGAGATTTTTTCCGAACTTAACAAGTGGAAGTTTATCTCCTCTCACCCACCCCCTCTTAGAGGAGATAAACGGCCTTTGCTCCGTCACAGGATCCACTTTACAGGTAATTTTCTTAAGGTTACAGCTCCGCTACCTGACGCTTTGGGATAGGGACGATTGGAGAGCAAGGATCTTTGGGATAAATGCGGAGAATAAATATCCCGAAAAGGACGGGTAACAGAAACCAATGTACTTAGAGGGTAGGTTACGTTTGTTTTGGTGTATGATAAAAATAAATGGGTGAATGAATGTAGTTCAAAGGAAGGTGAATCTTAATATTTTAGTTCTGGAAGTAAGAGGGAAACATTCAAAGCTTTAACGATATTTCTGTAAAAAAAACTAAGAACAGAGAACTAGGGGCTAAAAATTGTTGGTGGAATTGTAGCTTGGATGCTTGGTATTACACAATATTAATAAGATTAATCATTATTGCTTCTTTTCTTGATTATTTATTAAACCTTTCTACTGTTTTATTATGATACTCACGTGAGGTCTCCGTACAGGATTTTTTTGATAATTTAAAACAAAATTAAACTAGAAATTCAGGAAAAAAAATTATTGAAACCTGTTAGCTGGATTTTGTTTACGCAGTAGTAAAATGAACAATAATTGTTTTAAAACTATTTTATCAAAGGATATATCTTATACAAGCTTCAAAAGTACGTAGATACCAAATACGTCGTTTTTTCCTATTTTAAGAAACTTTATGATATTTTACATAAACTTTTATTCATGAAAAATTGACTAAAATGTATTAAATTATAAAAATAAATAGAAGAAGGACTTATGAATTCCCCAGGAAACAAAATAGAAAATTTCCTCGATTTCTACGATAAAAATTTCATTCTTCATTTAACGCGGTAAATAAAAGAGGGTATTGTGCAAAAAAACATCTGCATTTAAAAACAAAGGAAGAATTTTTTCACATAAAAGACAAAATAAATGTTATTTTCGATAAAAAAATTAGTAGATTGTTAGTAGTAGAAGTAATACAGATATATTAGTTATTATTTATAAATATATTATTATATCTACAGTTATTATTTAAGATGTTTTGTAAAATTTATGTTAAAGGAGGTTGTTTTACGTTTCTGCTTTACTCTTAAACTTTTCTTTCGACCCATCTAACCTACAGATGACTAGTGCTGAATGGTGTATTGAAAGTTTAGTTTATACTAATTTGAACGAAGTATCTCGAATTTTTGTATTGTTGAGTCACAATTGCTTAAAGCGAACATTTTCCACAGAAATCTCTCGTCATACTTTGCAAAGCAACAAAGGATCCAAAACTAAATATATATTACAATCCTTTTTACTTTAATAGATATATTAAAGTAGTTCCTGTATCCTATAGTACATAATGGTTATGAATTGATCTAAAGTAATATTATAAAAAAATTATTTTTACCTAGAGGTTCAGAATCCCATGGTTTAAAAAGTACACCGTGCTGGGAATATTGCTGCGTGAACTGGTGCGAATATTAAAGTTTTAATGATAAAATTGTTTTATTATATATTAATGTTAAATAACACGAAAAAAAAATATGATGGTATCATAAAATTAAAATCTACTGCTGAAATCATAAAATTTGAACTAATCTGCTTATTCAAAAGCTTCTATTAGGAAAAAACTGAGTACTATTCCGAGCTGTCATAATTGATAGCTTCTTCAACCATCAAGGCATAAAAAGTAAATAATTAATTTCACTTAAAGAAATTCAACGTCATTTTTGAAATTAATATCATGAATGTAAGAAACTCGGTCTGTCATATCAAAAGAATAAAAATAATCTGGTTTGATCTGAAAAATCTTGTATTTCTGAACTAAATGATTAGTCATTTTCTAAATCTACTAAAAGGAAACTCGAGATTCTCATTAATTACATAAAATGAGTCTTTTAGATTAATTGTGCTTCTTTAGAAAAATGTTCTTTTTTATCTCGGTATCCAACTCTTTCAAAATTAATTTTTGTACCTGGATCTAGATGCTTTTTGTAAAACCATTTGAAAGACTTGTTGGAAAAGGAAAGGATCTGCCATTCCACTCTTTCAACTACTGCGTAAAAATCGCAGTTTTATTCGCGTATGCGTCTAATGAACTTATTTTAATTGATTCGGCTTTTTAAACAAAGGAATTTCTCAAATAAATTGAAATCATCCCATATTTAACGAATAATAAATGCTTAAAGAAAGCTATTGGATAATTTTTTAAGATTTTCTTAACATTGAAATTCATTATTGGAAACTTAATGCATTAAGAAAGAAAAAGATCTGTTACCAAATGATTAGTTTTATTTATTACTGCTGCAAAGATAATTAATCTAAGGCTATATTAGAAATGGTAGATTTTATTGCTACGTGTTTGTGTGAAAATTTATCTCCGTGGTTATTTAAAATGATTAATAATTTATTATGATATATCATTGTGTTATAAAAATTTATTTGTATATTTTGTTTTAAAACAGCTTTATCAACTTTTTCAAAATAATCACGTCTTTTATATATTTTTACTACCCTGTAATAGTTTAATATAACTTTTATTTTAAAAGTAAATGAATGATTTTCATTGATTCTCTTTTTGATATATAATTCAAACGCTAAAAAACCTTTTATTCCTTTCTAAATTTTTCTTTAGTGCTACATGAATATATATAATTTAGGAAATTCCTTATTGGTACTTTAGAACGAACATTTTTATAACGTAATAGTGATGCGGCTCATATTTAAAAGATAAAAAATACAATATAATCAACTTAAAAAACAATACTTTTCATGAAATTAGTTTGTGAATGAAGTATAAAACTCTAAAGAAAGAAGTAGGTATTATTATAATAACAGATATTTCCTACTCTTGTACAACAAAGGTTAAACCAAAGAATTTCCCAATGGTTTTTTTCGCTATGAATATCAAAATTGGGAATATGAATAAGAATTCCAAAATCACAACAGAATCTCTTCGAAACAAGACACAATAAAAGCACTCGAAAACTGATAACTTCTTTAAACATACATGAATTGAAAGGTCCCGGAACTTTTAAGTCAAAGGTGTCCTTTTCTATATCCTTATATGCAATTTAATTGAAATTCTGCGTTCCACAAAGAAAAACGCGAATTGAGATCCACGAGAAATGTTTGGAGTAGAATTTCTCAAATTAAAAGTAAACAATCGCAGAAACAATCCCAGGAACAATCTATGAATACATCAAAAGCTGAATCGTCAGGAAATTGGATGGGGGATATTCAGCGTCTACAAAAAAAGCGAGAAACGTCTGAAGCCAAACAAGACACCTGTTCCTCCACTTAAGGAAGATCTAAAACTAGAAATACGACAAAAGCAATTTTCATTCTCGAGAAGCGATTTTGGTTCCTGATAAAGTGTTGTTAAAACAAGACTTTCAAATTCAAGGAGGGACTTTACTGAAAGAAAAGTTTTCGAAAAGTTAGGTATTTTTAGAAAATATAATCGCAGTGAGAGGGAGATGTGTTGTTTGCTGAATTCACTGATCTAATGGTATATGTGTAAGGTACTACAACTCATTATTTTTATCAATATCTTGTTATTTTTGAAGCAATAACTAATTAGTCTTGCAAATGTTCAAGAATAATACTTTTATCAATCCCCATTCCATGCCAAATTGATTCTTGTCTCACAAATGCATGTTGCTCATATAGCTTTTAAAGTTTGATAAAAAATACATTCTCTTTCTTTATACGTTATCGACCTTTAGGTATACGTTATCGACCTTTTCATTTAAAAAATTATAGAAATTTTATTATTTATTTCCTTAATAATTCAACGCCACATCTAACAATTTTGTGTGTTATTAATTAAACTATAAAAACCTGTAAAAATAATTTTTCATGATGTGTGACCACAACTGCATCAAGTATTAAAACAGTTTTAATTATAAATTACTAAGTATTATTTATGGTTTGAACTAATGTTAAAATTTTTCAGACACAGTATCCGTTTCTTTCGCAATTGCTATTTTCTATTGTGTTGGATATCATTCAAACGACATCAAAATGAATAGCATTAATGAATAAATTTACAAGAAATTGTAGCTAAGACTGTAAAATAAGTTAACTGTAAAGATGATTCTCAAACCTAAATAGCATCATAAAACACATAAATACCCAGTTTATTTTAAAATAACATAGTGACCTCCTTCTTGGAGCTTGAAGTCAAGGCTTTTCAGTGAAGAAAGAATTTTGAATCTCTCCCTGGTCTTTCTTTTTATAGTTTCGACCGGCTCTTGGGGAGAAAACTGTGGCTATGTTTGCCACTTAAGAAGCAAACAAAAGGTACTTTTTCGTTTCTATGTAGTTATCGTTCGTACGGAATGGTTTACATTTTGAAGGAGGGATGAGGCTTAGAAAGGATTTTAAGGGCTCGCCATAGAGTTTAAGGGGAGAACCCAAAAAGCTTATTTGGGAGAGTGTTTTCATGAATAAAAGAATAGGAAGTCTTATTTTGTGTCGTCATCTATGTCATAAGCTTGAGGAAGTTGATTAAATTCTCACTCTTAATGTGTAAACGTTGGCATCAATTTATTTTAACAAAAAAAACTGATAAAGTAAGGAAATCTAATGTCCTGTTTTATCATAGAGTTGTATTTTACTTTGAAACTATCCTCGCACTTTATTATCCATAGATTAATTAAAAATATATTCAATATAACCGAATGCTCTTCAGGAAATATTAAATAAGGTTCTACATTTATTTACCCGATGTCATTAATTCTCTAAAAAATTCAATTATTAAAGCATTTTCTTTGAAATTTTCACTTTTTTTGTACACTGTGTCCCTAAATTTTATGGGCCAAAATTAAGCTCATTGAACTTTCATACTTATATACCAGTTTATCAAAAAAATTTAAAACATGTGTATGAACATTGAAATTTCTACAAGGGAAATGTGTAATTTACTACAAAAACTTTAGATAGATATTAGAAAGTCCCTATAAATTTTCCACTTCCCCCCAAAAGAAATGAATAGCTTCATCTTATTAAGTTCCAAATCATGTTTCATTCAAATATACTTTACACAAACAGTTTCAATATCCAGTAAAAAATTACTTCGTGAATTTTATTCAAAAGAAGAATACAGTTAATTTATCATAAAAATATTAAAAATTTATTGATAAGAGCTTCGAGTTGAATCCTATCCCCATTCAATCCTCATTTTGTGAATGGAGTGGATGTCTGAGGATTCAGGTCATTACTCAAGTTATCTAATTCTATTTGGCTGTTGCGGGTATCCCCTCGAGTGTGAGAATACTAACAGGATTGTTTCAACGAGAGCCTGTCATCTCCGTAGCATTCCAAGTTGATTAATTTGCCGATGCCTAACATAGTTTATACCTTAACAACACATTATTAAATTGAAAAGGCTCATTGTTACACAAAATTCTAGCTAGTATTGTACTATCATTTTAATTTACTTTCTAAGAAGGAACTATGGAAGAGTGAAAATAATTATTAGAGAAACGTAAATGTGACATAGTATATCTTATAATGTGTGTCATGTTTAATAGGTTACGGGAAGCAGAAAAATCCTAATACAGATATGTAATTTGAATTTTCTTTCATCCATGGAAGAAAAAAAGTGCTAAATGTACAAATATTTCTTAAATTGAAATATTTAATAATTATAAATAAATGAAAAATGAATAAATTTTAAATTGAAAACACTCTTAAAACGACAGTTTCAAAACTGAGTAAAAATTACTCGAACTAGCTCCAAATCAAATTTACTCAAATTTGAAAACATGAATATACGCATTTCTGAAAGTGTGCAGAAACTAAAAAGTGAAACATCATGAGCTTATTCTTGAGTAAGTGTTAGTGCATGGCATTCTCATGAATCGGAGTGGCACGATAGTCACTATGACATATGCTAACTAATTTTATAATAAGAGTGACTATCGTCGCACTTTGATTCATGAGAATGCCATGCACTTAACTCAAGAATAAGCTTATGATGTTTCATTTTTTGAGTTTCTGCACATTTTCAGAAATGAGTATTTTCATGTTTTCAAAATTGAGTAAATTTGATTCGGAGCCAGTTTGAATAATTTTTACTCAGTTTTGAAACTGTCGTTTTAAGAGTGAAGGTAGGAATAAAGTACAATCAGTATCCAGTTTTTTTCTATGAAATTTTATTTCAAGGTTGAAAAAGACTAAAACTAAAAGTGAAAATATATTGCGGTTAGATGAATGAAGATTAAAAGGTTTTGGGAAAGAGTAGCGTGGTATTGATTTGAAAATTGCGTACGTTTCGTCGAAAACTGACATTGTCGGAAAAGACATCATCAGCTGATGATGTCCAGAACAGTTTAGGACGAAATAACAGTTTTTAAAATAATAACGTGGCACTCTTGCCCAAAAGCTTTTAATCTTCAAAATAAAATAGGTGTAGTTGTTTTACAATTAAATTTAAATTTAATTGAAAATAACTCAAACACACAATTTCTATATTGTTAAGCCAATTGTTGCATGGAATTAGGGAAATGCAGCATTTACTACCAGGAATAATCTTACTTCATATGATAAAAAACGAAATATTTAGAGTAGTCTATGCAAAACGAACTGTACAGTGTTGACCTTTCACTAAACACAAACCAAATCATTTTAGGGAGTATACCGGCTCCTAAAAAGCAATTTAGATTGACTAACCAACAGCAAACTAAAATTTTTGAAGGACTGCATTAAATTAAAAAACCCTTCACATTTAATTTAACATATTTAATACCACCAAAACAATCTCAGAGAAATTTCCGCAACATTTCCCAACCTAAACGCACCCACACTAAAACAAAGATCTTTCTCCAGAAAAGATCACGCGAGTTTCTTGCAACTTTCATCTCCCGTAATTACTCCCACTGTTTTTTGAGCGAGCTTTTTTTCCACTAGCGCGCTTTTTCGAACCCACGCAAGAAAAGTTATCTCTTGAAATGAGCGCAACTTTCAACAAATCCGGGAGTAATTGATGGATTCCGGGCATCCTTCCCCCCAAAGAACTCTCTCCGGAACAATCGCGCGACAAAAATTAATTATTCCTGAATTGGAGCAATGAATGGGCCTCCCCCTTTCAAATCTCGACCGCTAATGATGATAAATTATTCCCCTTTTTCTGGTCGTAGCGAGGATTACCGTCCACCTGTGAAAAGAAGTACAGGTTTCCTTCCTGATCGGATTGCATTGTGACGCAGATGAGGAGATTGGCGCAGAATTAGGAGGGCGCAGTTTGTTTAATGAACGAGGATTACAGCCGCATCGGAAATGGAAAAGGAGTCGGCCTCACTTCATTCACAGATGCGGTGGAGAATAGGGTTATTTGAATGTATTCAAGAGGTTGGACTGCGCTTCCCCTATTAATTGCTAGATAAGGAATGTCTACTGCAGTTACTACTAGAGGAAAGACGCTGTTACTGATTTAAAGGGAGTTACAGTTCATGCCTATCCATTAACAGATACAGCGGATAATAGGGTTTTTCGGTCTATTCAAGTGGTCTGACTGCCTTTTCACTATTAATTTTTGGTTATAGAATGTCTACGGTTACTAGTAGTTGAAATAACAGTGTTGATACTACATGTTGACTTTGTGTTAAAAGGGGGCGTGCTAACTATGAAAGGGATACATTTAGAGATGTGGCAAAGATTTGAATTATTTGAATGTATTCAAGTGACCGGACTGTGCTTCCCCTATTAATTACTAGAAAAAGAATGCCTACTACAGTTACTAATAGAGGAAAGTAGCTGGACTGTTTTAAAGGTAGTTCAGTTCTAGCTACAGCATAAAGATGTCCAGCGGAGAATGTTCTTTAAGTCTGTTTTAGAGGTCCCACTGCTGATTCGTTATTAATTTTTGTTTATAGAACGTCTACAGTTACAGTTACTACTAGTTGAGCGATGTTAAAGGGGAATGTACTAGTATGAAGGGATCAATTTAAGTTTTAATGTTTTCAAGATGTTTGACTGTTCTTTCTCTATTTACTGTGAGATTAGAAATGCCTGTCTACTCTGTCTATAGTTGTTACATTACTAAAGAAAAGTATCCGTTGCTATTAAAAGAAAGAACTAGCATGAACGAAAATAATTCAGATATGCAGCGGGAAATAGGGTTTTTAAAATACACTGTTCAACAAATTTGACCTTCAAAATTTTTTCCTTGATGAAAATAGTCATTTCTTATAGATTTTGGGTCGCTGAATACGAAAATCACCATTAAAATTCTCAATTGACTCAGGATTTTGGGGAACAGCCCCTCCCCCTTTTTACGTTTTTCAACGACTTTATAACTTTAAACTCGATTTTCAGGGTCAAAAGCATTGCTTTAGTCTTCAAATTGCCCCCCAGGGGACAAGAAAGGTTCAAATTAATAATATATGATAAATTTATAACAAATGGGTAGGTTAAGGGGTAATTACCCCCCTAAAAACACAAAAAATCGTTAAAAATTGTAGGGGTTGTTATACCCTATTTATTTTGCTTATTTTTTACGCAATTCATCTTTGAAAGGTCCTAACCCTTCCCCAAGGACCCAAATTTGATGACAATATGCAGCAATAATTTTTACTAAAAGCGGTTGAGGTGTTAGCGTCCCAGAAGCCCCCGCGGAAGAGTTCGGAAGACTCCTAGGATCGCGAAGGCGCTCGCGAGCTCAGGAATTGATATTGATGATTTTGAAAAGATTACAAATGACGTTTTTCTTATATTTTGGGTCTATCCTAAGTAGAAACTCTTCAGTTCTTTAACAACTGACCGTTTTTAGGGAGTGAGGATTCCATGTTTCAAGATGTTAATATGGATGCACGGCTGTGGATAACAATTAGGGGGCATCCTCTTAAAAACTGAGGGTGATGGAGGGAAATGGGTGTCATATTTGACTTCAGCAGGTCATTTTACATAAGAATCAGCTGAAGTTCAGTCGGTGGCATTTTGACTTTTATTTTGCACAGCAGTTTAACTCTTAAGTGCGGCATTGAACCCTTCTGTGGGTGCTCTGGGGGCGTTAACAGCTCAACCGCTTTTAGTAAAAATTATTGCTGCATATTTCCATCATATTTGGGTCCTTAGTGAAGGGTTAGGACCCTTCAAACGTGATTGGGTAAAAAAATAAGCAAAATAAATAGGGTATAACAAATCCTACTATTTTTAATGATTTTTTTGCATTTTAAGGGGGTAATGACCCCTTAAACCTATCCATTTGTTATAAATTGATTATATATAATTAATTTGAACCTTTCTTGTCCCCTGGGGGGCAATTTGAAGACTAATGCAATGCTTTTTGACCCTGAAAATAGAGTTTAAAGTTATAAAGTCGTCGAAAAACGTAAAAAGGGGGAGGGGCTGTTCCCCGAAAATCCTGAGTCAATTGAGAATTTTGCTGGCGATTTTCGTATTCAGTGACCCAAAATCTATAAGAAATGACTATTTTCATCAAGGAAATTTTTTCATTGTTGAACAGTGATATTCAAGAAGTTTGAGTGCTCTTCTGCTAAAGTTGTCTACAGTAAATACTAAAGGAGAGTTTCTATAAAGACTACAAATTTAAAGGTAAAAGTACTACTAGCATTAGAGAGAAAAGTATTTAAAAAAGCTCTTGAGAATAGAGCTTTACTTAGATGTGATCTTTCGGTTAGATAAGAAACGTATTGATGAGTCACTGCTGTTATAGTATAAGATTACAGATTTGAATTGGAAAGTACTAGCAGGACAGAAAACATAATGAAACTTCAATTAATAAAAGTGGAAATTTAAGGTCAGATAAACTCGGGGTGATATATGCATATATACAATGCAAAGTACCTTAAAAGAGACTGCACGATTTCGTAAGACTAAATTTTAAAGTTAATATTTAATTGTGAAGTATTCCAATATGAAATAAAGTATTTTACAATTAAACTTGATAAGGTATTTCCTAATAAATGAATAAAAATTCTCGTATAGAATCAATGCCTTTTAAGCACCTATCGTATTTAATTTAAAAATTCCATGTAAAATTTTTTTTTAATTTTGAAAAACGAAGACACGGGTGACATTTTCAATAGAGTAAATTAAATGAGCAGGCTTATGAATAATCTGTCACATGTTTCTCTTGATGAATACGAATTAAAGTCGCCAGAGTTTATAATTTGAAAGACTCCCTCATTGTTTTATAGTCTATAAATAAAAAGAATTTAATAAAAATAATCTGTTTCCATAGTTTTCCATCATTCCTCGTTGTTACTAGAACATCGCACTCACATATTTTATTTAGTTATGTCATTGAAATTGAGTTATTTTAATATTATTTTATTACTTTTTCCGTTTTTTCCAGGTTTGAATGTTTTACTTTGGTACTTCAAAGCTAAATGTTCTAATTGATGTGTTATATATTGTAATAAATTATTATTAAATATTTCTTTACTTCCGTTTGATGTTAATGAAAGTTTTTATACAGAGCCAAATAAAAATTAATTAAGTCCTGTACATTTAAAACATTTCCTTCTTAATTTATTTTAATGATGGATCTCACTCTTGTAGAATTAATATTTAAATGTTTAGTAAAATATTGATTTCTTTTTTTCTGTAAGAACTCAAATTTTTCTAAATAATAGTATTTTTTTCAAGGAAAAATTCAACAGGAAATAAAGATATTTTCGAAAGCGTATTACAAGCGTTCATATGCATATTCTCAGAAAAACAGGTATTTTAAATGCGTTTTATGTGTTCATGAATTTCCAAACCTTTTACCAATCATTTAACGTATTTAAGATGTACGTACAAAATGAAAAGGGCAGCCAGTCGAAAACCCATTAATCAAAAACACTCGGCTAGAATTGCTTATGTTTTTTGAACCTCTGATACATACCACAAACACAACTTAAAAGCCTATTTAGTTTCAAAAGAGCGTACAGTTTTTAATTACATATAGGAGCACACAGAAATAATCATACCCACTTGTCCATTTAAGCAGTAAAGACAAAATGTATAATGGTATTAATAGCATGTTTTTAGGTTTAAATTTCACAGACGGATGTTTTACTTGTTTTAATTATGCGTGTGCGATAAAATGAAAGTTTCCAGTACAAAGTCTTGTTTCGTTTATCTGCTGGAGCTCAGTAATAAGCAGCTTACGTTCATTACACGTTTGATAATTTTTCATTCCCTGTTTTATTTATGATGGGTATGGAAGGGAAATTTTAATCCGTTAATAGGTGATGAAAAAAGAAATTTCTATAGAAACTTTAACATTTTGTACCTAATTAATAAGTTATGTTATGGATAGAAAGCTGGATTAACATGATTCTTACTAGGGAAAACGTTTTTGGATGGAAAATAATTTTTGAAACGTATAGAAGAGCTATAATGATTTATACTGTAATAAACTGTCTTGATAATCACAATTTTTATTATGATTGAGTAAAAACAGAACCAAAATTAAGAATATCAGGATATATTTTCTCTTGAATTCAAAAAATTTTTTACAAAGGAAATAAATTAAAAGTAATTTGTTTAACAGACAAATATATCGCATTAAGGTTATGAAGAGTCCCTAATCTTTTGTAGACGTATAACTTTGAATTAAAAAGCTTGAACCTTAACTAATGTATCGGAAAATGATAAGCTTTTTACAGATGTGAACATTTGAAAATATTTCCCTTAAATATCATCATTTAAAGCTCAGATTTCTAGACAACGAGTTCCTGATAAAATTATTTACAGAACATTTACTCTAAAGAGTTCCATTCTGTTCATAACTTTGGTTCAAAGTAAAGATATCTTAAAATAATTTCAAAACATTGGTTTGTCGATTTACAAATGACTCTAATTATACTTAGTCAAGAAAACTCTATTCAGTTTATTGGTAAATCAATTAACTATTTCCAAACATATCCTCCCTTCGCTCACAATAGACACTTTTCTTAACAAATAGTTTTTCTGGATCAAATTAAAAAACTCCTTCTCATTTACTCATTTATCTTTGACAAAGACGTCTGCTTTGGGCAAAAATCATTAAGAAACCGAAGACTGTTTGTGACGCAAAATTTACCAACTTTTAGAAAAAAAAACTTCATTTTCTATCTCTGTCATTATTTCTGCTCCATCATTACTTCCGCCATTGTTTTTCATTCTTTTGAAACGGACACTCCAATTTCTTGGAAGAGGATGGCTCAAATCATGATTTATATTGATGTGATTGGAATTCCCATTTTTTCTTGCCTTCATCGTGATCATAAATTATTCCTGATGGGATTTGGACGTTGTCAAGGAATTTAAATCGCTTACAGGGTTTCCACTACGGACCGAAAATTGATATCTCTCCTGTGGAATTCTCTCAAATTATTCCTAGGACTTATTTTACGCTATATCATTTTTCACGATTGCTGATGATAATTCTGGCTGTTTAATTTGCTTTTTTTTGGCAATTTTAAGACAGTGCGATAAATTATGCGCTTTAATTTTTATTTTCAAGGAATGCGAAAATTAGATCTTAATTTGAAGATCGTTTAATTTTTCGTTGCATACTTTTCAGGGATGCTTTATTGCTTTTTTGCTTGGAAAATACAAATAGTTTTATAATAGGGAGCATGTCTATTATTTTTTCACAGAATATTTCGTATTGGTTATGAATTTAAGATCAGTTTTTTGTTTAAAACTATCAGGTTATATAAATCTATTGTTGATTAAACGTGATTTTATAAAGAATGCGGGATATATGAACTAAAACATTCATAACTATTTTTCACTCGAATTTAATCAGTAGAATCCACAATTATAATTTCCAAAAACTGTAGACCTGCAATAATAACCATTCCAATACCTATAAAAAGTGGATAAAGATATCTGAAATTGTAATAAACTTACCGGATATTTCCCTTTTGTTTGCTTTACACTTAGATATAAAGGTGCTACACCCGACAGGTAAGGTTGTGTTGACATCGGAAATTCATCCTTCTTCACAGGAAAGTTCACTAGAATACAAATTTGAAACTCAAATTAAAAAACTTTAAAGACTTGACATAAATTGAACTAATTAAATATATAGTGTTAAATAAGTTGAATAATATTCAATGAGTAAAGGAATTTAAAAGAAAGTAGAAAAATTACTATATTTTAAAAACATTTTTTTTCATCATTTTTAAAAAGTGAAAATTCTTAACCAATAATGAATTTAAATGAATTGAGAAGTAAATAGGGTAAAGTAGCTTAACCTTTTTTTTCTTAGTTTTACAAAACAATATTAAAATTAATAGGAATAACAAATTGGATATTAATAGTATATCCTTCTAAAAAACATAATACGGAACATATTAAGAAAAAATGTGTTCATAAAATATAAAAGATAATAGGACTCTGCCTCCTAAAATTTTCTATCTCTAGAAAAAACTAACTAAAAGTTGTAATTGATAGAATAAATAATCTATATTATCATCAATAATTTTTAATGATCATAAGACAAAGGAGTAAGATAAACACTTTTTAGAAATATGTAGTGTACCACTGATATTCCAAACATCTCTTGATACTAGGTTAGAAACATGCAACTACAACAAGCGTGTCCCACGTAATTTAGAGGGTCATAACATGAACCTCTCTATGGAAATGGCTGGCAGTGATTGATGCCTTCCACTTTCCTAATATCATATCCACACTGATAGCTATCTACCATCTCCCTCACTTGCAATCCCTAGGTGCTGGCAATCTCTCTCGAGGTAGAGTACAGAAGTACGTATGTAACCTAGGGAAATGCCTAGGTATAGAGTTTCGTAACAGGAGTATGCAGACAAGCTGCTTTGGTAGATCCGTGATGAGAGTATTGGTAAATCTACTCTGGTGATATGGTCTTTGTGATGTAGCAATATTTTGATTGAAAGTGTTGGTTACTTGATTATTCTGAATTTAGCCTTACTGGCGTATGGCCTAGTGAGGACTCAAACGGATAGTAAGGAAATGGAAATTAATATTTTCTTAATGTACGACTACAAGGGTTCACTTCGGCCTGAAAAGAAAATCTAATGTATTTAAATGTGCAAATTTTTCAATTTTAGATAATGGAGAATGTATCTAGAGATGAGTTAAGTCTAATGGAAACGTTATATATGTTAATTTATCAATTTTATATTCTCTCAAAACTATCAATTTAACACTACTGTATTTAAACACCACTAATTTTAGGGATTTGGAATTAGCTTTATTTTCAATAGCAATAAAAGAAAACGTTCCCTTTTTGTATACAAATCACCTTATTCAATATTTTTACATAAACTCTTGATAGTATTGGATGAAAGCTTCTTTTTCTGGCCTAAATTATTTATGATATTCAAGAATGGGAGTTATTTTATTACTTTATAATTATTTAAATACCAATATTTTAAGTTAAGATTAAAAAAAGATCAATAATTTTACCATAGTTTTGTGTGCGTAAAATAATAAAAGAGTCTCTTTATATATTGTAGAGTAACTTTCCAACCCGTTTACTAATTAGAATATAAATAATATCTTAAAAATTTAACAAATCGAATATAATTTGAAAAAAAACCTAGCATCTATTCTATTCTTTCTACCAGACTAAACAACTGAGAAAACTGCAGTTCAAAAGGATTTCACAAACGTTGTTGAAAGATACCAACTTGGAAATAAGTTCATACTTAAATAAACTACGTCAAATCATTTTATACCATCACAAAAAATGAATTAAACTGTGCCTCAGCAAAATGAAATCAAAAACGAAAGCTACGCACGCCATTCCTTTCCATGCCTCCCAAATGCCTAAAAGACAAAGCTTCTTGCTCTCGTTGCTAGTGTTACTTGGCTAAATCTCAGTTCTGCTCACCCAGGCTCTCTTGTGTTTTCTCCCTCTGTAATAGAAGTTATTTATTGGCACTTGCTTCTTGCAAGAAAATGTTTTGTAATTCTCCTCCACATTTCCTAGCTTCTCTGTTTTTATCTCCCACTTCTGGGAGAGCGGTTCGAGAAACACAAAAAAGACTACAGCCCTGGGTGATTGGTGTGTGCTTCGATGATTACTAGTTGTCGAGAGTTTTATATTCTTGCCTTTCTATTGATTTACGATAGCCCATTGTTTTCCACTGGAGAAAATATTTTGACCACACGACCTGGGATGATCCAAAAGAGGGCTTTTGGGTTTGGTTGCTTATTATTTGGTTTGTTGCACTCGTTAAATTTCAAGAAGAAAGTTGGAGAGTGCTTGTCCTTCCCGTTATGTAGCTTATGGTTTCTGATCGAGTTCTTGAAAGGGTTTCTCGGCGGGTTGAATGAGAATATTGCATCCATAGAAATGTCAACCGTTCTTAAAGTTCAATGACTTCTACATTTTACTTCAACACCGCACTTACTTTTATTAACTGTATTTATAGGGTTTTTTTCCAAGTTTGCTTTAATGGAACATTTTCCCATAAAATGTTTCATTACATATATAATATATGTGTATTTCTTAAAAATACGTTATGGTTGTGGAAATATTTTAGAAAAATATTTTCACTATGAAATGTTTATCTGGCACAATTTGTTTCGGAAATTAATAAATATTTTTATTATTTGTTGTAACTTGCGCATAAATTCCTTTAATATTAATATACTGGAGATACTTTTATTTACTTGAGAAGAAAACCAAAGTATTTTGATACTACCGAATATAATATTTAGTATTAAGTACAAAAAAGAACTCTTTTAAATAAAGTAGATTGAATTTTTTTTTAAATTGTTCTTTAAAAACACTTTAAATTGTTACAGTAAAAACAATTTAAATTGAAAAATTAAAAAACACTTTCCCAATTAACCCTGGCCTCCCCTATATTAACATTATCAGAAAGTAAACATTAACGAGTTGCGGTAAAATTTGTACTTAATCATAACAATATTTCCTCTTTTTTTAAGAGGAAATATATTTCAATATTTTTTATTAAAAGTACCTAATCAAGGTATTTCTATTTGGTTTATATATTTTTATATTAGACAATGCTTTTATTTGTTTTAAATGCTACTAATCCTTTCCTCCATGTTATAGCCACTTTCAGAAAATTTTATCAAATGTACTTTATTCCAACTAATTTTGAGTGTTGATTTTTTTAAATCAATAATGAAGTGCAATGGCGCAAGTTACAACAAGCTTCTTGAAACCTCTATTACAAGGATCATAGGATTGTTTCCCTCCCCCTGTCTTTTTCAATCTAAAAAGGGTTAGTTTTGTTACGACAGAAGATTCTCTCTGTGATTTCAATTATTATTTGGAAACAAACTGTTCGAGTCAGAATCCCTACGGTTAATACATTTTTTTAAAAACCGTCACTTCCCGAATATCACTAAGAATTCATATAAAATCAGTCAGACTCAGGAAATTGAAGTTAGATTATTTCTCGCGTTCACGGAATAAATCTGATTATCGCTTCTTCTCGAGACGTTTAAATCTCGCGTTCTATTACATTTTCATTGGTTGAACCGCGCTCTGGTTTTTTCGTTAAATACGCTTAGCTTCCGCTTCATTTCAGAAATACAGGGAAGGAATTATTTTTTTTAGACTTTCAAAGACTAGAAATATATTTCGCATAAAATACTCGGGAATTATATTACATAATTATCCGAAGAAGCCTTGAGAGCAAATATTTTTATTTAGATAAAACTTTTGTTTCCCTTTCAAAGCTCAAACGAACATTAATATATTCCAGGAATATCTTGAATTTGGTTTCAAAAACGTATTTCAATTATAATATAAAATATATACACAGCGGAAAATAAATTTTATACACATGAGTTTTAGAATAGTTTAGTGAATATTTATTTTTTTACTAATAGTTACAGTTATCATAATTTTATTTGAGTGTTGTATTATGCAACTACTTCTAAGAATTGGATCTCTTTATGAAATTCATTAATGATTTTTTAATTATAAATTAATTATTAAACACTAATTACAAGCCTAATGTTTGAAAAATAATTTTATTTCCCTAACTGTTTTAATGATCAAATCAGATATATTTTTAAAATTTTTTTTTGAATTTAATTACCAAATATATATTTCTAATACACATTACATACATTCTTGTCTAATACAACAAAAAAAAGACATTTAGCAAAAGTATTTGAAAAGTTCATTTAAGCTAAACTACGAGTTACATAATGCAATATTTAAATGTTTTTATTGAGAAAAATTGGAAAACCATTTCCTTAAAGAATAAATTGTTTAACTTCATTTCTAAATAAGCCTTTAGATAAAGCCAATGGGTAATTATAGTACCAACACAGTAACCTTTTACTTAAAAATTTTAATATGTACTTAGAAATACTACGTTAAGTTTTTATAATAATAATATTTAAGTTTTAAATTTAATTTTTTAGGAATAACATTTAAGTTTTCTCGATAGAGGTTAAAGTATACTTAACTTCTTAAAACACATGTGATGCGTAATAAATGATAAAAACTTTTAAAACGTGGAACACATTAATAATGATATTTTAAAAATTACATCATGATCACCTTTATCATCACTTAAATTTATATAAAAAACTAAACTGATAAGCTATATAAAAACTGATAAAAAGATAACATACTCAACTAAATGCCTCCCCCTGGTTTACATTGATTCAGTAAACAATAAAAAACATAAAAAAACTGAAAAGGAAAATTAAGAGTTGTTTTTGTATGTTTTTTATCTATGGAAGATTACGAGCCCAAGTAAACAAGAGTTCTTCTAGTGAGTCGATGATCAAATCCATAGAAAGGATAAATGCAATCAGCTCCACAGATCACTCGCTTTACCACTGAGGCGGGAAAACAGGAATAAAAGCCCTCGATTCGATCCCTATCTCCGAGTCAAGGCATATTATTTTCCTGTTGTTGCGCTGTTATTATATCATCATAATATTTAATTAGTGTTATGATGTGCACTGCTATCCCTTGAGGCGGCAACATTTCGTTATTAGAAAGCGCGATTGTTTCTAAAAGGCACCGAACTTCTTTCCGCCGAAAAGAAATAAATCGATTCTTTTGCCTTTCGAATAGATAATTTCTTCGCCCCGAATCGATTTTTCAAAACCTGAAGGCGATGGCAGCGCCACAGAAACCTCCCCCGAAGCGCTGAAGTTAAGGTAGGTATATTTAAAGAAGAAAATCGGCTGGAATCGTTTATTGATTTATCACAAGGGAGGGAGAGTATCACCCCTTTGCTCGTTGAAACGGGAGTTTTACCCACAATCGATGCGAAAAATTGCCAATCAGCAAAGAATGTCGAGGCGTAATATTTGCAAGAAATGTTTTTTCTATAATTACAGTATTAGAAAAAATACCATTTATTTTCGTCATTAATAAAACAAGAGCAAACTTTTTCCCCCAAGTGAAGGTATCGCTTGTGATTTGCAATCAATTATACAATTTTTATTTTAATTGAGATCAGTTTTAAAGGGCGTTATTTCTAGGCTATATACACTCTTAAAACGAGTCTCAAAATTGTGTAAAATTTACTCAAACTGACTACGAATCAATTTTACTCAAATTTGAAAACATGAATATACTCATTTCAGAAAATGCACATACTCAAAAATGAAACATCGAGCTTATTTTTGAGTTAGTGCATGACATTCTCATGAATCAAGCTCCAAAATGTTTCATTTTTGAGTATGCACATTTTTAGAAATGAGTACATTCATGTTTTCAAATTTGAGTAAATTTGATTCGGAGCTAGTTTGAGTAATTTTTACTCAGTTTTGAGACTGTTGTTTTAGGAGTGTACCTCATCCTTTGTTGACTAGGTTTATGAGACTGGACCAATGGTTACAGCTGTTATATCTTATTTTTGTATTGACATAACTTTTTATTAAGTCACGTGCATTATATTTTGGGTGGCTCTCCCAAGTGCCTTTTGAATTCAGGTCAAAAGAACTTTAAGGAACCTGACAGTAATACTCATTATCAGTTCACCTTGATCTATTCAATTCAAAGGCCAGTATTATTAGGCTGCCAGCCAGCAATTGATTTTCCCAAGTGAGGAAAAATGAATAAGTAACTACAAAGAGCATGCCCTTTTAAAATAAAATTAGATACTTTCGGATTAAAAGTTAGAATATTTGCCCCCCAACTAAGTATTGATGGGTATGAGTATGAATTTTATTTTCGCAATCGTCACTTAAGGAATTTTATATTGTTATCCATTCTAAAGACCCACTAACTGACTTCAATGACTTAGAATAACCCATCTGACTTCAATAATATGTGATAAACATTTATATTTTTGGGGTAATAATTTAATTTTTGTTTAAGGTAGCATGAAAAAATATGTATAGAAATATACTTTGCTTTTAACAACATTTTGGAAAACTTAATTTTTTATGTCCATGTCTTGAATAAGAGTAAAACTACTGATATTCCTGGCAAATATTTGACACAATCTCAATATGTCTGCAGCCATAAAAGTGACAAAAACGTAGATGGGGAAAGTTTTCCCATTCCTGTCGAAAGCTGTGAGTGACAAATCACGCAAAAGAGCCAAAAAGATGTCAACGAAGAAAAAAAGAGTTCACTGAACCCAGACAGTAAGTAGATGAAAAATATGATGCTTCGGTTAAGATTTATGCACTTTAATTGCATTATGATTTATATTCCATGGACGATACATTAAATTAAGAAAATTTATTTCCACACATACTGTCCTAATTTATTACTATAAATATTTATTTTTCTCATACAGTAATGTTATTCCTTAAAGAGCTTGGGTATTCCAAGTGGCACACGACAACAACAACAGTAATGTTATTTTAAGTACACATGTGTGTTCTAGGTTCTGAGTAATGCTATCTAAAATGAAAAAACTATCTTAAATAGATGTTGTGGCCAGGGTTGGCTGGATTGGACCCAATGGGTTTTTTCAAAAAAACCCATGTGAAAAACCCCACATTTTGGACCCATTTTTGGGTTTTTTCAAGAAAAATCAAGATTTTGGCAGTTCCTTCAAAATTTAATGTGTTTTTTCAAAATTTAAACAACGTTTTAAAATTAAATGTGTTTTTTCAATTTTAGGGAGTTTTTTAAAAGGTTAAATAGGTTCTTTCATTATTCAGTGGGTTTTTTCACTAATAGAATGTTTTTTTTTCAAAATTTAGGACGTTTAAAGTTCAAACTAGATTCTGGATTTAAAAATAAAGAAGATTTTATAAAATTTCAGTGAGTTTTTTCAAAGTTGATTAGATTTCTTTCAATACTATTGAATGGGTTTTTTCAAAGTTTAGGATATTTTTTTAAATTTTAGTGGGTTTTTCAAAATTTAAAATTTAAACCAGGTTTCAGTATATAAGGGGTGTTTTTACAATTTCAGTGGTTTTTTTCAAAGCATAAAAACTTTGAAAAAACCCATTTAACTTTTAAAAACTGACATTATTTTGACAGAACATATTTAACATAGAAAGAACTCACTAAAACTTGAAAAAACTAACTTATTATGAAGGAGAAAACCACTTTATTTTGAAAATACCCACACTTTTTCCGAAAAACCCCAGTTGTTTATGTGTTTATTCAGGGTTTTATTAAAAAAACCCGAAAAAACCCAACCCACTTGGGTTTTTTCAAAAAAACCCGGGTTTTTTCCAACCCTGGTTGCGGCTGAGTCTCACTGGATTTTTTATGTAGTTACACTTAAAAATTTGTATTAACGATAGCAGTTTATCATAAAAAATAGTTTCACTAGTTCTTAACCATCTTGACAGACAGATTTTTCTTAATCTTAAGTTTTTGCCGATAAGTTAATGGTTATGAAATAACTTTTTAAAGATCTACCCAGTGTAGAGTGAACATACTTTTGTTAACCTGTGTGGTTTGATTGTCTTTAAAACTCACGAAACACTCATAATATAACTGGGGCTACGGGGTGTTTCAAAAGTCCGTTTCACGGCTTTTATTTGGAACCAACGCGTCTCCTAGGGTCATGGCAGTAAGGTTTAACCCTAGGTAAGTGACCCTGAAGAATCCATTGAGAGGACATACAGTGACCCCTAACGGAGAAATAGAAATGTTAGCAAATTAATAAAAAAACTAAAGGAGATAGAGCAAAAACTCATTGATTGCTAATGTTATAAGACTCACTGAAAAAAATTTCATGACAATATCTTCAATTTCCGCGGAGATATGTGAAAATATCACTTTTTCAGGCCTCAAAAAAGTTCCCAAATTTGCAAGGTTTTTAGTGTTGTTATGCAGTTTTATGGTTGTTTTTAGTAGTTTTTTAGTTTTTACTAGTTTTTTTTATTTAATTTTGTCTTTATCTTACAAAAAAACACAAAACTACATAACAGCACTTAAAACCTTGCAAATTTGGGAACTTTTTTTGAGGCCTAAAAAAGTGCTATTTCCATATGTGCTATTTCATCATGCTATTCATTTTATGCTAATTCATCATGCTATTTCATTTTCAAAAGTGCTATTTTTATCTCCGCGAATATTTAAGATATTTTCACTAAATTTTTTTTCACTGAATTTCTCATAACATTGGCAACAGTAATCTTACTGAGGATTTTGCTCCATCTCCTTCAGTTTGTTGATTAATTTTTTTAACCTTTTTATTTCACCTCTAGGAGCGCTGTAGGTCATCTCAATGGATTCACCAAGGTGACTTACCTAGGGGTGTAGACCTTACTTTCATGACCCTAGGAGACGTTGGTTTCAAATAAAAGCCTTGAAACGGACTTTTGAAACACCCTGTATTCTTAAACGAATAAAATATACAAAAACGAACATTCGGATTTCTTCCGTTTCATTTTTGAAAGGATATTCTCTCTCAGAAAATTAGAGAAAAAATCTGAAAAAAAATTATAACAAACTAAATATTCACGACTCGCAAAGTACTTCAAAGTAAACAAAATCTCAATGTAAAATAAATCCATCACAATCATGCTTCATATCAGAATAGAACTTTGAACTGACTAAAATTTTACAAGTCCATGCTCATAGAAATTACCAATCATACAAATGAAAAAATTCCCTGGCTTGAAAACTAACGAAAACTCGACAGTATTTTTAATCAGGCATTGAACTTCTCAATTAATCCTTCCAAGATTACCAAGAAGCGGAGTTCCAAATGGGTCTACCAGAATCCCCATTGATTTGTAACCGAGATCAAGCTCGCCATTGATTAGTCGGTTCCGGATTGGTTCAATTAATTGAAGGAACAGATGTATATTGGTGCTCGTGTGGATATGAGTAGTCTCCCATCAATGGGACGCGCAAATTATCGTCTTGGGTGCTAATGATTAGAATTTTAGCTATTCTCAGCGTCTAATTTTCGGTTAGGGCTCTCTCATGGATTCTAGGTTTAAGCAGCTGCTGCCATTGGCCGTGTGGGGTGGGTAGTGACCGTGCTCAAATTATATTGAGGGGTTAGGTAGCTTTGAATTGTGAGACAATGTGGTAATGGAGAAGGGTACTGCTATGGGATGAATACTTTTGAAATTGCAGGTTGTTTAAACTAGTTCAGCACGAATTCTTCTCAGAAAGATTTCTTGCGTGACGTACACACAAATGCTCAGAGAACTTTTCCGTTAAACGTGAGGGGATATACCATATAAAACTTAATTATTACGTTGGATATTTTTAATATTTTAGCAATGGATAATTCTATCATCTTAGTTTGCAAAGATATCCAAAAAAACATTTCCTTACGTTCTTCATAAACACATTTTTAGCGTAAACTGTGTGTTACGTCAAATATTTTTTTGACGCGAAACTATCGCTTGAAGAGGAATAGATCTTTTAGAATCTTTTATGTGCTTCATCCAAGAAATATTTTGGTACAGAGTTAGGACAGACTTCTTGAAACACCCTGTATAAGGTATTAAATTTAATATAGGGTATTCACCTGTGATCACTGTATTTTCCTCTTAAACTGACTTCTTTAAGTTTAAATTCCATTGTTTCTTGTAGTTCTCTAGCTTAAATTTATTGAGAATCAAAAGGAACTTGTCCCACTATACACCTAAATGGTTTTTGAAATGCGATGAAAGGACGTTGCGTGGAAAACACGCTAACCATAATTTTTGGGAACTTTGAGGAACAACCAGTGTGGTTAGTAGAATGTTGGATCATTTTTCACTGAGAATTGTTTTAAATGTAATTTGGTGAAGAATTCCGTGATTTCCCGGAGTAGAAATTTATTTTCTTGTGGTCTCACCAAATTTTACTGAAACGTCTTTTGCACGCCAGCTCCTAAATTGTAGACGTTATATGTATAATCTCCAGTGGCGTAGCCAGGATTTTCCTAAGGGGGGGGTCCAGTGCGAAAAATTTACCAATGGATATCAAAAAGGGTCCAGTCCACAATTAGTGAAATAAAGTTATAATTTTCACATTACTTTTAATTTCTGCTCTGTGTTAATTAATATAGTTAATAATTTATTAATAAAAAAATTAGTGTAATAATTAAGATTAAGTATTACTTCGATTGAAAGTTCCGATCTACATAATTTTTTTTATTTAGTACAGAGACCGTCGAGAAACATAGTTTTCTGTAGCTCCATATTAAAGAGGGGGGTTTGGGGGTCCACCCCCAGAAAATTTTTGGAAATTTGATTTTAAAAAGGAGTTTTTTTACTTCATTCATGAGGTAATAACCGAGGAGCACCGCTCCTTGTAAGCCAGATAATTTTTTAGGAAAAAAATTAAAAAATATGACGTTTCTGAGGCAGTAGTTGATCCAGGATTCGGTTTTTTTTTGGGGGGGGGCTAAAAATTTTGAAAATCAAATTGAATCTCCTCAACGAATATAATATTAAAAAGGTTGAAAATAATCGTGTTCGAATTACCTTAAGGGGGGTTTGGGGGGACCTCCCCCAGAAAATTTTTGGAAACTCAAGTCTAAAAAGCAGGTTTTCAACTCGTTTTGGTACACCTAATCCGAATTTCGATCATTATATTTTCAGGAATTTATTATTTGCTAGGAGTTTTGTATTTTGACGAACTCATCATTAAAAAAGTTGTTTAATAAAGTTCCAAGTCCCAAGGGGGGTCTGGGGGTACTCCCCCAAAATTTGTTTGGAAATTTGACCCTAAAAACAGGGTTTGGTTTACTCGTTTAGTACCCTTTATCGCCCCCTCCCCTTATATCGTCCCTCAACTAATACGTTTTTTATAGGTAAACCAGGGGATCCCTCGGAAAATTTTAGATTTTAACAAGCAAAAAAGGTGGTTTTTAGATACTTTTAAGGGACATAGACGCCCTCTTTTGAGTAGGCACTGGAATATTTAAAGCCTAAAAAAGGGTTCAAAAATTTTAGGTCGGGCCCATGGGGGGGGGTCCGGACCCGGGGACCCCCCCCCTTCGCTACGCCCCTGATAATCTCTAACAATAACAGTTTCCTTTACCAAGGTAGATATTTCTTTCTTTCCAAAATCAGTCCATTAAATTAAAAAAAAATAATAATTCTGAAATTTTTAAGACATCATAGCGTTAAGTTTTAAATTTTCTTACTAAAAAAGTGATAGTCATGTGTAGCATAACACTTTGGTTTTATGGTATAAAATAACTTTGGATATTTCTGCCATCACTGACTAAATTTATTTAATATTTAATGTTATGTTTATTTTCATTGAACAACTATTCTTTAAACATTTTTTTTGTAGAAATACGTTTTAAATTTTATATAAATTTAACTCTTTAATTAAAAAAAGAATTCAAAGCATAAGAAAACCTTCAGAAGAGATATTACACATGTTCCATTTACATCATAAGAATAGGATCATATCAACACTCATGGGGAGACAATGACTTTGGCGAAGGGCGTGGTACCTCTAAAATGACCTATAGAAATATCTATTTCGCATTACACAAAGCTTTCCCCTCCATTAGCGTTATTACTACAAAAACTACAGGACATTTGGCAGCCTTCTCTTTCCTATATGGGGATATTTAGGGAGAACTGTTGCCGTGATGCTTTTTGAAAAAACTGTAGACCAGTGCTTTGAATATTAATTCATGATTGTAAAAATCTTCAATCATGAATTCAAATTTCAATTGTTTACTTACGAATTAATTTATTTAATAAGCGTGGTAAAGCTCAAGTTTAATTTTTAACGTACATTCATTTGTGTTTATATTTAACTACCTAAAATGCATTTTGATTAATTTACATTACTAAGATAAATACAGGATATGGGATTGCAAATATAACATATTTTTTGTACTGTGTAAGCAACACTAAAGTTTTATCATGGGTGGGTAGATAAAGTAGGTAGCTAAGTATTTTTATAAAAATTTTAGATTAACATTTGGAGTTTTTAAAATCACTTAGGTGATACATATATAGAACTAATTTTCATAGGAAAAAAATTCTTCGAATGAAAAGTTTGGTTCAATGATCATTGATATTTTTAACCTTTCATAAAATCGTTTCTTCAATTTATAACTACATTAAAAATATTAAATGGCAATACGTTTTTTCATTCATTGCAAGTTTGTATTTTTTATCTTCGCATTTAGAGATGTAAATCATACCCGCAAGTAAAAACATGGCTCCAAACATTAATATTCCTAAAAAAAAGAACCCGATTCTAAAGTGAAATTCCCTTTATCTCAACAAAGGTGATTGAAAAGGGACCTTTCCCCAGCTTCATCCCATGCGTTTCATCACATTACTCCCTCAGATTCCTCCTCACCAAAAGCTGTTCACAATTCCAAATCAAAGCCAGGGATCTCTGGCAGTGAACCTTGCAAACGATACTCAGTTGGCCGAATTCTAAGGCCCCGTCACATTCACGTGGTCCAAACCCAACGAGTCAGAAGTACTCGCTTTGATCTATTAAGCGGGCACCAATGGAGCCCGTGTCCTTCACGAATACCCGGTTCGGAGAAAATATTGATGAAAAAGAAAGTCTCCTGGCAAGATGTGATGACATCTAAAGGGAATTAATTCAGTAGCAGCGAAGAAAGAGCGAGATCCCCTGGAGACGTATCCTGACGTCGCAGAAAGAACTAACTGAAAGAGCTTATCTAGTATTGTAAAGAGATCTGGGGAAATATCGTCCCATACCTAGGTCTTTTAAGACTTTCTCAAAGACTGCTTTCAAAACAGCCAGTAAGACTTGTGGAGGCGCGTTTCTTTGTTCATGCTATCGTATTAGGTTTTAGGGAGTTTTGAAATTTATGTGAAATAAGATCTGTCTATGTCGGATTCCTCGTGGAAATAGATGAAAAATCGGGATGACAAAAGTGAGATAAGGTTTCTTTGAAATATAACTATTAAAAAACGTGTTCTCTAGGTAAAATAAATTTATTTTAAAGTTTGGATTCTGTAGTTAGATTTTTAAAGGAAGGATACGTCTGCCCTTTCACATTTTCAGCTACTATATTTAATATGTTAATTTAAATATTATATTATAAATGGTACATGCATATATATAACCTTATTTATTAGGGAACTACACTAAGATTATGTAACTTAAGGAATGCCTTATTTAATTATTCATTCTACATTCATTGAATCGTTTTGTGATTAGGAAACCATACTCGCCTGCGAATTCAAATAAAATACTATTGTTTATTCAAAAGGTAATAAACTTTTATAAAAATCCAAAACAAACAGGTTCCAACAGGTTCCAAACAGGTTCCAATCCAACAGGTTCATTGATTAATAAAAAACAATATCTTGTGTTTAAATTACTTTCCTTTGGATCAAAGATATTTCATAAAAACAACGTCTCATCCATTGTTTTTACATCTTAAAAAACAGCCTAGATTTAAATCAAAATGAATCTGAACAATGAGTTATGATATAAAAAACTAAAGTTGCTGAATCTGCATTTCTTTCAACGTCCCCGCAATATCGAACATCCATATTCTTTAATGGCAGCATATTTCCGCTGATTTTGCAACAAAAGACACCCACAGAATGTGATAGAAATAAAGTTAATTACAGGTCAGAGAACTAGCTGGACACTTTTTCGAGAGCAGCTATTAATGACATGAAGATGTTCTTCCCCGTAATCACATTAATGGCTCCAGGTTGTTTTTATCAAGACCTGTAATCTTTTGCTGAGAACTGTTTTTCTAGTCCAGTTCTTGATTCATTTACTTGTAGAACTCGCGCTTTTCTTTACCACTGTGAGTTCTATGAGTCTATCTTGAGTACTTTCAGGGATAAGTTTTAAAATCGAAATCTAGGGGATCTCACTGTGTTTCAACGTCCCTCTTTAGAAAATAAAAAGTGGATATAGCTCTATTGGTTAAAGCAATGTACCCATCACACAAAATGCAGTCTGTTTAATTCATTAAAATTACTAACAAAATGTGAGCGAAATGTATACTTACTAATTTAAATGGATTTTTTAAAGTATTGGTGTTGGTATGAACTTTACACAACAGAGGTAGCATAAAAATGTTTTACCTAATATATTTACTAAGATAAAGCTTTTTAGTGTATTTAGTGTGCATAAATGCTTAAATTAAGTCAGATTATTTGGAAATTGCTATCGAATCTAAAAAAACCTGAATTTCAAATCTATGGTACATTTGACGCAGTTAATTCTTGACATGTAGAGTAAAAATCATCAAACTCTTTTTTCCAGATAAAATATTTATTATTTTTCACGTCTTATGCATTAACCAGATAAACAAAATTTGCAAATTTTTTTATATACGTATTAACATATTTGCTAATTAGTTAAGTACAGAAAATTGAAAGGAGTACGGTTTTAAAATTTGGATTACGTTACGATATTTAATTCTAACTTCGAACATTAAAAAGTCCTATGGTTTTGAAATATGTTCTTTATAATTACTGGTATTTAATACTTAATTTACAGCTAACTTTTCATATTAAGCCCCCTTTTTTAAACAAAAAAATATGCGATTTGCTTTTATTTATTTGATAGCGCCGAAATCCTTTTCAGCCCTCACTTAAGGACAAAATATAAAAAGTGAAGAATTTGAAATTGAATTTATTTCTGAACATAATTGGATTCAACAATTGATCCGAGAGGCTCAACCAGTATTATCTTTATGAGAGTAATTAGAGCCATTAATATTACGCTAACGAAAATCTCAAGACGATTAAGAAAATACATGCGAATGCAAATAGAAAAAGAGGAGAAAAGGATTTGCATGTAAAGCAAAAGCAGCGAAAAAAAATCGAAGAGTTTTATTTTGGAAAGAAAACCGCCAAGTAATTTGAAAGATGAATTTAGCGTCAGAAGAACTGAAACCACTAAGGAAACCGAATTAAGAATGAAATAATGATTACTCATGACCGATTTAAATTAGAGGGGTATCTGATTAGAGAGTATAAAATATTCATGGAGTACTAGAGAAAAATAACTCAGGATAATTTTGTCTCAGTTTTTAACCGTTAAAAAATTAGGTATTAACTCGAAACTATCTTTATTTCTCGCTCAAACCGGATATTATTTTTCGTTGGGAAATCATGAGAGGTAAGAAATTGATCGAATCTGAATTTTTTACGGGGATGCGATCTCATTATTTTTATCAGTCTATCAGTTTTATTTCCAACAAACCTGTTTTTCCGTAGCACAAAGCAAATTCTTTTATCTGGAGTATTTGCAATTCTAACTCGTGAGAGTAACATATTTCTGAGAAATTGATTAATTTTATATGCTAATACTGAACTAGAATATTCTTTTTGAAACACTAAAAACATTGTGTAAAAAGCATTTATTTAATAAAGCATTACATTTTTTTTACATTCATCAATTCATATTCCATATTCCATTTTGAACTTATTGTATTGTGTCTAGATTTTTTTAAATTACTCCTTGGACTTGTATTACTCCTCTCCCGGAAAAAGTTCAAAATTTTTCACGATAACTATTTAATATTAAATATTTCTCTTCAAATTTCTTTTAAAACTACTTTCCCTTTAAAAAGTATTGACACATTGTCCTTTTTTGTTCTAAGTATTTATCAGGGTTCAATTTTACTTCTCTTATTTTTGATAAAATGGGATATTGTAGGGTGTAGTACGTTTCTCATTTATTAGTTTGAGGGTTTTTTAGTTTTCTAAAATCATTTCTTCAGATTTATATTTGAAAAAGATTGCCTGAAACAAAGGTTTGGGTTTTGATAAAAACAAAAGAGTCTGTTCTGTTGTGGGCCATTCCGGTTTACATCAAATGAAACAAAAAATAATCTAATTTTAATTTTTTTTTCAGTTTGTAAAATACTACTTCTTGTAAAGTTTATATGTATAACCAATGGTTAAATTTTGGAGAAGCAATTCCTATTGAGAGCATTCTTGGTGACATATGTGTTTCTCGTTGATAAAAAAACGTCATTTTAAAATTAAGACACATCTCGGTGTTCTTTTGGAATATACGTTGATAAAAAAGCTTACTCAAACTGAAAGTACTTTATAAAACAGGAATCCTCTTCAACAACTTAAAAGTCACAACACTTAAAAAGTTGTTTTTTGTATGAACACGAACTTGTACCATAATAAACTAATCAACCAATTGAAAATCCCAAAAAGGCTTCACATAAATTTTTAAAGGCTTTTAAATTTTTAAATTATAACTCACATTAACAAAAGATTCGCTTCCTTCACATTTAGTATCCGTCTCTCTACAGGGTGTTTCAAAAAACCTGTAACGATAGGCTATTTCCTAAAATATTTCCCCAAGACCCAAACTTTCAATGGAAGATTTTCAGGTGAAGAATTATATGACACCAGTTTCAACTCCATGAGGGGTCTATTTTAGAAGATGCAGAAAATAAATTTTTATACGGCCCCCGTAGATTGAAACCCCCAATGAGAAAATTTTTCTCCATTCCTTCCTTAATCAGATACAAAAAATTTCATCTCGATATCTTTATTGTTTAATAGAATGACGCGGTTTTTAATTTGCGGACTGTCCCTTAAAAACATAAACCCGCATATCTCAGTGAATTTTGAAGATATCGAGACAGAATTTTTTCTATCTTATTAAGAAGTGAATGGAGAAAATTTTTTCCATTGGAAGTTTTAGTCTACGGGGGCCGTATAAAAAGTTATTTTCTGCATCTTCTAAAATAGACCCCCCATGGAGTTGAAACTGGTCTCATATAATTCTTCACCTCATTTGAAGAAAATTCGCCTTTGGAAGTATGGGTCTAGGGGAAATATTTTAGGAAATAGCCTATCGTTACAGGTTTTTTGAAACACCCTGTATATATCAGTTCAAGCAATGCACCGGTAAGCAATTAACAATCAAGTCTGTATAAGATAAAACAATCAAGTCTTTATCCTTCTTAATAATTACTTCTTAAAAACACATTTAGCGCTCGAATAGGATGCATCTCAAATTGTATTTAAAATGACAAAATTTCAGAAATCCATAATACCCAACACGAAGGGCACATCCTCCATATTTCATTCAACGCAATCTCAGCCTGCACTCACCGTCACACCCACTTCAAAGTTGATGCATTAGCCAACCCAGCCGACATCAACAGTTCATTCAAAACAGATGCCCATTTTCCGCTCGGTACCTGCCCAAACAGAACCAAGAACAAAGCTAATAAACTTCCAAATAAGTCCGTTGGCAAATTGTCCAGGGACGAGCCATCACAGTGATTAATTTCAAGCCGGTTGATTCCATTCGCCTAATCATTATGAACTGCGTGTGTCATCGAGCGTTTGATCGAATGGCCAACAATGCGTGGCGCCATTTTCTGTTCTCGCGTCAGTCGCATCCCTTCCAAAACTCCAGTGCGCACGAGCCAACCTTGTTGCAGTGCGATGGGAAAGATAAGGGAAAATGATTTATGATGCTGATTCTCCTCCACCTTTAACGTGTTTCACGTATTCTTTTCGTTGATGTATTAATTACGAATAATTAAATATATTATTGAGGTGTATACGTAAAAATCGTCGAAATTGACGAAATCATTGGATTTTGTTTTGTTAGTTTTAAACTTTCTTTTTTTCCTAAGCTTTCAAAAGATACCAAGAACATGTAATTATACCAAATGCTTCTTAGACTATATTTTGGGGATATATCAAGTTACTGAAATCGAGGTTGTTGGTTATAATTCAAAAGGTAGAGAGTAGAATCCTCATACCTAACTACATCGCTATTGAAATTTGAGGTAGTTTTTATTTGTAAACATAAAAAAACTCAGTGAATAGTCTAAAAACCAAACTAAAGACCGATAAAAAAGTTAACCGGTTATAGTCTTCCTTTGAATCTAGCAATGCCAAACTCCCTTATTATTCAAACTTGAAGAACATTACATTGGAATTCATTAAACCCCTTTGGTAGTGTCAACAAAATAATAAATTTATGAGCCAGCAAAAATTAATTCATTTGGTTAAAAGCATGTTGAAAGTTTAACAAGAATTTCTGACGAAGTAATTCCTTCGGTGAATTTTAAATATCTTCATATTAAAAATTCATTAAGTAATTAAATTTTCATGAAATGTCTAGTCTATAAAGATGAATGATTAAATTGTCTACAAAGTGTACTCCCTGTAGGTTAAACTTTTAAACATAAATTTATATTTTAAGTATCGTTATCTTTTATGGAGTAACCTTTTCAATACGCGAATCCACGATAGTTTATCCCCCTTTGGATATTCTGGGGAAAGGTAGCGTATGTAGCGTTTAACGGAAATCGATTCTTTGGATGTGGATCTATGACCAATCCGACCAGAAAATTCGATACCACAAATACCGCTATCTTAATAGGAAGACAAAGGCCTATTTTTTCTATTTACATCGGTTATTGCAGAGGACGCCTCTACCGATAGGTCAACTAATGAATATGTCTCTATCCTTGATAAAAAAAATCTTAGTTTAGGCAATTATTTTATATTAGAGTTTTAGGCAACGCTATTTAAAGCTTCAAGTGAAAGTTTTAATAATAAATCAACTGATTATGTTTTTGCTACTATTTTTACATTAAATCTTTTAAAATATACGGGTTTTAATAAACCCCAAAAGTATTAATTCTCCAATTTTTGCCAGTTATTTTCAGATAATTATAGTTCATTATACACATAAGTAGATGTTAGAAATGTTATGCGGTAAGATATCGCCTAAAAAATGAACTTATTATAAACGAAGCCATAGTTTTCCTTTTTAGTTTATTTTTCTTGTGTTTGTTCTTAAGACCCATTAACTTAGACTTTTTTATATATTCTACATCCAAATAATTCATTTCGATTTGGAAAATGTAGACTTATTTTTTAGTGGATAATTGATTTGAAAGTTTGTTACACAAATTCAATGAATGTTAACTTCTTAGCATAATTAAATTTAAGAGATTAAATTATAAACACGTCTGTACATATGATAGCAATTTGAAAACGTTTTTCTTTTCCAGATTAACTTTTAAAGATTCATTTTTTTTGCAGACAAGAGATACAAATATATCGGAAAACATAAATATATTATTTATGAACAGAAATAAATGCATTGATTGTGGAGGAATTCATATGTGTTATGAGTTGTTTAAAAGAAGGAATGATTCACTGGAAATCTGTAGTTTTAAGTTCAAAAAATTGTTTAAAATATTAAACACATAAAGTCTGGTACTTACACACATAAAATCGGGAGAGAGATGCATTCTCGTCCCTTTTTGGGTCGTCTTGCTTCCTCGCCTTTTGCTTCCTAAGCACTGCGTTCGTAGGTGCAAAAAGAGTTACTTCTCTCCGGTCGACCAGGATTTGAAGCACTTCGTCCCGGTTAACCATGTTATAAAACTGAAATAAAAACAATAATTTTTAGTTTTCGTTGCAATGATTTTATAAATATATTTCGCTACTTATCAATATACTTTTTAAACTAAAAAGGTGGCTTACTGCTTGGTCTGCATTAATTGTTTTTAAAATATACGTTACAAATCATCTGAAGCCCAGATTAAATAAAACGTGTTCAAAATGGATCGATACAACTCAGTTAGGAAATTTTTGTAGTTTTAGTATATTGAATTATGTTTTTCTTTGGTTTCTTTATAGATTATAGCCAAAAGAGCAGAAAAAGCTTCACTTGTAAGAAAATAATAATGCGTGCACTGTGGAATATTTCTCAAATATTCAAATATTATATTAGTGTTAGTTTTGATCATTTGGGGGAAGAACATTCACTGAAAACTGATTGTTTTGTTACTGAGGCTACGCTGGATAGAAATTTATCACAAGCATTTCCTTTACAAACTGCCATCTTTAACATAAAAGCGCATTTGAGTAGTCTAGTTTTAAAACCAAATAGATTCATTTTGACACAGCTTTGATAAAAGAGTCGACCATTTGGCGACCGCAAAATGGAAGACTAGTTGGCGCTATATCACGGCCGGTCACCGTTCCGGCCGCCATGTTTTACCACGACTCAAATGAAGCTTAAACCAAGAAAAAGACGTTTGTCTCAGGAGCGTAAAGAGCCGTGCTAAGTGCGTATGCGTTTGGACTTAATTTTTGATATTTTTGGAAAATACAATAAAATAATAACTGGGGATTGAAGCCAGGAACTGCCGCATGCTATGCAGGCACGCTACCACTGCTCCAGAGGGACATCAGTAACTTTAAAACTTATTAAAATATCTTAATTCTTTTTGACGTATGCGCATTTAGTACGGCTCGTTACGCTCCTGAGGCATATATAGAAAAAGGATGTTATAACTAGTGATGGGCCAAATCCATAATTTTAGGTATCGAGTACTTTGGTATCGAATACTTTTAGGTATCGAGAACTTTTTTTCAATGTTGGGAAATGAACCTGAATGGACCATTTTTTCTAAGGCCTATCCATACTCAATCTGAAATTCAAAAAACTGACTACCACTATCTAATTTAATAATTTATTTATAAGATATTTTAATTCATTCCTGCAATTAAAGATAAGGACACTAAAGCTTCGCTTATCTATTAACACAGGAAGTTAAATCTAAAAAAAATCATAAATAAAAATATAAATGAAATTTTAAAACTTGTGTCAAGAGATGAGTTTTAAAAACTTAAACCCTGTCCGAATGATTTATACTAAATGCAATACGGATCTATCCAATAGTTATGGGGAAATTATGTCACATTTGTTTTGCACCCTCCAGATATCCTCTTATCTCTACTTTTTTTTTAAAAGAGATATTTCTAGAAAACTTCCTTCTACGCAAATTCTATTAACTTATATGGAACTTCATAAACAGTTCCTCCCTAAAATATAGTTTTATACTCCTTTTTGCTTTACAAATAAAATTGGTAATCTAATTTCAACATCATCGAAATACATACTCACCAGTAAATAGTCATGAAATGAATAAATACAAATACAAATTAAGTCGACCAACTACAGGCGTAAGCACAGCAAGGTTGGTCCAGTCTTTTTATCTCAAACTACCAGAATCCCAGTATCTGTCAATTTTCCCCTTGAACTCGTTTACCCCACTTGAATTTACGATTGTTTCAGGCAACGCATTCCATCCATCCACTACCCTATTAAAGAAATAATGCTTTCTACAATCCGTCTTAAATTTTACTTTATTCAATTTGAAATTGTGACCCCTTGTTCTATTACCCATATTGAAATCTAGTCCCTCTGTGTCCCCTTGCTTTACCATTTTAAATAGTTGAATCAAATCCCCTCTAATCCTTCTTCTCTCTAGAGTGAACATATTTAGCTTCTTTAATCTTCCCTCATAACTTAAACTGGATATACCCTTGACCATTTTAGTAGCCCTATGCTGAACCCTTTCTATTGCATCAATATCTTTTTTTAAGTATGGAGACCAAAACTGAACAGCATACTCTAGATGAGGTCTCACCAAGCCTCTGTATAGTGGCAAAATAATATCCTCGGACCTTGAAGAAACAGTTTTTTTAATGTATCCCAATATCCTATTAGCCTTTTTACTAGCAGATGAACACTGATGAACCCATTTAGATAGAATAGATAAATAAAGAACCTAAATTATCCATATATAATATGAATATAGTTTATTTTATGGTTGCCTATATAAATAGGTGGTTAATTAACGAATTCAATTAGTAATTACATAACAATAGTACTATAGATGTAATTAATTACACCAGATGAATTATAATCGTTTAAACATAATGTATTATACTATTTACAAAGCCTAACAAATACTGGTGACTATTCTAATTGACCATTAATTGGTGCAAACAAAGTATGGACTATTCGCTTAAAAATATTCAGTAAGCAATCTTATAATCAAATCTTATGTCAACAGCAAGTAATTGATTATAAGATTCGATTACTTAGTACTGTTATCCGAAAAAGTACCCGCAGGAAAGATTATATTTCAAAAGTATTTGGTAATCAATACCAAAAGTATTTATATTGAAAAAAGTATGAGTAGTACTCATAGCAAAAAAGTATTCGATAGAAAGTTCGAACCCAAAGTACTCATACTCATAGTGAAAACGTATTCGATACCAAAGGTTCGAACCCAAAGTAGTTATGGGACAAAGGGAATCAATGTGGGAAGAGTCGAGAGGTGGAGCGATTTGACGGGGGAAAAACATAAAGCCGCGTCAAATTTCGCTCGCAGAAGACGGGTTTGAGCGTTGCAAAAAGAAAACAGGCTGCGTTTAATCTAATCTACAGTAAGTATTTTAAAGATTATTTCATTGTGTGGAAAATTTAAAACGAAATTTGTTAATTAAGTATCGATACTTTTTTGGGTATCGAATACACCCGATACTACTTTTAGGTATCGAATACTTAAGTATTTGGTATCGATACCTGCCCATCACTAGTTATAACAACGATTTCAATATATCCCGCTGGCTCTGCGGTATGGTGCATGCTCTGGATGCGGGAGATACTTATTTCGATCCCCGGTAAATATTAAACTTAAAAATAAGAACAAAGTTACATTTCGTAACTTACTTAGGTGTTATCATTTGAGTCGTGGTAAAACATGGCGACCGGAAAGGGCGACTGGCCGTGATATAGCGCTAACTTGTCTTCCATTTGGCGACCGCGTCGACTCTTACCGAAGCTGGGGCAAAATTGACCTATCCGGTTTTGAAACTAGACGACTCATTTTAAGTAAACTTAAAGTTTTCAATTTATATTTTTCAACATGACAAAAAGTAGTTTACCGCGTTGAAACTTTTTTAATAACTTTTAAAATGCATCAATTCCATGGCACATAATATCCCAGCCAAAAATATGAATAAAGAGCACCCCTTGAATATTTATAATCTTTGAAGTGCACATCGAATCCAACTCGATCTTATCAGCATTAACACAGAACAAGGCTTCTCAAATTTTCTAATGAACACCCAGGGATCAGTTCAACGCGGGGAGCGGTTTGAGCCCCCTTCCTCCATATGCATATTTATAAGAGAAACCTCATCAGTTAATTTATTCGCGGAAAAACGAAAGGCCATGAGGTTTTATTAATAATAAATTCCTCTTGAGCAGACTGTTCATTTTCATGTTTCTTTCAAGCAATGCTCGCAAAAGGGCCAGCGTTAAGAAATACGATGTAAGGTATGTTTTATGCATCGCAAATTCCCTTTACGGGGGAATGCCATTTTTTTCATCCAATTTGCAGGCTTTCCTGCCGGTTGAAAAATTCAATCCTACAGAGTCGGAGTTTCAAAATGTTTTTACGTGCCTCGGAAGTGTATGGAGCGGCTTTTTTGAACGAAATGTTTTTGTTTTCAATAAGGCCCGCCGCTCCGTGTTTATCATATTGGAGAGCACACAAAAGGATAGATTGAGGCGCATTTGATTTCGATTATTGAGTGGGAGGGTACCAACTGGTATTTTTATCAAGTATTCCCCTTAAACGTATTTTCAGAAGGAATTATGAATCGAGACTGCAACATGCTTGCAACAATATTTAATATAATCAATCGGATATACTATTGGAATAATAACCATATTGGAAGAAATTTCAAAGAATAAATAAATTTTTAATTATTAAAAGCTGAGAAAGATGTAAGGAGACAAGCTTTTGAATGATAATTTCACTAACTCCTTTAGGTTACTAGTTAAAAATTGGTAAAGAAATATTATGATGCAATATATTTATGAAAAACAGCATAGGTAAGTAACATGTTATTACTTTTAAATGGAGACTTTCATACCAAATGGGTTTAAATTTCTTTTATTTTACATACTATTTTTTTTAAATATGGTAGATATGCTAATGTTAAGTTATTTAGAAATTGATGATAAAATTAAAATGGTATTTATCCCAATGAACTAAGTTCCAACCTCTATACGTTTGTGACCATTTACCAATAAAATTAATAATAATTTCATAAATAATCGAATGCTGTACAACTGTGCTTAAAGTATTTCCCCTTTTTAAATGACTAATCCAACATCAGTATACTATCTGCTTAATTCATGAACAATATTATATTTTTTTTTAAAACATGAATCGAAATGACTGTGCAGAAGTGATAATGAAAACAACAACATTCAAAACTTATTAATGATGAAGTACGTATTAATGGTAAGTACGTCACTAAATTAATTTTTGCACTGAAACTACTCATATATACTAATATTTATAATATATCACTTTCAAAAAATATTTGGGGTTGTGAATGTTTAAACTTAGGTAAATAGATATTTTTATCACAAACATTAAAGATGCTTAAAATAGACATAAATGTAGCTAAAATATTGAGTATGAGGGCCAAAATATTGACAGTTCAATTGGATACACCCTGTCCATTTCAAGAACTTAGCAAAATTAACTCTGATCGTTCTATTGCGAATTACTTGTGCATCTCAGCCTGGAAACATGGATTTGCGTTTAATTCAGTTTGATCCACATTGAGTATGATACAATGTTTAGATCATTCGCAATTCGTTCTCTAATAAATATTTAATGCTTCTATCATGCACCAACTGATTTGTTAATTAAATGAAATCGAATAATGCTACTGAGTGACAAGGTCTGGATAATCCCTGAAAGAATTCTTGATATTTCCTGATTTCACGTAGAGAAGTTCAACTATGAATAGATTCTCTGGCTGTACGCTTCGAGTAACTTTGACATAAAGGAATTAACTTCGATAACATTAAATCTTCATAATACATCAATATACCTTTTGAAGAATATGTAAATTTAACTTTTAGACACATTATACGTTATTTATCTATTAGATGCTAATATGTTCAACTAATGTCATGTAGAATGTAATTCAAAGTGATTGTTCACTTTTAAAAGATCTTGTTAAACCAATTTTGAACTTCTGGTTAGTTTTACTTTTGAAATACATTTCACACATATTTTTTTATATTTACAGTAGAGCCCCGATTATCAGTGAGCGGATGATCCGCGGTGCGGATTATCCACGAGTGCGTCGAAAAAAAATTTAATGATGAGAGCAAATTTTAGATGAGATTAGAGATAATTTAGAAGTAAAACAAAGGTTTCTGCTGTGCTGTACGTATTTAAAAAGTTTTACACATCATGTTTTTGTACAATTTAACATAGTTTTTATGCTGAAATATTTTTTTTTGTTTTTTATTTCCTTATTTTTAGTATTTTTCGGGTTATCCGCGATTTTCGCTATCCGAGGCACCCTTGCCACCCAATTCCGCGGATAATCGGGGCTCTACTACATTTGGTTTTGTAAACTATACGTTAATTTTTAATTTTTATAAATCAACATCAATACAGCAACCTTTGCTATAAGCAAAATGTTAGGGTCGCATTTCGTGCTCTTAAAAGTTTCTTTGAAATGTGCAAAAATAAAACATCTTCTCTCTAAGTTTACCACACGCAGCCTGTCATAATTAGGAAAGAGCGACAAACCACAAATGCAAATGCGTAATTCAAACTAATCCATGTAGACTCGAGTAGTCGAGTCTTTTCAATTAGTTTTTACGTAGAACGCCTCATGTATAATAAAACCATCCCCAACCACCGACAACCGTCTGTGGAATAATGAATCGGAGGGTATGCCGCAAAGAAATAAAAGAATTCCCTCAAGTTAGTCATTGTTTTCTTTTCAAATGATCACTAGTATCTCTAAACCATCACTCATCCATGGCGCTGATGTAAATTTTATGACATAGTGGGTCTGTCCTCTCCGGTTCTCATTATTCTGTGGGTTTTGCGGGATTTGATGCAAATAAAGCAACTTCTCTTCTCTTTCCAACAAATATGCACACGCCAGAGTTTGGGATTCATTTGTCTATGATAAAGTTTGGTATTGTGTGTTTCTTTTCAGGTTTTGTGGGGATTCTTGAATTCTGGAGTGCTTTTACCGTTGCTGGCACAATTGGGTTTGGGATGGAAAACGCGGTGAGGTTATTGTGTGTTTATAAGGAATGGGTTATTCCGGGAATTCTGGGTTGAGGGAATTTTTTGTGGAATATTGTGGGACAAAAAAAACTATGAATATGATGAGTAAATATCTGTTTTCTTATAATATATAAATCTCGTCCAATGTGTTTTACATCTTTATACATATTTATCTTTGATAAAACATATACTAGTAGAACTATAAGTAGATTTTGAAAAATTTATTTGGAATGTCTATTTATAATGGTATAAAATGTATTTATATACCTTATATGTGATGTAGAAACAATGTATAAAATGCACAAATATAAGGTTTCTACATAACATCCAGTTTAAATCATTCCAGTTTAAATCAATTCATTTTCAATACGGGTAATAGAACAAGGGGTCACAATTTCAAATTGAATAAAGTCAATTTTAAGACGGATTGTAGAAAGCAATTTTTTAATAGGGTAGTGGATAGATGGAATGCGTTGCCTAAAATAATTGTAAATTCGAGTGGGGTAAACGAGTTCAAGAGGAAAATTGATAGATACTGGGATTCAGGTAGTTTGGGTTAAAAAGACTGGACCAACCTTGCTGGGCTTACGCCTGTAGTTGGTTGACTTGATTTGTATTTGTATTATATTTTTGAAAGTTTTAAAGGAATTAACTTATAGTAAAATATTGTAACAATGTAAGTTAATGATTGCGTTAAGGAAAGTAGGAAAATCCGTTGAACATCCTCCATATTTGCTTCTTTAAATACAATAAATTGAAAAAATATGATTAGAAAATGTATTGATACAGATATTTATACATTGTGTAACATTTGTAAGGGAATGGTATTGTGCATGTATAAGTATTTCACCACTGGAGTGAACATACTGATTTTTAGTTTCCGTTGAAAATATGACTATCAAAAGCAGTATATGCATTTCTTAAATTAGCATGGAAAATATCTTACTTTGTTTAAAATAAAAGGTTTTCTGATTGAAGGTTTTAATTTCACGTTCTTCACTCTTTAATTAGGTTTCGATTTTATTAAAAGAAACCCCCTTACCTTGTTTACACTAAATTAAACTTCAGATAACGGAGGTAAAAATGCTGTAAGAATAAACGCTTTAAAGGGATTTTTTTATCCAAAGGAAAAAGAACATAAACCAGTTTGAAAAAATATCCGGCCTAAAACCTTCAAGAAAAGTTTTACTTTTAGATTATCGACTTCTAAAGCCCGGAATCCATTGTAATCACGAATTATTCAATCCGAAGCGCCCTAATCTCAAATGCTGAAATCCCAAAAGATTGAGTCCCTAAAGTCTCAAATCCCAAAAGATCCGTAGAAAGAAATCCTTAAATCCGAAAGCCCCAAACCACAGTCTTCATTAAAAAAGGAGGTATAAAAGGGATAGGAAATCGAATTGGTAATTGTTGAAAGCTTTGATTGCTTATGGGCCTTTCTTCTCTTCTTCTCTAAGAGATTTTCTATCATTACTACCCAAATTTAACTTTAAAAAGAACTCGAATTGTTTTCGATATTTTTTCACCCCCTTTGTAAAGAATAAAAATTTCAGGGGTCTACTTTAATTTTAATAATTATTGAATATGTCTACTATTAGGTCGTAATAATGAAATTTAAAATGCTTACTCAAGAACAATTCAAAAATTTAGTTTATTAATGGAAAGTGATAAAAAATATTGCGATATGTTCAAACAGTAAGGCCATACTTTCTTAGTTCATGAATCATACAGGGTGTCCCAAAAAAGACTGACAAATTTTAAAAATCAACAACTTATAACTTGGAAACAAAAAAAGATAAAACACGTAGTTTGTTGCATCCTACATCTAAGACTCCCAGGAGTCGGATGTAACAAATCTCGTATTTTTAGCTCTTTTAGTTTTTGAGTTACCAGTCATGGATTTTTAAAAGGTTATTAATTATTTAAAAGGTGCTAAAGATTTTTTCCCAGGTGATATGATATTTTCTTTACTTTGTTTGTTGATTATAAAATATAAATAAAAAAATGTGTCAGTCATTTTTGTGACACCCTGTAGTATTTTAAAGTGCTTCAAAAATTTCTATTCCGTATTTTACTGAAAATTTGCTTAGAATAGTCTGAACCATATGGAGGGATCAGAATAAAAGTAGACAAAGTCAACTTTTTGTCATTTTTGAGTTAGCAACGCTATAACATGCACCAACTATGTAAAATCGCAGTGCAATAATGAACCAAGTCCTAGTTCTGATAATATCCGCTAGCTAGCAGCAAGTTCTGTTGCGTTAACAGGTAATTTTATTATGAAGCTTTAACTTTAAACGTCTGTTGCTCAAAAGTAGCTAAAGTGGACTTAGTTCACTTCTATTCTGAACCCTCCATACACTAAAAGCCTTTTCATTTTTAAGCAATTATTATGTTGAAATATAGATGGCTTTTTAATATAAAATATAATTGTTTTTTAATATTTCCTTTTTAAAAACTTTATTTTTCTGCTGTATGACGTCTAAATGTTTATTTTTATTACTTTCAATTTATCAGAATAAAATATTTACATTTTCTATGATAATTTCTCAGGTAAAGAACTACATGATCGGATTTTATGGATTAGGGAGGGGTGTCTAATTTTTAGAGATAGGTGCCTTTAAGGGGGTAAACTCACAACTTTCGACCAGAAAACACATTTTTAAATTTTTGCATTTTCATTAAGTATTACACGTTACGCTTCAAACGACACCAAATTTATTATTCTACGTTGATTAGAAGTATTTAAAAAATTAAAACTGCCTGATCAGCTGTGATAGGGGTGCCACACCCCTCAAACAAAAAAACTTAAATTCTTACATGTTTAGCCCCTAAATTTCGCTATTTTAATATGTTATACGATTTAAATACTATAGCTATGGTACTGGTATACACTAGTAATAAACATGCTTTTTACTAAATTTTCAATTTTCTCAAAACAGCATTTTTACCATAAAGGAACATTTTCTCTAAACCTATTAGAGCAAACAACTTATAACTTAGTATCATAATTAATGATTCTATGTTACATACTTTAACCAAGGGGCTTCGCAAAAAAATTTATTTAATCTGAAGTTATAGCAAGAATTATAATGAAATTTCAGTCTTTTTTAGAAAAGCCTATGTTCATTCAGGTAATATTTAAAAAAAACAACCAGACATCATAGCCCTAAAAAAATCGGGCTCAAGTATGTATTATAGTTCAGGGAATACTCAGATTTCAGTTGATTTTTTTAAAAGGTTCCCTAAAAATTCTCATTTTTAACATTATGGAGATAGGGACTAGGAGATAGGGAGCCTACCCCTTAAATTTAAAAAACTGCTTTAAATCATAATATCAAGAGTTACAGAGTAAAAGAAAATAAATATTTTAAAAGCTGCATGAATTTAAGTTTCTTTTTTAATTTTCGTTTTTTTATTTGTGTAAAATGAATCACGCATGTTATATAGTATTTTGTTTTTCCTTCTCTATCATGATCCATATTCAGGAGCTTACTGAGTGGGATATCATAACAGTATATTTTCAGTTTAATAGATCTTAACAACTTAATTATTACTTTAACTCCCATAATTAACACCTCACTTATTAACACACACATTATCACCAACAATTGTTATTATTATTTTAAAAATCTGTAAAAAAATATGTTTATTTACATAAGTAGTCAGTGTTGTGAGTAAATAAGTAAAGTAAGACTCCTATCGTAATTAATGAGAAATTTACGAACGCTAACTCCTTTTTGATGGATCTTTATCAATTTTTGATCAGTGCTTTCAATCTCTTAAAAAAAAGGTTTAAACTCCTGTTCAATACAACTGTATAGTATCTAGAAGAAACGCCATTGTGTTGCTGCATCTAGACAATAAAAAAAACGCTGGAAAGAAGACCCAACTTGAACAGAGCTTTGAGGTTCTTTAAAGCCTCATTACCATTCCAGCCTCGCGCATTTCTTGTGTTGCCATCAGGACAAGGCAGGGTTGAGCGTGACATTCAAGATTGGCATTTTCTTCCATGAATATTGGATGGGAGAGCAGGAAAACCCCGATGCAGTTACGTTGGAAAAGCAATGCTATATCATAAATGCAAAAATTTTCATGCAAACTTAATAAGGAAATTTTCCTGTTTGCTTATTTTGACGGCCTGCATCCATGGTTCCATTTCCTTCAAATGTTTGCTAGGAATTCCGCGATCTTGTTCATTGAAAGAGGGCCACGATGCCTTATCAGGAAGTAAACAGATGGTTTGGACCCTTTTTGTGTGAAAAAAAGGGATTGTGACGACTGCTTTTAAATTTTTCTAAAAATTCAAATGATGATCACATTTTTTTATTGTTTTTGGTTTTGGGAGATTTAGTGTCTCTCACCACTGTTTGTCATAAGGCTTATTTTTTTCTGAAGGATGAAGTGCTAAAGTTTAAAGTATCCAGATTTTTTTTTACTTTTGAAAGATATTACAATAATTCGGAGGTTTTTACTCTAGTAAAAATTTAAAATGATTTTCTTTAAAATAAGCTACACCCGACTCCGCTTAATGCTATAAAGGTTAATGTTATCAATCGGAAACGTTATCAAAATTTACCGGTTTTCCGATCACTTCTGTTTAAATTAATGGAAAGTGTGCCGTTTTATGTGATCAACATTTCGCTTAATGTTATCCTAATCTGGTGAATTCCCATGAAAACCTCATTTTTTTCTCCATTTGAAAGCCAACTTAAATATATAAACATACTAAATGAATAATTAATTTATTAGTAATACCTGATCCCCTCTCATATCTTTCTTTAAGAATGCATAATTTGCAAAACACACAATCTTTAATAAGAATCATTTTAAACACCTAACTACACAGTTTTAATACTTAAACTACACAGCTGTGATTTTAATGCAAAACTCAAGTTAAACTGTTTGAGACTTTCTAGTATCAAATATTTTATTGTTTTCAATCGAATATTGTTATCATTCTACTCTTGGAGAAAGGGCATTATATAAGGCCGAGTTAACAGTAAATGTAAAGAGTGAATAACAAGTTTATAGGCAACTATTCCGTTATCTATAATTACATTCAGATAGAAATGTATAAACAAAGGCCTAATTTTTAATGCATATAAAATGACACCCTTTTTCTTTCATACTAGCTTCCAAAAAAATATTAATAATGAATTAAGTCAAAATGGAAGAAATTCCCCTATGAATCTTTTAAGGGGAACATTAATAATGCTTGAAAACTCAGGTTACTTTGCTTTAATCCATTAATCATTGAATAAACTACTGTACTATCAAAGTCAATAACAATTCAATAGCATACTATAACATCAGGAAAATAAACAAACTACCTTTTTTCTGTGTCAAATTTAACTAAGTATGTAAAAATACATTGCTATCAGTTTAAAGTAAATATGAAAGAAGAATGCGCAATTCGTACATTAAAATATCATATGACGTATCCAGTAATACATTATACCAGTATCCAGAGTAATAGAAAGTCGTGTGTTTGAAACATCTTGAATAAAAAATGCACTTTAAAGATTAATAATCCTATCAAAAGAGATTACTTTTTCCAGATATCCTGCTAGTAGAATAGGTGATATAAATGTAGAGGAAAAAGGAAAGTTTTCATCAATGAAAGCTGAATTCCCGATTCCCATAAAAGTCTTGTTTACATAAAATCCCCTTGTAGCAAATGTGATATCTGCCGTTAAACGGAGCAACTCACTGATCAATCAAAATCATCCCATCGGGCTATTCATTTTTCTGCCAGAAGGAGTTAGGACTTCATTCTATATCTTTACTCGGCGCACTCTGAGATTTATTTTTTAAATTAATGTGCAGTAAAGGGGTGTAGATCTTGTAGCCGTGCTGGATGGGTTGGGTTTCTCCCGTTAAATTGGCGAAAATTTCAGCTAAGATAGTTTTATTTTTCTCGAGGAATAAAATTGCAGTCTTTGCACCGAAAAAAAGCCTTTGAAAAGCATTTATCTCAGACACAATCACATGCGAAGAAATCGATTTTAGACTTTCTCTGCAGTTTACTTCTAAAGGATAATATTTCAGGTAAAAAAATCCAGCGTAAAGTTCTCTCAAACAAATAAAAAGGACAAAAAGATTTAGGAATTTTTCTTCATGATAGTTTTCTTTCATGGATAGTTCTTTCAGAACAAGGATAATTTTAGCGTTTTTCATATCACCACCTGCTGTTATAAAATCCAGGTCTTTGCGCTCTTGATCGTTTAAAATAGAGGATGTTAGGAAAAAAATGGGCTCCTCATTAATAATGTAAGCAATAATTTTATCATAGCTTCCGATGTTAAAGAGATAATTTATCACGCAAATGGCTTTTGAAAATGCTTTGGCTTTTTTTATAGTTTTATACATCTTTTAAAACCTTTTTATTAATTATTTCAAAGCGAATAGTTTTAAATAAACCTAAATATAATTATTTAAATTGTATTTTTTATGTTTATAGCAATCAGAACATAAAATAAAGATAAATAATAATTATGTATGATATCTATCAATGAAAACTCAAACACGTTATTTTTTACGCACATTTTTTAGAATTTGTGTTTTATCTTTTTATTTTTATACAATTATGAAATAAGTAAGAATTATGTATAAAAATTTTTTAAGAAAATTTTCCAAATTCTGCTTTTACAAATATTTAAGTGTTTTATCAATGAGTAATTAAATTATCATCAATGTAACAAGTTTTTACACTTATACAGGTTGTCTCGGTCCATGATACAATTTTGTCTGAAATATTTCTGAAAATGTCATGAAAATAACGTGAATATTCACTGAGATATTAGCATGTTAAAATAGCGCTTTTTCGGGTCTCAAAAAAGAAAAAGTGCGAAAATTTGCTGTTTTTTACTTTGATGATAAATTTTGTCTTGATCTCTAACTAAAAAACACAAAACTACATGATAATTCTGAAAAACTTGCAAATTCGTGAACTTTTTTGAGGCCTAAAAACTAGCTATATGTATAAAGCTGCTTATCACATGTATCACTGCTTTTTATAATATCTCCGCAAATATTGACGACACTTTTATGTTCTGGAAACAGCTTTAGCGAACTGCTTGCGCACCCAAAAAACAAACTTTAACAGGATCTCAAGCGTTTAATATTGATTGTATTTACGTGAAACTTTGGACTTAAGAGTTTTCAACTATGATCTTTCAGATTATTAAGTAAAAAGAAATGATTTCGAAATACAAAATAAGGTTGTGGCAGAGTTTTCACATTTTTTTGTGTTTTTTAACTTTTTTCATAATAAAACAAATTTTAAAGTGAAGACTTTTGAGGTAATTTTAAAGATCATATTAAACCACAATTTTTGGGACCATAATTAAGTGTTTACCAATAATAGTTCTTCTACAAATTGGATTTTTCAATGATTTTTTTGGGGTATCGCTCCATTTTAAACTCCCTGAGATTTGGTCTGGGACCCCGTTTTTATACCGATTCTTGTTCGTCTTGATGAGTACTATCATCCCTGAAAGTTTGTTGCACCATTTCAGATACACCCTGTATATTTCGGGCAAAGTAATATAAATATTGCTTATTTATTACTAAAATTATCCATTTTATTACTAAAGTGATGAATGAAACTGAATGTGTCACATTGCCTGCCTCACTTCAGACATTATTGATAATGCCTGGTATATCTTTTCCCCCGCAACTTATAAATATAACGGAATTTCTTTGTTAAATCAACAGGGTTTTTTTACAAAATGTAGCTCTTTATATATCTGTAAAGGCCACAAATCAAAGTAAATCATACGGCTATTATTTTTCAAAACAGTTCTGAACAATAAACTTGTGCGTACATATAGCCATATTCTCCCAACTGAAAGTGAATGAGTGCTTTAAGTAAATGTGTTACATTCCAAAGTTGTTGTGTTTGTCATAACATAAAACTCTTCTTTAACAGATTTAAGTTATTTTGGCAATGGTTAAAGTGTAGGGAAATTTACTTTTGTTAATTTCCTTATCCCCATCTCTTTGTGCAAATATATTTAACGAAGCAGTTTATTTCACTCAAAAATTAATCTATTCATCCCGATTTTCTTCCCAAGATTCATTGAAATCTGCTTAGCTGAATGGGGTTTAGAATGACTAATATTCCAACCAACAATAGCGCCTCAATATAAACAACTCTTGTGATATATTTTTGAGCCCACGAGTAAATCGCCCAGGAATACGGCCCCATTTGAATTATTAATCATTTCCTAAGAATTCTTCATCCCAGTACACCTCAATAACTTTTCCCGAACGTCTTTCAAATACAAATCTTCTCTTTCGAAATAAACCAGTGGAATGTCAGCTGTAAGTTAAACTTCCTTAATTACATGGCAACAATTTAGAGGCTTAAGCAAACAGTGGCGAAGCTCAAGGGGAAGTCACGAAGATATGCCGAATACTGTTTGTCTATTCTAATGACTCAGGCGATATTCGCGTCGGCCATTTTGGCAAAAATGCATTTCTCAAAGTTCGCCGATATTGTTCGAATTATATCGGGGTGTCATTCGGTGGCTTCCATTTTTATTCGGTGCTGTCAAGAAGTGACAAATTCGAATATCCTTCGGCAAGCATATCAGGAAATTAAAATTAAAATGACGATTCTCTAAGTTATTGGATGTCAATGGTGTGGTTAAAATTTTCGGCATAACTTTACGAAATGCGTTGTCAATGACAGGAATAAATTCAGGAAAGCGGCAATAAATTTTGTTATAAGCTTATTTGAGAATTTATAAAATGACTTGATTGAAAACTTCGTGAATTGGCTTTATTGAAGACGTTTATTCTAGTGCTTCTTAAAAGTTTCTCTATTCTAGTCAGGTACAAAAAGATTTTATATTTACAAAGGAAAGCACTTTTAGACTAAAAAAATTAAAATATGACTTATAGTTAAACAAATGAAAACAACTTTTCTTGGTGCATTATTTCTTTCTTTATCATTATTGCTAGGTATATATATGAAATTTAGACATTTCATGTGATTCTGGAACATTACACGATCTGTCTAAAGCTCAATTCCATTTCCTGAACTGTCTAAACTGTAGCCACTTTGTGTAACTGATCGACCATTACACGATCTGGCTGCACAAATGTCTAGACAGTTCACGAAATGTCTAATTTCACGATCTGTCTACTAAATATATAAAATTTATTAATAAGGCGTCATTTTTTAGTTTTAAAGATTTATATATAAGAAGAATTATGTTTTTCTTACATAATATGCTTGTGTCTCTATTCAAACAAATATTATTTAACGTATATTTCTATAATAATCTATCTACATACTGCATTCTAAATATTTTATATTGAAAAAAGTATTAAAGTAATTTTAAAAGTTTTATTTTTCTCAGGAGCCGCACTCTCTTTGTCTTTAATCCTTGTGGAGCTTGGGTATTCCAAGTGGCACACGATAACAACAACAACAACAAAAGTTTTAGTATAAATGTTAATTAGGCCATAATTATTTTTAAGACAACTTATTTGATAGACCAATTTTCACAATAAAAAATTTTAAGTTATAACGTTTATTTCGTCTTTTTTTGGAATTTTATTCGAACAATAGCTTATATCTCAAAATTTTAAGCTTAAAAATTAAATTACATTTACTTCCTCCTATCAACAAGTTTGATATAAAAAATCTAATAAAAACATTGCTTTTTAAGGGTAAAAAATACATAGAAAACCCCCTAATCTGTATTCAAAAAAAACATAACCAAGATATATTTTTAATTGTTTAAAAAAATTGCATCAATGAAAATTCGTATTTATTTTTACACAGTCAAAACAAAGTACTCTAATTGAATCGTCAGTTGGAAGAAGGGAATAAGTCCAAAAACCAAGTTTTGAGAAAATCGAAAAAAACTATAAGTAATGTAATTTTCATTGTATAACCACCAAATTTTTACTGGAAGTTCAGAACCCTATTTAGAAAACAGAGCAATCATCAAAACAAATATAAGTATATTCAAAAATATTTTACAGTCAAAATAAGTTGATGGACTTATTCCCTTCTTCCACCTTATGAAATTTTTCTGACGAAAAAATCTTTAAAACCCCTTAAAGTCACATTTAAATTATATTTCGCCTTAGTTTACACCACAAAAGAGAGAAATAAAAAGAATAAGACAAATAAAATTCAAAATTATAGTGAAACTGAGTTGTTAAAGCAGTATCAATGGAATGATTGAATATGAATGGAGTCAAACATTCCCTGCATAAAAAAAGTCTGAAAAAAGTTAAAAATTAAGAGAAATTTTATTTTAACTCAGTTTACAGCTCAAAGAATATGAAAAGAAAGACAAATTAACTCTAATTCCAAATTAACTTAAAAAATACAATGAATGGACATCGATTTAACAACTCCAAGGGGTGATATCTCCCTATAGGGGTTAGATATTTCCCCCCTCTTTTCACCCATGTGTAGAGGCAAAGCTTTTGAGCACAAAAAGCCAATTTGTCATTTTTTGGACTTATTCCCTTCTGCAAACTGACGATTCAATTTAGCATTCGATTTATTTTAAAAATATTTTCAAAATTTAAACAACCCATAATGAGGTATTTGCATGAGTGAGGGATTTGCTTGATTTTATACTTTTTCGATACATTTTGGTCTAAAACTCCCAAATTTCTGATTTTTAAGTTCAAAAATGTGTTTTAAATAATTTAAAATTCAATTTTATTTTTGCCAAAACGTCAAAAAAGTCACGTTATCAGAAAACGGGCTTCTATTGGATGTGACGTCACAGCGCATGAAAACCATTGTATTTTCTGTTTTCACGTGATCAGAAAACGGGCTCCTATTGGATGTGACCTCACAGCGCATGATTTGTGATTCGAAAGTGTTTTCGCGCCAAAACAAAAAACGAAATTTCAAAAATTTATATCTCAGAAACTAGGTTACGAAAATACATGATGTAAACGTCATTCTTCATGGTTTTTTATCTATTTTAATAAAATTTAATCCCAAAACGTGAGAATACCTCATTATATTTTTAATAAATAATTTGCAATATACTCGACACTGATGATATTGTTTTATTTTAAGAGAAACATATTATACGAAAAAATCAAAAGTTAACCATGAAATAAGATAGACCTTTTTTTAAATCTTTTAGATTGTTCTTTCATACAAGAAAATAAAATGGTTCCTTAATTAACTTTTAATATCTTTTTTTGCATGTCCCTGCAAGGCAGAAAAGTCCTTTGAACTAGTATTAAATTATCAATAATTTTAATTTAGGACTATGCAAGATAATCTATTATTTAAGAGAAAATTTGTTGTTAGTGCTGGCCATATCAGTTTTGGAATAAAAAGGTTATTTTCTAAAGAAAGTAGGCATTGAAAAAATATATACTTCATGTAAAAGAATGTACTTAAAATACTAGTCTGAGAACAGTTTAAAACATAAATGCGTTTTATTGAAAGAATAATTTTTACAAAAAGTTTTTACAAACTTTTTTCTTTTTACTTTTCCCTCGAAAAAAAAGAAGAAAAAAAAACAGTGAGAGAATAAAGTATAATCTTGCAATTGAGATGTTTGCGACAACAATTGAGGCCCCTAGTTTCAAAACCGGACATTTGCATTTTGACACAGCTTCGGTAAGAGTCGACGCGGTCGCCAAATGGAATATTACGGTATCATGCTATATAACGGCTAGTCGCCCGTTCCGGCCGCCATGTTTTACACCGACTCAAATGATAACACTTAAGAGCGTTACGAAATATAATTTTGTTCTTATTTTTAAATTAAACAGTTACCGGGGATTGAAATATGTATCTCCCGCATGCAGAACGTGCACCATACCGCAGATCCAGCGGGATATACTGAAATCGTAAAAACTTGTTATAACATCCTTTTACTTGGGTTAATCTTTATTTGAGTCGTGGTAAAACATGGCGGCCGGAAAGGAGACCGGCCGTGATATAGCGGCAACTAGTCTTCCATTTGGCAACCGATTCGCGGTCATCAAATGGTCGATTCTTTTATCAAAGCTGTGTCAAAATGCAAATGTCCGGTTTTGAAACTAGGGGCCTCAATCAGCTTACTCTAATGTAAAACTGTTGGACTCATTGTTGCTGCAAACATCCCAATTACTTATTTTTTGAATGATTTAAAGCATGCTTTAAAATTATAGCAATTACTCCTTTAATCATTCGTTTTGATAGTAAATTTTATTTAGAAAGTAATGTGTGAAAAAATAATGGGTTTATTTTCTTGCTTTAAAAAAGGTTGATTGATACGCCTCATTAAGCATTATATATACTTTCTTACCTACTCAATAGGGTGGGTCATTTTCCTATGGCGAAAAATTTTTTTTACAAATTCTATGGGGCACAGCAAGAAAAAGGTGCCAAATGGTCTCAAACTAACATGTGTGAAATATTATTCAATTATAATAACTCTTTTTGCCTCCGGATTGGCCTCAAAGGGAACAAAAATACGTAATACGTAATGTTTCATATTTTTTTAAATTTTATAAATTTATTTTTTGTCGATAATTATTTAAAGCTCACATATAAGGGTATTTAAAAGCAATTTTAATCATATCAGTCACATTTATGCATTTTTAATTCACAAAAACTTCCTAAGTGGCAATATAATGTATTACCATATTAACAAACAGGCGTAGAATAGGAGGATATTTTTTTGCCAACAAACAGTGGATTGTTAACGTTTAACATAACGTTTATTATTTTATATTGCAATTTTACATGGAACATAAAAGGAACGAACAAAACACAGAAACTAAAATGTACATAAGAATTATGTATGTAAGAAGAATATGTACATAAGAATTTTATATTGCAATTTTACTTGGAACATAAAAGGAACGAACAAAACACAGAAACTAAAATGTACATAAGAATACATATCTACTATAAACTATAAACAATAGAGGAAAAAAATATTAATAGAGTAAGTTATCAGTGGCAGATTTTAAATATTGGTAGATCAGATACATTCTCCCTCAATTATGACCAGTGTAAAACAATATTTTTAAATTTTAAAAGTCGAAATAGTTGTATTTTTCATAAATGTCACGCTTTCAAAATTCAGCGGACAGTTATTTCATTGGCTGGTCTTGGGAACCAAATGTGATCACATAAAATATGTTGAAACAAGTGTCTAATGGATAGTTTGTTTATAGGCAATAGCGATATCATGATGAGATTCGCCTCAGTAAGGATTTACCTAATTTTTTATATAGCAATAGACTAAAACCAAGGCCCATAAATTATAATTCTTTAGAGGGAGATTGACTCAAAATAGCTTCTTAGTATTAACTTATGCGTTTATAAAAATTTAAATATAGCAAATTTAGCTGTCTAAAATAAACACAAGTAAGTTCTAAAAATTAATGTAGCTAATTTAAAAATTTTGAGGATAATACTGAGCTTTCAGCTGAAAACGCTGATTGATCGCTCTTCTTAAGAAAATATTTCAAAATTTGACTCTTAATATGTTTTTAATTATTTTTTTAACTTTTAGGACTCCTATGAAGACACTTGGGATGGACTATCCCTAATATGCCACTGAAATTTCAAAAAAAAAAACTTTTAAATATTATCCATATATTCTCCGAGGGTTGAAATGTTATAACCCACAAAAAGTACCTACCTTATGACATATCCATTTTTATTAAATTTAATGTTTTTACCATCCTACTCCATGGGGAATAAAGGTTTCGCACATATTAATGATTCCAGAAAGAAATATTTGATTCCCAGTTCTAATCATTGAGATACTTCAAAATATGCTGTATTACAACTCAAGTATTTCAACTCTGGTTCCCTTTTTCATTATTTTATAGTCTTTAATGAGGATTTTATACCATTTTGCACGTTTAATTTCATGACAGATTCGTCCAATCGACGTAAAATCCCGATTTTCGTTTGTCAATTTTTATATGAAATTACTATATTAATTGAAACTTTGGCGTCAATCCGGAGGTAAAAAGAGTTATCGTAATGGAATAATATTTCACACATGCTAGTTTTAGACCATTTAGCACCTTTTTGTTGCTGTGCCCCTGGGAAAATGTAAAAAAAAATATTTTTGACCCACCCTACTACTCCATGTGTGTAAATCTATTTATTTGCTTATATCTATTGATTATCTATGAGTGAGCCTTATTCTTTTTTAAAAGATAGGGTTGGTTGGAGTAAGTAAGTTGCCCCTCTCAAACTAAGATATGTACAGGAAATTTCACACATTCTCGCATTGATTATGTTACAGTTTGTAACACTGATGGGTTTTGAATGTTTTTAATTTGTTTCATTTCTTTTTAAGATTTCTTTTTAAGAACTGATATAAAATAGATTTCCTGAATGGATTGTTTGGAGAGTCCAAGAAACATTTTTAAAGAAGTATTTTAAAGAAGTTTTTGTTGTATTTTTATGTTTATCGAACTGTTGTGCGCAGGTTAACTTTAAATACATACTGCAATTTGAATTTTTACAAAATTTTTAATTTAGGAGTGTTTAAGAGGAGGGGTCCCACTTACCCCGTTATTTTAGCTTAATAGGGGTAAGAAGTACCTCTCGTTACCGGGTAAGTAAGGCCCCTCATTACAGGGTAAGTTTAACTCCTCATTATGGGGTAAGTGGGTCTATGCCCTAGGGGGCCCAGATGATGTTAGAACTTCTACTGAGGACATGAGCTGATTTAAGGGAGTCATAGAGACAATGTCCCCAAACATTTTAATAAAGAGTGGGAACCATTTACCCCTTCTCATGGGGTAAATGGGTCACCCATCTCTTTAAAAAAAAAGGCCAGTAAAGAGGTATGTAAAGTAGTGTTTTAGAAACTAATAATACATTTTTTTTTATTTATTTAGTCAATAAGTTTAAATTTAACCCTTTCAAAATTTTATTACTAAGCTCAAAACTGTATTGTGCCAAAGGGATCCCACTTACCCCAACCAACCCAACCAAAAAACTCTCCTTAACCTTTGAATAAGATTTAAACGTCTAAATAAAAATGAACGGGTTAATAGTAAAATGTAATATACCCAACATAAAACATGACAATAGAAAATTTTTTCTATGCAGCTACACCTTCCTCTATTTCCTCCGACAAAAGATTGGGATCGGTGTACTTTAGTAGCTATGCAAGAAAATAACATAACTGTCAAACTTTCCTTGCATAGCGCAATACGAAATTTTCAAAATAGCCCTTTCTTCACCGTAGAAAAAGAACTGTCAGCCCTCGCACACACACAGCAGGTTCCCTCCTGCCATTACAACCATACTGCAAGCTTCAACACCGGTATTGCGTCGCAGTTTCATGCATAGCCCCCATTCCGAGCTGCTGAAATATTTCCAACTTATTTTGCTATTGTCTGAGGCAAAGCCCGGCCATGAATCAACTCATGGCCATCCCTTTAGGCGCAGCTGCAAGACTGGATTTTTTAAAAATTGTATTGATTTTCGGAAACTGTTCGGAAAGGAATATTATCCTCTTCCTATAAACTTGAATGCACTGTGCACAGGTCGGGCAGGAATAAAAATTCGCGAGACAACAGAATAGAAAGAAACGTATCAAAAGATTATATTTCATGCTATCGACTTAGTTTTTTCTTTGTGTGGGACAAAAGAGAAACAGCGATTTCACAAGCCGTGTGTCTTCTCCGATGTTTCATACCTCAGATTAAGGACTTAAACTCAATATCGATTGTTTTATATCTATCATATAATTCATACTATAAATGAAATAGCTTACCCAATGTCTATGAAAAGTTCAAGTAAGGTAAATAAAATGATTGCCCGTATTTAATGTTTCAGACCTAGTTTTCCATAGTCTTTTTACTACTTACATAGCCTTTTTGAAGTATAACCTCCTGTTATAAGAATTTCTTCTGCTTCGACTCTACATTATTGAAAATATTTTCTAAATAGGAGCATTTTGCTTTGTTTTATATGTATAAAAACAGATTTAAAAATAATATCAATGGAATCGTTTTCTTAAAAACCCTTTTTATACATACAAAAATAAAGTTGGAATATTGGAACACTGTCCAGTCCATTGTCTCTTCTATGCTCATGACTCGTCATAAGGTATGTAGCTTACGAATTCAATGATTACTTGAATAAATTAAGGTCCCACAAATTAAAAACTTAATTTTGAAAAGATTAGATTTGTTAATTTTAGCTTCCTTTTAACCCTTTCAATTCTAAGCAACCCGAGATCACCATGAAACTGGGGTGTCTAGGACATATAAGTTTAAGATAAGTTGTTAAGTGTTTCAGTTTAGTAAAATTTAAAGCAAAACGATTATATATTTGTAAAAAAACTTAAAATAATTAGAGAATAAATGTAAAATTTTAGTCTAAATCATGTTTAAATCTTTTCATTTTATATAAGGTAAGTTCTGCGTTTTTCTTGCAAAATGAAAAACAACAAAGTTTAGTGAACAGGTGTTACCAAAGGTATATTAGACTATTTTCTTCTTAAGCTCATTATTTCCTCATCGAAGTTATCCTTTTACAGTTAAGGTCGGAATATCTCGGCCAAAAAAATGTACATTTCCTAAAGTCAACTTTTCATATTCATAAGCACCAAAACAAATCTCAAATAAGAAACTGAATTGCATATTCATTTATATAAAAAGAATTTTTTTCAGTCACGGTCCAGTAAGTCTTTATGTTCAAATAACAAAATCAATGTGCATTTCCTCACCGAGCCAAAACAAAATATTTCAGGTTTAAACATAAATTGAGGTTCCCCGCGCTGTGACACGAAGATTCGTGCATGTCAAAGAGCTGTCCAAAACTATAAAAGATTTTATACACTTTCATCGTGCATTTCTTCTTTCCTCTTCGTCATTCCGATTTTTTTGACAGATCCTTCCTTTGTAGAATGTATCCATTCGGGCCTTTGCACATCAAGATTTAGTATTTCCATTTCCTCTAGGTTTCCTATTTTCCCGCTCGAGCCTTTTTAGACAACGGAAGAGGAGGAGTATTTCAATTCCGCTAAAACCAGCGGCGAAAGAGTAGCGAGAAAGAAAACACTCTGGCTGGGCAGGAGAGCAAATCCTGCTTGTTTTTATGCGGGGGAAAACTTGGCGAAAATTATTTTTTTTCTCATTTATATTACAATTATTATTACAAACTTGTTCAAGTAGCTTAACTGATTTCAAAATCTTGAACTTAGTTGTAAAATATATTTTTGTATTTTGTTGAATTAACGAATCCCAATTGAATCGCTAGTTTGAAAAAGTCCCAAAAAATGACTTTTTGTGAAGATTAAATCTCTAAGCTTTACTCTACACGTGAGTGGAAAGAGGGGGAAGTAACTACCCCTATAGGGAGATATAGCCCCTTGAAGTTGCGAAACCGATGTCCATTCATTGTATTTTTTGAGTTAATTAGGAATTGAAGTTAATTTGTCTTTCTTTTCTTATTCTTTGTGGTGTAAGCTACGCCAAAATAAAATTTCCTTTCAATTTAATAGTGTTTTTATAACTTTTTTTATCCTGGGAATGTTTATCTCCATTCATATTCACTTACTCCCTTGATGATGCTTAAATGACTGGGTTCATAATAATTTTTAAATTTTATTTGTTTTAATTTTTCTATTTCTCACTTTTGTGTTGTGAACAAAGCATAAATATAATTAAAATTTCAATTTAAGTTGTTTTTAATATTTTTCTTCACTTAAAATTTCCATAAGGTTGAAAAAGGGAATAAGTCCATTAACTTTTGTGAACTATAAAACACTTTTGAATGTACTTATATTTGTTTCAATGATTGCTCTTTTTTCTAAATAGAGTCTTGAATTTCCAGTAAAAATTTGGTGGCTATGCAACGGAAATTCCATTATTTATACAGGTTTTTTTTCGATTTTCTCAAAACTTGGTTTTTGGACTTAATCCTTTTTTCATACTGACGATTCAATTACTGACTACATTTATATTGCATGATAGATATGTGACAGATTTATTTTTATACACTGTTTTTCTTATTTCAGTACTCCATATAATTAAATTATTCGAAGTAGTTTGCTGATTTAAGTTGGTTGGTTAATTAGGTTCTTATGGCACAAGGGTCATGTTAGGTCATTTCTTAACACCTGTTGAAATAAGTATTCAATATTATGTTCCAGTGTTTTGCAATTAGACTTATTAAATGGAAGGATGGGAAGCAAGTTTTGTAATATTTTATCAAGGAATAATATGGTCGTATCCTTGAATTCAATTTTCACTAACTTTGTAAACACTACAAAAAAACTATTTATTGTTGAAAAGTATGATATAAACTATATTCGTTTAACCATAAGAGGTATTTTTCTCGGAAAGGTATCATAATTAAAAATGTTTCAATTCAAATTACATAAATACCTGTACCTTTAATCATAAAACAAAATTAACTTAATAGTTTCTGCAAATAAAATAATTCACTAAAATCCTACTTAAAAGGAAAATGCGAATGCAAATAAGTACCCATACAAATTTCAACCGATATCTTCAGTTTATTGAATACTTAAATAACGGAAACAAAGTAATATCCATAATCGTCTATTTATCCAAACAAGATTTATTTATTTAGTTTTCTTTCATTGTTCTGAAAATTATTTAAATACCTGATTTCTTAACGTGCATTTATCATCCTCCTACAAAAGGTAAAACTACCAAGACTTAACCGCTTAGCCTCCATCAGTAAACATGATGCCCATTAAAGGCACTTATTAAAACTCCCCATTTTATGTAACGAGAACATCCATCTTTATTTGTAGGGAATGATTATCTTAAATGTCTTAATGGAACACATTTCTTAAGGGGGTAAATCCTTGGGTAAAGAGAGTTAGAGTTAGTGAAAGGAAGACACATAAATTTCGTTTGATTTAATTAACTCAGATTTTTTTTTCAATTCGCAGTTCAGTGTGCTTTTCAAGGCAAGAATCCCTTTAATTCTTCCAATCCCCTAAGGAGATAAATGAAGGATTAATGTATTTTAGTAGATGCTTTAACAAAACTGCCTAATTGAAATCATTTTGACAGTTTGCGATACATGAAAGTGAAATAATCGGAATTTATTTGTTTAAGTAAAAGATCAAGTAGCTTTTATGTAGCTCCCTTTCTGGTGTTCAAGAATAGAGTAACCACTTTTTAAAAGGTAAAACTTCGAACTTGGTAATACGTCTTTCAATATGAATTACAGTGATATTGACTTTTGAGTTAAAATTATATTAGAAATCAGAAAGAAATGAATAGTTTATAAAATTTTAAAGTTCACGCGACTGAGAGTTATATTCAGAGTTATCTTTTTAAACTTGTTATGAGCTAATTTAGATTAAATATTTAATTCAATTGTTTTAACACAATTGTAAAAATATGTGTGTTTACTTTAAAATAAGTTAAGCATAAAACCCAATTAACTTTCCTAAACTATCTAAAAATTTCTTTTCGAAAATGAAAACCAATGAATTAATATAATCTTCTATTCATGCCAAATCTTTTAACTATTTGAGAGTATCGAAAGAACTACTCAAGTTAGGTATAAAGAATTTATTTTACACGAAATATTTTTCTTCAGTACTGATGAATTTAACTCATACTTTTTCAGTGTAAATTTTTAACAAAAGTAACATAGCTCTCGAAAAAGTATCTCACATTTGCCAATACAGATGTAGAATTCTTTACAAAAACGGAAAAGTGATCTTCACGGACCAAATATGCCAAAAGTTAACGGACTATTATGTTTGAAGGATTGTGCCAATTTTATGGTGGTACAGTCTTGCGATACTGTCTCACAGCTCATTTACTTGATGGATGATGCACAATGTCATTGAGGTTTTCATAAGGTTACTTTACTTCCATAAAATGTAGGTCACAGAGGCTACTATTTATCCTCCGAAATAAGTAACGGTGGAGAGCAAAAAGAAGATTCAGTATTGAATAGAAACTTTTGTTTTCTGACACATTCCGAAACAACTGAAATATTTTCGCTCTTTTTCAGCTTCAAGCAAACTCGAATTCATTCAGAGAAATATTTTGTTTTTATTGCAGTTCCCACAACTAACAATCTATAATAAAACTGCTTACAATGTGATCATATAAAGTTGAGTTGGGATTATTTTATGAAAATTTTTCTATAAAAGCTTTCAGAAAATATAAGATATTTTTAGAGTCACAAGTCAAGGAAAAATTGGAAAAATTCAATATTAAGAGTTATATTAATAAAATAAATCAATTATTACTTACAATAAATGATTTATCTGCATAGTTAGTTGTGTAACCTATTTTTTAAATACTTACTTTAAAAGGAAAACATAGCTTATAATTAATTTAAAAAACTTTAATTTTAATTTTAGCTGGTTTTATATAAGTTCCAAACATAAAAACAATCCCAATTTTATTAGCCTTCCCCGAAAAACAGACAATAGAAATCAATCTAAATTAAATAAAAAATCCTGGCTTTTTAAAAAAAAAGATTCAAGAAATTAATACAAAAAGACGAATACAAATCGAAGTGTTCACTAAAACATTTTAAGGAAAACCGGCCATTGAAAATAATGAATGAACCCATGAAAACTAATGATGTTCTAAAGAAAGTGGTCCTATCAACTGGCAACACAAAAACGTTCCAAGGTAAAATGTATAACGCTAAGTATTGGCAGGGTTTCACCCAGAAACTGTGCTATTAATCTAATTAAATAAAATACCCTAAAAACCATCAATGAATGAAAGTTTTTAATTCAACCTTAGGAGTAAAACAATGAATATATCAACAAAATCTCCTTTATCACTGAAAAACAAAAATAATACAAAAACAGAGCTAAATAATGAAAAAGATATCGATCCATTGGAATCAATTATTAGCGAATTTCATTAGAACGGGGGACTTTGAAGAGAAAAAGTTACATTTTCCGATGTTGGATAATGTAGAATCGGCTGCTTCTAGCATGATGTTAATCTGTGAAGAATCTTTAGAACCCCATTTTCCATCCAGTGACCTTTTTCTTCCTTTTAAAGTTAATTACGACATAGAAAAAATTCGGAACTAAAATGAAGAACTTTGCTCCCTCGAAAATGGAAGATTTTCTGATCGAGCTCTCATTAATGGAACGAGTCCCCGAATCTTCGAATATTTTTTTGTTCTCTTTCTGCTGTTTTTGGACATTAGGGTGTTAGAACAAAAAGAGGTCTTATGTTTGGAGTGCATTTCGGCTTCATTACAGGGATTTAATGCAAAATGCATTCCGAAACGCTGTAATGAAACTCGAGCGTAGACTTTGCTGTCTAAAAATACACAACGCGTACTGCTTTCCTATCCATTATTTTAGATCACTAGTTCTTATGCAGGCAAATTGGTTTGCTTTTTTTTCTGAGTTTTATGTCAATCATTTTTCATACCCGTAACCATAAAGGCTAAAATTTTTCTTCAAATGTGTTATAAAATACGTTTGTTAATAAAAGATTCTAAGAAAACAGATTTTAAAGTGCCAGTTTATGAACAAAAACAACAAACAAAAGGCATTTTCAAGTAGGAAATGTCAAAAAATATTAAATTTAGGATTAAAAATAAAGATAGGTTTTGTATGTTTCATAAAACAATAAAAGTAAACCATAAATTTTATTTAAAACATGTAGTTTACTATAACGTTGAAGGAAAATGGCTATAAAAAGTTTTTAAAATATATCCTACTGTTAAAAGGTTACAATAATTATGCCATAATTTTAAAATACGTTAAGATAATAATCAGGTATATCAATAAAATTAGCGAGAAATTTATAGAAAACAAGTATTTTTGAAAGGCATGTATTAAATTTATAAACTATTATTTTACAAAACGGATATCTAAGATATTTAAATAAATAAAAATATCAATACAAAGTTTTAAAACTTGAAATTTACTTTTGATGTGAACATCTATTGCTATCGATTGATAACGATGGTCCATTCTTACGAGAAAACAGTATGTGAAGAATTTTAACTAAGATTGAAAATTTAAGGAATGTCATTATTCATTTAGCAAAAAACGTTTTAAAGAACTCAAATAATAGTGATCACTTACTTATTTAAACTTAGAACTCCCCGTTTTTATTTATTTGCAATTCAAAATTCTTCTTTACTTTATAACACACACATTTTCCTTTATCAATATTAAAAACTAAACTAATAAGTATTTCCATCAAACTGAATCAACCAGAGGGTTAAAATATGTTAGCAAAAACCTGCATTCAATATCATCTACAACACTTACTTTTAATAATGTATTACATAACAATAATTTTAGCATAATAATTAACACTTTATACAATAATTCAGAAAGGATCCCCGAATCGGAACCAAACAAATACAAAATCAAACGCATTATCATGTTTGACAAAGTAACTGTAAAGTGTAAAAAGACTTTTTGAAATGTAGAACTACAAATACAGAATAGCATAATTTGATATTAAATAAAGAAAAAAAGGTATATTTATTATTTAGTCTCAACGTTGCTTTCACGGAAACAATGGATTATCTCCTTATAATAATACACACCCTCGACATCTTCTCCCTTACAGACCGCTCCACACGTCCCAAAATTAACTCCCGAAAACACTCAAGCCCAGATTTCAATCTCATCAATCAAAAACGCAAATGCATGCAATGGTAAAGTGACGGCGCGTTTGGAGGAAATTTACATACGCCATGCAAAATTCGAGAGGGATCGAAAAACGATCAATTTTGCGGTAATAGGAGAGGAAACGACGATTGTGTTTCGTTATCTGCACCAACTCCATTCATCGAAGTAACGATATTCCATTTTACAGTGTACATACTCAACTTATGATTCATGAGTCATGTTGGATTTATGCTCTTTCTTTGCGAAGAGAGACTCACTTTTTTGAGGGATTTTTTGCAAAAATAAATGGGAACTGGAATTTCGAGAGTTGGAACCTTTGAATTTCCTGCTTGGCTGCTTTCTATTTTGGATGAGTATGGACTTTTTTAGATAGCTTTCGGATATTCACCTTTCTCTTTTTGGATAAATGTTAGCATATTTTTGTAATGGGGATGGTAGAGTTATTAGAATAATAATTTATATTATCATATAAGCAAACTGATGGCTGTTATATGTAAAAGCCTACTAAAAAGAAATCATCAATGTAAAAAATCGATAAAAAATGCTATGTTTAATATGTTTGCATATTATTTAGGCTGTATTCTTAATAATGGAAGTTCAGTTATACACTGTAAAAAAAACTGTAGAAAAACAGAAATTTTCAAAAACAATGACTTTATGTTTACAGAGATATTCTGTCATGTAACATTCCCACCGCACTTCTACTTATTTTATGTAAAATAACAGCTTTTATCTAGTTTTTTAGCTTATCTGTACTTAAACAGAAACTTACTGCATCGAAAACGAATACAGCTATTGGCAACATTATACTGAATCTTCGTTGGTTCAGTGGTAGCGTGCGTGCTTAGCATGCGGTAGGTCATGGGTTCTATCCCCGGATATTAATTAATTAAAATTAGAAAAAACTCTACTAAAATAAGTGCATGCGCACAAGCAGAAAATTATTGAGAGGCAACAGAAAAATCTGAAGCTCACTTGACAGAAAGTTTCTTTTTACAGCATTTACCTGTAGGTAACAGCTTTTTTCTGTTTACAGGATTTTTCGGCCTACAGAAATTTTCTGGCAACTTTTGCTGCCAGAAATTTTCTGTTTTTTTGCAGGATTATTTTTTACAGTGTAGTACGAATTGGTAATAATAGAAGTATAAATATAAGGAAGTGTGTGTGTGAATAAATTTTGATATTGATTAAACTGCAAAATATACTCATTTGTACTCTAATTATCTTTTTATCTCTTCATAAACTTTCGTGCAAAGTATCTAAAGTAGGCCCTTCAAGCCTTCATTTATATTCTACAGTAAAGCTAATCACAATGGAATCATGAGAAACTCAATTGAAGTCTTTGCACCGAAAATTAAAAGTTTTTATGTAAGGAGTTAAATACTAAAATATTGGGAAAATAAAATTCAATTCAGTACTTTTGATCCCAAGAAATGTTTTTCCAACACAATATGTGCTGTACAAAAAATAAATTTTCCCTTAAGTTGACCTTTAAAACATAAAAGGCGTTGCAAAAAATGATTTTTTTTCTTTTCGTGAACCTTTTTTTCTTATCATAATGCTGGAAGTACTTTTTCACGTTTAGGACATTTTTTTTTCAAAGTTGTCGTTTTTCCTTTCTTTTTAAACTCTTCTTGTAAATTCTCATTAATATTCAATACTTGTTATTAAAGGATCTTGGTGGTTCTCTTTACTTTAGCTATATAATTAGGTATTGGAAAACTTTTTATGGATAAAACTAATTTTAGAATAAATTTGATTGATCGACATAATATCTGTCAAAAGTATGAGTGCATCGATTTATAGAAGTATTTTTTTATGGTAGATATACTTTAATTTAACCATTTAGTTTAAAATTTATAAATGACACGCTAAATAAGCTTTTTAAATAATCTCATGCAACTACTTTTGTTTCCGATTAAATTAAAGCTTTTGGGGCATATATATTTTATGGATAAAATTTGAAAGCGATTAAAGATAAGATGCATAATCTATAATTCTTAGACCATTTAAAAGGATAATTCTAATTCCCTAATTAGAAAATATATGATTTTTATAAAAAATTAATTTTCTTTGACAATTTATAATAAAAATACAAAGTATTAAATTTAACCAAATAATAAAATTGTATTGTATTTTACCTACTATTAACATGAAATGGAACTTCCAGTGTTTCAAACTAGAATATAATTCATTTTATTTAGGAAATGCTTAACTATGAGAAGTCAATAAAATAACTATAAATAACAACACTCTTTTTAAAAAAATACAAATAAATGTTTATTTTTCAAAAAATACATGCTACCATTATATATTTATTACAAACATGTATCTTATTAATTAGAAAAGATATCTTGAATTAAGTTTTTGGCAACATTTCAAAGTCATGGAAGGAAGATACTTCTATCATCATTAATAGAGAAATAGTCATTTAAAATCACGTATACTCACTTTCGGTTATCCAACAACAATGCTTAATCCATTAATGCGTGTGATCTCTCATCTTATATTAATAATTTTTAAGTATTTTCATTTGTTTTGGGATGATTTAAGCTATAATGAATTTTAATTTTATGTACATTTTTAACTTATCTTTTAATTCCATAGACCACGAAATAGTCCTTTGAAATTGAGCTGTGAAAAAAGAAAGAGTTCAACTAACCTTTTTCCTGATTGATATCCTTGGCCTCAATTTTACGTCAAATGAAAATTTATTTCAAATTTATTTTAGGGACATACAATGCATCGTTTCATAGTGTTTAAAATATGAAATTAATCATAATTAATTGATTTAATATTCTAATATATATGCGTGATATATTTTTAAAGAAAAAGTAAGAACATTTATGTAGTTATCATTTTGAGAATTAAGTAAAAAATATCCTCCAAGTAAAATGTATTTGCTTTGTATTGAAATACTCTAAAAAAGTTTTAATAATGTAATTAATTTTGGTACACCATGTTTGATAAAAAAGTGAACTAAATTCTATTTATGTGGTATAAATCCACATTTTTGAAAAAAAAAATGTAATTATTTTGATATAATAAACACTAAAAACCAATTAAATAAACGTCCGTCGAACTTTTAGTTGAACCATGACAGAAATTAAAACCTCGTTATTTATATTTCTAGGATTTATTTCTTAAAAGTTCCATAACTTAAAAAATACGATAATACTCTCCTTACACTAGACTTACCTGTGAACTATCAGAGACCTTTTTCTTTCTATAAATTCAATTAGGTTCTGTCATAAGTTGCTGCCATTTCTAATTAAATTAAATATGATAAAGAGCTTAAAAGAAACGTATTATCGTGTCATTTTCCATGCTTCATTAAATTGTTTTAATTAAATGGATTATATTTGGAAAAACAATATTTTCACTTTGAGATCGAGTGTTTGAAACCGTTTTTAAAGGATATTTTCAAACAATTTTTATCGGCGAATATAATTGATTTGCGTTTTAATCAGGTTAAGTAGTAAAAGGTCCCTCTTGATAAATGCTGTTTAGGTGTGAAAACACATTTCAATCGTTTAAAACATAGCAACAACTTAGGCAGACATCGTGATCAATAACCATAAAATGCTTCAACCTACCAAAATATCTCCAAGGAACAACTGCTATCAAAATAATTTCAATCGCTTTTTGAAAAATATCTTTCAAATAATGTTTTTTCAGATAAAAGAAAGAACCTTTTTATAGAGCTTTATGTTAATTTTAAAGGTTCAAAAATCATTTCGGGCAGAAAATAAGTATCCAAATTATGCAGAACAAGATTAACAGTCTATATCTGAATATTAAAGCAACTCCCTTATCAATTTGAGTATTTTTTTTTAGTTTATCAATCACCCATATCTATATAAAAATAGGCATTAATCATAGAAGAACAGGTTTTTGTTTATTTATTCCTTTAAAAATGAATGATAATATTTCTATTAACTTGACGATAGAGAAAAATTGGGTAAAAACGTAGAAGATAAACATAAAAAACCAATCATGCATTTTAATTTCAGTAAAATGCAAATTATATACATTCTCTCTTTGACATACTCAGATGTTTCTTTCAGAAGTCACATCATGTGTGAAGCAGATGAAATCAAATCCGTTTGGAATTATCTGGGAAAGATATTGATTTATATCATCTTGTGATGGACTTTATCAGAGTCAACATACTAATGGATCTTGTCTGACTTCGTCAGATCAAGTGAAGGGTAAGCAGCAACCAAGTTGAAATAATTTCGAAATAGCTTTGAACTTCGTTCTTCGAGCTCTACATTAAAATTGATTCTGACTGGTACAGCTTCAAAAAAGAATTTAAGTAATAAACAAACGGGATTATTTCAATAGAGTCACACTTCCAAGAGGTGTTGTGAATCGGCAATACTTTTACAGTGAAAATATATTTAAACATAATAAAAATATTTATAATAATGTGCACATATTTCGATTCTTAGATTGGATACTTCAATTGAATAAGTGTTTAAGAATCAACTCTGAAAGAAACCCTTTGTCAGAAATAAGAGAAAAATCATTCAAAATTCTGAAGGTTAAATGTATTTTTAGACAATGTAATATGTTTTAAGGTTAAAGCTACTTCCTGTAACGATATTTAAAGAAAATATAAAAGCACATAAAACTTTACACAATTCTTCATAAACCTTGAAATACTTCACACCTACCTTTTTGAATTCTTCGTGTCTTACTAATAAAGACCAGTCGTTTTCAATTAAACTAAGTCCAATCCACACCGAACACATGGAAAAATATTTCGTGTGACCAATTTTCTTTTAGGCTCAATCTTTGGTTTTGCGGCTTTGTCTTCTTTATTTGTTTTTCTCCTATATCTATTTTCTGCTTCTATTCTACCCTGCAGTGTTGGTTTTCCTTTCCATTTGTTGTCCTTTTTATTGGATTCTATTTATTGTGCAATAGCCGTTCTTCCCATTATTACAGTATTTCTTTTAGTTCGAGAAGTCCACTGAACTAGTCACCATCTGGTCCTCTTTTGATACTCAATGATCCAGAAATCCGAAGTCGAGGGCCTTTTTTGAAGAAGATAGGCTTTTGTTTAAAAGTTTACCAGCCATTTCTTACTTTTTTTAAGCTTTCATTTCCAAATTCTTCAAAAGTTGAAATCAAATCTTCAATTGTTTCGTACAAAATGCAAGCAAAAGAAAAAATAATTTAAAATACTAATAAATACTTAATTTAGATTGTCTGAAGAGTTATGTATTTAAACATCCCAATAACACCCTCATAAAGCACATTTTTCAAGCTAAGATATGTGGTGATTATTATTCTTTATCAACCTCTATTTTGAACTAAATTTAGCCTAAAAGTGTACCACAAACTCCAATATGAAAGTAAAAAACTATCAAGTGTCATTTTATCAAGTCCAATATAAAAGAATATAAGTTTGAAAGAACCTAATTACTTTTGTTATCCTTTAAAGAGAATTTATCTTGGGTGCATAAAAATAGCTCGCTTAAATCCCCTATTCACACGAGAAGCAGAAATAACAAAAAATGTGTTAATAGAAGCTTCATATACTCCACCCTCAAGACAACAACCTGATTAACTCTGAGTATAAACCAGTGATTATTTTTCAAACTAATACTATATTCAAACTTATAAGAAAAACGTTATTTTACATAATGGGCCTTACTATCGCACTCTCCCAGAGTATTTCACGATTGTCTTGCATACATTAAAAGTAATTACCCCGGAAAAGAGCCATTTTTTCATAGGTTATAAAAAGTTGGTACATTTAGAATTTTAATTTGTCCTCTTTTCACGCCTAGAACCCTAGTTTTTGCATACTTCAAGGATCTTTGTAATCAGCCTCAAGATCGTACCAAGGATCTAACCACTGATGGATTCGAGGCAAATGAGGCTACTAGATCCTTCTGCTTCTCATTATGCAAATGTATAACGGGACATTATTAAGGGGTAGTGGCCGGGAAGTTTGGATCTAGAAATAGCCATAATTAATGAGCAAAGTCAACAAAGAGAAAAATGAAACATGAGATTTGAGGGTACTAATTTGTAAAGAACAGTAACGCTTAAAACCTGTAAATCTTTAAAAGGTTGACTGTAAGTACGTGAGTATCTCTATGAATCACAAATTAGGAAAATCAAGGGAAAATAAAATTTTATGCAGCATATTGTAGCTTTTAAGAGTCAAGATAATTTTTCACCCTTATGAAACTGGAAATGTTTTTATAAAAATATTTGAGTTCTATTATGAACAAAATGTTACGATATAAAGTGTTTGTTATTGAGAGTTAAATTCCCAAGCTTTATACTCATTTTTTAATTGGTTTTAAAATCATGCTTTCATTATAATGTAGTAGGTATATGACTTTTTTGTAAATTTCAAAAGAGAGTTAATGTTTATTATACTGGAACTGTGCTTTTGTAACCCCACACAAGACTTTTAAACACTAGTTCAAATTTACTTTAAGAATTAATGCTGTGTAATTTCTATTGGTCCGAAATTTTAGAAACTTTGAAGCGGCATTTAAATGGAAAAAGTAAAACGTATTTCTCTCCGTGCGACTAATTTCAATGAAGCTTAAAACTAAAAATTGTGTTGTTGTAGTTTAATTAGTTTTAGAGGATCAACAACGGTCTCTGTTAGGCTTACCCCAAATTTAAACATAAAAACGTATATCAAACAAACCCTCCTTAATTCCCAAAATCAAAAACTATCAAACGAATTTCAGATATGCAGTAAAAATGCTGACGACATCTTTGTTTTTAAATTGTATACGCCCCCGCTGGAAATTCGAAAAACTCAAGAAAAGCATAGATAAACCCGCATAACGGCTTCCTCTCGAGTAAAAAGTGGCTCTAAGAATGTAAATACATAGGAAATAAAAACGGCACTGTATTCATAGGTATCGGCGAGTATTTTCCTGCTCAGGATGTTTTAACATCTTCACATTTCACGTTGCTATCTGCCCAGAGCAATAAAAGTAGGATAAAAGGGAAGAGTGTTGAGAGGGATGGAAACAGGGACTCTTTCTTTGATAAGAGACCACTCTCTACTTTTAGAGCTCGCTCTCAGATCGGGGTAAGAAGAAGATATGAATTTCTTACTTTTTAATTCCAAGGCATTTTCACACATGGGGTAACATATGACAGGTAGCAGTGTTTAGTTCACTTTACTCCCAATGTGGTATTTTATAAAGTTCTTATATCAGTTTTTCCCTGACATTGCCAAATGTGTGTGTGTTACGAAAATAAATTATGTTTCTTGTTTTTTTTTAAATTTGTTCTTTATGAATGCTTTGTTTTATGTGCACAATGCTTTATGAAATTGAATTAGAAAACCGATGCATTTAATTCAATGCAGAATCGATTTTGTATATGGGTCCTTATGATGCATAAAATTAATTCAGTGACAAAATTTGACTGCCATAAATGTTAGAAGGTAATGAATAAAACCTTTAAACGTGTTAAAATGCCTTATTAGATTATTTGTTAATGAAGTAAAATTATTATCTTAACTGTGTTATTATTTTGATTTTTTATTCAAAGATATTTTTTCTTTATTTACAATTTTATTTATAGACGAAATAAAAGGCTCATACTGAATATTCTTATGATTACCTACTACAGAATACGTAGAAATAACCTAATAACAATAAAAATAAAATAAAAACAGCTCACACTCCTGATCTCCTCCCAGAAAGTAATCAAAATTAAATTTTTAAATTATTTAAAAATATATATATATGTTTATTTAAAAAATAACATTTTTATGAAATTGACTTTTAGATAAAATACACTTTTAGAACAATCAGTCACGCAATATGCAGTTATTCTTTTTACACGCATAAGCAAAGTTGCGTACATAAAAATATAAGTTTTTACTCTATAGTATTTTTAACCAAGATAAAACCTACCTAAATTTCATCGCATAAAGGGTTTAACCCTTAAATTTGTATTCACTCCTTACGCGTTACTTTAAAATGTGTGCAACTAAATAAATGACATTAATGCTAAAATTAAATAAGTTATTATCTTTTCCTCTTTGACTAAACTCTGTTAATTAAAACGTGTTGAAGTGAACCTGTTTCGTGAAAATCCTGTAAAATCAATTTCCTAGTTTCCAGTGCTTCTGAATTGTTACGTTTGCAGAAAGAGTTAAAACTTGTTAATTAATGGCAAAAGTGGTTAAATCAAAGTTAAAGGTAGTTAAAGTTTATCGCAAACCTCTCTGTCTTAGTAATGCCAAATGTAAAGGGCTTACTCAAATTGAGAATTCTGACTAACATATTAATATAGTCTACATAAGAGATTAGGTTTAAGTTAATTAGGAACTAAACTACAGAAAAGCGTTTTCTTTGAGAGAATAACTGCGAAGGGGATTCTATATCCCCCTTTAAGGTTAAGTCATTCTGTTTAACAATTTCTAATTTAAAATTAAGTAGTTCAATCTCTTAAAGCGTTTAATAAATGCTAAATGTTTGAACTGTTATAAATGTCTGTAATCTCAGTAGTTAATTAATCTTGCTACTTATTTATCTGTTTATTAATATGTATTAGGAAACAATCATTCTTGTAAATTAAATAGCTCGTAGTTATTAATTATTATGTGCTATAAATAAGTATTCCCATTATGTATTTATATTCTTCTAAACATGTCTACTCTATATTTTTCTAAATATCTCTATAAAGTCATTATTTTTTATAATTACTTACAATAAAAATAAAAATTATATAAAGTGTTTTAGTTAAAGATATTTTTATAATATATATCTTTATGTGAAAATATGTTTTCCGTTCTTCTAGTTTCATACTTTGTTTAAATGCATACCGATATTTTCGGTCAACCTCTTACTTACAATGGAAATATAGAAATTAAAAAGAATATGTAAACTCCAGGAAAGATTTATAAGATTTTTATCATCTCAAGCACATACCATTAATATTGATAAGTTCAAACTATTGAATATTTTACCTATTCGATACCCCTTCTTCTTTAAAACAAGTCTCTATCTCTACTTAAATTCCGATATCTGCAGAAAGCGAAACATAATAAATCCCCGAAGACCTAATGTTGTATATACTGTACCTAAACCTGAAAATACTATTTTTTGCAAAAATGTCTTTTATCTAGCTCCTAAGTTTTTTTTTAACTTACTACCTTTGGAAATTCAAAATAGTCTAACCAAACATGCATTTAAAAAGAAATTAAAAAATTTTTGTTTTCTATTGGGGACATTGAAAACTTTTTTGTTTGATCTTGCATTATTAGTGTAATTATAATCCATTCTTATATTTTTTGCACTACTACTTACCTTAAGACAGATAGTAAACCCATAATTTACGACACCCTGTTTGCCACTACAAATTTCCTGATTGATATTGTACTTATATTTTTTCCGTCTTGTTTTCATGTAATGTATACTTTTATTTATAACCATGTTTAAATTTTTATTGTAATTCCTTGTGTAACAATTGTAACCAACTGTTTGTTCACCTACATGGATCGTTCAACGATCCCAGGTGATACAATATTTTCTTTACTTTGTTTGCTGATTATAAAAAAAATAAAAAATAATAAAAATAATAATAAAAAATATTATATGTTAATATATTATTACCAACTAACTCCAAAACTGTTTAAGAAAATCAACTGGAATTCACAAGAAAAAAACACTCATTTATCCCTTTCAACCCAAGACCACCTGATATTTCTATTAAATCCAGTAGAAAATTCGGGGCACTCAAAACTGTAATACTACATTCACACATGAAAAATTAATCTAGTTTAAGTGCTTATCTAGCTTAAATATAGCATTGTAACAATGCTATATTTAAGCTAGATTAGTACTTAAACTAAATTAACTTATAATGTGTGAATGTAGTTTAAGTGTTAACACATGTTATTCATTTTGATATGCCGTCTGATATTTAATGTATGTCCATAATACAAACAGCCAGATACAATTTTGTATCAGTTGAAGAATAAATATAATATTCTTACGACACAAAGCGCTTATTTATCACTCATAATCACACACTCCAAAGTTAATGAATAGGAACAATCTCTATTTTTATACGCAAGAGAAACATGTTAATGCAACAATGTAAAATATAGGATTCTTAAAGATTTTAGCCAATTTATCACTCAAAATCCCTTAAAAATGCTAATGTATACGATATAAAGGTGTTTGAATTTTAGTTTGGCAACCATGTTAATACCAGGGGGTATTCTTGAATGAATCTTTCTTAGGAACATGATCCTCAGGTGATATTTACACAAGAAATTACTTTTTCGTATTATCCTCATTGGGCATTCTGAATTAGCGCAATTAATCTCTCTGAGGGAACAGACGGAATAATATATGTGGATGCCAGCTTAAATCTCAAACGGGGAAATGAAGTACAAAACTTTTTACTAAAAGTAAGCGAACACTTCTGCAAATTCCCAATCAGAGCTGAAGGAGCGGTATTTAAATTTCAGATTAGAGCTCAGGAAGAAATGATTCGGAAAACAAACAAATAAAAGGACCGAATCCGAGTTTGCTCAAGTGCACGAAAAGAATGTTTCCACGAAAGAAAAAAAGAAAGAATACGAGCGCAAAAACTTTAAGGCAACTTGTCTTAAAGCCATTATAACAAATGAAAAAGGGAGAGAAACTAGTGAACAAAGGACGAAACAGAAAACAAATAAAGCGATCTCTGCAAACAATGAAGGGAATCTTTTTTAGCCGGGGTTTTGGGTAAAGAGAAAGCCAAGCTAAAAAGTATATCTGTTGATCGGATCAAATACTTTAGCAAATGGTGAAAGAGATAATTTAGATCAATGAGAGCGAAGTGTAATAGAATGTAACTTTCGAGGATCATCGTCAATGATAAATGCATCTATAAATTGCAACAAAGCTTTAGTTTAGAAGAAACTCGGTAAATTGTTTATTGGCCTTTCCAAACATAAGGCCATGAAGGCATTACACGAACCTGTGATCGTTTCTCGAAGCAATCCATTTATGTGATCTAGAAATACCAAGCATGATACGAAGTTAAAAGACAGCTCTTCTAAAACCATCAAGTACATAACGTGTTACATGTTAAGCTTTTAAACAGCTACTTAATTTTGCTCCCTTTATTAAAAAAAAAGGAAAATTTTCAATTACTTAAAATGTAATTACAAAACAAATCTTTACAGAGTAGGTATTGTGTTAAAAAATCAACATTAAACTCATGTCCTGATTTCTAGTTTTCATTATATTGATGACACAATCAAAATTATTTATTAGTTAATGCTAAATATTTTAATTAAATTATCTTAAAACACAAACAAAGTAAAGACATCCCTTAAAATACGAAAGAAAGCTCAGTTTTTATATTGAAACAATATAAAATTTTAGCATTCACAAACCATAGAACAATGTTTATTTGGTAAACGTATATTACTTCTGCATAGATTTTTTTGAAAAGTTGCATAAATTATATTCTTATTATAGAACCTTAAGCTTATTTTTTTAATCTTTAAAAACAGAATGAAAAATAAATTTGGTTAAACTAAAATAGGTAAATAGGAGAGACTATCAGATATTCACCTCGATATGAAACTAATACGCAAAAAAATATTGAAATAAGCAGAATTGGAGAGATGACCAAAATCCCTCCCGTTATGATAGATTTTCCCGCCCTAAGCCAAAAGCAAAAATAGGTAGAACAGGAGAAACTATCAGCAATTTATCCCTTATGAGTCTAACACCAAAGGCGAAATCGAAGTGCAGTTGATAGGGCAACTTTCATTAGTAACCCACAATAACTTATCAGCCTCTTAAGTACATCACAAAGAAGTTGCCCGCGGGAAGCCAAAACAGTAGCAGTCCGAAGTGGGCAACAATCCTTCATAATCTTCCCAGAAGATTGGGAAATAAATAAAACCGCGGTCACACAATAGGCGTAAAGAAAGAAGTTAAGCCTTGGCCATTGGTAATTTGTTACATCCTCCCTGAGATCCTCTGTTTGACAGACTTACTGAGGAGCGATTTATCAGATCCAGTTTTCCACAAGAACTTGGAAGACAGGTAATATTTTCCCCGCAAATGTCGTAGGAAACTTAAGTGATAGTCCCTGAAGACCGGGTCTTAGATTTATAACGGCCGGCTCATAGTAGGCGTGTGAAGACGTCTCTTAAATTTTCCACGAGAGGAGATCTAAGAATGTCTAAATTCATTTTGCAAGTGCTTTAGATCTGTCCTTAAGGGAAGGTTTAATGGGAGGGACGTGGGATAGGTGTTCTTTAGGCGGTAGTTAAAGGTGCTTCGCTTTTGAAGTTGGAGAGCTTAGTCTTTTAAGGGCTTGTTCAAAAGGGTAGGTGCTACCGAACTTAAGCAAGATACCATGGTAAGATAGTGTCTAATAATAAAATACCCAGTCTTTCCAATATAATTTATACGTATACGAGTCTTAAATATTTTATCAGTCTTAGGAGATGTAATTTTATTGGCTTTAAAACAGAAATGTTTTTTGTAAAGTTTAAAATTAAATAAATTTTGAAATACGGCTTTGTTAATGTATTTTACATCAGTTTTGTTAAACTTATATTTATTTTAAGCATTAACAATATTTCTAGTATAACCCAGCTAGAAAAAGTGTACAAAAAAAGTGTAAAAAAATTGTGCACAAAAAGAGTATCATTTTGGCCCATCCGTTTTTGCAAAAAAAGTGTAAACTGAATTTTGCAAAAAATTTGCAAACTAAAGTATGCAAATATATGCTCAATTCATTTTACACTTTTTATGCAAAAACGGATGGGCCAAAATGATACTCTTTTTGTGCACAATTTATTTTACACTTTTTATGCAAAAACGGATGGGCCAAAATGATACTCTTTTTGTGCACAATTCATTTTACACTTTTTATGCAAAAACAGATGAGCCAAAATGATACTCTTTTTGTGCACAATTTATTTTACACTTTTTATGCAAAAACGGATGGGCCAAAATGATACTCTTTTTGTGCACAATTTATTTTACACTTTTTATGCAAAACCAGATGGGCTAAAATGATTCTCTTTTTGTGAACAATTTGTGCAATCCTAATTTTATAACTGCGTTTAATTAAATCGTTTTATTCAAAAGATTTCAAGATATCTTACTACAGAACGTGTCAAAAATGTAGAATGGCTAGATAGGCCCAATGCTGAAGTTGCCAATCACGTGATTATTAGCAATTATGTATTACTAGTTTATTGGTCAAGATCGTATTAGGGTTAGTAATTGAATGACAACAAGAGAGAGGACTCGATGGATGAGGACGATAAATTAAATATGATATTTACATTTGTTTTCAGCTATTCAATATATACAGTAAACTCCCGTTAGTACGACGTTCAAGGGGATTTGTGAAAACGTCGTTATAAGCGGTACGACGCTATATGCGGAATTCCATAAAACACCGTTTCGGCGATATACCTAAAACCTGTAATACCTAATCTTACCTAGAAACCTTTTTAAGCGGGATTTCATCATTAAAATAGAAACGAAAAAGAACTACATATGTCTAAAAACAGAATAAACATTCTCACCTTTACATCTTTAATTGATACTATGTATCTACAATCTTTACACTTTGTACACCGCAATCTCGTATTTTTAATTTTCTATCTGATTAAAAAATTTTCCATAAGAAGTGGCTTCAGTTTTTCTTTTAAATAATTCTGAATTAGGAAGGTTTCCATTCTTCCTAAGTTTGTTAGTATATATCCTCTGCATTATCAATAACCGAGAGGGACTGCCTCAATACGGCACGGCTATCGAATCGCAGGCTATGGAATGCGGAAGTCGAATTGGAGTAGAGGGGATAATTTCCAAGAAATTCAGGGAGTGTTCTGATTTGTCACAGGACAACCCCACGTGCCCTGCAAGGCACTGGTCATCCTTGTTTTTGAAGGCTCAACGGGGGGCTATTCGGGGAAAAGGGGAGCGGTTGGGAAAAACCAGTTCTACCATATTGTTCTACTCGCGTTTTCAACGGTTCTCCGGTTCTGTAGCTCATACATTATTTGAAAGGAACTCGACGACGCAATAACCGGGATTTTTCTCCGGGGGGGACTGGAGAAAAGCGTCGATATATGCGGGAAGTCGTAATAAGCGGGGGCGCTATAAGCGGATAGTTTTTAATGATAAAAGGCCTATTGGTACCAGGGACCGGAGAAAAACGTCGTAATATGCGGGACGTCGCACTAAGCGGGGGCGTACTAACGAGAGTTTTCTGTATATTTTCACATAGACAATTAAAGATAGACACATAAACAAGGACATATTAAAAATATTCTATACACAATTTAAAATTTGAAAGAAGATAGCATAGTCAGTTCAAAACTGAAACAATGACAACCTAAACAAAGATTCCAATTATATTTACTTTTAATATAAAACAGAATAAATTTTGCCTCCAAACTTTATAATGTATCCTCCGTAAGTTGTTCCATTCCAAATAATATTGGTAAGTTCTCCACGGTCCCATTCTTGTATCTTTTCTGTATTAAATGACACTGAAGTGGAGTTCCTTAGCTTAAGAACGTCAAGCTTTTCATCTTCAACAAACTTTACAAGTATGTTAAGTTTATTTAAATTCATTTTTCACTTTAAATATTAGCCCTAACGTTCTTTTCTCGCTCATCACACGATAATTGACAATAATAATTATCCGATGCCAGGTCCAGAAAAGGAAAATTTAATTTCTAATGTGCAGATATTTATCAATATTTTTTAAAGAAAATATTTATTTTTAATTACCCGATTGTCTTATTTAAAAGCCTTAAAATATATCATTTTATTTTCTAACTATATCTTAATTATCTTATCAAATATATCTTATGATATTTTATTTAATTATCATCTTTTTTATTAGGCACTGTATATTTGGACGGCTTTTTTTCAACTAAACTCTACTCTAACTTCCACGGCTAGGCGTTCCATTGGTTCCATCACTAAGCGCCGAGACTGCTACGTCATCACGAGACCTACAGCGCATGCGCCACTGGCCGTTTTAGCCGTCCAAATATACACTTCCTTTTTATTACTTATTTTAATTTTAATTACTTTAAATTTTGAAATTTCTCTAGTGGCACCACCATTAGTTGTTTGTTTACTTATTAATTGTAGACGAAAAGAGCAAACAACTCTCTGGTATTCGAATAGAAAACAAACTGTTTTGTCTGTTTCTCGTCAATTTACACACTTTATCACAATTTGTTCTTAAATAAGATAACAAAAGTATTAAAATCAGTTTTAGTAATTTCTTTTTTAATTAAGTTCTTTTCATTTATAATTTTAATAAGATTATTCATTCTGTTACACTTTTTATAACCCTACCATAAATTCAAGACTTAATTTATTTCTCCAATATGGAACTCCGATATTGTACAGAACTTAATTAAAAAACTAGTAGATAAAATATAAATCTAATATATAACTAGTAAAAAAATTAATGGGAAGAAAATTTTTTAAAAAGGAAATAAATTGATGAAGGGTTTAAATATTTCTTAAAATAAATGTTTTTTGAATGTAAAAATTTTTTCTTTCAATCTCACATATTCTGCTTTATGATGAATAGTATATAATACTCTATCTATACAAATATAGTAAATAATGCTTAGGCTTTTATTTTAATTCTGAAAGTCACAAAATTTGGACTTTGCATGCAGAGGCAATTAATTAACCAAATATCTGGTAAAAATGAAGTTTGTTTTTGAAAATGTAATCTACATTTCAGTAAAAAAAATGTAAAATTTTTGCAGACAAATAAAATGGTTAATTATGTATGCAAAATTTTTGCAAAGTGTTTTGCAACATAGAAAATGCACTTTATTTGTATGCACAAAAAGTACAAATAATTTGCAGCAAAAGTGTATACATTTTTAAGTATTCAAAAAATATTAACTTTTTATGTACAAATTGTGCACAGCAAAAGTGAATACTTGTTAAGTATTCAAAAATTATCCACTTTTTATGCACAAATTGTGCACAAAGCACATTTTTTTGCATAAAAAGTGCACACATTTTCTAGCTGGGAACATTTAAATACGTTATACAATAATGTTTCCAAGATCTTTATAGATGCAACAATTTCTATTAGTTTGCTTTAATTTGTAATTAATAAAATTGATTTTGATCAATAATTGAACAAGCAAAACTGAGAACATAGGAGATATGAAATTAAGATTGTAAATTAGATTAATGCAGACCAACTTGTGTGAGAAAATAAAAAAAATATTCAAGGTACATAAAAAATACATAAAAAAAGTTAATATCGAAAAGAAAATTAGCAACTTATGTAAACTGGTAACCTTGGAAATCTTTAATAGAACCTTTGTGCTCATGTTAGAATTAAGGCATGATCTTTAGGTATTTAAAAAGATACTTTTCCCCCATGTATAAGTTATAATTTGTAAATACATTAATTACTTAATTTATTATAAACTATATATAAAATTATAATTCAAATTAAAATACGTTATGTAGCTTCTCAAATACTTAAAATACGTACTAAACTTCCAGAATCGCAGAACATATTAAGATAAAGCCTTCCTTCAAATAGAAGACATTTTGCATTAGGGAATAAGGGAAATAAACAACACAAACTGGAACAAAATAAATCTTCTCTAAACATTATTATTCCTTTGTGGACCAATTGACGTGAATCCAACTATATTTTATGCCTAACCATAGGTATGTTTTGCTTTATAAAATATTCACTTCTTTAAACCGTAATAAAATTCATGTTTAGAATCAACGGGAATCTGGATAAAAGAACGTATTCTGGGACTGGGAGACATGGTGGATGCATAAATAGATCTAAGGCAAGATTTGAATCACCGTGGATTTATTTTGCGCGCTTTTTATGGCAGTTACAAAAGCGCTTTTTGCAGAATCCCGTGTGGGTGCGTTTATAGACTCTTGATAAAAAGGATTGATGAAGACCTAAAGGTCATTTGGAATTATGCAGAAATAAATTTTCGGAGGCCTGTTTATTAGGTTTTTCGAATGTAAGAGATATAAGCACTATTAAATTATCTTTTAGGCATAAAAAGGATTTATGGAATAGGCAAACGTGAATTTAGTATAAGTTATGCTTTGCTAAAGTTTTTACAGTATACGACTTAAAAATACCTTGCTTTAATTTCAGGGTTGCCACCGATTTTAAAGACAAAAATAGTTGTTTTAAATAGTTGCCTAAAATTAACAAAATAGTAGCAAACATAATTGCCTGAAATCAACAAAATAGTAGCAAAAATAGTTTATAACTAAGACCAAATATTAAAACTTGTACTGCTTAAAATAGGGGAGGGTGGGGACAATTGTAAAACGGGGCAATTGTAACACTTTGATTTCCTCAAAATGAGAGGCCGCCTGGGCGAAAAAGAGATGACAGTACGTACAAGGCAGGTGAATGAAAGAATATCAGAGATTTTCAAGGCTGACATTTGAGTTGTGGCTGTGTAATTGAGAAAAGAGTGTTTTTCGAGCATCGAAGTAAATTTTTACTCTTGGATAACTTTCCATCTCCTGCATTGCAGGTACGAAGCACTACAACACTGATTTTATGTATTGTATTTACATGTATTCTAGTTTTATTCTGCTTAGTTTCAAGTTGATAGTGTTGTTAGTTTCGTGGAAAACGAGGGTTGAATTAAAAATGGCGACGTTGGATCGATTAAAACACTTCATCTAGGGACGATTGTAACATGCCACAGGACCATTTTTAGTGCAAAAAATGGTCCCACGTTTGTTGTTCTATAGAGGAATTCAAATATAAATACCCTAATTGCCTTTCTGAATAATTTTTCACTATTATTTACTCATATTCATTCATTATAATTTATAACTCATTATTTGAGTGGAATGTTTTATTGCCATTCTAGTCTATGTATTTAATTATTATTTAAAAAGAAGAGATATATTGTTAATAAATCTGTATAATCTTCTATCGATTTTTATGAATTTGTGTTAAATTTGTATTGTGTTACAGTTGACCCTTGAGACGGGGTCGATTGTAACGATTTTCGATGTTTTATTTACTATATTGTAATGCATGTCTACCGGACAGCTTTCATTACAAAATTGTAATTGAGATGTATCAATCTATTTTCATACCAATTTTCATAACTCTAACATAAAAAATGGCTTAGTTTGAGATCAAATAAAAATTTGTTTTACAATCGTCCCCACCCTCCCCTACCTACTTACACAGAATATTGTATTTATACCAGCTAGTGGAACATACAGAAATTTTATAATAAATTTTACTATAAATTTTAAGATAAATTGAGTAACTGCATAGTTTTAAGCAGGAATATGATTAAAATCATATCAAATTTTTTTCATTTTTATAATTAACGTAATATCCCCTTCATTTCAATCAAATTTCTTTACCTCCTTTACATGTGGTAAACGCAACCTTCAAAGTATTATCTTATCAATTTCTTAAGGAATAAAACCATTAGAAAATTAATTTAACGCCTGAAAGACTAAGGAAAGAATTTAAAGAGAAGCTTTCCTCTGTGCCAAAAATAAGCAAGGGAATCAAGTTGAAAATTTAATTTTTCTAGGTAGAACTTTACACGTGTTCTGAGCAGGAAGATATCTAGCAAAGTGGAAAAAGTGTAAAACGAATTCAAAAACAAGGAGAATGAAACTTCTAAACTTGTTAAGCTCCAGTGACCACACTGCATTCACATACAAGTGAAGAAAAATTGCGGAACTCTTTGTTATAATGTTTCAAGCAGATTTTTTTGTCTGTGACCATGATTAACAAACCTTGCATTTATGTTAATTTAGTTTTAAAATTTTTTATTTGATGCTTTTAATTTGCGCGCCTACCCATTTCGTTAAGAATTAAAAGCCACTATTTTCTAAGGTATACTTGAAAATGTTAACTCAAAAGATTTTAGAATTCCTATAAAAACAACAAAGTTGATTAGTGAATTGCAGGCATCGATAAACGAAGCAAAGCTAGGATTCACAAGAGCTGTTATAAATATATTTTACTAATTTTATCACGCATATCTGTCTTCATAATGATATTAAAGTTTCTACTCCTCAATAAAACTTATTTTTATCAGTTGAAAAACACAAAATATCCCTCAATGGGGTCCTTAACACATTACAAATGTAACTATTCCTTCAAAATTTTACATACGCGTATCACACATTTGAGACCCGTCCTCAACAATTTATATGAACAGATACAATCCTAAATAATGCTACATTTGAACTGATACTAAATACAACAGTCACCCTATCACCCTTTTGTTCAGAGTAAATTCATACGAAAGCAACAAACCAAACCACAGTGAACTTCAATGGCAACCAAATGCAATTTCAATTCAGCCGGAGAATTCCATTCACTGCTTTGAAAAGGGTTCTCGCCCGATGCATCAGACCCCAAGGAATGACTGATGCCACGAAATTGAGGCAAAATTAAAATTAGGTAGGTCCCATTCTGGGTAGATTCCATTCTGGAACGTGTAGTTATGATCTCCAAACTTTGAGATCAGTAATTAGAACAGTATCTGCATAATATTCTATTTATATTTAAATGCTGGAGATATAAATTTGCTGGTGTGAATTCATTTGGGAGGAGTTTGTTGAAAGATAGGGTGAGCTGGATAACTTCGCTGATATAGTTTGGGCTGTATCACTTTAAATTAATTCAATATTCTTTATATGATCAGGTCTCGTATCAACAATATTTAGTAAGTTATGGAATAGTTTTCATTATATGTATCGGTAGAAAATCCAATTAAGTTATGCTATAACTTTAACATTGTGAAATCCTGGTTTTTAGGTTATCTAATGAATCCCTCTACTTCTCTGATCAACTCTAAACCTGTGACCAAAAGATACTAATAAATCAATAAACTTAGTTTGTGTCATGAATGCTATTTCAATGAATAAAAAAGAGCTTTGAGCAAATTTATTCGTAACAGGTATTTTAGGATAAAATTTAAAACAAAATAACTGAACATTTCAAGATTAGTAATAAATATCCGTGGATTAATTTAGGGCAGGTATGGCAACCTTTTAGAATCCGCGGGCCGGATTCAATGATTATAATGACGTGGAGGGCCATAGAGTAGATAATAGGTAATATTTTTTAAGTAAAAAATGAGTAGTTTTATTATATATATTTACGAAGTTTAATACTGAAGTTAAAATTTAATCTGGACTTATACAATATATTGATTACATACAACAATTTAATGAAGTTACATTAATCTGGACTATAATAATATTATATACAATAATTATAAAGTTAGTTACATTAATCTGGACTAAAATAATATCTTGATTACATACAATAATTATAATGTTTAAGCTACATTAATATGAGCTAAAATAATATTCAGAGCTCATAGTAATGAAAAAATATTTCAGGACACACTTTTAACAATTGTCATTGCATGATACAGGAGAATTAATGGAGGAGGAATTAATGTTCAGGAGGACAAATTAACTTTAGCAGCATTGGGAAAGGCAGAGAATGAATATAGTCCGTATGGTAGAGCCGGCAATAGCCGGATTTTTTTGGGTGAGAACCGGTTTCTGAACCCGAGTTGCTATGATGACAATGGCTGGGATTCGGTTACAAGCCTTTTCTCTACTTCCAAGTTAGGGTGAAACGGGAAGCGAATATCAACCGTAGGCGATCAACCGTCCTGAAGTAACATCTCTCCCACGCTTATAGACGCCTTTCAAGAAGGAAATATAGTTGTAGAGCACGTTTTAACTGCTAAAATTAAGTTATTTTCGGGGGAAAGTTCGTTATTCCCTCTTTCGCTCTTGTTGACGAAAACCAGAGTGGTTTTTGGTACAATTTTTAAAATGCTCCGCGGGCCGGACCAAATGACGAGGCAGGCCGGAGGTTGCCCATCGTTGGTTTAGGGGGAATATTCTCCAGACAGAGTAAAAAAGGTTTTATGATTTTCGTAATTTTGAAAAAAATTACTACTTATTTATTCAATTCATGTCAGATTCAAAGTGAAATTCTTTTACCCTTTTCACAATAGATACAAGATGAGAAAATTTAGGGTGAAAACAGACTGCACTTTCAATAGTTTTATGATAATTTCAATATCTAGTGAGAAAATTATTTGAATTTTTACAGAAAATAATGTTGGGATGTAATTTTAAACAAAAAAATAACTCTAGAATGCCCAAAATACCACTTTTAAACGCGATTATGACTGAAATATATTTGCAAGATAAAATCGTCTTAAAATCCTTAAACTAGGAGAAAAAATCGTAAACAAAATGCGTTCAGTTAACAACCAAGCACCTCAGTTATATTTATAACAAAATATATTTAAAGAGCTGCGTTTTTTACACTTCCAACCCTTCGAGTTTCAACTCATCATTATCCTTTGTAGGTTCTTGCTATTAATAAAACCATTTCAGTGTAATTACTCTAATTACGAGAATTTATTCCTGCAGCGTTAAGGGAATCAATGGGATTTGTTCAACTCAGCGTGCTGCAATTAGCCTTAATTTAAGTACCAAGCAATAAAAGCCCAATTCCCTTGTCTCTTCAACAGTCTTACGATAAAAATTAATTTACTGAGTAAAATCCTCAAAAAATCAGCCGGATGCATCCGATTCGATCATCTATTCATTCATTCACTCTAAAAAAATAAATGAAATATCCTTTAAATTAGAAACCGAAATTAACTCCTTTATCCTTCCAATATCCTGAAGCAATCAAACTGAAGATCTTCGTAAAGAATCAGATTGGGGGAATAAGCAAATAAAAACTTACTTTTTAAGTTCGCTTCTGCTGGCATCAGAAGAAAAACTTCAAAAGTAATGCTTAGTTATATACGAATCTGAGTTATTGGAACTTTATTATTTTTGCATTTATTTCTTGAAAATGTTTTTAATTCTAGACCACATAGAAATGGGTTGATTATATTTTGTTTTAATCTTGGTTTCTTTAAGGGGTCTCAGGACTCTTAATTATGCAAAGGGTCAAACTAGTATCACACAAAAGCTAATTTCTGTACAAACTTTAAATTTTTACCGCATAATAACTGTATATCAATACATAAATACCCAAAATTTCAAAAAGTTATGATGGTTTTCATAGGAGTAATCAAAAAAGGAAAAAATTTCACTGCGCTCACGATTTTTCAAAAACTATTCAAGTTATAAACATGAAATTGGGTATAAATACTTATATCCGGGTACTTAATAAGGCATACTTACTTTTTTTAAAAAAGATACTGTTAAAATTATTTTTAATCAAAATTTTTTTAAATAATTTTTATCTTTTTAAAAACTGTTGGGTGTTTATGTATTCATATATAGTTATTATGCTGAAAAAATTTAAAGTTTCTACAGAAATTAGCTTTAGTGTAATACTAGTTCGACCCTTAGCATAGTTAAGAGTCCTGAGACCCCTTAACAACTTTATCCAAAAGTTTCAGGAAGGTAGATATATAAAAGTTTGTTTAGTTAAATTTTCCTTGGGAAAAATTAAGTTTTATTTTAAATCTTATGCATAGATAGTTTAATAGAAATTCAAATAAAATCAATATTTCTAATGTAAGTGTTTCTTTTAACTTAAATTGCTTTTAATTATGCATGATTGAAACAAAATTTTATTTATCTTTTGACTTACAACTTAGCTTATTTAGTATTGAAATTCTAAATTAAATTCAGAGCACTAATAACGCATGATATTTATACATAAGCATACATTTCTACAAATGTAAAACTTATATACGTAAATTCCGAGTGTTTTTTTAAAGATATGTTTCTTTTACTTGATAACACACCAACCTTACATTACTCCGAATATCATTTTTAATAAGGGTTCATTCTCGAAATCTCCTCTCAGCTTCACAATCAAAGATCGTGGAATTATCCAGACCTTTTGTCATCAACATCTTCACGAGAGACATCCGTATTATTGACCCGACACTCCGCCTCTACTTCCAATCGGCGCAAACAGAAACCTGATGAAATATTTATTTTCCTTGGCAATTTTCGAGTACTCGAAAGTAAGAGAGTAAGGGTAGAGTAGGTATCCAATAACAAAGAATGGGTTCGTCAGGAATGAAATGTTTTCTCTAAAGGGTGTATTTTCGAAGTATACTTAGGAAATAATGATATGGGATCGTATTGTATTGTTTGGAATCACAAGAGGAGATTTTTAGAAAAATCGATAATAAAACAATTCTTGATTATCTTGTGAATAACTATCAGAAATGATTATAAGTGCTCTTTATGAAGTACCTCAATTGAGGCAATGCAAATAGACTAACTTTTATTAGAGCTCTATAAATTTCATATTAATGCTCTTTGTCTAAAGTAAGATGCCGTTGACTAGTACTTTAGAAGGTATTATTTGTTGTGACGATAGCATTAAAAATTACTGATAACTAACTTGCAACCCAAATTTGCTTTATGCTATTATTTTAAGAAATGTTTAGTTATTGAGAGTACAAAAAAACAAATTTCTATGGAAATTTAAGAGTACGTGTTGCAAGTATAAAATTTGATGGCGGTGAAATAAATAGACAGTTTGCAATAAATCTCATCATTATGTATGTGCAAAGTTATTATTTTTAGTACTTTGAAAAAATTGCAATATTTATTTTTTAGTAAAATATTACGTTTAAAAAAGGTTATTTAAAACCACATCTGTACATATATCTGACACAATAGTAAATAGCTGTTTTAAAGATAGATATTCTCTTGGAATAGAATCTCTAAGGTGCTTTAGAGAAACAGAATCCCTAGTTTACAAGTGAAAAAAGCTTTAATTAAGGTGCTTTTAAATTCACCATGGTTAGTATATAAAATTGTCATCGAAAAAATGCTATCGAAACATATCTACGCAAGGATTATCTGTGCATTAACTACGCATAATCTATCCCAAAATATTTGGTTCCAATTAAAAAATTGTTGTTCACTGTTTAATTTAGAAAATTTAAGAAAAGTTCTCTTTACTTAATGCAAGAATGTATAATAAATATGATCATTACAGTAACTATAGAACCATGAGGAAAATGTGCGATAACGAAGAAAATTCTTTCGAGTTTCTGTAATTGCTTCGTGAGATTTTTTTATTCTTTACTCTTTTCAGAGTTAAAATCCATCAGTAAAGGCGTAACACTTCCTTGTTTTTCTAACAACTACTTAATGTCCGTAACAAATTCGCTCGCGAGTCAATAATAATTAAGCCTACAAACCCAACTCAAACGACTTCCAAAACACAAATTTTTGAAGCCAAGATATCACAATCCCGCCATTACAGTAAATCTTTCCTTCTGGTAATCTCCGCATAATTTGGAGGCCATCTCGTCTTAATCCAAAACTCCGGGTGATCGTTAAGATTGGCAGATCCGTGCCTAATGGTTTTAGTATGCTGGAAGAGGGCCAGCTCAAAAACCATATCCAACTCTCTAACGCAATTAAAAATTCTAAAGAGAATAATTCTCCTCGACGTTATCTAGGGAGCTAGGATGAGTTAATGATGGATCAATATTCCGGGGCAGATATGCCTTTGTTTACCTTAACTGCCCCCTTAAGTGTCAAGCTATCGGCTAGAAACAAATGTGTATTGTACAAAAGAGCTGGTACTATTGGCACACATCTGCTATTAATTTAATTTGTAAAGCAAATGCGGATTCTAAACTGTTCATTAATAAATATTGGGTTGTCCCATAAGTTCTGTTACTTTTTACAAAGTTTCGTCTTTGAAAATTTTTTATGAAAAACTGGTAATAGGTTGAGATTTCAAACAAAAGGGATTATGATGTATGTATATTTATGAACATAATGTGGGATTTTGGTAGTTCTCGTGATATTATTTCTTTTCAAAATGGTGGTTTGAAAAAAAGACCACAAACGACGATTTTCGCGTAATTTTTTTCTTTTGTTTAAAAAACTAGGAAGAACGCATAATTCAGGGCTAAAATAAGTTTTACTATATATTTGAAATGTTTAGTTTAAGATGTCATAGTTTCCAGATAATTCGATAAGTTTAACTTAGGAAATTTTGGTCCCAAACATAACATCTATTGCAAAAACTTACCTCAATAATGTTAGTCATTTCAAAGAAATTTTTACGAAAAAAAACATCAAAATCAATAAAAAAGCTTAGGAAACACCCAAGTATTCAAAATATGCAGTATATTAAATTATATCTGAACTTAAGCTCAGAAAATAGTGCGCACAATGCAAGCGCGCAACGTTTTAGCTTATCACAACTACACTCGCTGAACTTACGCTCAGCGAACAAACCAATTTTCTTCGCTTCATACGAAAACATTACAATAAAAACAACTCCTTGGCAATTATAAATAAATCAATTGAATGATATTATGAAAAGGTACTTTCAATGCATTAATGGCATCAATTCAATGCATTAATGGCATCAATTCAATGCATTAACAAGCATTATGGTTCAAAAAACACCTGCCTTTAATTACTTCATACCAGCTGCTTAGAAAAACAATAGGCGTGCTTTAAAAAACACGTGAAATTGCCAATATATGAAGTTTTAAAGCCAAAATTTCCAACCTTAAACTTATCGAAACATCTTGAAACTGTGACATCGTAATCTAAACATTTCAAATATACAGTAAAACTTTTTTTAGCCAAGAATTATGCGTTCTTCCTAGTTTTTTAAACAAAAGTAAAAAATGACGCGAAAATCGTCGTTTTTGGTCTTTTTTTCAAACCGCCATTTTGAAAAGAAATAATATCCCGAGAACTACCAAAATCACACATTATGTTCATAAATATACATATATCAAAATCCCTTTTATTTGAAATCTCCACCTATTACCAGTTTTTCGTAAAAAATTTTCAAAGACAAAACTTCGTAAAAAGTAACAGAACTTATGGGACAACCCAATATGATGCATTGCTGTTTTATCTGGAAGCAATATTTTATTATTTGCTATCCGCAAATCCAATGAGGTTAATTATAGAGGAGGAGATAGTGGTGGCGGAAATCCCTTCTGCATTGGAGCTAAATATGTCGGGGTTCCCTAATGTCAAATTAATTGTTTTACTTAGAGCCTCGATAGTGATTAATTGTTATATTGATATACTTAATGTGTGTGCTAAGCTATTGTCATTAATCACTCGAACTCGTTTCTTTGAGTTTTTCTTTAAAGGTAATTAAATGAAATATAATTAGATTGTAAAGTAAATACAAAAGAACGAATGCGTGAAAAAAACGGGGAAAAGAAAGCGATTAATATAAATCAGGATCGGTTTTGAAGGTAAACACCATCGATGCGAAAATTAAATTAAACAGTCGTTGGAGATATTAATGGTACTTTGTGAAAGAGCCGCTAGAAAGACGCAACAAAAACGCAATTTAAGACTTAACAATTAAGTAAATTATATTTGATATGAATCAGAAAAAGGAGATTTGTGGGCAAGAAATTAGCATATTATATCTGCATTTCTTTTGAAAAACAATCAAGAAAGTTTTGTCGCTTAACGTTTTAAGTATTTTTTAATTGGTGAATTTTATTTTTCCATTCCTTTCATATGCTTGCTTTAGGTACCCACCAACAAATAGAATACTATGTATTAGGGCTCGACCGATGCATCGGCTTGGCCGATGCATCGGCGCCAATTGTATGAAAAAATAGCCATCGGCATTGACATCGGCGGCCGATGCTAAAATTTGAAAAAATCGGCCCATCGGCCTAAAAAACATCTAAATGCCGATGTTTGGCCGATGGTTATCAAATTTTTGAAATAAATTTGAATTGATATTTCAATATTAAAAAAATTAAATAGAATATTTGTATCAGCAGCAGTGAAAATAGTCTATAAATATCATTCTCAAGTGAAAACCGTTAAAAACTAAATGTTGAAATTTTTACTGGTTTTACCCCTTTTTCCTTTTTTTTTCGTTAGATTTACTGCACTAAATTAGTTTAATGCAATTTTTACCATCGGCATCGGCAATCGGCCTCGTAAAGACCCATCGGCCATCGGCTTGCCGATGGAAATTTTCGAACAATCGGCATCGGCCCATCGGCCAAATAAGTGCCATCGGTCGAGCCCTACTATGTATTATAGTCATTTTCTATTAATATACTCTATTAGGTCAGTGATAGTTAACATGATTTAACATTAAGCTTTACATTTTTATCTCTCATAGAAAGTTACTTCTTCACCAAATTTCACAAAATTAAGTAATTACCATATAAACAGAGATTAGATGCTTTTTCCTAAACAACAGAGGTTGTTAGTGGTAGTTCATTACAGTCATTCTTATTTTTTTATGGATTGTAAAACATGAACTAACTTTAAGCTAGTCAAATTTTCTTCAAACATTTTCAATTCAATCTTTCGTTCTTTCGATTTTTATTTATATATCTGCATAATAGAAAATATTGCTTAACATACTGTTTTTTTCTGAGGATGTAAAAGAGTTTGCAAAATTGGTATGGAAATATAAAAATTTAAGTTGCCAAATAGAGGTATCAAAGTAGAGGAGAGGAGGGTATTATGGAACACCCTTTATATATTTAAGAAAAACTTAATTAATTAAAGAATTAGTTTTTAATAAAAATCCACCGAATCATTTTAAGTACATACTATAACTAATGACAATGAAGGGCCAATGATCAAATAAATCAGCATTTATTTTTTTGTACTTTAAGAAAAAGTTACAAATGGAGAGTAATATGGAACAGTCGGGTAATGTGGAATAGTTGGATTTACAGCTACTGAAAACTAATTATATCTTAGAGAAAATAATTAATCTTAACTATAAAAATATATTTAACAATTTACGTTCAAATAGTTTTGTTCACGAGTCTATTTACAATAGTCGTAAACATAATCATCTTTTTCTGTCCCTTTGCTTATGGAATATTCTATAATACCCAACAGGCCATCTTGTACTATGAACCCTTTTACTGACCGATAAAACATGGATAGCTAAAAAACGACTGCAGTATAAAAAACTACTGATCTTTTAGTGTACATTATGCTTAACAACAAAGTCTCATAGTTACTGGTAGGTTAAAAGGTTTGAACATTTACCGTCAAAAACTTTCGAAAATCCTAAAACCTACTTTGCTTTGCTGCGACTGATCAGACAACAACAAGAAGCTTAAGGTATCCGCCTACGTTGAAAACGTCAATTCGACCACCAAAATTAGTTATTTCTGTTTTTATCTCTCTATTTTAGTACAGCTTTTTAGCTTTCTAAAACTGATTTACTTTTGATTCTATGGCTACTAGAAAAGAAGTTACGGTCATTATTAATTTGTCAATTTGTCACAATGTCAGTTGCAATTGCAAACTTTAAACTCATTTTTCTTAGAACAGCTTTTTTCAATAAGTGTAGTTACGGTGTGCACGATATTTCAAAATCTATTGCTTGTATGGTAGTGAAATTCGGTGTGAATATTTTTCATAGTATATTCTAGAGAATGCCACAGGATAATTTTATTTAGATTATTCTAAGTGAATCTAGTGGCCTTTTAATTTGTAAAATACAAAAAAACTATGTAAAATTATGACTTTTTAAGAAAAAGTCTATAACCTCTAAGGAAATTCGCTTACCTTAAAAATCATATGACATTCTCTAGATAATTGAATTTAAATTCAATTCCAAGTTTAAAAAATATTCAAACTGAACCATAATTTTAATTATAAGGTTTGTCGTAAACTTAAAATTTGCTTAAATTTTTAATGTTTTTTTTAATTAATTTATAAAAAAAAATTTTGTTGAGGTTTTAAAAGTTTAAACAGTTGGTTTCTAACATAAATGGAATCAAAAATGTTAAAAAACCAGAATATTTTTTTAAAAAAGTTGTCGAACGTAGGCGGATACCTTAACTCTTTGCGCACTGCATCATGGGAGATTTCTTAAGACTTTCGTGGTATTGCCACGTGATGGCAACACGAGGGGGAGCAGAAACTCAGGTGTTCCATATTACCCGACTATTCCATAATACCCTCCTCTCCTCTATGTTTTCAGTTTTCTCGTCAGTTTACCAAAGAGGAAAAAAATCATGCTATAATTTTGGTCCTAAAAATTTTATGATGATCAAAAACAGGCTAATATTTAACTTTTCAGTAGAGCAAAATGCACAAAACTTCTTAAGATAACTATATCTTAGGTCCCATCCACATTAAAAATTCCTTATCACTAGATTTAATAATTGAAATAATAATTATATCCGACCTTCATGGAAATTTAATAAGTGTAACAGATAATTCCTATTCACTCCAAGAACATAAACACATTGTGGTATCATCATAATAATGGGAAGAATCAATATCTTCTCAATAAAAAATCAATCAAAATCAAAACTTGGATTCAATTTACATTAAAAACAGAAACCAATTGACATGTTTTTATAAAACATCTCTCAAAACTCCGTTACCAATACTCAATTCCCTATTAATTCCTATAATGCGAGACAACTGTTTAACCAAGCGTGTACTTCCAACCAAGAGAGACATAAACATGTGGTTGGTCATGAGACTCCCTCTTTAGAGACAATTTTCTGCCCAGGGTCTCTCGATCAATTACCCCTAATTAATTATTTGATTCGTATTCCAGGGTTTTCAGAGCATCCCTCTATTACTTATTAGAGCGATAGCAAACCTCTTTGTCTTTCCTTTAATAAATTGAAATGAATGCAACGAATAGTAGGGTGGTGGAATAATAAATTCTTGGCTGGCTTTATTTGGAGTGAATTCAGGAGGCAGCTCGAAAACTTTCCCAGCATAAGTCAATGTAAATTAGGCGAAGAAAGCCCAGGTAGCACTGGACTCTTGACTCTGAAAGAGAAATGGTGCCCTGTGAACGAGTAATTCAATTTACCGGGACCAGCTTTCTGTAATTGAGACAAGCTGGGGATGATAAAATAGTAATAGTTTATTATTTATGCAGATACCAATCAAGCGAAATTGGCTCTCCACGTTCCCTTTAAGTGCATTCATTAATAAGGGCATCAAGCGTATTTTTACGAAATTGACTTAGAACCTCGGTGTTGGGTTCCGGGGAGGATTTAAAGCCTGTTTTGTTTCTGGTAGAGTGAGAAGAGTGTAAGAAACCCCAAGATTTTGATAAAATCATTTAAGCAAATAAAATAGTTCAAATGAGGTATTCTCACGTTTTGAGATTAAATTTTATTAAAATGGTAGATAAAAAAACCATGAGGAATGACGTTTACATCAAGTATTTTCGTAGCCTAGTTTCTGATAGATAAATTTGTTTCTGATAGATAATTTTGTTTGGGGATGAAAACACTCATCATCACAAATCATGCGCTGTGAGGTCACATCCAATAGAAGCCAGTTTTCAGATCACGTGATCACAAAGAGTATAAAATCAAGCAAATCCCTCACTCATGCAAATACCTCATTATTACTAAAAAAATTAGTGAGTATACTGTGTATAATTACCTTATTTTAAAACGAAATTAAAATTTCTTCCAAGTATTTATTTGTTGTGTCGAGTTTTTAAATTGTAAATTAATTGGCATCAACCTTATTTGAAAGGTAAATAAGGAACCGGTATTGGCTAATTAAGCAAGAAATTTTATAAATTTAGTTATCAACTAATTGGGCAAAATTTTATGTTATGTATTTAAAATTATGTTACAATATTTTCATTCAGAAATTTAAAAAATAACTAATTATTTTCTAAAAACACTTTCTAAATAAAATCATTTAACCTTCTACAGGCCAATGTTCCCAATTGGGAACATCATGTTTGAAAAATCCGAATAAAATAACAACTAATGTTGACAAATTTACCATGTAAAGTTGAAAGGTGATTTGATTTTTTAAAATTCAAAGAAAATTTATATCTTTAGTAGAAAAAATTACAAAAAATCCTAAAATTAGCCATTTTTATGCTCTTTGATAGGTTCCAACAAAAAAAATTAATAGGAAATCGAAATATTGTCATAAGTTTCCAAAAATTGGCAAGAATATTGAAAAAGACTTACCTTTCATAGATATCCTCATTACTAATTATAAATATTAAAAACATGCTTGTAGAAACTTACGAAAAATGCATGTTCTTAATTGGGAACATTGGCCTGGTGCCACTATGCTTAGGAATCCGTGTTTCTTTTACCGCGTTATATCATTGAAACGACAGAACTGGTGTATTTCAGGAATTTCTTTTCAGAAAAGAATAAGAATTTTTGAATAAGAATAAAAATTGTTTGAAGGGGAATCCCCTTTTAAAGGAGAAGTAGCTGGTTTGATTGTTTTTTTTATTGAGTAATTGTTTTTCTATTTGAAACTAAGATTTTCCTTTAAGAAATGATGGATATGAATAAACCACGATCCAAAGTTTATTGTTCCAAGTGATTTATTCTTGTACAAATAACAAAAAGTTAAATAGATTCAGACACATCACAATCTCTGTATTATTTATTACACAAAATAAATAAATTTAGAAAATATTTATTCTGTAATGATTTCTTTCTGGGGAATACTAAAAGTGTAAAAGGTTTCAGATTTGTTTTAAGCAATGTGAGTGAAATTTTCATTTAAATATATAAATATTACATTCAAAAATCAATTATTTTATCCATTACTCAAACTTTTAATCATTATTTTAGTATTTATTATAATCTATTTTTAAATCCTATTCATAAATGCATGATATCTTCAATATTTTACCTGTCTGAAATAAAATAACTTGTTTTTTAATTATATGAAAATTTATTTAATATTAATCTCTCATATTTTAGTTGTTTTTTGATATCCATATTCTTAAATTGTATTTTTCAGGTTAGTGTATAAAATATAGAAGCCTAATTATATTAAATATGGGGCATTTTCTGATGTTTAACGTGAAATTGCCATTAAAATTTTTAAAAATTATGAAATTTATTTAAAATTACTGCTTGAACCGAAACATAAATTACATTTCAGGTTAAATTTGTAATATATCCCATATAGTTTGGGTTATTATTCGATAGTTTTATCACTATAATCTTTTCGATCTTCTCCGGGAGAAGTATAGTCGGAAGTGGCCAATGTTCCCAATTGAGAACATCGTGAAAAGCGCATGTAAAATTTTTTTTCACCTTCATATTATTAGAATCTCTTAATTGGAGCATTAGAAGGTAAGTGATGCAAAAAAATTAATTAAATTATACCTGGATCTGAAGGTTAAATTTCATGTATAAAGTATGATTAATATGCTGCTTTTACAAAAAGGAATGTTTTAATCTCTAAAGTAAATAGCTATTTCATTGGATAATACTTAAACTATGGACTTTATTTGTAATGCTTGTCTTTTCAATTAAAATATTATTTACTTGATAGGGATTCAGTTTACACAAAATGTATTATGATGTAATATGTTTTTACTTTTCTATTCACTAATATCGTCTACAAGAAATTACTCCATTAGCAAATTTTTGAACAAATCCGATAAAACGATAATCCGATAATTAAAACAATTCTTCATAACATTCTGATAACATACTATAGATTATCAAAACGAGACTATACTTATTTTTGAATGAATCCATACTTTACTAGTTTCAGAAAGAATGATATCCTTTGTCCAATGGATGGGACACACGCCGCTAATCCTACTAGGATAAAAGCAGTCCCAACTCCTACACAAGACGTAGTTCGACAGACCGAAATTCTTCTAAGGAATTAAACGAACATTTGTCTGGATAGAAAAACTTCCATATTGAAAGATAGAATCTGATTATGTATAGTATTAAGCCTTGTAATAAATCTATACAGGCAGTGCAAGTATACATTGACTGGCCAATCGTACAAAAGGAATAAAGAGATTACGAATAAACGGATGAATGGGTGAATCAGCAGATGTTCAAGATAAACAGTTGGCCCAATAAGATCCATCCAGAGGATATAGCAAATAGTTTTTCTTCCTTCGGAAGAAAAGAGAGCTACCTTAAAGAATATATTAGCTCTTTATATCTGACGAATTGTCAATGATTACAGAAAAGGCTAGACTTAGAAGAAGGATCATAACTTAATCAAGCTCAATCGCAATCTATAATTAGTTTTTTTTGGCGATAAAGAAGTGGCATCAATCAATCCAAATAGTTGAAAATGTATAAAACGAAATAAAAAGTAGGCAATCATAGTATAATTGATGTATTAAGTTTTTGTGTAAAATAAAAACGCACATGGAATTTAAGGAATAAACTAATGAAATCACAGATAATGACATAACAAAATAAAGAATTTTGTTGAATCATGTCATTATAACCTTCATTATTAAGTACCCTCCAAAACGTGATACTGATTAATAATTACTGATAATTGGGCTTTCTTTTCTGCAAGAATAAAATATTCCAACCAGAATTTATGATACATACAATAGCAACTATTATAAAATTACCTACATTATATTTTTAACCGATAAAGTAGTTGGTAGTAATAAAGGTATTCAATAATATATAAATAACAACTAAAAATTTTCAATTTTTATTTTAAAGTTTTGCTGCACAATACTGTGCAACAAAATAAAAATAGTACGCAACCCAATTCTTTTATTATACTTATCTTTACTTTTTACCCTAACGAAATCATTGTATTAAAATCTCTTGCAATCAAATTTCGTATAACAGATAACACATTGGTATGTGGCACATCTAATGGCAATAATATAGGCATTGGCCCATCAGTACACAAGGTGCTTTCATAAACCTTCATAATGAAATATTTGCTTTACAATCAAAATCAATTCTTTATTAAAAATTACCTACAAACTCAACACCCAATAATTCATTCTTAAACAAACCCCAAAAATATTGCATTCCGACCCAAAAACACCTCGAAAATACCATACCATAATTCAGTTGAAACCTATATACAATAATTTAAAAACTTCCCTCCCAAAAGCAACTTCGCCGGTGGCACCCCTAAACGCATGGGCACAAAGAATCCATTTTTACCCAACTGGGGTGGAAGTATCGAAACCTAATTGGCGGAATTTTTGAATCCTTAATCACTTTGGGTATACCGGGGAAGCAAGTTTGATGAATATTTTATTGTAAAAATGCCATCTTGCTACTCGATGGCTGTCACAGGCAGGGTTCAGCTGGAGGCACGTATTAGAAATTAAAGCGCCGTCGAGCCAAAGTTTCCCAAATAAATGAGTGGTGGGCTTTCAAATGAGTTAGGACGTTATGGTAGCAGTGGGAAATATTTAAATGATGGAGTGGAGGAATATTTCAAAGTTATAAATAGATATAAAGGGTTTTTATTTGGGAATGAAAAACTCGTATGAGACTTTTTTTGAACCCATTGAAGCGGTTTTATGAGTTGAGGTACCTGCACTTTAAGCTACACGTCACAATGTTTTTTGCCAATCCAGTTCCCTATCTAAATATATTAGAGTATGTTTTTGGAGGTAAGTTCTCGCCTATTTGACAAGGATTTTTAGACAAGCACTTTATTTAATGGAAATCCTTAATAAAAGTTTCAACACGGAAGTCTCGACATTCAAAGTTCTTTATAGTCTGCAGATCAAAATATCCTTCCCAGACAAGGGATAGCACTTTTCATTATAATTATTATCACTCAGTGAACTACTGGTTCCTATTAATATATGAGTTAAGCATAACACTCAAACCTCTCACTTTACAAGGATTTGGGTAAATGTATGTTTTATATTTAAATAAAGATAAACATGAAGAGATAATAGTTATAAAACACTAAATGGAAATACATTTCGGCATTAAAATAGTTTATGTAAATAACAATAAATTAGAAATGGCTAACTCTTTTAGTTATCTAAGTTAAGCGGTACCACGATGACGGTAATAAGCTAAGAATAAAGAAAGCGCTTTCAAGTTTATTATGTACAATGTTACAATATATCTGGAAATCAACCCCAACATTCAAAATAAACTCAAAAAATAAGTTTTTAACACACTTGTGAAACAAGTAACGGCAGTAAAACTGGAAAATTACCCAAATCTGAAAATCAAGTTTTAAACTTTCCAAAAAAGGACCAACAGACTGGCGCAAAATATAATTAAGATCACCGGTCTCAATAACGTAAAAAAACATTTCCCCCAAAACAAAGATCCAGCAAGGAGACAATAGAATTGGACCGAACACATTTCTTCCGGTTGTAAACATCACATTCAAACATATCTTAAAGGCAGCAGAAAATATAATTTATTTCAATGGAATTAATAATAACAGTAATTTATAAAAACAACAAGAGTCTTTTAATGGAACAAAGCAGAAACAAATAAAAAAGTCAACGTATAGTGCGAAAAATTTGGCCTATGAAGCATTTCGAAAAACAACACCGACTTGCATATCCTGTTAAGACAAATTGAGTGATTTATTTAATTTACGCATGTAGGCTCAAGAGAAGTGCTTTTTACCCTTAATCTAATTTACAACACCACCATACCTGTATCTAATTTAGATTTTACTTCTTTTGGTAAATAACTATTTTTGTTTCCCCCTTGCCCTCACTTAAGCAAACACGCCCACATGCAGGGAAAATATGATATTAATCTTAGCGCTGTTCCCCCAAAGATGGCCATAGGCACGTATCCAAGTCATAACTGCAATATTCACAGAATTAATTAAAGCAGGTTTATTTCCATCCAGTGCCAACAAACATCACTAATGAAATTCTACGAATCAAGTTACGAAGAGCTAATTGTATTACGGATGTTTAATCATCGCTTTGGCTTGACAGTCGAGTGAGGTTTTTCGCTCTGCCACCCCCAATCTGATTAAAACAGTTTTTGGGCTCTCAAATGTAATAGTTTTCACCGGGGTATCACTGCTCATTCGATTAGGGGAGGGATTTTCGGTGGAACGGATTCCGCGGTTTCAATCATCTCGCCGAAGATTGGGAAGCTAAATAAGGGACACAATTTGTCAGCGAGTTTTGATTTAAATAGAATTGACCTAAAATGAAGAGACCTACTTTTAGGGGGCATGAAATTTTCATGCGTAACTGCATAAAATCATGGGCACTGAATGAAGTATTGAGAAAAACTACAACAAGTAGTGAAAGTTCAAATTTGTGTTTATTAATTTCCCCTTTGAATATTGTAGTTTCAGTTAAAATTAATCCCTTTTCAGTACATTATAACAATAAAGGGAAACAAAATGCGTGAAAAAGTCTTTTGCGTGAAAAAGTATTGAATACTCTTTCAATCTCCACCGATTTTATATATTTAAATAAGAAAAGCTTTTATGTTTCTATATTCAGCTTTTAAACAAATAGGGATTTTTTTGATAAAATTCAATTTATTCATTCAAGCACTCAAAAAACCTGAAAGAGCATGTTTATAAAAGCTACATTTCCACTTATACGACGTTTTGCGTTAAGATAATCCGTTGAGACAAATCTAAATAAGTGAGAAAGAGAGCGCTCAAAATAACGTCACTTTATCTCCCCGTGATTCTCTCATAGGTCTTATTGGGATGTCGTACCGCAACAAATCAGTTAAAAAATCAGAACATACTATTTTCAATTTTCGAAATTTTATCAGTCAAAAGGTTGATAGGTTTATCATTTTTGCAAAATAATTTATCTGAAATTAAAAAAACATAAAGCAATGTTTGCTAATTTTTAGGGTAAAATGCTATTGTGGTCTTTACGCTTTCGACTCAAGAAGGCATGGTATTATTAATACCTTAGGAACTATTATACCTTATGAACTATTCCCTTAACACTTAACGAACATATTTTTTCTTAAATTCTAAATCCTGATTTATTAACTTTTCAAAAAATATTTCAAAGATAAAATATAGAAAACGTATCAAGTTAGCCCTATCTTAAACTTCTCGAGAGTTATCTAAAACTAATTTATCCTTTTTGAAAGCGTTGAACTTGTTAAAAGGAAAACAAAAGTCAACACTTTAACTTTAATGTACAAAGAAAGCACAATCTTTCTTTAACATTAAAATCAGATTGCTGAAAAATAAAGTTTTAGGGAAAACTCAAAAATCAAATTAGAGATTTTGATTTTCGCAAAAGCATTCAATTTTTTTTTACTTGAGGGTTAAATTACATTCATAGAAGGTTTATATTGATCTTTCAATGTTTTTCAGTTTTTTTACTGTACAAACTATCTGGCTAACATAACAGAGTTTTAATTGTTTACGTTTAGATGCAGTTTTATAATTTTTAACTCTATATCAAGGAAATTTTCCTATAAAAATATCAAATCCGATATTTTTTTAAATATAAGTTAACTATAATAACCACTCATTGAGAAAAGATTTTCTTGCACAGATTTGAATTTTATCAACAGGAAACAATAGACCAGATTACATCCTTACTTAAAGTTTGACATGAAAAAAATGTTTGAGTTAATATGTATCCTATCTCTTTGTTACAACACATAAAAAAATTGTGTTTCAGAAAACTATTTTTTATGCATTTATCTACAAAAAGAATATACGAGTGAAAATTTAATAGTATAGCATTATATATTCTCTAAGGAAGTTTAAGAATACAAATGTGTAGTATAATTTAAGCAAATAATATTTTCATAAGTCAGCTGATGTTTTTTCCTAAAGTTACATTAAGAAAATAAATTAATATTCATCCACGAATGGAAAATGGTTTCTCATTCCAAAGTATGCTTCCCTAAACTTGAAACAAAATTTGTGATAAGAAATACTAAATGTATACTCATCAGGGGAATATTTTTGAACGAATTTAGTGTGCACGATATCTACAAAATTTGAATCGAAGAACGGAATAAAACTGCTTTTCAAAGCTAATCTTTAGATATCTTTGCATTTTAAAACACAGAAACACTTTGATTTTGAAATAAATATGTCCCTTGTGAGCTTTTCAAAGTTTTTATTTTGAATATCGTTATCTGAATTGAATTTATTTTAAAGGCCTAGCAGTATCTGTGACTCTAGAAAATAATAAGTGTAAGATATTTTGAATTACATTTGATATTTTACGCTTACTGGGTAGGCACATGAATCGTACAGAGAAAAAAGCTAACAACTTTATTAGAGTATACATAATTAATCTCTAGACACCTTTTATTAGACGTAAACTAGACACATAATTGAAACTTTTGTTAAGTATTCTTATATTGGTGCTGTTAAATAAATTTATGATATACGTTTTGAATAATTAAAAAACGTAATGCATATTTTTCAATATTTATTCATAAATTTAGAAAGCTATAAACAATTTCTCGTTAGGTCAATATTTAAAATTAAAGCTTTAGTAAGGCTCAACAATTGACTTAAAACAATTTTTTTGTTTCCGATTTTCTCCTTTCAGGCTTAGTGTAATTTTCTTTACTTAACATGGCAGCCTAACCGGGTATTTAAAAGTCCTGAAATTTATCGAGTTCAGAATGTTATTTAAATTTTGAGATAAAATATTCGAATTTAATATTTTATGGAAAAGCTTAATTCTTTTTGAGGAATAACTGAGTATATTAAATTTTAATAATATGTACACAATCAAAATTTTTCTAATCAAGTAAGACAAAATCCATATTTACTTTTTACAAGGTATCTATTCTGAGTGGGTAAAAAGCACCCACGGTATAATCTTTAATTAAAAGGACAAAAATATTTCCGTTTATTTTTATTTTGAACCTCTTTAGTCATTAATGTACTCGAATGTTTTTCAATAACTTTTTCTTCTGTATAGGTAGCTACTTTTAGTAATTATGAAAGTTAGTCACAATAAGGCAACATTTCCATAAAAAAAATTTTCTTTAATAATCAACTAAAAAACATGAAAAAACTTACCAAGAATGCAGCGGATATTTCTTCAAAAAACATTACATTATTACTTAAGAATTCATAAGCGAGTATCAACAAGCAAATACCATCACCTCCCTTCGAAAAAAGCCTCTAAAAACTTCGCCCCGAAACATTTCTAGCACACAAACGGAGAGGAGTTATTAGATTATAATCTCCGAAGTTTTTCATAACAGCAAACGCGCCGTCATCAGCTCGTAATAGGCTATTTAAAAATTCAGGATTTCCATCACCAGCTCCGATACGAAACCATTACCAATCCCGAAGAAAATGCAAAATGTTTCTCATACTAATTGCTCTCCGTAATTTGTTCGAAATAAATCAAACGCCTGACGCTGACAGAAAACGTAAGATTCCGTCCCTTAATTACAGCCGACATGTTTTCCGTCATTAAAACCTTAATTAAAAACTATGTATCATTAACCTGGGGGTTTACGGCGGCGTGACATCACAAGTATGCATATTTACATTGAGTAATTAAAATGCAGATACCGGGTGCTGTAATTTCATTGGGCATTACGGATCGCAAACTGTCTTCTTATAATCTTTTGTTCTTGCTCCACATCCCAGGGAAATTATCCTTGCTGTTAACTTCAAAGGTAGCTGCAATCTTATTTATCTGGCACCTCTATCGGCTTATTTTCCACTCCACTCTTTTAATGAGTTTGAGGCTCTTTTAATTCGCTCTTTCGTTGTTTTTCGGCACAAACCAATGATAGGAAAGGGTAATGGGAGCAATTGCCAGGAGTAAGAAGGACAAATTAGCCCCGTTTGATACACATAACTCGCGAGCAGAATAATTTCCTCCAAGAAAGCGTTAATGGCGCCGTTGCAAAGAAGTCTCGAGATTAATTTGTGCAAACAAATTACTCAGCACCTTCACTGTTTTATTCTCAGAATACCGTGAAGAGTTAAAAAATAAATGGTTATTGAAATTCATTCTCTTTTGATGTTAAAATACGTAAATGGTATTTTAATATTTAAAATATACCTGAAGGGAAATTTTCATATTTTAGGGTTTGAAATGAAAGTGAGGGTTAACATTTCTATTTAGTTTGATGGCCAAAAAATCTCAAATGAAAAATTTATCTAAGGTGATATGATGATAAATAAGAGATACCTAATATTTAAGAGAGTCTCAGATAATTTGTTTCCTAAAATATAACCATTTTTAAAATATAACCATAAAAGTGTTTTTCGAGCATCGAAGTAAGTTTCTACACTGTAAAAAAAACTGTAGAAAAACAGAAATTTCAATAACAGTGACTTTATGTTTACAGAGATATTCTGTCATGTAACATTCCCACCGCACTTCTATTTATGTTATGTAAAATAACAGCTTTTACCTAGTTTTTTAGCTTATCTGTACTTAAACAGAAACTTACTGCATTGAAAACCAATACAGCTATTGGCAACGTTATATTGAATCTTCTTTGGTTCAGTGGTAGCGTCCGTGCTTAGCATGCGGTAGGTCGCGGGTTCTATCCCCGGATATCAATTAATTAAAATTAAAAAAAACTGTACTAAAATAAGTGCATGCGCACAAGCAGAAAATTACTGAGAGGCAACAGAAAAATCTGTAGCCCACTTGACAGAAAGTTCCTTTTTACAGCATACCTGTAGGTTACAGCTTTTTTCTGTTTACAGGATTTTTCAACCTACAGATTTTTTCTGGCAACTTTTGCTGCCAGAAATTTTCTGTTTTTTTGCAGGATTATTATTACAGTGTACTTTTGGGTAACTTTCCTTCTCCTGCACTGCAGGTATGAAGCACAACAACACTGTATATGTATAGTAAGTACATGTATCCTAGTTTTATTCTGCTTAGTTTCAAGATGATAGTGTTGTTAGTTTCGTGGTAAACGAGGGCTGAATTAAAAATGGCGACGTGGGGTCGATTGTAACACTTCATCTGGGAACGATTGTAACATGCCACAGGACCATTTTTAGTGCAAAAAATGGTCCCACGTTCATTGTACGTTTCATTGTACGTTCATTGTAGAAAATCATATATTAATACCCTAATTGCCTTTCTGAATAATTTTTCACTATTATTTACTCATATTCATTCATTATAATTTATAACTCATTATTTGACTGGAAAGTTCATTATTGCCATTCTAATCTATGTATTTAATTATTATTTAAAAAGAAGAGATATATTGTTAATAAATCTGAATGATCTTCTATCAATTTTTATGAATAATTATATTTTTAGGAAATTTGTAGTGTGTTACAATTGACCCTTGAGGTGGGGTCGATTGTAACGATTTTTGATTTTCGATGTTTTATTTACTTTATTGTAATGCATGTCCACCGGACATCTTTCATTACAAAATTTAATTGGGATGTATCAACCTATTTTCATACCAATTTTCATAACTCTAACATAAAAAATGGCTTAGTTTGAGATCAAACAAAAATTTTTGTTACAATCGTCCCCACCCTCCCCTATGTGTATTCAGACGGAAACTTAAAAATAAAACGCTTTTTTAAATGTTATATAAAATACGAAACACGAAGGATAATCTATTCGCGTTTGAGAACACAAAACAGTTATAATTTTGCTTTTTTTCTAATTAATTGTTATTTATTTTGAATTCTTGTTTTGTATTACAGTGTAATAACGCTTCAAATAGCGTATAATAACGTTTTAACTAGAGGCAAAGAAAGACACAAATCTAAATCATATTAATATCATCAGATGATTTTATAAACGTTTCATCAGTTGATGGTTTTTTACTATATTTTAGTTATTATTGCTAACTTAAATGTTCCAAAATTTATTTTTCCTTATGATTTAAATTGATTTCAAACTCATTTAGTAGAAACGTTTATTTTAGAAGTTAAAAAGCTACAAAATTTAAAATTAAAAAAATAAAATATAAATATATGTTTTTAAAAATAATGAATATTTTTCTTTTTAAAGATAGTTGGCTATGATCCGCATAAGTTTAGATAATATAAAATTCAAACAAAATGACCTACAATCACTAGTTATTCGATTAGTTAGTTCTTGGGTTTTTACCGTTTAAAGAATTAAAAAAAATAACACCCTAAATTTATAAGTATATAACACCCTAATAGTATAGTATAACACCCTATAATATCATTTCTCACAAACTAATCGTAATAAAAATACAAAAAAGCACACATCGTAAGGCATAATAGTACACCATCATAGAAAATTTATCTCGGTATTTTCGGACTTTTTTTTCGGAATAAGATGTAATTTTATAATTCCCTTAATTTTGGCTGGCCCTTATTATTTTTTAATTCAGATAAAAAAATTTCTGGTGAATATGTGACCCCTGGTCAAATATTTTCAGAGAGTATGTCTTTATAAATTACCCAGAAAAAAGGTTTTCGTGATACGCCTTTGTCTATGCACCGCTCGATTTCTGCTTCCCCTACCAGCACCTGTAGAATCCGTTTTACTGTGAGTGTACTGATAGAGCAAGGAAAAAAACTTACCTCCTGACATCTGGTTAACGTTCTCTTTTAAACTATTTCGTAAAAATGTTTGCACACTTGAGTAATGGGTGAATCACAATGAACATGAATGAAGTTTTGTCCTAGTTTTATTATTAGTTATATAAGAAAATTCTTAATGGTATTAACGTACCCACACCTCTCGTTATTTCTTTTATTTCTTTTTGTGTTCTCTATTTTAATTTGAAAGATGTTCTTTTAGATTTTTCCTTCCTAATCTTTCCGCGTATAAGTCGAGGGTACGCTTTTAATTCGGAAACTTGACCAAAATTCAATACCCGCGTATAGCCGAATTAAAATTTACTATCTAAGCCCATACGAATCACCAAATTGGTCCTAGAAAAAACCGGGAGCAGAAACCAAACTTGTATTGAATCCCACAAGGACTCAAACCAGAACATAAAGATTCATACTTTCGAATTTACTTCATACTTTTACTTTTTATTATCATTTTAATTTATATCCATTTTATGTATTGGAGTAAGCACCCAAGCCAATAATGCAATTTTAGTTTGATAGCCAGAGGCTTCCGCGAAACTTAATTCCGTTAATTATGTGTTTAGTTTCGCGTATAAGCCCTCAACTTTTTAATCGGATTTTTTTTTAAGTTCCCGGCTTATACGCTGAAATATATAAAGTATTTAATTCATTCTTCTCTGACCTTTCAACGCTTACTTCCGCGGCGGCGCACTGTATAAAAACCAAAGCGCAGCAACAAGAAGTATAAACGTCATTCCCAGCATTTCTTATAAACCCCCAGCGATGCCCTCAATCCCACCTAATCAGCGGCCGCCAAACTGCCCGCCCGCACGGCACGGGGCCTAAGCCGCGATCTTCGCGGATCGCCTCCGAATAAAAGCCGCCACGGATGCCATTCCGTCCGGCCCGCAATAAAGCCGGATTTGTTGTTTCTCCCAGCCGGATACCCCGTCCGATTAGCGGGCCGCCCCCAGAGTTCAACCGTCATTAAAGTCGCGAATTAAGAGCGACGTGCGGGCGGCGGGAAGCAGCCTCATTAGCGGGCCGCATGCGGGCCGCCGGGGCAAAAAGCGAGGCCGCCCGCTACAAAATGGCGCCGGGGTCACGTGACCGCGCCATCGATTGATTCGGCCGCGGCAGGCAGGGAAACTAGGTCAAAGCAAAGGGTGCTCGACGCCGAGAGCTTTTTCCAACGAAGGTCGGGGGACATCCTGAGCGGGCTCAGTGTAAACAAAGGCCAGATATTGCTCGGCTGGAATAACACTACACGTGCACGGACGGGCTGCTGTTTGTTTTCGATCTGCTCAAATAGCGCCGTCTGAGATGGGAGAGTTTTTTTGCTGTTTCTCTATATCTCCCAAGGGCAGTGTGGAAGTACTCGGAGATTTTTTCCTTATGAAGGGTGGGTTTGTCTAACATTTTAACCCTTTCCACCCAGCCGCCTCAAATTTTCCATAGGATTCAATGGTAATCTCTGACGGTTAAGGATTGAAAGGGTTTAAGTATATTCCAATTAACTAAATTCATTGACTTATCTTGCCTCGTTAACTTCACTATAACGAAAGTTTAAGTCATGAATGGTATTTATGGTACATTTATATCTCGTAAGGATGCAAAGGGTTAAACTACATTAAAATAAAACTGTTTTTATATGTGGAAAATATCATTGATATAAGAACAAAATACTGTATAAAAATCATAATTAAACATAAACTCCTTAGTAAACCAGAACTTTAAAGTAATGAAATTTTCCAACTCAATCGCTTTTACACTCATTTTACAGTTTGGTAAACAAAATGTGAGACACGAATTTCATTTATGTAGGAATAATTGTCATGGTAAGAAGTCAAAGTTTTAAGTAAATCTCCATTGAAAGTAAATGTTTGAGTAAACCTACATTTTAATATTTTACCTAGTCACCACAAATTTTACACTGGATTCAATGGCTATCTTGGGCGGGCTAGGATTGGAAGGAGTTAAATGTCATGAAATTTTCTTTTACTAGTACGAATCATCATAACTGTCATTTTTCCGATTATTTGAGGTTATGCAACGTTATTATAAAGTTATTCATTTCAAAATTTAATTTTTTTAACATGAAATAAATTTTTTCATGGATTGTTAATTGTGGCCCTATAAGAAAAACATTAAATCAAATAGTAAATTTTGAAACAATATCATTAAAAATTTTCTACTGTCCAAAGAGAATTGAAGATTCAAACTGTCTCCTAAAACAATCTAAAATTAATCAGATTAACTTACCTTTTTATATGAGATAACATTTTCGAATTGGTGAATTATTTTTTTATCGCTCCTTATTGTCTTATAAATGAGCAAGCTATTTACTAATGTTTAGACTAGACTAATTAAAAATAAAAATTATATTTATCACATCACAAATTATTTTTCATCAGCGTTGTTTTTAATTTTTAATATTTCCTTCATCAAAAAAGTTAGTTTGTAATACAAGGATAATGTATAAAAGTTATAAATAATTTATTGGGAATTTTAAGAGAAAATATATAATTAAATCCCACGTTACATTTTATAACATTAACACTGGTATTTACAAATTTAAAAATGTTTTTTTAGATTGAATACATTTGTAGCACGAGTAATGCATACTGGAAAAAACGCAGGGTTAGTATTTCAAATGAGTCTGTTTTTAAACAAAAAAAAACATATTTCCTTAAATTGTTTTTATAGTTCGTTCACACCCAGTTACTTTTATGTCACTTTTATTGCTGATCACTTTTATGTCTTAAGATCGTAAATATTAAATGTTAATGTAACTATTAAACTTTAAATAAAAAGAAACGAAAATATTTTATGGTCATTTTATCATAATCTTAAAATTTCTCAAACCGTGTTTCTGTCTAAACAGAAGTAATGTTACCTATAGGCCAGTCACTAACGTCATCAAAAAATGCAAAAACTCGCGTAGTTCCAATTTTTGTTTTATGTTGTTAGGACCCATCCCAGGAGTTTTTGATCAAAGCCCTGTGCTAACGGCGCAATCCTCGAAAAACCTAAAAAATTTCCGACTTTTTTTCAATTTTTCGCTTTAACTCATACAAATAATTAACATTCAGTATAGAAAAAATATTAATGAGAAAAGTACTCTGTTATTCAATATCTTTTTTTTGTTTCTTAGCGTTGCATCTCAAAATATTCCTTTTTATCTTTTTAATGTAAGGTTATTATAGTAGTATTTATTATACAGGGTGTCCCAAAACGACCGCATAAACTCTGCACAGATCCTCGTTGGGAGTACATAAAAACTGCCCAAAGAAGCGTTCCTGTACGATCCATAGTTTATGAGAAAAATTCGAAAAACAAAGTATGACGTCACTGCCGGTGCAAGAAAAAAACACTTTATTGAACATATCAACAGCAGTATTATTCACAATTTAAAGTAGATGTTCAAAGTGTCCGCCGTATGGGACCATCTCAAGGAAATGGTGTATCGAGACGTAGTGACAACACAAATGGACTTAGTTGCTCGTCTGCATGCTGCTTGTATTTCATCAGACCCCGCGATGTTGCAACGTGTGATGATAGCCATTCCACGGAGTGCGAAAGCCTGCCTCGTCATTTATGGCGGGCACTTTGAACATCTGCTTTAAATTGTACGTAGTACTGTTGTTGATATGTTCAATGAAGGGTTTTTTCTTGCACCGGCAGTGACGTCATACTTTGTTTTTCGTATTTTTCTCATAAACTATGGATCGTACAGGAACGCTTCTTTGGGCAGTTTTTATGTACTCCCAACGAGGAATCTAGCTGTGCAGAGTTTATGTGGTCGTTTTGGGACACCCTGTATAGATCATAAGCTTACTTTTTATAGGAGTGAAAAAACTATAGATCTGCTTTAACCATACAAAGAAGAAATTCCTTAGTCTAAAATTAAATCATACATTCACAGGAATATTTAATTATCCGATTTTCATTTAAAAAAAATAAGACGCTTTCATTATTAGATTCACTGCATCTTTATTGGTTACCTGGAATGCTTAATTTCACTCAATTCATCTCAAAGTGAAGTTTTTTTAATTTGAAATTATGACTTTAAAATATTTAAGTAAACAAGACTGAAAAGAATTTGAGGTATACACGAAAACCACATTTACACAAGGACTCACCTCACATTTATTCGAGAAATATACTTTTCATACACTTGCATTTTCGAATTCAGATTAAAAATCAAACCCCTCAGACATAGCACTGGTGTTTTTTAAAGGCAGAACAACCTGAATAGCTAGAAATCCACTCCATAATAAGTGGGCAACACAGGATCACATGCTTTATTTCAAAAGCCAACTCCACTATGCGCACTCAGACTGCTTAAAATTCAATCAATCTTTGCATAAAGCGGCGTCAATTTTAAAGAATACTTCTACTCCAAACCGAAATTAACATACTTGGAAACTTCGGGTCGCGGCTTGTTTTGAAAGAAGGCTCGTTTCAAAGAGGAGCGACCAGACACCCCAGTTTCACAGCACAAAAGTTTTGAAAGCGGTCGACACTCGGAAGGAAACTTAGAGGAAAAATTGCCGTTGAAAGCTGGGTAATAGGATGCGAACAGGGATATTAATTTTTAAATGCTTTCAACACTTAACTAGTTTGGTCACTAGGGATCTTGGCAGGGAAACTAGTATTTTTATCCCTACCTTCATAAGGTTGGGACGGTTTTAGTCAGCTTATTATTTTTCTGAAAAGCTGAAGAGTTTGATGCGTTGATATGTCATACACTCAGTTAATGCATACGCACGCTGTGTTAATATTTTTAATTTGTTCAGATTCTTTTCTTAAATAGGATTTGTTGATTAAATAACATTGAACGTATGGGGATGTTATGCGTTTCTTTGCAAATACAATATAGGTTTAATTTGTTGCATTGATTAAGAGTGCACAATTTATGAACTAAGGCAAATATAAAATAATACCGTAGTTTTATTGTAGTTGTAAATCATTCTTTATAAATTAAATTAGGGTCAATAAAGAGATTTCCCACGTAGCTTTAAGAACTTTAATATAAATAAGATATGTATCCATAGATTACGTTTAGTACAATCCAAATAATCTGAAACTAAATTGCGGTTTTAGAGGCCACTGTGACTTTAACTTCCTCTGTTTATTGCTCATAAGCAATAGTCAATTGTCAATTATTTATGTTCCCGTGAGCTTGTTCTATTTTTCTTTTGGTTGAACCTTTCTTATACCGAAGCAACTATACAGAATACATAAATTAACCTTCCTACCCTCTTGAAAAAATAGTCACATATTCCCCTCGTGGGGTCTCTGAGGACCCCATGCGTAAAACATGCCTATGACTCTAATAAAGGTTAAAAATTCCTTAAATGGAGAAGAATTGTCATTTTTTATTTCTAGAAAGATGCTTCAGAATAATTTATCCAATTTTTTTGGTATTTTTCTCATTTTTTTCGTCTTATTACGGCTTAATTGGGTTTCTTTTGATACACGTGTTTTATAACATCTGGACCTTCAAACAAGAATTAAATTACAGAAATGAACTAAATTGAAGTTGTTTTACTTAAAATATTTATAATCACACTGTTTAAAGCATACTAGTTGATATACCCGGTCTTGCCTGCACGGGTAGAATTTAGTAGTTTATTTTAAACGATTTATGAAGCTGCATAGATTCTCTATTCTGCATTATCAGCTACCTGTCACCCCAGATTAATTTATTTAGTATTATGAAACATGTAAAGTTTGGATTCTTCTTTTTAAAATTGAAATAATACAAAAAAAATGATCGGTTCAGATTTCTTAGTGAAATCAGTATCTGGCTTGCTTATGTAAGTTTTAACATAAAATTGGTTTTTTTCTTGATAATTCTTCGAAATCACATTCTGGACTTCCGTAAACACTCATAAATATTTGAAAGCATTCTTATTTTTCAAAGAAGACTGAATATAAAAACCTATTTACAATCAACCATGAATTTATATTGGTTTTGTAAAGAATGTGTTCAACAGGAAGTAATGGCGACAGTTGTCTGAGTTTTTTTTGCTGCAACTGTTAGATACTCAAAAGATTTCTATAAATAGCATATTTTTCTTAGAATGTGAATAAAAAATTTAAGAAATAGCGAGTGATTCAATGTATTTAGCCGCAATCTTCTTTTTGTAAAAAAAATGACAATTTCTACGAAAATATCTTTCTAATATTTCTCCAAACGTTCTAAACAAACATGCAAACCTTTTTTTATCTATAATACAACAAAAAATAAAATACTAAACTTTATTTGATACTGTTTTACCGCCATTCATGGCTGGGGTCTCAGAAGACCCCAGAGGGGGAATATGTGACTATTTCTCCCAAGACACTTAAAAATGGAATAATAACTCCAAAATTTTTACCCATTGTAAAACTTTGCGTAATTAAGGAATAGTAGCATCGGAAATTGTCAAAACAAAAATGCATGGGAGATATCAAGCGTCAAAGTGCGTCTGGGGTCGAAAAAGACCCCAAAGGGGTAGGAAGGTTAAACTGAGTCAAACAAATATATATTTAACAGGTAGTTTTAAGAATTTTAATATAAAATAAGGTATGTAACCATGGATTAGAAATTTAAAAATTTTAAGTGTCAAGCATAAAATTATGTATGTGACTATGAATTAGGGGGAGGGATAATTTTATGTATTGTTTTATGCCAAAGATCTAATGAGATTTGTCAGTTAGAAAACCTTATACCGTTATAGATTCTGCTTTCTTATTCCTGCTGTACCTCTCTGAAATTGGTAACAAATGAGTAATTCTGAATGACAGTGGGATTAAAATCAAAATAAAAAAAAAGGTCAGTTTGCCCACTTAGAGTTTCCTTCCACTATCTTTATTCGGTACGGGCGGCGATTGATTAATCTATAAATTCAATGGTTGGCTTATAAGGGCTGCCCCGTAAAAATGCCTTCTCCTTATAGGAATAAGACAAAAGTTCGATTGACTTACATAACTGTTATTCTGAGCCGTCCCAATTCCAACACTTAACTCCCGAATATATACTGAAAAGCTCGAAGAAAATGCTGATTAAAACAGGAAACTTTCGAATTAAAAAATACATAGCCTAAATTATCTTCTATATGTTAATTGCACATATTTTAGCAATTAAATAAATTTGTAACGCAAAAACTAGTATAAAGTTACTTACAAAGTGGTATAAATATATTCACTTTGAGTTAGTACTTTTTATGAAGATATTTATGTTTACTGCGTCTCATATATTTAAAGATAAGAAGGCAAGCAGCTGTGCTATGGGAAAATCCTTCCACATGATAGCTACTGTAATCTTATCCTTCCGAAGTCATCGGCAACAAATACCAAAAACTTTAGTCCCAAACATAACACTAAACATCTCGAAGAAAATCCTAAACTCAATCTAAAAGAGCTTAACGTCTACTATCTGGACTAAGTCTGATAGCAAACAAACTATTCCATCTTGAAGATCCTTATGCCATCCAGGCTTTCAGGAGACGATTCTAAACTTTTCTCTATCCCAACGACTTCAGCTCAAGACTTTGATATAGATACCGAAAATGGCAATGGGAGGCATTATCCTCCCAGAAAACCTTCAACTCGGCCCATAGAATTAAGATTGAGAGCCGAACGAGGATCATAAATGCCTGACGCAATGTTAAGTGGGAACATTTCTCGAAGTTCTGGTTATCTGGGGGAATGTTAAGATTCGGTAGTGGAGACATTATAAAGTGGGTGTTTTTAGGAAAGAAATGTTCTTACATGGAGTTGCTTGAAATACATTGAATTAATGATCCTAAGTAAAACTTTATAAGATGTGAGAGGAATTCATTCTTTTGAAATTTATGAGAAAACATTTAAATGATAACCGCACTCTGTTAATCGTCTGACTCAAATATTGTCGGACTTTGGATTACTTTGAACTAACCAATATGGCCTAATATTTGAGTTAGAATAGGTGGCATTAAGTTTTATTTTCAAACAAAAACACAAAAAGATAATATGATATATAGATATATAGATGTTTTGAGATAGTACTCAATTTTTAAGATTGTTCTTCAAACATGTTAAAATATCAAGTGGTTCATGTTTTTTAACGCTTAAAAGTTTTTTTATTATAATAGACGGATGAAAATATTGACTCAAACATTTAGAAAGCATAAAATAAAACAATAGTTTTTATCTGATAGCAATTAATTTTTTCATAGTTTTAAAAATTCAAAAATGGTCTATAACTTTTTACAAAGCATTAAGAAAATTGCATGTAAGAATAATTCTGGCCGAAAAAGTAAACAGTAAAGAACGCTCGCTCTTGTAAATAAAAGTAAAGAATCAATGAGTTCTTCTTAGGTAGAAAAAATATAAACACTCTCAAAATGTAACAAATAATTAAGATATTTTCCCACAACCTGTTATGAAACTAAAAGTTATAAAAAGTGAGAAAAACTCCCGAAATAGTATCCAAACATAACTGAATGGAATTTCTAAGACGATTCTCCGATTGTTCTTATCTATCAAAAAGAATTAATGACAAAAGAAACAAGTCCTTGTTCATTTTAGATAAAAGCAACTTTTTTCCGAACCTCCTGTATTTCTCTTCCACTTTTTCACTACTAGGTTTTTTTGAGCTATCCTTCTAAGAAATTACTTATTTAAAATGAAATTTTCCCGTAGAAAAAGACACCACATCTAACCATAAGTTCTGGCTAAAGGGATACTTTTGTACCATAAATAAATTCTTAATATTTTTTACACGGCACTACATTCTAGTTTCTTACCGCTGCCAGAATTTTTTATTCCTTGAGGTAAGTTTTTCTCCTTTTTGAGAAAAAACATTTTCGGTAAAGCTTAATCCATTTCGCTTGAGGAACTTTCTATTTAAACAGCGATCCTCTTCAGAAAAAAAAAGCACCTCAGAATTGAACCTGACCGAGGCTTTTTCAAAGAGAGTCGGCTTTCCTCAAACGAGTACTAGGGTACCTCAAAAAAATTAATCCGTGGTGAAGTTTTTGGGGAATTAGTATTGCCGTCGCTGTCATGATCTATCTCGCAGGCATGCACATAATTGCCAGAAACCCTATACCCTCACAATTTTCAAACTTCTTATTCTACCAAAGAGTATCGAAAAAGCCAGAAAGAAACTCTTGCCTCAAGGAAAGGAAAATAATGAAGGGGACAACCTTTGCGCATTTTTAAGGTTTTAGGGCATTCAAAATGAAAACTGGGCGAGAATGAATGAACAGTTATCATGATTCCTGAAATATGACCGTAAAAAGTTTCTTTATATTGAAACTTACACAGATGTTTTCATAAGAAGTTGTATCCATACTAGATATCTAATATGAAAAATATTTCTATTTTCGATAACAAAACCTTTATTTTTCCGTTTTTTAGGCATTCTTTAGGCAACAAACTGTAATACAAAAAATCTGATAAAAAATAGGAGTAGCATCATTTACCCTGATTTAAGGTTCGTAAAAGGATTATTTTTTTTTCACTAATTAAAATAAAACAGCTGGTTATGATGAAATCAACATTTATAAAAAACATTTTCCGCATATTAGCATATTAAGAAATTTCCCAACTAAAATCATAGTTCTATGCCAAATCTTATTTAACGCTAAATAAATTTTACTTCTGAAAAACAGCATTTGAAACCGATACTGGTATTATTTTTCTAGAAGTTTTAGTTGAAAATATACTTTGTGAACAGCAGAAAAAAAGGGCTTCGAGGCAACCAATTAAAAACCCTTGATCTACGAAAGTTTCACAAACTTTGTAAATCTGTGATAAAACATTTTTGAAGTGCTGTAAAGTTCAAATTTCATCACACCCTCGTAACACCTTTAGCTAAGTTTTTATCGACAAGAAGACATGTTGAGCAAGTAGTAAGTTAATTTTGGCAATGTTAACTTCAGAATTGGACATTGAGAATCTCAAAGAGCAAGCAACCCGTCCCTAGAGTGGAATTAAGGCAACAATTCGAAAAGTACGTTTAGTGAAAAATGTCAAAAGTGATCTTTCTTTCCCCTCAGGTTTTAGTGTTTCTGTCTGAGTGGTCGTAACCAACGGTCAGTAAACAATACGGCCCATGGACTGAACAACTACTGTTTTGACGCTGCTAGAGCGGAAAGAAATTCGCTCGGTTACCCCTTTTTTTTATTTTGGCAGTAGTTGAAAATAGTGCTTCTGTCTAGAACATAGAACTTTGTGGGAGTCCTTAGAAGGTTAAGGTATTGATTAGTTTCAGTTGGGTGTGGAATCGATTGAGGTCGTACTGGGATGATTGATGAAATTACAAAATTTTAAGAGGGCGGATTTTACGGAAAATCAATTATTTTCAATGGTAAATTTACTTAAGGGTCATTCCATGTCAAATCAACCAATGGTCCGGACCTTTGGGTCTTAGATTTTCGAAATTTTTTGTGTGCTTGTTGTATCCATCCGTAGGAGTATAATGAGACCAATTTCAGATTTTTTTGACCGGTAGTTTTTGAGAAATCCACTCTCGAAGAGGTAAAAATCGAAGATTTTGAAAAAACATGAAATTTTCAAACAACTGATGCTCAAAACCTATTAGACCTAAAATATTGAAAAAGGTGCCATTCTCTTTAGTTTTAAACAAGCTTTACAATGATATAAAACATGAAAATGTGATGTAAAAATTTTTATTTTTATTTAAAACTAAAAAATAATTTTTTTCGAAGCAAAAATACACCCCCTCCGATTTTTAAAAAAGATATGTTATAGAGAATCTATCCAACTTAGTCTGTGCAAAATTTCAGAATGGGACCGTCATGGGTTCAATAGAAAAAAATTATTTTGTAATCGCGAAATTTGAAAAATAACTTTTCGTGTTGAAACTCTATAAAAAATCGAAATTTGTCTGTAATAATATTTATCTATCTGGTTGAGACACTTAAAAACTGCTAATGTATTTATTTAAAAAATGTTAATAAAAATTTTTTTTGAGAAACAATTTTTTAAAAATTTTTTTTCAAAAATAAACTTTAAAGAAAATTTAAAGCTTTCTAACTCTTAAAATAAACATTTCTACCAAATTTCAAGTTGAAAATAAAATTTAATCATGTAGAAAAAAATAAAAATCTGCACCTATGAAAAATTCATAAAAACGCTTGATGGTGTTAAACATGAAAAAAAATGTCATAAATTTCAGAAAATAAGACCATTAACTGTTTTAGTACAATATCCATCAGGGCTAGATCCCGAGATAGTTAATTCAATGAGCATGCATTTCACCTGAATATTCCATAGAAATATGTTTATATCTAATTGTTTTTACTTTAAACGAGTCAAATAAAAGTAAATTAAAAGTTTTAAAACATAAAAAAATAAATATAAACATATTTCTCTGGAATATATAGGAAAATTTAGGGACTTGCCAAAATTTCAAAGATTTTTATTTTTTCTACATGATTAAATTTTATTTTCAACTTGAAATTTGGTAGAAATGTTTATTTATTGTTAAGTTAAATGTTAAAAAGGTTTAATTTTTTTTAAATGTTTTTCAAACAAAAATTTTATTAAAATTTTTTTAAAAATTTTTAAAAATAAAATATATTAGCAGTTTTTAAGTGTCTCGCCCAGTTAGCTGAATGCTGAATATTATAACAGAATAATTACGATTTTTATATAGTTTCAACACGAAAAACGATTTTTTTTCGAATTATGTGATTACAAAATAATTTTTCTATTGATCCCATGGCGGTCCCATTCTGAAATTTTGCACAGATGTAGTTGGATAGATTCTCTATAACATATATATTTTTTTTAAATCAAAGGGGGATGTATTTTTGCTACGAAAAAAATTATTCTTTAGTTTTAAATAAAAAATAAAACTTTTTACATCACATTTTCATGTTTTATATCATTGTAAAGCTTGTTTAAAACTAAAGAGAATGGTGCCTTGTTCAATATTTTAGGTCTAATAAGTTTTGAGCATCAGCTGTTTGAAAATTTCATGTTTTTTCAAAATCACTCGATTTTTGCCTCTTCGAGAGTGGATTTCTTAAAAACTACCGGTCCCAAAAATCTGAAATTGGTCTCATTATACTCCTACGGATGGGTACAATAAGCACAGAAAAAATTATTAAAATATAAGACCTAAAGGTCCAAAAGTGTACTTGGTTGATTTGACGTGGAATGACCCTTAAGGCAACAAGAAAAATCCTTGACGCAAATGTACTATACTCGAATTTTTGAATTGAACAGAATGAAACTGAATAAACAACTTACAAGGCTCGTTTAAATCGTTTTTAAAATTAACCTCACTTCACTCACTCAAGAAAATTTTAAATACTGTTTTTACCAACTCAAAATAATTTTAAAATATAAATATCTTTTTACTTTCTTTTTCTAACATTTTGAAGTAGAGTTAAATACAAGCTTACTGCATTATCAGTTAGTTGATTACTTTTGTGAGAAGTTGAATAGATATAACACTGGGTAGATATAACACAAGTATTAAAATAATAACTTACTCTTTATTTCTTAAGAATTTAAAATAATAGTAATTAATTAGTAACACTTCGATTGGAAATACAGTCAACTCCACTTATTGTGATCCCATTTATATTCTTAAAGTAAAATATGTTAGTGGAACTTATATTAATAATAAGTTAATGACTCATTTGTATGTTTATGTATTAAAATTGGCCTTTAAGTGAGAAAAAGGAGGTTTTTATGGGACTTCACTAAATTTTGTTAAATGTTGATCATATAAAACGACGTGTTTTACATTAAATTAAATATCAGTGATCGGGACCGGTTACTTTTGATAACATTATCCGATTGATAACATTAACCGTGATCCCATTAAGCGGAGTAGACTGTATATTTTATAGGTTTAAAATACTTTCAAAAAATTTTCTCAAAAAAGTGCTCGGTGAGAAAATATTAATTTTTAGTTAATGCCTTAAATTAGTTAGGTTTTAAATAAATTGGGTTTTGTGAGTAAGATAATGGCTATAAGAGGGTTTAATACACAAATGACGTAAATGAATTTTGAATCTATTCGAATCCACAACGTATACATGATTGACAGTTTTTTAATTAAAAATCCCTTAAAACTTAAATAAATCAATAAAATACCATTTGCTTCAATATTTTTCATAAGTCCACCTTTATAACTGAATAAATTTTAGGGTAAATATTTAAAATCATTCAAAATATTTTTTATTTAAAACCTATTGTTAATACATATTAATCGCCCCCTCAGTTTGTAAAATTACAGTAAGTTCTTAAAAAAACGATAAAACTGCAGAAATTCCGTCTAGCAAAATGACACCCTACCATCAAAAGATGAAGGAAACTGGGCCAAACTTGAAACCATCCATTTCCAAACTAATTCGCTACTGGAAGTGAAAAATACAAGCTCTTCAAGCAAAACAATTTACTGAGGAAGGGCATCTCGAGGCAACAAATTAACGCCGCCGAGAAAATACAGAGCCGGTTATCCATCACACGGTTCTTGCACTTTGACAGCTCAAAGTTCTGCCATGACAGCTGGCTGAGGAAAAGCCACGGAGGACCGCCCATACTTGCGGTGGTTCATTTTTCAAATAAGTCACGAGGAATACCACGATTGACAGTTTAGATTGGTATTACCCTCATTTACTCAATACTGCGGGGATATGTGCCTTTAACTTTGTTATATATCCGTATGAAGCACACGGTTGTTGTAATGGATTGGTAGTTATTGGGCGTGTAAATTATTTCTGTGTATGATAACAATGCCTTAGTTTTGTACAAAAGGGAAACGCGTCATTAAAATGCAGTATTACCTCAATATCTTGAAATCGAAAGAGTCCCGAAAGAAATTTCGTGATATCTTTCAAAGCAACAAGGGGAAATAGAGAACAATTAATTTAAGGGGAGACATTTTTCTAGATATAAAGACTTTTAGATATCAAGATAGGGTCAACCGCCCAGTGAATGAACACTTAGCATTTTGGTTTGTGATTTTTCCACTTCAGAAATTTTTTTCATGGCTATTTCTCGGTCTATTTTTAAAAACAAGGTATGTTTCCGTACTGGCTTTTTCTTGGCAATATGATCGAAATGTTTCCAGATCTCAAACATCAATAGTTTTGAAGGAATCTTAATTTGAGTGAGAAAAGGGCGATAGACCCAGTAAATGAACAAAGTTTGCCCTAATTGTGAACAGTGTCTTCCAGTGAATGAACACTGAAAAATACCATGTTTTTTTTCAATTGACCAGCCTGCGTTACATAAAATAGAAAATGTCTTACTAAGAACTCTAAAATTTCTTCATTGAATACAAATACACACAAAAACGGTACTTAAGGATTAAGGCGGGCGCAAATCTTGCCAGACATGGATTGCACGTTATACTAATGCCAGCTTAACATAATTAAAAGGAAGACTGCTAGAGATAATGTTATATTTTAATGGTTTTTTATGATATTAGTATTTATTAAAACATTGATGAAAGAGCATAAAACAGTCAACTTGCACCTGGCTAATCCTATAGAGTACCAGAATTTTCTTCCATATTTTATAAACTATTAATTAATTAGCTATAGCCACTTTATAAAACTATCCTGGAAAAAACTTTCTGTTTTGAAAAATAAAAGAAGTTTCAATATTTATTTAGGGTACAATTCGTTTGAACAAGTAAACATTTTCTATTTTTAAAATAATTTTTAAGATGGGATGGTAGCTACCAGTAACTGAAATACCGGGAAAATTTTAAGGACGAATAACTGACATGTCCTGTATCAATAACTGGAGCATTGGACTACCTTTAATAAATAACATTTTAGTTATTAATTAGCATAAATGTAATAAAAAATAGCTGCTGAGGCAAAGAAAACAAAATGTTAAACTTAAAAATACAATAATGAGAACTTTTCACAACATTCTTTTTGATAAAATCTATTTCGCTTTTTTGCTTTGTCAAACTTTAATATCCATTGTACCGAAATATTTTTGATTGGATTTAGACTAAAAGATTCACAGTTGAAAAACATAAGTATGCATAAAAATATAGAATAGAACCAAACAAATATAGAATTCTAATAACTAAGATCTTATTAATTTAGTTTAATAATAGATTTATTCAAACGTTTTTGTTTATTTACCTTCAATAATGATTCATTGAACCGCAGTCTATTTAGCTTGTTTTGTGTTTTGATTCGGAAATATTTTTTTTAAATCGTCTGTCATTTAATTAAAATCTTTGTTTGTAGTTTTATTTGCATAAGTTAAAAAAGTTAGTGATTATATTTACACGTATTATTATTACTTCAGTTGTAATGACACCGATTTGTTTAAATTAAACACAGAAGAAAAATATATTTCCTTAATTTTTTTCAGCATTAAGCCGACATCTGAAAATTTTTTACACTAAATGCGAATTCTCAATTTTTAGACTTAAAAACCTTAAGTGGAAAATTAATACTGCATAAAGTTAAAGATAAATGTCTAAAATATTAAGAGAGACCATTATTTATTTCAAGCTCACAATAATAATCTTACTATTAAGAATTAAATCTTTGTTCATTTACTGGTAAATCTTAGTTTACTCTTTCCAGTATGTGAACACTTGCACTTTCTAATCAATATACCCCGTTCATTTACTGGAAGGACACAATTTTGATCATTGCGCACTTTACATAGTTTAGCTTACATCATTATGAATAAATTAAAACCAGAATTAAACCAGTTTTACGAAAAATGCATTTTTCCCAGTGAATGAACACCTGTTCATTTACTGTGGTTTGCACTCCCAGTAAGTGAACACCCCCTTATCTACCGCAATTTTAAAAGTACAGCTTTCTGAATTATGACATATCAAAGAATAAGTCTTAAACAGTTGATAAAAAACAACAACGATCATAATAAACGTAATTATAAGGTAGAAAAATATGAATGAATCAAGTCAAATCTTAACTTACCGGAGACTTTTTCATGAGCCTGAAGCTCGAGTGACAATAAATAAATTTTCACAGTCTGAAATCGGAATTTATAGTTAAATCAACGATTGCCTGTCCTCTAGGAGGTCTTCCTGCAACTACTAAAATTCAGTGATAGTCTATAGCAAGTTCAAATATCTTAATATTTGAGATGATACGAATATGTGTTCATTCACTGGGAGTGTTCATTCACTGGGCAACCCACCCTATAACGAAGGTATATTGCACTATATTTGAGTTTTTTTAATTCAACTCAAGAGAAAAATATTTTTTAACATATTATTTTGCCAGCATTAACGAAGTAATTTATATGGTTATTAAAAAATAAAAGTATCTTGTTATGATTGAGGCATTTTCTGTAACAACAATAAACAGTAAAATTTTAGAGGTTAAAAAATATTACTTAAAATGATATGTTATGAAAAAAATGTTAAAAAAATCCAAAAGTTTTAAAAATAAACTCTGCTTTTAGTATAAAAATTATCAACGTTTGCAACGCTCGTCGTCTCTCACACTCTTGCACCTCATTATAATAAACTGTTCTGGTCTTCCCATTATCACTATTTATTTTGGATCCAAGATGGTTCACATAAACGGAGTTCTGATGTAGTGGGTTACTCAGTTTGAACATCTTAAAGTGTTTTAATAAATAAACGAAAGAACCTTAAATAAGAGAAAATATTTTACCAAGATAATTTTTTAAATTTATAAACGGTATCATAACATGTTTTATTAAGTTTTCAATGTTTTAAAAAGATTCTTAAGTGATTATCAACCCATTTTTTAACATTTTTCAAAATCAATACATTACAAAACAAAAGCAACTGTATACCCACATGAACATTTATATGATATGTTTAAAAAAACCCAAAGGAATAAACACTACAAATATTTTCAATCAGAATGCATTGGAGAATCTTTGGAAACATTTAAACTCAAACATGCGGGTTGCATTGTTCGTGTTTTATATTAGAAAATAAAATATGGATTGAGGATAGTAAGTACCCTTAACGTTTACAAAACATGTATCTTTGAATTTAAATATTTGTAGAATATGTGAAATTGAAGGCATTTTCAACGATTTCTAAAGTAAAGCAATTCCACGTGAAGTATGCTAAAATATCTTTAACAAGAATAATACCACCCTAAGGAACAGTGAATTTTAAAAGCTTTCCTAATAGATTTCTCAGAAACTTACTGTAAATTGTTTTCTCTACAAATGTTCTGTGCGTAAACACAAAATTTTCATCGTGGGTACTATTTTGGCACTATTTGAAATTTTAAAATTTTACGTGTACTATATAAATGAAAAAAACATATTTGTTTTACAAATTATTTAATAATACGTATTATAAAATTACACTTAATAAAAATCAGTGCAAAAAGCTATAAGTTTTTATTTTTGGAAAGAAGAATTAATCATTAAATTTATACCGGAAGTATATATACGTAAGTATGTATAGTCAGAAAAATATAGAATGATGAGCGTGATTTATTTGTGGATAAGAGACTACAATAATAACATATAAGCGGTTTTGTTAATTTTATTGTATTTAAAAAGGGTATTTTTGAGTTTGATTTTATTCCCTATTGTTAGTTTTTTTCTACCTAACATTTTTGGCTGGGTTGGATCATTCTCTGATTGTTCGGATAGCTTAATAAAGAAATAATTTTAAAAAACTTGTTTTTAACCCAAAAATCATCAAGACTACCAATTATAGCAAAAATACAATAAAATATTTTCATTTTTGAAGTAAATCTACATAGATAAATAACACTTTTAACTTCACCTCAGAGAAATTTCAAAACGATATAACACCTACATCTCAAAAGACATACACGCATACAATTCTTCGGCTGCACATACATCTTAACCATACAAACTCAAACATTAATATTCCCGCAAATCCATTAAAAAGAGCACTCGGAACTTTTCAACTCCAACCCAAAGTAAAAGAAAAGAGAGAAACTACCGCGAGAAAAATAAAATAATTTCACGAAACACCTTATCCTCTCAACCGTCAAGGGAAATATAATGTCGACTTCCCATTTACAGAGATCTCGTAGAGGAGACTAAAGAACACTTTTCAATTATACTAGAACTTAATCAGGAATAAAAAGGATTAAAAATCATGTGTGTCACTCGAATTTCTATTTATTCTTGCATAAAGAGTCATGAATATTTAACCATTTTCGCAATTTTATGCATTTCCCCCTCACTCTTTAAGTTATTTCATACATCATATCTAATGCATTTGGTGTAAATTAATATTTCACACTATGCATTAAATATGCCTAGAGTCTAAGTGAAATTAATATCCCCATTTGTGAGGATTATGAGATGTAGTATCTAGCACAAGACCAAGCAAAAATATTCCTCTTTACAATGGATGCGAATTCCTTTTGAGATAAAGTCGTATTAAGTCAAATATTATATTCTAAAGTTATCACTTACTTGAAATCAAGTGTAACTGACTATAGCTCTAACTATAACTGAATATTTATACTATATAGTAAAAAATCATTTAGTATAACTAAGCTTTATGTGTTTTTAAAGGCATTTCTATTATGAATAAAAGTACTGGGAACAAATATATACAATATATTCGAATAACCAATTTGTGTATTGGAAATTGTACTTGTGTGTAGTTTTGAATCATCAAACTACAAAAACAATCACTATAGGCTTACTTCCAAAAACTCCAACAAAGCCGTTAGTCTCTTTTAGGAATTTATCCAAAATTTCTATTATATCACTTTTCAAGATAAATAACTATTTTTAATAACCTGGTAAATCTATTCGTTATTTAGTAACTACGAATACGAATTAACACTCTGACAATCAACTAAATAATACTGAATGACAATGTATGGTTCATTGGTACATACAAATGGGTAATAGCTAGACTTTCTCATGATCATGTATACATTATACAGGGTGTCCCAAAACGACCGCATAAACTCTGCACAGCTAGATTCTTCGTTGGGAGTACGTAAAAACTGCCCAAAGAAGCGTTCCTGTACAATCCATAGTTAACGAGAAAAATTCGAAAAACCAAGTATGACGTCACTGCCGGTGCAAGAAAAAACACTTTATTGAACATATCAACAGCGGTATTATGCACAATTTAAAGTAGATGTTCAAAGTGTCCACCGTATGGGGCCATCTCAAGGAACTGGTGTATCGAGACGTAGGGTCTGCATGCTGCTTGTACTTCAATAGACCCCGCGATGCTGCAACGTGTGATGACAGCCATTCCACGGAGTGCTCAAGCCTGCCTCGACATTTACGGCGGGCACTTTGAACATCTGCTTTCAATTGTACATAATACTGCTGTTGATATGTTCAATAAAGGGTTTTTCTTGCACCGGCAGTGACGTCATACTTTGTTTTTCGTATTGTTCTCGGAAACTATGGATCGTACAGGAACGCTTCTTTGGGCAGTTTTTAAGTACTCCCAAAGAGTAATCTAGCTGTGCAGAGTTTATACGGTCGTTTTGGGACACCCTGTAGATACATTAATTTTTAAATGTTCTATTATTTAATATCGATCATATTTATAGTGGTGATAAAGAAACAAACTTTACGGGTAATAATTTAAAATTTATGGAGGAAAGCATACATCTAATGAAAACACATGCAGCTCTCCATGTTATATAAATTTATCATTTAAAAATTAACTCTTTTAAGTATTTTCAAATGTATAATACAGAGGGCCCTCGCATATACGCGGTTCAGTATTCGCTGTTGAGCAATGTTACCCCAGCATATTCGCGGATTCCGATTTCAAGTTGTTTAGCAATGAAACATGCATATTTGGCATAAAGATCTAATTGTTCGATTCTGGTATTTATTGTGTAAAACCATTTTGAAAAATGTAACTTCTTCTACTAATCAAGTTTTCTAACTAGTAACCCTTTTGGCATTTACTACAAATTATTTATAGTCAGTACAATTATTTACAGTAGTTTACAGTTAAAACTACTTTTTGCATGAACCAGTTTTATTAGTTTTATGTAATAAATGACGGAATCGAACCATTATATCTGTTATATTATCATAATATGCGCGTTTTAAAACTGGGTCCGTTATTCGCTGTATTTTTTGGAACGTAACTACCGCGAGTAACGAGGGAACATAAACAAAAAAAATTTTGTTTAGAAAAGAAGTCTTGTTTTTAACTTTTGTCAAGGTTAAGTTGTGATTATTAAAATAAACATAAATATCAAACACATACAAAATACATGAAATATTTTTTCGATATTCGGTGTACTGATTCAAAAACAAAAGGAAAATAAATAATCATTTAAGTAAATTTTGAATACAATTTTGTACCCTTAGTTTGAAGTAAAACCCTTTTTGTTAAACCACGATACCAACCAAATCTCTGATCTAGTTTTAATACAAAAAACTCCTCAAAACTAATTTAGGTGGATATTGATCGCGTGATCCATTTACGACTTGGATCAGGATCAGAAATAATCCGACCTCTATTGTTCATTCATGCACACCCAAGAATAGTATCGATTTTTCACGGCTTTTTGAGGCTTGCAAGATTATCAGTAGTATATTTTACGTTTCATATAATATTGACATTCAAACATAGGATACTATTATTTTTATGAATATGTTACAGATTCGTAGCTATCAAAAACACATTTTATTTTATTAGGGATCAAAGTACTTGCAAGTTATTGTATATTCCGGTTAAAATCTAAAGTTTTACCTGTAGTTTCTCGGGATGAGCTTTAACGCTTTTGTAGTATGCTGAGCGATCGTCAGGTGTATCTAGTTATAGACACTACGCTATTGCAACCTGATTTAAGTAAAGGAAATTATTTAAAAATGTTGGCAGAGTTATTAAAAAACCACACCTGGCGTTATTAGCAAGGAATCCCTACTACGTAAACATTTCGGTTGAGTTGTTCATCAGCGGAGATGCTTTTATTTAGTTTTGTTAACATGAACTTTCCAAACTATTTCTTTTTATAAGTAGGTAGTTAATTTTGGTCTATCACCGCTCATACAATAACTTGAACTACTTTGTTTACTACCTAATTTCGTATACTCAAAAGGTCTATTTATTATTTACTTTAGTCATTATGAGCACATTTGAAACAAATCACCTAATCCTCCCCCTTTTATTGTATGACCTAAAAATGTCTAATTTTTTCACATATTATATCCCAATAAACCCTAACAATCGTTTTTCAGAGGTTGTTCAAAATGTAACAGGATTTGTAAAATTTGTATAGCTTGACGAAATTATCAATATATTTATTTCTTATTACTATTAAATATGAAAATAATAAAAAGTAAATGAAAAGTAAACCTATTCATTTAAAAAAATAGTGAAATTCCTGATAAAACTGACTACACAAGTAGTTCACTGATGTCGATAGGATTTTATAAGTGCCCGCAAATAGAAAAAGATCCAAACCACTGGACTACTGTTTCCTCTTCATATTTTGCCACATTGTGTACAGGCACAGTATACACGCAGCCTCGTAAAATGTACTAACTTAAGGCTCATTTACACAGTTTCAATTTAAATGTTCATCATGAGTTATCCTCACCGAGGAATCCCACACTTCCATAGGAAATCGGAGAAGAGGAAAATGAAACTATAGTTTATTACTTGTCATTTTGGATGATTTCGCCAAAATGAAAATCAACAATGATTAGTCTAATTGAGCTTCTAAAACCATAAGCAATCATGAAAATTTAAAATCTAGTTAAAAAGTGTAACAAGGAAAGCGAATCCTTAAATAAGTACCGTTTATTACGATAAAAAAATCTACGCTTTGTAAAAAAAACCATAGAATAGACATATAAATAGGGTGGGTTGGGGTAAAATGGGTCTTGGGGTAAAATGGGTCAGTTTTAATTAACTCGATATAAGTTAAATTTAAATTCAATTTATTTTCGCTCATTTTTTCGTATTATAATCTTTTACCTGTTGGCAACATTTTCCAACTGTCAAAAATTTAGATTCATGAATTTAAGAACTGAAAAATATTTTATTTGAACGGTAAATGGCGTTGTCGAAAAAAAAGGGTTTACTAACTTCTAAAATATCTATATATTGTAATAAATTACAACAGACTTTTGTAATATTTTTCCATAAAAGAAAGTCCGAGAGACATTTCAAGATAATCAGCTTAGAAAAATATAAATATTTTATCTTTTATAACAATATTTTGTACTTGGGGTAAAATGGGTCATAGTTAGGAGGCCTTCTGTATTAAGTAAAAACAATGTTTTTAACTTATTTCCTTCAAATATACATTAAACTGTCATACAAGTTTATTTTTTTATCCAAATGAGGTATTTTAATTGCTACATTTGAACCACGTTCAATAACTTCGGACTTTTACAATTTCATTAAAGTACAAATTAAAACAAATTTCTTCAGATAAAAACGGCTTAGCCGATTGCCTTATTTCTTATTTTCGTGTATATTTAGTAATAAATATATTTTTGACATATTTTTGCAATGAGACCCATTTTACCCCACATTGGGGTAAAATAGGTCATTACTTTTGATGCTTAGTTTAACCAACTTATAACTAAAAAATATTTGATAAAATTAGATGAAAATGTTCTGAAGGATTGTAGTGTTAAGATCCAATTGAAAGAAATCATTAAAAAGTAATAGTTTTGATAAAATAAAACTTAGAATGTGAAAGTACCCTTAAATGACCCATTTTACCCCAACCCACCCTACCGTTTATTACGATAAAAAAATCTACGCTTTGTAAAAAAACCCATAGAATAGACATTTAAATAGTTCATATTTTTGAATATTTCTGTGAAAGTTTAACCCTCCTCCCTTGGATCCCTTGTCCACTGTTTTTCTGTGCTGCTTGGGATATCCACAACCCGGTAAACGAGATGTTACTGCATACTGCATAGGGTGGGTTGGGGTAAAATGGGTCAATTTTAAGGTACTTTCACATTCAAAGTTTTATTTCATCAAAACTATTACTTTTTAATTATTTCTTTCAATTGGATCTTGACATTACAATCCTTCAGAACATTTTCATCTAATTTTATCAAATATTTTTTAGTTATAAGTTGGGTAAACTTAGCATCAAAAGTAATGACCTATTTTACCCCAATGTGGGGTAAAATGGGTCTCATTGCAAAAAGATGTCAAAAATATATTTATTACTAAATATACAAATACATCAAAATAAGAAAAAAGGCAATCGGCTAAGCCGTTTTTATCTGAAAAAATTTGTTTTAAGTTGCACTTTAATGAAATTGTAAAAGTCCGAAGTAAATGAACATTGTTCAAATTCAGCAATTAAAATACTTCGTTTGGATAAAAAAATAAACTTGTATGACAGTTCAATGTATATTTGAAGGAAATAAGTTAAAAACATTGTTTTACTTAATACAGAAGGCCTCCTAACTATGACCCATTTTACCCCAAGTACAAAATATTGTTATAAAAAGTAAAATATTTTATATATTTCTAAGCTGATTGGCTTGATATGTCTCTCAGACTTTCTTTTATGGAAAAATATTTCAAAATCTGCTTTAATTTATTGCAATATATAGATATTTTGGAAGTTAGTAAACTATGTTTTTTCGATGACATCATTTACGGTTCAAATTAATATTTTTTCAGTTCTCAAATTCATAAATCTTAATTTTTAACAGTCGAAAAATATTGCCAACAGATAAAAGATTATAATACAAAAAAATGAGCGAAAGTTATTCAATTTAAATTTGATTTATATCGAGTTAATTAAAACTGACCTATTTTACCCCAAGACCCACTTTACCCCAACCCACCCTATACATCATAGAAAAAGTACACGGTAAGTGTCTTGTTTATATTTGGCTGAATTCAAGGAGCTGTGGTGTAGATATAGTATCTATGGTGCATCCCGTTAAATCTCTCAATATGCGACTATTAAGATGTGATAGCTGTTCGGCAACATCCGTAATAAATAGATCCCGAGAGATTTGCTCTCTCAGTGGCTAACTTTGTCCGGAGTTCCGAATCATTTGTCTCGGCCCGCTCATCCAGTGTCCGGCCGTCAACTCATATTTCTTGTCACGTCCAATGACCGCAGATCTTGATCGATGGATCCAAAGCCCAGACTCCGCACTTCCATGGAGCCAATTAGTAACCTCGGTGCACGCAGGATGATGCTTCAACCCCCCCTCCAAAACTGCGAGGTGTTCAAAATAAACGAAGACTTGATCCACGTTCGCTGTTTGTATTGGTGTCGCGTTTTTCAGTTGAACTCTCTGTCATAAAGAATGAAATTGCCCTCTGATAATGTTTATGGTGCCTTTGCGTGATTTTGCTTGAAAAAGTAATTTTTATGTTTATTTGTTATGATGTTTATTTGTTAAGAGAAAACAACCTTAAGTAAAAGGTTATTGGAAAAAATGTTGGTTTTTCATTTCATTTATTTTTGATAGCAGTGTTGTTGTTATTAAATATTTTATGCTAAAAACATTCCAAAACATGCAACAGCATTTTTTTATTCAAAAGAATTATTAAAAATTTGGAGAGGGGGGAAAGAGGACAAAATCATGATATCTAATCGATAGTATTAAAAGTTTAAGAATGAGATTACTGTTTATGAATCAAGATTATAGAGTAGAGTAAAACTGAAAATTATATAAAAACGCGTATTCCAACAATTTATAAAATGTCTACCTCTAGCTAAAAATTTTATCATAAATTAAAATTGTTGAATAACTAATATTTAACAGTACATTTTTACTCTATTAGATTATAGTATTAACCTTGTCAGAGCCTTTATTTTTTTAATTTATGGTTATTTTTTTCTGATCGTCCTTTATGATTTATTTTATTTTAAAAAACAGCTGAGGAGCTGAGACATTTGTAAGTGGTAAATTTAGTAAACAAATATGTTACAGAAAAGTTAATTTTTTTGTAATCTAAGTGAAATTTTAAACGGAATCAGCTTTAGACTTTTTCTCAGTAGGGTTTTCCTCTTAATATATAATTTTAATTTATGTTAGTAGATCCTTATTTTAATTGCCTTTTTCCGCTTAATTGGTTAGTATTTTTTTTCAATCTTTCAATAAAGCAATAAAGGTTGAGGGTCTGCATATACATTTATAGAAAATTATAGTTAATAATTTTGATTTCTATCCTTCTCATATCAAACGAGATTTTATAAATAGTCATTTTACAATAACACATTACAGTATCCTATCCAAAAATTAGAAAGATATTATTCAATGTAGAAATAATAACATAAGTGCAAAATCCTTATCGAAAGGTGTAGGCAAGTAGGGAGTAGGAATAAAAAAGGAGATAAAAATAGTAGCATAAATGAAAATAGTACAAGTATACCTATACACGCTAACATCAATTTTTATATAAACACAAATAATGTCTTTAGAATATTTTTCCGATATATTTCACGTAATATTCCGTTAAACATTTTTCAAGAGCATAGATATTTAATGAATGAAAAACACCCGATACAAATCAGGATTCCTTAAAAAGTATGTTTTTCATTTCTTTCGTACTTAAGGATGAATATTTATCGCCTATGAATTGAAAATGTCCTTTTTATCCCAAACGTGTGATTAATATTCACCAAAGGCAATGCTGTTACTTTTCCGAAAACTGCCTGAAGTAAATCGCGTTTGGAAACCACGAATTTTTTTATTGCTAATAGATCAAACGACATTTAATTTTTAAGTGCAGAAAAATATTTCCCTGGCGTAGCTTAAATACCGGCAAGAAGTTTATTTACTTCTTCGAAAAATGTGCATATACTTAGTAAAACATCAAATCTATTTTTATATATTTTTAGCCATTTTCTTTAATATTTTATGTATTTCATTACAAACACAATAATGCTCTGGGTAAATCACAAATTTTTTTTTAAGCAGCCGCCGATCTGGATTTTATATTTTTAGCTTCGATGAAGAATTAAGTTTTTTTCTAATATTTAACTTCAGCCAATACTTCTCAGATTAAATGTTAAGATTTATTTTTTGGAAGTTTTGGGTTTTTGTGGGAAGATTATGTTTTTATGTTATTTTTTTTCTATTCCTTATTTTTAAATAAATAAATGTAAAATATCTTCTTGGCTTGGACAATATTTACTTTTAATTTGCTTTGGGTCATAAATATGATCTTCTCAAATTTGTTTTAGAGTTAAATATTACCCTTTCTTTTCTTAATTTGTTGAGTTAGGCACAAAGGGGTACTAGTGAAAATGCTATAAAACTTCTCTATAAACGAAGTGGGTCAAAAAAATTGCTGAAATTTTAACCATGTGTTTGTACAACGTTGTATAGTTAAATCAGAATATCAACTCCCTCCATTAAAACAAATTTTAGTACTTAAATTCCATCCACCACACATTCTAAATATTTCACACATTGTTATTACTACCCTTTGACTTCACAACACTTTTTTTCAAAATTTCGCTACATTTGTTGACATCAGTGTATGCTCGTTAAACACAATATTCGTCATATAAATTTATTAATCTTAAATATATACAGGGTGTTTCAAAAAACCTGTAACGATAGGCTATTTCCTAAAATATTTCCCCTAGACCCATACTTCCAATGGAAGATTTTCTTCAAATGAGGTGAAGAATTATATGACACCAGTTTAGACTTCATGGGGGGTCTATTATAGAAGATGCAGAAAATAAATTTTTATACGGCCCCTGTAGATTGAAACCCCATATGAGAAAAATTTTCTCCATTCATTCTTTAATCAGATACAGATATAGAAAATTGCATCTCGATATCTTCAAAATTCACCAAGATATTAAAAGCTAAAATTCGTGAATTACACCTCTTTATCATACCTATGAGTGACATACTTTTACTGCAAAATAAGGACCATCCACAAACTACAGTTGAAAATATTAGAAACCAAACTACCGTAAAACTTTGATTTTTTGAGGTGACAAGGACTACATGAAAAACTCCTCCAATCAGCCATGGTGTTGAGCTCGCTCAACTACGCTAATCCAGATACCTGTCATTGCTACTCATATCAGCGATGCCCAGGGGGGGGCCCATCAGCTGTGACGTCATTGGTTTGAAAGTAACCCTCCTACCAAACTGAATGGCCAATCAGGAGTGTTGAGGAAAATCTCGGAGATTTTTCTTATGTAGAAATCAGGTCCCCGAAATCAGGTACTCCTTCATACCTATTAACTACGTAAAAAATAATCGTAGCACGAGTGTTCGACTCCCAGAAGCACTTGATACCTAGGAATCAATACCTATAAGTTCCGATTTAGCCAAACACTGCTTTATTGTTTAATAGAATGACGCGCTTTTTAACTTGCGGACGGTTCCTTAAAAATATAAACCCGCATATCTCAGTGAATATTGAAGATATCGAGACAGAATTTTTTCTATCTTATTAAGAAGTGAATGGAGAAATGTTTTTCTATTGGTGGTTTCAATCTACAGGGGCCGTATAAAAAGTTATTTTCTGCATCTTCTAAAATAGACCCCATGGTCTCATATAATTAATTCTTCACCTCATTTGAAGAAAATTCGCCATTGAAAGTATGGGTCTAGGGGAAATATTTTAGGAAATAGCCTATCATTACAGGTTTTTTGAAACACCCTGTATGTCCACTGCGAAAATAAGTTTGCATCCATTTAGAAGTATTTGCACAGAAATAATAATGAGTCATAAGAAGTTTTTATAAAGTAAAGCAAATTGGATAACCATGTGATAAAGTAAAAAAGGTTGGTGCAATTAACTTAAATTTTTAATTACAGCCTTATATTCCATTACGACCAACAACCCACTAGACTCTTGATAATCAAATATTCTGTATATTTCCTAATTCATTCTTAATGAAATAAAAGAAAGAAAAAAGGACGGAAAATATTAATTTGTGTATTATACGATAGGAGATTATTAACATAATTTAAATAAAATTAATTAGTAAAATTTGTTGTTCAGGTTTACTATTGAGATGTTTACACTGTTAGCGGCGTAAGTCAAAAATTATAAAACCACAGGGCTTAGTTGCCTTATAAGTAAGGAAAAAGTTAATTGGCTTAGGATTACCTCCCCAAGAAGCTCAAACATTCAAGATTCTCCCAATTTTCGTCATGTATGACTAAATTTCGTTTACTTCCAATTGCACTTAAGTAAACTTAACATTTAGTATGAGTTGTGCTACAAGGGTTCTCCTTAGATTTATTTTTTTAGGATTTTATGGCAAAAGAATCAAATAAGATCATATTGCGCCAAGAAAACTTCTCCTTAGGAACAATGAAGACGCTTATATGGAAAATCTACCATTACTAATCAAAACTATATAATCAGTAAAATAAAATCACTGTCCTTCTAAGTTGCTTAGTTATTAAAACACCAGAACATTCGGTACCCGTCTTCGAAAATAGATCATACTCCCTTTTTTTGGAGTTATAGGGGAGATGTTCGATTAAAATTAGAGTATGTGTTTATAGTGAGGAAGTATGAAGGGGAGTCTAACCTAAAACAGAATCACTCATAACAATTTTACAACTGTACAGGGTGTGGCAACAGGTACAACCAAACTCTTCCCAACCAGATTCTTTACGCGTACGGTATACCTAGGTATACCCATAGTTTTAGAAAAAATCGAGACTGAAAAGGGTATGACGTCACACCCGGATTATGCTATAAATGTTTATGAAAAACCCGAACATGGTTATTTGTGAATGTTTGACATACCAGGATGTTGCGCAAGCATACGTGTGCAATTGAATTTAATAATAACTAAGCGTCATCGGATATTTGAGAGATAAAAGCCGTTGTGGAGGTATAGTTTTTATAAGGTATTTTTATAAGGTATAAGGAGGAAGGTATTTTATATGTACTCTCTGCGAGGAACTTGGTCAGACTTGTTGAAACACCCTGAATTTATAAATTTATAAATCATAAATCTGAATCAATTTTGAGAATTTTATATAAACCATCCGAAATCTCAATTATTCCCTCATCAAAGGACGTGTTTTTTATTCCCTCAAAAAAACCATCTAATGGCACTCAAACTATATTTGTTCCGCTCACTGAAAAATGTCAAAACCAAGCGGGGCATGATGAAAGAATGAGGGCCCCAGCACGGCTAAAAGGTCGTTTGGCGCATTTCTCACCTTCGAAGAAGCGGAATGGAGGTCATAAAAAGAAATGGCTTGACCACTGTCCAGATCTCTAGGAGGGGATGGACCTCGGACTGTCCGGGGAGGATTGCTTGCCGCGAAATGGCGTTAATGGCCGCGATCAAGCTGCTTTTCTAGGGTTTTTAGGATGTTATATAGAAAACACGACTCCTTTGGAGATAGAAAGGAAAATTTTGGAAACTGTCTTTTTGAGTACCTGAAATTGCATGGTATGAATGAGCACTGTAGGTTGAAAAAAAACTATATTTATAATTTAAAAGCTATTATTTAAGAAAAATTTTTCCATTTTTTTTAATCCTGGTTTTTTTTTCAGATTTTTTATTTTGACGATATAAAAAATCAGTTTTAAGGTTTTATTTATACAGGGTGATTCAAAACTCATGTGCAAAATGATAAGTAGACTACCCTCTATAAGACAATTCTGGCTAAAGCGTGGAAAAAGTTGTCAAAATAAAAGCATTAAAAATGGGTTATTGTGGGCAAACGGTTAGGGTTAGAAATAAAATTCTATGCCAATTATCATGTTTCAGCATTTACCAAGTTTTCCCCCTTATGGTGTGGTCTTGAAAATTCAATAATAATATTTTCGTTTCTGCCACCTTTTTTTACTGTCTCATTTTAAAAATGATATCTTAAGTGAATGAAATTTACACTTTTTTATAAATAAATTAAAACGTGATAATTGGCAATGAAATTACTTTTTTCTATACTTAACTGTTTGCCCACCAAAAACAGATTTTTCATTACTTTTGGAAAATCTTGTTTGGTTCTAGCTCCTCAAAATTTCTTTGCCTCACTTAACCAGTGTGATTCGGAATTGTTTTATGGTCGTCTACACTACACCACTTTCATTTTTCCCATGAGCTTTGAATCAAATTAGGTTTGCAATATAAAACAAAAATATTTTTTCAAATAGTTTTCTTATTTTTAGAATTTTTGACGTCACGAGAATTTTCTTTTAATGTTTTATGAGAAATAGACTTTCAATGTGAATATTAAATTTCTTAAATAAAAATAGAAATATTCGTGAATATTTACCTAAATTACCATCTATTAACCTTGAATATTAAATATTTTTCAAAATTCAACACCATAATTTCCATAAGAGAAAATTCAAGACTTAAAAATATCTCTTTAGGGATTTGATATCATTAGCTGTAGGAGTATTACCAAACGCTCTTTCTATTAACTTTTTCTTTGATTTAAAGCTACATTCATGAAGTATTCCACCCAAGTACATCATACTGCTAATAAAATATACTCATTATAAACTGAATTAAAAGTATCCATATAATGACTCAGAACATAAATATCATTAACATGCTAAAGAGGATTTTCATTTATTAGAACCCTTGGTTTAATTTATATTACATTTTTAATCCCGTCTAATGAGATTTTTGTTTAGATGCTTTTCATTTTTAATTAGCTTAGAAAGAATTTGACAGACGAAATTAGTTGTACTAAGTAAAACTAAAAAATACTGTATATTATTGTGTGTATAATGGGTGTTTCAAAAGTTCGTTTCATGGCTTTTGTTTAGAATTAACGCGTCTCCTAGGGTCATGGAAGTAAAGTTAAGATAAAAAAAAGTCTAGAAGTAAAGTCCTAGGTTAGTGACCCTGGAGAATCCATTGAAATGACTTACAGTGCTCTTTGAGGCGATATAAAAAAAGTTTTAAAAAACTGAGAATTGTTACTACTTTTATTAATAATTCACTGAAAAAAATTTCTCGGAAATATCGTAAATATTCGCGAAGATAAATAACATGTGAAAATAACATTTTTTTTCCTCAAAAAGGAAAGCTTCGCAAATTTGCGAAGTGGTATTTGAGAAGTTTCTTCAGTGTTATTATGTACTTTTGTGTTTTTTTAGTTAATAAAGACAAAATTTTATCGAAAAATAGAAAAAACTTGCACATTTGCACAATTTTTCTTTTTAGAGGCGTGAAAAGTGCCATTTCCACATGCTAATATCTTCGCGAATATTCACAATGTTATCATGAATTTGTTTTTAGTGAGTTATTCATAACAGTGGCAACAATAATCTCACTGAGGTTATTTTTTTAAATTATTTTTTAAATTTTCTTTTGCCACTAGGGGTGCTGTAAGGCTAAGCGCGCACTAGAGACTTCTGTCACAGCGACTTATAACACTAGTCACTCGAGAGCAATGCATTTCTATGGAGAGATTCTTGGCAATTGGCCAAAAGCCTCGTTCTTGTCGCCTATGCGCACGCTCTAGCTTCTTGCAATAGCCAAGGTGATAATTTTGTCTCGGTCGCCGTGACAAAACTCTCTAGTGCGCGCTTAGCCTAAGTCATCTCAATGGATTATCCAGGGTCACTTACCCAAGAGTAGACCTTATTTCCATGACCCTAGGAGACGAGTTGGTTCAAAAAAAAGGTCGTGAAACGGACTTGTGAAACACCCTGTATATTTTCGTAGACAATACTGATTTTATTTTACCCATCGACTATCCTATTTTTAAACTCGCTTTACTTAGTTAAAATAAGCATTTTGAATTGATAGGTTTAGAATAATACCTAAAATAAACTAAAAATTAATTGTCGAGTTTTTTTTCACTACTATAAGTATTAAGTTAACAATAAAATAGAACTCCGATAATTTTTCTAGTTTTTTTGTAATGAAAATAAACAACTTTTCATTAAATCTCTTAGAATCATTTGGATTAACAAACAATAGGTACGGAAGAATATAGAGTAGCACAGTCTCTAATAAAAACAAAGTATAATAATTTCAAATATTAGTATTCCTATTTAGCATACATTAATATCTGCAGTGATAATATTTGGCAATGCCCTACAATTACTTTTTGAACCCTTCTGCTTCCCACTTTTCCATTGCCTAATAAATCTTCCATCACACTATATGCTATCAATAGTTCATTAAAGATGCATTGCAGTCTAAAATGCATTCTACGTTATTCTTAAACACTTTCGTAGGTGCAGTAATTCCTATTTAAGCCTCAGAAAGAGCGTTTATTCTGAATTATTCAGACGGCGGGATATTTTTCGTTAATCAACCCGTCTAGGATATGAGTAATTTTCGCAGACAGTTTGATAAGCTTTCATACTGAAACAAATAAGCTTCATTGTTCTGAAAATTATGCATTTTCTCATTCATTTTAGCTGCTTTCACACATCTATAACTAAGTGTCACGATGAGTAATATGGATTATAATGGTATGAAAAGTCATTAGACAGTGTCCACTGTTCTATAGACTATAGGAGTATATAGGAGATTTATTGCCTTCTTTGGAAAATGTACGCTGCTTATACGAGCTATCAATCTTAAAAAGAAAATAGGAAGAAAATTTAAAACGTAACTATTTTAACCTTTATGAATATGTACGTCGATGTAAGAAATTGGTTTGCTTATTAAGCAAGCGTAAAAAACTGTGTTGTTAGGGTAATTGGTTAACAAAATGTCAGGGTCACAGAAACAGCTGGAGTCAATAAGGAAGTAAGCTCTACTTTATAAAATCATGAAGTTATATTTAAAGAGGAACATTTGAGGCGCTTGATGAAATAACGAGCTAAGTCTAATGTAAAACTATTGGGGTTAGTACGATTATTACCTACAAGCGCCTCAATTGGGCATACATTCATTTATACATTAAATGGTAAATTTAAATATCTTTTATAGGTAAAGCAGTTTTGTGTGAAGATAGTTTAAAAGACACAAAGAAAGGAAAGTACTTAAATAAAAATTTGTATTTAGCAAATTTAAAGAGATTTTTTTTTATTTCATATTTATCTCTTAGAATCTTTTTCTTAATTTTTAAAATATCTCAATAACAACAGAATCTTAGTAATTTAATAAAAAGAAAGATCCAGAGTGAGAAATCAAAGAAATATGTGAAGTTTACGACCTTATTTGATAAAAATATACATAAAACCTTTCCAAAAAATTTAAAGGGATAAGTAATTTTTTACACTGATAAAATATTAGCTTTTGCAGGGATTAATAAAAAAAGTAAGATTAAATTTCATTATTCGTTAGCCCTTTCAGACCTATCCACCCGAAATTTACCATAGTATTCTATGGGAAACTAGGATGGTCAAGGAATAAAAGGGATTAGCAAAGTAAGTGAAAAAGTTCTGTTATATGTAGGCAGACATTTATCCTTTTTGGTTTATATAGTAAAGCTGTCATTTAAATTAACGAAATTGTAGCCTTTTAGTAATCAGATAAACAAAACTCATTTCATCATCCACAACTCGACTTTCATCTTAACTCATGAATAAGATAATTATTCGTTGTAACCAGATAGTCAGCTCAATAACCTTGAAACATTAAGATGTTAACTTCATTAAGCACTTTTTAAAAGAGGCAAAATCTTTTTTAGATCAACAACACGTGTATTTTGTTACTCTGTAGAGAAATTGCAGCTTAAACACTTTTGAAATTTTACTTTCACATCATTGTTATTCTTTTTTGCTTGTTCTTCTTAAGCTTTCAAGAAAGAATATCAAAAGTAGGGCGTAATGCAATTTTAAATTTTCCCTTCCATACCTACGAATGTTAATATTAATAAATTTTCTCATACTATGGAGATGTAAATTTCCTGAAGCTTATAACAAAAAAATTAGTTATAAAAAATTTCTAAAACTGGAATACTTTATATATTGTATAAAATTGTTTCTTAAATTAATTAAAATTATTTTGAGCTTGCACAACAAATTACGCATATGTGTTTTATTTTTTATTTAAAATTTTACTCATCGAGAAAATATTTAGTAATATAGTATATTACATATTGACTTTGAATTTTTTTAAATATATTGAAAGTAAAGGCATCATTTTTCCTTAAAAATTATATGCACATGTAAATCTTACAATTTAAAAAAAAATTGAATAACAGGTAACTTTAACATAAATTGGGAACACATTGTACTGAAGTTTTAATTTTATGAAGTTAGGAAAATTTCATTTAATGTTCTTATTATTATAGAGTGTTTTAATTCATCTATTTCGAACAAAAATAAAAATATTTCATGTATTAAAAAAATACATAAAAATAAATTTAAATCCAAGGTTTTTAAAAAAATCTGAGATTTTGAAATTTTATTAAAAAATGTTTTCCATATTCTAATTTATTATTTATTATAAATATAATACAATTACAATTAAGGTTTACTGAAATGTTTTGAAAGCTACATACAGATAAAAACTAATTTAAAAAACAATTGATTCGTGCGAATGTGTAGGTTAGTAGGGTGTCCTTTATGAGAGAAACATTTTTTGCGAATTTGAAAACGGGTACCTTCTACTTTTTTATTAATGCCTTGACCTATTCAGATAGAAAATTTTATCCCTCTACGATGATATTAACCGGTGCAAAATCTCAATTAATGATGGTCAATGTCTCTTTTACGACAGAATTTTTTCTCTTTGCGAATTTGAAAAGAGATTTCCTCTACTCTTTTTATAAATGCCTTGACTTATTCAGATATGAAATTTCATCACTCTACGATAATATTCACCCGTGCCGAATCTCAATTGAAGATGGTCAAGCAAGCTAAATTACCGGAACACGCGCTTGCTAATACTCACCACTTTTTTTATTTTTTCAGGCTTTTTGAACATTTTTTTATATTTTTGGCCATAGAAATGTAATATTAATCAGTCTGAATTGTCATCTACAGCTAAAGTTTAACTCCATGATTGTTAAAAAACATCACCGCAAAAATTTTTCAATTACTAGGTAACTTAGATCCAGTGACTAGAATCGCCAACTAAATAAATTGGTTTACCTTCAATTCGCTAACTTCATTCAAAAGCGGTAGACGACATTTCAGACCGATTAATGGCTCTTTATATGGCCAAATATACAAAAAAATATTAAAAAAGCCAGAAAAAAGTCGGAAGAAATAAAAAAGTGGTGATTATTAGCGGGCGCGTGCTAGTAATTTAGCTTGCTTGACCATCGTCAATTGAGATTCGGCCACGGGTTAATATTATCGTAGAGGGATAAAATTTTATATCTGAATAGGCCAAGGCATTTATAAAAAAAGTAGATTGTATCTCTTTTCAAATTCGCAAAGAGAAAAAATTTTGTCGTAATGGTAACCGTTTTTAAATTTGAAAAAAATGTCGGTCATGTAAGGGACACCCTAGTGTAGGTATATAGATTTATTTTGAAAGGGGAAAAATTCTAAGAAAATAACATTGTCATAATTCCGTTGTAATAAAAATATGGTTTCCTACAAGAACTATCTTTTCAGAAGCTGCGAGGTCAAATTAGGAGGTTTAAATGTTTGAGACTCGAAATAGATTTGAAGCACATGCTGCTAATCATAGATATTTTTAACCACAAGGAATAAATGTAACAGTGAAAATTATTTTCTCTCCTCATTTATCATTTATTCATAAAATTTGATTTTTTCATTTTTAGTAATTAGTTTTAGGTTCTTTTATAATTTCACCTTAAAAGGTAGAACAGTTTTCCCAAAATTTTGCCATTGAACTGAAAACATTTTTGCAATTACGATCGATTGGTACACACAATTTTAAATTATTTTCATTTTATTTCATTGAAAATCACGCAAAAAATTTAGTATTTACAATGAAATAGTATTTTTAACCATTTCGTACTGAATCAAAGTTTTTCGGAACTATTATACAGCACATATCGGCCGGTTGATAGGGTTAAATATAGATTTTAAAACGAAACTGTTTGTTAGAATAAAATTATATTCATTTAATCCCAAAAATTTCCCTTTGTGATATTAAGCTTTACTTTTTATGATTATCCAATCAAATTAAACAGCTTTGTTTACCTGCACTTTTTGCAACGTGGGAGCACGCTGTGGGGGTATACTTGTTCCCCACGCAAAAGGGGACCCCTTATAAACCACACAGCCCTTCTCAGTGCACGCTCATAAAGTAAACACCCCAAAGCGGACTGAAAACATTTTGATAGCAGCCTCTACAGACCCTCGCGGCTCCGACACGAGAAAAAACAATAAAGCCCTACTTACCTCCGATAGTTCGGAGTCTTTACTAAGAGCCTCGTACAAAGTCTCCGAAGACGCCCAGCATACTATAGCCGCGATCAGCACCACGAAGAGAGAGGCTTGAACCATTTTCCCGTGCCTTCTCGGAAACAAACTTCACAGGCGTTCAAACTCGGGGGAGCTGTCCTTTAATAACAATGTCACTTCACCGAGTGCCGTTATGGCGGCTTGCGAAGGGAAGACCGCTTTACAGGCGTAGAAACCTCCGGGAATCCTGCAGGGAAGCTAGCAGTCAGGGCTCGGTTGGCTAGTTTTCCGGGATATTGTCTTCCTGTAGTGTTTGGGGTCTCTCATTGAGCGAGTAGAGAAGAATATACAAGAGCTCGCCTGCGTCGAATCAATCAGCCTGGCATTCAGTCCGCTTTACCTCTGCAAAGTCCGCAGGGTTGCCAAGAGCGGCGGTTGGCGCGGCGTCGCCAAGGGTTGGCGAGGCTGCTATGCGGAGAAAGCACCCACAGTGACACTTTCTGGGAAGGGATTTTCCGAGTTCTAGGGGGGTGCAGTTGGAAACAATTCATCACGTTTGATGGGTTCGCAAATTTCCGGAGAGCTTGTGCGTTAGAATCACTTCTAGTTCAACTTGTAGGGCATAGTCATCTGCAAATTAAACAGCAGTGTTAGTAATTCGTCCAGGTTAATATTAGATAATTGAATTTGAACAAATCTTTTTTAAAAATAAACTCGATTTAATAATTTATTGAAGTTCAATTGAAGTGTCTGTTTTTCAATAGTGTTAAATACCTCATATTTAAATTTACGCGCATACATTTTTGGAAAATGTTTCTAAAAGATGGGTTCAGTTTTATGTTCTCAGAGTTTTAAAATCAAAATACCATTTCAAAAAGTAAAAACGAGATTAACTGGAAATGCAGGCGGCATATTAATTTTAGAAGATATTTCAAATCAGAAATGGGTTATTGAAAATTTGAGTTTGAATTAAAAGTGTATGCTGAATTACCGTATAATTGTTGGCATATAATAAACCAACCAAGCAGAAAATTAAGGCGATTTTCATAAATGGAAAAAACTGGATAGTTTGAGAGATTTCCTGATAATGATTTCAAAAATATTAAAATAATTAGGCTAATTACTAATACTAATTAGATACTATGTTTTGGTATCTATGATTGGAATTATTTGCAAAATATCTTTGATGATACTTTTAATATAAATAAAATTGCTAAAATATTTCATTGAAAATGAGAAGATGTTAAACTCGAAACTTTTTGGAAAATGGAGTATTTTTCATTGAAGAAAATTGATTCTTAGGATCGACATCAGATTTAAAACAAGCCCAAAATCAAACAATTCAATTTCACAAGGTTGCGAGAGTAATACACGGATATTACCTGTTTAAAGAAACTTTAAAGCTTAAAGTAAAGTATTTATTCATACATAACAATAAAAAAATAATATAAACTATTCGGAAATAAATTTATACGATTGTGTACTTTAGGTCTGTTGAATAAAATAATAATGAAGATTTAAATATCGATCCTTTTATGGAAGTTTCTTTTTAATTTATAGATTAAATATATAATAACCTTAATTTATTCCGTCAGTGCTAGACCTCGGGTTTTCTCCTTTTTCAGAAAGTTTTTGCAGAAGAAAATTCATTTTTTCAGACTTTAAGAAAGTAATGATTTACTAATGCAATAAAGTTCAACCATGACTACAAGGACTGTGTTAAGGAAATTAGTATTATTTTTTGCTCTCTCTTTCCTTTTAATCAGAATATCTCTGTTAAAAGAGAAGATGCTGATCTAGAAATGAATCTATTGAAATTTATCATTGCAGCTATCTTTCTTTTCTTAAATAAACTTATTCAGTTTGGCTATAGTTGAACCTTGTAACATTCGGGCTTATTCAAATTATGATTCATGGCCAATTTAGAAATTAATGAGGTACTATTGTTTTAGAGGATACATATGGTAGATCCTATCCAAATCGCAAGAACGAATAATGAACTTGAGGGCAAAATAAAAAAAAATTAAATACGTATATTTAGCAGGCCAAAAATATTTGACTCCCTGTTCTACATGTTCACTGTTCTACATTACTCCCTGTTCCCTGTTGACTATACAATAGGGTGGGTCAAAAATATTTTTTTCACATTTTCCCAGGGGCACAGAGACAAAAGGGTGCCAAATGGTCTCAAACTAACATGTGTAAAATATTATTCGATTATAATAACTCTTTTTGCCTCCGGATTGGCCTCAAAGTTTCGATTAATATAGTAATTTTATGTAAAAATGGACGAACGAAAATCAAGCTTTTACCTCGATTGCACAAATCCGTCATGAATATAAATGTGCACAATGGTATAAAAATCATCATTGAAGACTATAAAATAATTATAAATGAAACAAGAGTTGAAATAATTGAGTTGTAATACAACATATTTTTAAATATCTCAATGGTTAGAACTGGCAATCAAAAATTTCATGCTGGAATCATAAAAATGTGCGAAACCTTTATTGTCGGTTGAGTAGGATGGTGAAAACATTAAACTTTAATAAAAATGGATATGTCAGAAGGTGGATACCTTTTTTGGGTTATAGGTTTCAACCCCAAGGAAAACATTTGGATTATAGTTTAAAGTTGGGGTTTCCATGAAATTTTTTGGCATATTAGGAATAGTCCATCCCAAGTGTCCCCATATGATTCCCTAATGTCCAAAAATAAATTAAAACCACATTTTAAGAGTCAAATTTTGATATATTTTCTTAAGAAGAGCGGTAGATCCCCGTTTTCAGCATAAAGCTCAGAAATATCCCCTAAGTTTTTAATAAGCTACATTACTTTTCAAAACTTACTTGTAATTATCCTTAACAGTTAAATTTGCTATATTTTAACTTTTATGAACGCATAAGGGAATGCTAAGAAGCTATTTTTGAGTCAATCCTCAAAGAAGTATAATTTCATGGGTCTGGGTTTCAGTCAATTGCTATAGTAAAAAATTACGTAAATCATGACTGAGCGAATCATAACTGATATTGCCTATGAACGAACTATCCATTCGACAATTTTTTCAACATATTTTTGCGATCATATTTGGATCCCAAGACCAGCCAGTGAAATAACTGTCCGCTGAATTTCGAAAGCGCGGCATATTTATGAAAAACACAACTGTTTCTATTTTGAAAAATTAAAAATACCGTTTTATACTGACCAAACTTGAGGGAGAATGTATATGAACTACCAATATTTAAAATCTGTACCACTGACAATCCACTGTTTGTTGGCAAAAAAGAGATTCATATTCTACGGCTCTTGCTAATATGATAGCATTATATTGCCCCTTTGGCGGTTATTTTTGTATTAATAATGCATGAAGGTGACTAATGTGATTAAATTGCTTTTAAATACCCTTATTTTTGAAATTTAATAAGTTTTCGACAAAAAAGTTTAATTTATAAAATTTTAAAAAAATATGAAAAATTACATATTTTTGTTCTATTTGAGGCCGATCCGGAGGCAAAAAGAGTTATTATAATGAAATAATATTTTACACATGTTAGTTTGAGACCATTTGGCACCCTTTTCTTGCTGTGCCCGATAGAATTTGCAAAATTTTTTTTTCGCCATAGGAAAATAACCCACCCTACTATACAATAGAGGTTTTCTTTTACGCAAGCCAAGAGAAGCAGTTTAGAAGGGTTAATTTAACCACTCTAACGACAGTCTCTTGCCATGTAAATCCACCCTTATTCATTTGAAAGCAGACAGACGTACTTTCCTCCCCATACTTTTAACCCTAAAATCTCCACCCTTACCCGAGGCGTCGGCTAGCAATGAATTGTATAGAAGTGAATTTCATTCTGGAGATATTATTACTGAAGGGCGAATGTTAAACCAAGCGGTAGATTGCAGTAGACCCTATCGATCAGATGAGCTGAAGGTATATTTTTAACTATAGATTTTTCCTCTCTATCTAGCGGCTACTTCACGACCTTTTTCACTTGTCCCCTTAATGGCCGAAATGTCGATTCACCAATTACGGCTAAAAACAACACGAGTGTCTGGGGCTATTGGAACACGTACGGCGATCGTTGGGAAGTTTTAAAGACGCTTATTTTTTAGATAACACCATTTTGTGGATTATAGAAATTTTGGAGGTAGTAGCTGAAGTAATGGTTTTGTTGTTTGCGAGTTAAAATGTGCTTATTCAGTTTACAGAACCTCTTGGTTTAAAACTTTTTAATAAGACGCTATAAACATTTAATATTCGTTTTCTCTTTATAAATTTAATTTTAAGATTTAAGTAAAAGGCTGTAAAAGCGAATTTTCAATGCCAAACGCAATTTGTGTGTGTGAAACGGGATGTTATACCACTAACTGTTCATTTAGAATTGGCGCCTGAAACAGGATCAAAAACGCTCAATAATGCTTAGTAACGCTCATCACACAACTTCAGTGACCTAATTTTTTTACAATATTTTAACTACTTCTGTTTAGGCTGCCTTGTCATTGCAGACGATTTTTGATGATAATTACAATGGTAACTGCTTCTAATACATTACGTCCCAGGCGCCTATTCTAAATTAACAGAGTATAATAAGTTGACTAAGGTAACTTGCTTAGTAATTATAAAAAATCCTTATCTACAAAATACAACATTATCAATATTGGATGCATAATAATTTACCTAAAACATTTGGTTGTAAAATGAAACAAAAATTATCATCCATTTGCAACACCATTGTGAGAAAAGATTGTTTCCAATATGATTAAAACAATGGATTCATGCTCATTTAGTAACATATTAAAACTAAAAATTACGTATCTGATTTTTACATAATTATTTATTCTCTAAAATAAATATAATTAATAATTTTTTTATGATGCATGGAACTTTCAAATAAACAATAAATTTTTAGTTCCCCTACAGCAAGTATTTAACAACTTTCATTCGCATGAGAAAACTAAATAAAAAATAACAACCAGATATCCATGCTCATAAATTTATAAACTTTTTTTAAACTTAAAACGTTCTTAATTTTCGTAAGGAATTAAAGTAACATTCGAACGACTTGTGCTCCTCTTTGAAATTTATGAATCGGAATATTTCCCCTTTTCTCTTTGCAGTTATCTATTCTTCAGTATTTGCTGGAAAGCCTTAAAAACAAGAGACCAACTTCACTTGTTCAGAAACACAAAGAACGCCCATGCATCTTGGAGAGCATTCTCTGTCCTTGCATAGTGGTCAAATCGATTGCTCTCGCAAAATAAATCTGAGTGGTCAGAGGTCGATCAACATTTTCCTTTTCCGTCACAAGCACCCAGTTGCTTTTCTGCTTCAAGGAACTTGTCTCTGAATCAACATCAGATTTTGAAATCCACTCTGCAGTACGAATAAAGTTGAATGCGAAGTGTGCTGTTTCGGTAAAAAAAGACTATTCTGTTTTGGTTTGGAGGAAAACATAATCTCAGATTGGATTTTATTTTTCATGTATATAAAGCTTGTAGGATGTTGTTGAGAGTGTATGTAGGAAGAAAATGTTGTACTATCTAGTCTATAAATCATTTTCAAATAAGTTCTTAAATAAATATAAATACATAGCCTTAAGATATCTGTTCTTATTTTCAAGTTGTGTTTCAACAAACCTAATTATGATTATTTGTTTGTTGAGTATTCATTTGTTGTTTCAAATTTACTTAAAAACACCACACTTAGAATATACCGTGATCAAAATTAGTATTGGGTTGTCCCATAAGTTCTATTACTTTTTACAAAATTTCGTGTTTGAAAATTTTTTTATGAAAAACTGGTAATAGGTGGAGATTTTAAACAAAAGGGATTTTGATTTAGGTACACGCATGAACATAATGTATGATTTTGACAGATCTTGTGATATTATTTCTTTTCAAAATGGCGGTTTTAAAAAAAGACCGCAAACGACGATTTTCGCATGATTTTTTTCTTTTGTTTAAAAAACAAGGAAGAACCCATAGTTCTTGGCTAAAAAAAAGTTTTACTGGATATTTGAAATGTTAAGATTAAGATGTCATAGTTTCAAGATGATTCGATGAGTTTAAGGTAGGAAATTTTTGCTTTAAAACTTCATATATTGGCAATTTCACGTGTGTTTTTAAAGCACACCTATTGTTTTTCAAAGCATCTGGTATGAAGTTAATTAAAGGCAGGTGTTTTTTGAACCATAATGCTTGTTTAAACATTGAAAGTATCTTTTCATAATATCGTTGAATTGATTTATTTCTAAATGCCAAGGAGTTGTTTTTATTGTAGTGTTTTCGTATGAAGCAAAGAATTGCTTTGTTCGCTCAGCGTAAGTTCAGCCAGTGTAATTGCGATAAGCTAAAACGTTGTGGGCTTGAATTGTGCGCACTGATTTCTGAACTTAAGTTCAGAGATAATTGAATATACCGCACATTTTGAATAAGGTCTATCTGTAAGCTTTTTTAATGATTTTGATGCTTTTTTCGTGAAAATTTCTTTGAAATGACTAACATTACTGCGGTGAGTTTTTTGCAATCGATGTCATGTTTGAGACAAAAATTTCCAACCTTAAATTTATCGAATCATCTTGAAACTATGAAATCTTAATTTAATAGTTTCAAGTATGCAGTAAAACGTTTTTAGTCGTGAACTATGAGTGCTTCCTAGTTTTTCAAACAAAAGAAAAAAATATGCCAAAATCATCGTTTGCGGTCTTTTTTCAAACCGCCATTTTGAAAAGAAATAATATCACCAGAACTTCCAAAATCATACATTATGTTCATAAATGTACCTAAATCAAAATCCCTTTTGTTTGAAATCTCCACCTATTACCAGTTTTTCATAAAAAATTTTCAAACACGAAACTTTGTAAAAAGTAACAGAACTTATGGGACAACCCAATATATAAAAGTTCTTTTAGCAATCATGTGCTAATGAAAATTTTGAGAATAACAGTGTTGACATTTTCTTTTACAAAGTAAACTTAAAACTTGTACCAGAATTTGAAAGTGTATGCATGTATAAAATAGTAGTGAAAAAATATAATTTTCAAAGTTAACTACAATTTATTCATTTTCTTTCTTATAATAACATCTTTCTTATAATATTATAAGAGTATTAGTTAATGCAAGATTGAAGCATTATTTTTGTCCTTGAATGAATAGTTAGGATAGAAAATTGAAACAGTAACCTTTGAAAACAAACTTGGTCATAGGGATATAAAATAATATTTTATTGATCATTTTGAATTTTCAAATAGTAACATTAAAAATAACCTTTTAAATGAAAATGTTGAAGTTAAGAAAATCATAACACACTGAGGTAAATCTAAATACTCTTAAAAGTTAAGAAAAAGTTAGTTTAACCATCTTAAACATTACAATGGTTAAGTAAAAACTCTGCATTTCGTTTCTTCTAGTTATTTCCTTTCTCCACCAGGGAGTCTCCTGAACACAGTCTCTTTTCATAAGCTTAACAAAGAAACTTTCAAACCAAACTTTCATAAAAATTTATCCAAGACAGATGAAATCTTTTTACTCGATATCATGGATATTTTTTCTCTCCACGTCCCCCTTTCATTTACGCTAGAAAACTTCCAACATTCACCCTATACCCTGCACACTTTAAATACCGCAAAGACAAAAAGAACCTAATCTGAAACCTTATAAAAAGAGTTAGCCACTTTTTTCGCAAAAAAACTGTCAACTCGAATATCCTGAGTAACTTCTTTTTACTCAGCTTACTGGCTATTTTAAGCTAAGTTATTCCTGCTAGAGAACTAAAAAGTTGAAAGGAAAATGAAATTTTTGTGGAAGGTATTATTTAAATCTCGAAGGCTAAACCCCTGTATAAATTCTCTAACCCTCTGAGAAAAGGTAAACAATCAAATCCTTTAAAAACCTCCTTTACTCTTTATACGCTCTGTCCTTCAAACAAGACATTTTTAAGAAAACAATTTTTAACTTCGAACAAGTTTATTTTGAAAACAGCTATTTGTTATAAAAGATGTGTGTTGTTATATTTAATAACTATCTAAAGGTAAAACGCGGTTTGGTTTATTTAGAAATTAATGGCACGAAATCCCATTAGAAAAAGGTAATACGAATAAAGCTAATGCATGATATAGCTTGTAACTCTAATACTTTTCTTAGAATAGTTTTCTTAAGAAGTTATTTGAGATTTAAGTTAGAAAACAAAACTTTCAAAAACTAAATTAATTGATTTGATTGCTGATTGGATCAATCATCTTTTGGTAAAGCATGTTTATACCAAATTATATATATCCAAAACCAATTGAGGCACTAAAAACATATTGGATTTTTTGACCAATTTTTTTAACATGTTTACCAGCCTTTTTTTTAATAACAAGGAATTAATTAAGGAACAAAGGTGAAATAAACGTATTTTGTGGAACCGAAAAAGTCAAAATGGCATGTAACACGTCTTATAAAAAAGCAAATTCAGTAAAACCAACAAGAAAACACGTAAATAGATTTTTAAATGATATGGATGGCTGGTTGATTGGTTTACGTTATTTCATACATAAATTCGTTGTAACATATATCATTTTCTTTTATTTATCAGATTAATATTTTATTTATATCTTATGTATCAGTTCTTTTTGTTGAACTGATGAGTCTTTTTGGTTTATAATTTAATTTTTATTTGGTTTCTTAAAATCGGTAAATTTCGCTGTAAAATTAAACTTCCTATTTTTTTCAATGAAAGCTTCCAAAACATAATAAAATCATAATCAAAAGATAAATTTGGCAATTAGCATGTATAATAATTAAAAACTTTATTGATTGATTCATTGCAAATTTTCTTTACAAAATTTCTACATTTAAAGTTTTTGTTAAAAAATTGAAAAAAAATATGAGGTATTCGATGTTCTATGAAAAAGCTGTTTGTTAAAAAATATGTAGCAAATATTTTCTAAAAACATATTTAGCTTCAAAATTCACATGTAATTTAACCAGTAACATAACTAAATAATTTTACATAGTAAGAAGACAAAAGTGTCATGAAAAGTTCATTTTTAAAGGAAATGGCATCATGCCAGTGCGTAACACAACTCAGGATTAAAGGTCAAGTAAATTCAAAATATAAAATAAACTATATAATTATCTTCTCTAAATTTAAAAGAGTCAAGGAATCAATATTTTATCAAAAAGGACAAGTTAAACAAATTAAATCATCTATGCATTTCCAATATATCCACCTTCTTATACTTCAAAAAACCTTCGATTCAAAAAATTAAAATGGATCGATGCCAGAAACAAAAATCTATGATGAAAATAGTCCAATCAAGAACAAAGTAATCCTTGTATGACCTGATCATTGATCAGTGTGTGGGCATCATTTTTAATACCCATGTAAATAAACCTTAGAGCACAAAATTATAAGTTTCGCAGTATCTTCATTCTCTTTTAGTTAACTTTACAAAAATAAAAGTATCTTCTATCGTATCAAAATAAGCGTATAAATATTTAGGTTTCCAAAAAATGTTTAAGACTAAATTCAAAAAGTAGCCTTAGCCTTCTTTCAGCGGAATTTAATTCGCCGTAGAGTAAATTTTTACGATGCGTCTAAAGTTGGAACGTCTTCTCCTAAAATCGATAAGTCTTCCAGTCCAACAACAAACTTGGCATTCTATCAAGGCTACTTGTATTGTGAGGGATGACTGATGTAAATGCCAGATGATCCAGGCAGTACATGCTACATTTCCAGCTGACTACTATGGAATTTAGGAACACATTTTATGTATTCATATTAAAAAGAAAATATTTTAATTTTTATAAAGAAAGAAATATAGAACCAACGTCCACATAGAATTTATAAACGCGTTATTGTTGGGGAAAAAATTGGAATTTGTATTATTACCAGATTTTATTTCATTAAACACTAAAATAAACCATTTATAGCTTTCACGGTGAAACTTTCTTTCTCTGTAAATTTATAACTGATACTTAGTGTTGGGTTCAGATTATTAACCCATTCACAAAGATCCTTAAAAGATTAAATTAGTTTTATAGAAGTAGTAAAATTTTCTATAACAGTAAGAAGTTGCACTCAGAAATGGAGTACATTTAGTACACTTTTTTATTACTTATATATAGATAACCTTATAGTACATTATTGACGACTTACAGGCCTTAACCTTCTAAAGGCAACTACAATAAATAACTATGGAAAAAATTGCCTTATTCATATTGTTTAGGGCAAAATAAAATGAAAAAGAAAAAAAAAATTTTTTATTTTTAATTTAAAACTTTAAAATTTTGAAACTCGGGACTGAACACATTATAAAATATATCACCTGAAGGTGCAAATATTGCTGCAATAACTCTTAAAAACGTGCTGAAAATTACTCCTTGATGCTGAAAATTGAAGCTATATTATGGTAACATATTTGCTACCATGGGCGGTAGATGGGTTTTGGAAAAAAAACAGAAGTGAAGCAAAAGGACTGAAATAAACTCTTGGATCCTTTATAACTTTAAAATGATTTTTTTCACTGAAGTCTTTTAAACATCAATAATCATCCAAAATCCTCTTACAACTACTGTACTAGACAACAACGTTAGTTGACCCTTCGATGTCACTCACAAACAAAGTAGTTCTCATCGCGGTGTCTAAATTTCGAGTGAAATGATGAATAGTATGCCAATCCTCTTTCTCGCCAAACATTTTCGCGACTTCGTTTGGCTGTTTTAATATGGCTGTGCTTTTTTTGTAAACCAAAAATTTTTCAGAAATTGATATTGAATTACTTGATCAGGCTTCGCACCTAAAAGTATTAAAAGCATTTTTAAAACATCTTTATGTCTATAGTAATCCGTGATTTGACACATTTTCACATTGGTCCGAAAAAAGTTGCCGATCTTTCATGATCTCTCATAGTATTTATATAGAAAATCAATCTCGATCAAACCGTTTGAGAACGTGAAAGATATGAACCGTGAAAGATATTGGTTTATTTTGAGTGCGATTTTGTTTTGACTATTCCTCCGAATATTATTAAACTAATTTAAAAAGATATTACTGGCTCTTCGATTATGTGTTACTTTTTTATTACATGTACCTATTTTTCCTTTAATTAGCTTTGTAAATTTCCCGAATAATGTAAATAAAGCATGCTTTATTTTATGTCGTTGTACCTTACCTGCTACAAACTTATTGTAATTAAAATGTAAGTAAAATGTATACATATTCCTATGATTTTTTTTGGTTTATACACCGATAAGAGGCAAGAAAAAAAATTTCCCATAAGAATTGCATTGAAAATAAAGTTACCAAACAATTAATTCTGATAATAACAGAAAAAGTGCCTACTTACCAAAAAATATTAATAATGTGTATTTTATATATCTATGATTTGAGACAAAATTAATAGAAAGGATGGATATTCCTTTCTGAAAAGCAGAAAAGTGCTCGATGAGGGCAAGAGAATAAGAAATTATATTAGAAAGCGATGTTCCGAAGTAGTTACCCTCCCAAGTATTGCCCGTACCTGGAAGTGCTTAACTTTCTTGATGAATAAATGTGCTAGTGTTGGTTTAGACTCGATTTGAGCAGGAACCATATGAAACCATATTTGGCTATTTATTTCACTGCCAATTGAAACAATCGACAACTACATAAACTGTGTCTTTTTCCGATGTTAGATGTGCGGTATGGCATCTTCCACGATGATATAGTGTCTTTTTATCGCGATTTGCGTACCTAAAATCTTCCTAGCAACCCAACAGGCTTTGTGTTTACCCACTTTCTCCTTCCGCATAGTGACGTACTGGGTTCAGGAAGCGTTGCTGTCGAGAATAGTTTCTTTTACTGTATAAATAGCTTTATTTTTCATAATAGCTATTCTATATTTAAAAAAGTAAAACAAAATTAATTTAATTTACTGTCTTTGTTTTAACTCGCATAGGCTCATTTCAATTCTTCTCTTTCATAGTAAAAAATTAATTTTTTGTAATTTAATTAACACAGCCATTAGTTTTCTTTATACAGATAAAGAGAAACAATCATAAATTTTAAAGATCCTAAGTTTTAATAGAAAAAGTTATTGGACTTTAAAATTTAAAACAGATTAAAGTAATAACCCTCTTTTCATAGCAAACCCAAGTATAGAAAAATCGATAGAAAAACCATCAGATCAAAGACGCGTGAAGAAACGTTGAAATATGTATGAAGAATATCTTTGAAATTAAAAATAACTGGAGGCAAAGCGTAAAGCTAAGTTTGGAAAAACTCAGCGAAGAAAACCAATTTGTTCGGAATTTCGAATTTTTAGCATTCCAGGTCCGTTAAAAGTAACAAAGACAACAAAAATTCAATTATAATAAGCTAGCAAAGTTCAAGCTTTATTTTTGAACTCGAGCTATGTCTCTCGACTAAGGCATCCTTTGTGTTAGTTTTATTAATAAGCATGAGAATACTTGAGCTTTTATTTTGCCCTAATAGATCTGGATACTACAGACGATTTCCTTCGGTCCCATTAGACATACAGCTTTTATTTTCGAACAAATAACAACAGTGATTGATTATTATAGCCTTAAAGAATTGTTTGAAGAATAGTTTTATAAAATAGATGTATTCTTCTTATTTTTAAAGTTTTATATAATAGTTATTTTAGAAATTATTTTTACAAGAAAGGTTTCTGTCTTGAGATTATATTGACTTAGAAGACTAGAAAATTAAAAATTCTTTCAACTAGAAAATCGACTTCCTTCATTAATTACAGCAATTCTGAAAATAATGATGCAAAACAGGTTTTATATTTATTGACAAGAATCCCACTATCTTATACAACTTTTATCAAATTCAATACAAAAAGCAACCCCCACACATTATGTGTATTATTATAATAATTCATAATTAAATATTCTATGATTATCTATTTAAAAAGTGTTTTGATTAATTTATTTTACTTTTAAAATATGCTCGCACAACTGTTTTTAAAGTGTAGATGAAAAACGGAAAGGGAAAATTTATATTTTTTTTATTTATGATTTCTTTTAATTATCTTAAAAACTTCATTGTTTATTTTCCAAGTTACCTCAAACCTACGTTTTTAAACAAATTATTGTTATAATGTCTCTTACAAAAGGCTTAAACTTATCTATGCACATGAATCTAAAGAAAATATCGCTACGTTCTAGCAATTGGTAGAACAGGCTCTTTTTTAGGCAACTAAAAGAAACACAGATTTTCTATCTCCATCTCAAATTGCGCCGAATTCCCCTTAACTCACTTATTTCATTCCATACCAGATCTTAAGTGAAACACGGAATATTAAACTCAGTTCCAAACATTCCCTATAAACCATAGCTCCTACACTCAGGATATCTTTCGCACTCAACCATTTAAAGTTCCGAGAAATAACACGATGTTTACTTTAAATGCTACACGATTCTTCACTTAAACTTTTAAACTTATTGAAGAAATCTCAGAGAACTGAGCTGAGTGCATGGAAGGAGGTGCAAAGGAATGATTGACACATGCTGGTCACGTGAGAGGCATTCTTCGAGTTGTGTTACAACGGGTCAGTGATAGAATAATTACATTGATATTGAACAGTTTAGCATTTTACAAACTACATAAAAATTGAATAAACAACCATTTTTATTTAATTTTCAATTTTAAGTGTGTGTCCTCCCCCTTCTCTCAATCAAGGGTTTTCTATCTACCAGAATATAAAAATGACATTGTTTTTCTTTGGCTGTTAATAGTTTTTTCTTAATAGCAATCCCAAGAAAATAAATGAGGTATTATGGTTTTTTATTGTGTTTTCTTATTCCTTCCTGCCCAAATCTCGTATTTTTGAAATTTGTATTCTTTAAATCCATGGCATTTGACCCCCTACACAACTTGAATACATTGGAGGAATCATAATTAACAATATAGTGATGAGATTCAAATGCTGAAAGAGAAATCACACAAAGCATATTACAAACAAAACTTTTCTAGGAAAAACGAATTTTATATTGCCTTTCTTACCCCACCTATTAATCCAACCCCTATATCTGTTACAGAGTTGTAAAAACTATCTAACAAAAGGATAACACAATTTTGGTAGAAATGTAACTCAACCCAATCTTTTATTATCTAAAATTAGTATAATTTGTCTAATAATTAATAAGATATTTCTCTCTAGAGTATCTTTTTTATATAGTTAAACATTTTGTGACAGATTTAATATACTTATCTTTCTATATAGAGATAGAGAGAGTAATACTCCCTTCGTCCAACATAGTTACCCCTTCTTTTGTTTCAAAGATACATAAACTATGTCCGACTAAAAGGATATATTATGACAGAAATGCTACACAAGTCAATCTTTCATCATCTAAAATTTGTCGAATAATAATGTAATGTCTGTATAATTACAAATGTCTGTATGAAATAATAATATTGTAAACGCGTCTTATTATTTAGTCTAATAATTAATGAAACATTTCTAGTGCATTCGGATTTTCATAATTTTTAATGAAGATGACAGAAATATCTTTTAATTCCCTTTTCCGTATGCTATCAAACTACACAACCAACAAAAACTCTTTGTTCAACATCTGACATATTATTGATACAATATTATCGATCCTCACTTCACGAACACACATTCCTTCCCCCCCCCCCACCGAATGGAGATTCTATACCTTTCTATTCTGCTCAGCCCATACACTTCTCTCCCAATGTTTTAGAGACTCGCAGTCGTATGTAATTAGCCTTTTCTCACAATGAATACCCAAGTTTCTTTACTTAATCATTGAGCAATATTTCACCCGTAAAACAATGTCGGCCCCACCCTCATTATAGTAAATAATAACACTTAGCCACATCTCGAAACGTATTATACCTACTTAGACCCTAAATAGATTATGACTCGAGTGTTTCGACCCTTTAGTGAAGGGATACTGCTCTTTTCCTTTATATACGACCTCGTCTCTCTTTCTCTAGGATGCCTCCTATTCGTTAGTTAAGTACGTTTCTAATTGCTAATAACAAAGGTACAAAGTACAATATAACTCATAATTTGATTAACAAAAAGATAGAAATAAAATAAATGCAACAAAATGAAGAAACCAAAGCAAATAAATATGTTTTTGGCATCTTAAGAGCAAACGCTCGTGCCATGATATCAACAACGCAATTTCAATTTTTTGACAACGCGATACAACTATTTATTAACTACCGTCGAGTCCGCTTAATGTGATCGCAATTGTCCAAGACTAAACTGATAACATTATCCGATCGATAACAATAAGCGATCTCATATCAAAAGCAGCAAACAGTGTAATGTTTGCTTTAAAGTCAAAATAATGTAATCGTAATAAATGTATTCAAAACACTTTTTTTAAACTAGGTATAAAATTTTAAGGGGAAAATATAAGAGTAGTTCAATTAAGTAAAAGTAAAATAATCGCTTACTTTGTATTTTTATTTGTATAGAAAGGTCTCTCTTTTTTCCACTCCATTATATCCTTCCACTCCAATAAACTACATATTTAACACAGAATCTGAATTCCAGTAAAAAGTGAAAATTCAAATCTCTTATCAGACACCTGCAAAGCGTCGATCTTGGTGGTTTCTTTAACCAATCGCAAGCATGGTTTCGGACCCCCATAACCGTTTTATTTCAATATGCGGAATGTTTTATTTTTCTTACTGATACTGAGTTTCAGAAAAAAAGAAGCACCAGATGCTCTAATGGGGAAGATGTTTACTTGTAAAAATTGACCTTCAAAATGAAACTCGAACCCAAAAACGGTCGTGTTAAAGGGGATATGGACAAACTATAACAAATATTAAGTGGAGTGATGATTCATAGTTGATCACATTAAACGATGTATTTTACATTAAATTAAATAGGAATGATCGGTACCTGTCGATTTCGATAACATTATCTGATTGATAACATTAACCATGATCACATTAAGCAGATTCGACTGTATAAAGATAATTTCTATTGATTTTTGTGCCCCTGTAAATTTGATGATATTTGTTTTAAAATCTGCATAATTATTAGTGAGTTTAGTTGCTTTATTTAATTTATTGAATATATATGAACCTAAGATGTGTGATTTATGAAAAAATTCTTTACAAGAAATTTCGTTAGTTTTTTACCTCTCCTGAATTTTGCAAAAATATCAATATTCAGAAAAATCAATACATAAAACTTAACAACGATATCTATGCGATTCTAGGAGGATTATAAGAGCCAGAATTTATAATTCATAAAGCATTTAGAAAAATGACTATATGTAATACTTAGACTTTAAATTTTTAAACTAAGCAGTACTAAAGGGTAATCTTAAAGAAGTGTTTTTAACCTCCAAACTCCAAAGGATTCAATTAAAGCTAGCTTGGATTATATAGTTTTATTTTCTCTGTTGCAGTTTTCTTAAAAACAGCTTCTCATAGAACAGTTTGAAAAGTCCTCTGAAATTAGAATGGTCTCAAGAGAATAAGATCCAACAAAAAAAAGTAAGGGTTTATTTATCTGAAGAAATGTAGAAAAATATCACAGTCTAAAAAATTAGCTTAATATTTTTTGCTTACGGTTTCATTACAAAAATAGGATTTTATGCATGAAATTGAGTTTAAAATACTTTTAAATTTATTTTGCTTACTTACCACGCATATCACACTTTTTTGTTAAATAACACAAAAAATGAGCTAATTAAAGTAATGTAACTTCATCATTAGTTTTTCTGCTAATTATTTATTTTTATTTTTTTAACAAGGGATGTAATCCAGTTTTAGACTATTATGTCGTTGTTGATATTTTCATTTTAAATATTTTTGTTTTTATTGCTTTACCACCACGTCTTTTAATTACAGTTAAGAGTAATATATTGTGCAGTTTTTAAAAGAATCGAAAAACTTAAGATGGGGTCAAATTCTTTTGAAATACTTCAATTTAAAGTATACTAGAAAATACTCAAATATAGACACATATAGACAAGTAAGAAAACAATAAATACAATTACAGTAAAGTAACAATAAACTAAATAAATTTAAGAAAACTATTTTTTGCAAAACAATATAAAGTTGATTGAAAGTATTACTCTGGTCTGGTAGATGTGTATGTGTTTCTTGTAAAAACTTCGAGGTTTAATTCATTGAAATCTGATAAGTAAATTTCTTTAACTTATTCCTTGAAATTATTAAGTCGAAGAAATTTTCACCTTAAGCTTAAGATAGTTGGTGAAAATTATATCTAAGACTAATCAATTATAAATATAGTGAACCTAACGGCCATTAAACACTTGTAATGAACGTAAAGGCTGCAACTATAAAATAATCGCATCTATGTAATTACCTTTCCAACTCTGACTACCACGAGTACCTACACATGTAAAAAACTGTTTATACCCTCAGAAACTCTTTGGTCCACTATTCCAACGCAATGACTACCTCCATCACTTACGCAACAAAATTTAATGGTTCAAGTACAGTCGAGTCCGCTTATTGTGATCGCGGTTAATGATGACTATCAGATAATGTTATCAAAATTAACTAGCCCGATCCCTCCAATTTAAATTAACGCAAAATGTATCGATTTATGTGATCAATATATCGCTTAATGTTATTAAAATTTGGTGAAATCCCTTAAAAAGCTCTTTTTGTCCCGTTTGAAAGCCATATGTAATACATAATCACACAAAAGGAGTAATTAATTCATTAACCAAATACTCCAATTAGAACGATATAGTCGTGATTTTAAAGAAAACACATTAGATTACGCTGTTTGAAGCTTTCTAGTATCAAATCGTTTATTTTTATCATTCAATCGTTTATTTTTATTGTTATCAATAACTCCTGGACAAAAGTGATCACATTAAGTTCAAACTGATCACAAACTGTTCCATAGACTACCTCCTTTATACACTACCATTTTCTTTACAACAATAACCAATGTAATCTTTTTTAAGCAATGACTACTACGGCTACCTTTACAACCAATAAAGGTTATAATCTTATTTCTACACAATAAAAACTATGACTACTCACTCTACAAAGTGCATTGCTCACAAAAAAACACTGTTCAACCACCCTTTTCAAAGCAACGACTACCAGAATTACTCACATTATAAAAAAGGTAGCGCATCATATAAATAGTAGCCACCTTCCTCAATTCCATTGGTGTAATTCATGGATGATCCCAAAGAAGGAAAACGGATTTTTGTGTCCTCCCATTGAGAGAGGTGAGTTTAGTGTGCCCGACCCACCCTCATCTCTATTCCAGGCACGTATCTGCCCAAACACCAGTCCATTCGGTTTTGATAGACCCATTCGAATCCAGTAAAAGCACGGAGTATTTACTCTAACACCCAAATCTTGTAGGAGAAACTCCAGTCCCTCGCTTTGGTAACGACCGTTGTTTTAATTTCGGATCAGAAAAACGTGCCCTTTCGTTCATTAAAGAACGACCCGTCGGGTGATCGGGAATCGTGATGGGATTAAAAAGGTGGAATTGTGAAGTGTATCGGTTCAACATTTCACTAAATATTCGTACCATTTGGTTGCAACCCACATTTGGTATCAAAGCTGAAACAAGGTTTTGGGGCTTGACAGTTTCTTAGCAGTTATTCAGATAAACTTGGGCCAATTTCAAAAGAGGCCTCAATTATTTTGGCCTTCCATGTCTTTCGTCTATAGCAGCTTAAATACGTCTTGTGCTATAGACGTACAGTCCAATACGTCTATAGCAAGATCGGATAAAAAGGAACAAATTTTTAGCGAGTAGAAAATAATCAAATGGTCTGTAAAAATAGTTTTTATTATTCGTTTATAACGAGGACTGATTTAGAAAGCAAAAGGTAATAGTCCCAATGTGTTCCTCATACGTAGGTTTTATTATATTTCGATAATGTTTGACTTATATTCGTTCTCTGGTATGCATAAGGGAGCTGGAAATAATTATTCAGCATAAAAGAGTTTTCAAAAGATTTATAAAAAAACTTAACCCCCTATCTGAGAGGTTATCCTTAGGGATACATATTTGTTAACATAATCCTACATTATAACAACCCTTAAAGGAAATGTTTCAAATAAATTACTTTTCTATTTCTTCGTATGATTTTTCAAAACGCTTTCTCATACTTATAGGAATCACGTTTCATCATCATATTTTGAGAGATATAGCCATAACAAATTTTAACTTGCTATGAATGAAAGGGAAATTAGTTTTCAGTTTATGGTACTAATACAAATAAAAGGAGAGAAACCTCGTCGAGTAAAATATCACTATTTATACTAAGTCAATTTGTGATGTTTTTAAAGAGCTATTATACTTTTATAACTACAAAAAATAAAATTATCATTTCAAGTAAACTAATAAATAAGAATAAAGATTACAGGCTAGTTAGATATTATGAACCACTTTTTTGTCTCTAATGTTCTTAAAACTAAGTTTTAATAGTGGTTATTCTAAGTTTTCTCTATTTTAAGTACATATGAAAAACGAGATTGTTTAACATATTCTTGAAAGCGTGCAAAAATATTAAAAAACAGGGATATTTAATAAATAGATTGAAAACAGTCTAGCATAATATCATGTAAAAAATGAAGCACAAACCGTTTTCCAGTTCCTTCAACACAAATAACGCAGAAATCAACTTTCTCTAAACAGTGCTTCAATCTTTCATGTGAGTTATTGCCCAGTTAATAGTAAAAGAAAGCATATATTCACCAAAACGATTTACCTTGAAAATGCAGATAGCCAAACATCCTAAGTTATATATTTGCCCACCAACTGCATTTCAATTCCCCGTCTGTGTCCCCAAAAGCATATAAATACAGCTTTCCATCTGATTGCTTTCATAGTTTCTGGCCGGCTCGCGTTCAGGCTTTACAAACATATTTACAGACTTCTATGATTGCATCTCGTTTACGTGATGTGCGTTAAGCATTCCCTTTGCCCAGGCTCCGGTAGAAGTGAGAAACAATTATGTAGATTGAATGCTCGTTCCAATTCTTCCATGTCAGGGGCCTAGGACCGGATGGAACCGAAATTTCTTTCACTTCAGCGTTTTTCGAGATGATTAGAGTGAGTGTGAGTTGTGTGTCAATTTCGCTAGCTTTGGCCATGTCCACTCAAATTCATGGTTTCGGGTGTTTCAGTTTTCCCGATTTATTTCCTGGATGAGGATATTAGAACTTATACATCGTATGTCAGAATATTCCAAAGCCTTATATTAATCAACGGTCTGGTAGTTTTGGGGGTACTGAAATATATTTATGTTTTAATAAAAATATAGTATTGTGTGTGTGATTCTTAAACTAGTTTTTTCATATTTCAGCGAAGCGAGAAAAACAGAAATACAACTTTCTCTTTTGAATAGAACGAAAAAGCTGTCTTAGTAAGAATTTGAAAAACAAGGTCTATTAGAACCTTTATAGTTGCATTGCTCTTCCCCAGTAGGTTCTCACCATAAATTGTGTATTACTATTATTTCAGTGTGACCCAATTTTCAGTGTGACAAAAGAAAATTTTTAAACTTTATCCAAAGTTAAATTTTAAATTTTTTAGCAATGAAAATATGTAAAGTTTAAGGAGTTTTCCCAAAAATTCATAAAATGCTTGCAGGTTCGTTACTGGTAACAAGAGGCAACTTTTTGGTATCCAAAATTGAAATTCGTACTCTTTCATTACATCTCATTATTTATGACTAAGTATCTTGTAAAAAATTTGTAAATATAGAAAAAGGAATAAATCACAGATTTCAACTTCCAATGAATAAAAGCAATTATTACTGTTCGTTCTTTTTGTATTAAAAACAACATAAGCAACCCTTTATAATAAATATTTCTCTATGAATTTACAACTCGAATAAAATATCGCTTTTATTTGTTTATTTAGGAGAATATATAATTGGAAGAAACATGGTTTTAAAAGTGAGAGTGTCACTTCGACGAGGAACATCCGTCTTGGAGATAAGACAGGATCTAAGAGAACAAGGAAGAAACACGTTCATAAAAAGGAAAGTTTTTAGATGGCTTTTATTTGTTCTGTCGAGCAGTGAAAAGGAAAATCCTTCGTGTGTTTCCGAAAGAGCTCAGGGGATATCAGGACAACATTTTGTGATTGTAAGACAAAGTAGTTGAGAAAATGAAACGGACGACTGTCATTTTAAGCGTTTGACACATCTCTGGCAATGAATATCTTTTTAAATCTTTACTGTTTTACTGCCTTAAAAAATCACTTTGTTTAACAGTATAGTTTTGTTTGTTGAGTAAAAATTTATAGACTGTTTGATGAAGCGAATAAAATCTTAAACACTTTGAAAAGTTCGAATTTTGAAAAACGTCTAGATTGAAAAATTTAAAGTGCGCCACACTTCTCTCACTAGTAAAAAATTATTTGTCTATTGTAGTACATTGGAGATTTGGACCAGCTCATCATCCTAAAACTTTTTCAAGGTCATTAAAACTCTAACGCCCCTTTAAGTTCAACTCTCAATGTAACGTTCCATAGCCAACTTCCATCACAAAGATGAAAACTAATACGTAAAGCGTTGGTAATATGCTACATTTTCTGACCTTAACTATTAAGACGGTTGTGATTCAAACATTCCCCTCTCATCTTAACTACAAATCTGGCTCAAAGCGTGTCCAATCACGTTCCTGAGATATTAAAACGATAAAGCCAGATGAAATACACTGAAAGTGAATTACACCTCATTCAACAAATGTATACTTATAATTTCCGTCGAAGGGATAAGGGCACACGTCGAATAAATCCGTGAGCTCACATTATTTTCTTATCGCTTCATTGAATTCGCTTTTACACTTCCTTGGCTCGCCGTTTCTTTTATGGAAACACATTAAGAGATGCTACGAATCGCGCCCGCCCGTTCACGCTTGCAGGAACAGAAACTTAATGAATTAGATTTTTAAGACGGATGTTAGAATCTTGTACAGCCAGCTTTATGCATGTTTCTGATTGCAGTTGCAGTATGGAGATTTATAGATTGCCAGAGAGGCCCCGAATGCTTCATTCGCGCTCAGATCATTTATAACGTAACATTAACGGAGTCGCTGTTTGCCTACTCCCGAGAGAACGCTTCGTAATTTATGTAGCTTTCACTCAAATCTCTCCTTGGCTTTTTATGATGGTTTTAGTGAATGTTTCCTCACATGTTTCGTTTTTCGCCTCTTTACTTACATTTCATTGGAGTTTAATTGCTGGTCTGATAAGCATTTTTAAAACGTGTTGTCAAGTGTCTGGTTAAGAACTGTTGGATCATTTTTTCTAGTAAATTTTACTTTAAACTAGATATAACTTTTTCCCGTTCGAAGTTGTATGTATTTTAGGAAGTACCTCAGGGTGACAGTGAATAATGAGCAGTATAGTTCCATTTTCTCATTATGCCAATTTAGCTAGCGAGGTTCATAATTTGAAAATGAATTATAGATTCCTCTCAAAATGGGTGATGAATGTTGGTTATGATGAAACAACCGGGTAATTTTCTGAAGCCCGTTTTCAAAGATTCTTTCTCTTTTCTTAATGACTTAAAGTACAATTTTCCCCCTATCGAGTTTTCTCGGAACTATTTTTTACGGCTCTCTTTAACAATTACATTAATTGAACGCTGAAGATGAAAACAAGTAATTGTTTTAAGTAATTGAAAACATGTACCTTTATGCTGTGAAAGATTTTCTTTTCAATTATTAGTCAACTAAAAGTGATAAGCTTTTCAGCGAATGAGAAAAATTAAGAGTTTTTAATAAGATGTGAAAAGAAATAATGATTATCAATCAAAAGTTCAGTCTAAAAACTTAGAGTAAAATACTATAAACCTTAAAAATAGGGAAAAGGAGGGTATGAGTGCTTAGTCGGGTAAAAGTACGTTGCTGTTTTTTACCTGTTCGCAACAGTATAATGGCGAGCGATTTGAAACGCTTGAATACTATCATAAGATATCTTAAAAAGCTGTCCTTATTATAATACATTCTGTATTTTATTTATCAGGTAAAATAGGGTTTCTTTGAATGACCATTTAATTTTTCTATAAAATAATCTTAATTTTTTGTAGATAAAGAACTAATGCTAATTTTCAAAGTAAATATCATTTATTATATGGTTCTTCCTGAACAACTTGCCATAATTAGAACTTTTCTTGCTCTTCTGCACAAATGTAATTGAATTTATAAAGCGTTCAAAGTATCAATAAAAATCCAAAAGTACATAAAATAAATTCATCAAGAACATAACTCTAAACCTCAAGCACCCAACTCACAACCATACTAACACTTATCCCTATCCACACCATCCATCCATTTTTCAAACCCTCATCCATTCCCCAACTCAGAAATCAATTAACCACTCATAAGAAACCGCAGAATAAATAAGGCATCCATTACTTTGACACAGCCATTTAAAGAATATTTCTACAAGCGGGAAAAAGCGCTAATGATAGCTGCGAGCCGGCTGCGCGCTTATGATTTCCAATCGATGCAAGATGCAGAAATGTTCTGTCATTATCCATAGACAATTCTTCGCCCGGGGTTGGCTTTTGACCCTTACACATCGACCCACAGTGACGTCACATGAGTTCATAAAAGTACTAGCGGAAAGTTTTGGTGTTTTATTTCCGTGCAGAGTAGGGTGGCCCATTAATCTTTTTTTCAGGTAGAGTTCTGGGCACCCTCTACTTTTTTCGAACAGCTAATAGAAGCTCCCAGCCAAAATTTCAACTCCGTTTTCGAAATAGAAGTCGATGACCAAGGGGAGTGAACAAATCCAAATTCGAATATTTTTATACAAAACAACTAAAAAACCAAAGATCAAACCCTCTCATTTTGTTCATTATTTTTTATAAGAAACTACTAACGTTATAGATATAATGTTCAAGGTTTTGTTTTTTTATCACCTTTTAGTACGGGAGCTGGCGTTAAAATGAAAAATTAATCTGCTCGTACATGATTTTAATTTTACAGGATAGTGTTAGTGGTGCTGATCACGGAATCGCGCGTCAGCTGGTCAGGTAGCGGTGGGTTGAGCGTGGGGAGGGGGTCAAAGTGGACAAAATAAGTGAAAAATAAATTCATCTGCTCATGAACGAAACTTGCTGAGGATGATAGTTTAGACCTTCCTGATTACAAAAGTGAACGTCAGCTGGATAGGTGGCAGTGGAATGACCGTCAGCTGGTCGCTTGAAATTGCAAACAAGAAATTTATCTGACAATGCATGAAGCTTGGTAGGGTTGTCAATCTCTGTTACATGAAGTATTATTAGTCTTTAACTTACACTAGCAACTCATGAAATAATATTTGTTGTACTAGTAACTGGTTATTATTTATGTAACAAAGATTGATTTCCTACCAAGTTTCTTGCTTTGTCAGATAAATATTTTGTTTGCAAGTTCAAGTGACCAGCTGACGGTTATTCCACCACCCCCCAGCCAGCTGACGATCATTTTTGTAATCAGGAAGATCTAAAATACCATCTCCACCAAGATTCATCCACGAGCAGATGAATTTATTTTTCTTTTTTTTGCATCTTTGACACCCTCCCCACGCTCAACCCACCTCTACCTGCCCAGTTGACGCTCGATTCCGTGATCAGCACCACGAACACTATCCTGTAAAATTAAAATCGTGTACGAGCAGATGAATTCTTGAAATTTAACGCCAGCTCCCGTACTATTTGTTTTGCTTGTAGTTTTTTTGTAGTGTCCAAAGAACTTCTGTAAAGTCCTTTTTCCTGCATTTTTAAACAGCTAATAACTCTAGAACTATACAACTTAAAAACCTGAAATTAGTCCCATTTTGTTTGTTAATTTTTTATCTTTGATTTAATGGGAATCATGACCATCATTTTAAAAAAGTGTTTTTCCAAATTTAAAAAAAGTGAAAAAAATTATAAAAACATTTTTTGATTTGACATTTTTTGCATGTTTTAAGTCATATGGACACCCTCAAGCGAGTTTATGAATTTTCCATGAGTGAATCGCTCTTGCTGAATAATTTTAGGGATAGTTTAGGGATTCAAAATTTATAAGATTCTAAATTTCAAATATTTTTAATTTTTATACATGATTAAATTTTAGTTTCAACTTGAAATTTGGTAGTAATGTTTATTTTAAGAGTTAAAAGGCTTTTAATATTTTTTTTTAAATTTCAAAAAAAATTTCGTTAAATTTTTTTTCACTTTTTTTAAATTTCGAAAAAAAACTTTTTGAAAATGATGGTCATGATTCACATTAAATCAAAGACAAAAAATTTACAAACAGCTGTTTTATAATGCAGTAAAAACAACTTTACAAATGTTCTTTGGACATTAGAAAATTACTACAACCAAAATAAAGGTGATAAAAAACAAAACCTGGAAAATTATATCTATAATGTTAGTAGTTTCTTATAAAAAAATCATGTACAAAATGAGAGGGTTTTATGTTTGGTTTTTAGTTGTTTTGTATAAAAATCTTCGAATTTGGACTTTTTCACTCCTCTTGGTCATCGCTTTCTAATTAAGGTACAGAGCCCAAACTTTGCCTGAATAGTTTTCTCTGTAGGTCTAAAAAATTGAGGGGATTCCGTGGCAATTTCATAACACTTTATTTTTCCCATAGAAAAAAGGGCCACCCTAGTGCAGAGGTTATTTGATATAGACATAGAAAAATGTTTATTGCATTGGCCGGTTGCCCGTTTACAAGGATTCAATACAAACAATTAAATTCAGGTTTTTAAGTTTGGTTTAGACTTAAATTTAACACATTACAGATGTAATGGAAAAAATATTAACTAAAGGAACTATCTCGAATCTTCCCCGATGTCCTGGTGGAACTTTCAAACTGAAGTCACGAAACATAGAATATTGAAATAGTTAACATTCCGCTCCGTCGAGACAAAAAAAAATTTAGAAATTCAAAAATATTTAATTCCGTAATAATTAAGTTATATCATATAAACTAGATGGGGTTATAAAATTGTCTAATTTAGAAATAAATGTAAAATATGATATATATGCAACGCTTATTTAAGTACTATTAATAATAATAATAATTTATTAGCATGGCCCTGTTTTGGGTGTAAGTTCCAGCATCACTGAGATCAGAGATAAACCAGCTATCTCCGACTCTTCAAAGCACCAGGATCTAATGGCTTACATCAAGGAGGAAAACAGAAGCCTGAAGGATTACATCAAATCTAAATTTTTGGAATATGAAAAAAACTTGGAGTTCAGCAGCGGTCTCATCAAGGAACTATCAACAAAGTTTACTGTCTTGTCTTCAGAGGTTAAGGATTTGAAAGATCGAAACGATGAATTAAAAAGAGAGAACGGCCAAATCAAAGACGAACTAAAACAGGCTCTAATCGAAATTGCCGATCTGCAACAATACTCTCGGCGTGCAAACCTAGAAATAACTAATCTCCCGGAATCCGAAAGTGAAAACATTAACGATGTCTTAACGAGTGTTTTCTCCTGCCTGGAGGTTAACCTGATGGATCAAGTGTCTATTGCCCACAGAGTCCCTACTTCGAAAAAAGACAAACCAAAGCCAGTCATAGTTCAATTTACTAACAAACAGTACCGAGACACGTGTTTAAAGGCTGCGAGGGCGAAAAGAATCAATGCATCGCAAGTGAATGTAAGACATAAGAACGATCCGATCTATTTCAACGAACATCTTACTCCGAGGCTAAAAGAATTATTCTTCCACTGTCGTAAATTTAAAGAGGCTAACAACTTTAAGTTTGCTTGGGTTAAAGATGGCAAGATTTTTATTAGGGAAAACGAAAACTCTAAGGTTATCCGTATCGTAAGTACAGACGAACTTATAAATCTAAATGCATCCAGATAATGAAGTATCTGTTCTTGGTTTTCTTGCTGATAAAGAATGTAACTTTATTTATGTTGATAACCTAAACGATTTTAATAATTTCCTTTCCCAACCAAACACTTATAATTCTTGCTACTTAAAAATTGTTCACTTTAATATTAGAAGCATTCGCTCAAATTTCGATGAACTTCAAGCATTATTAAGTTCCTCTTTTGATTTTATTGATATACTTGTTTTGTCTGAGATTTGGATTTTTAATTATGAAACCTCTCTCTATAATTTAAATAATTATGATTCGTATTTCTATTGTAGAGATTCTAACAAATCTGGAGGTATAGGTGTTTATGTAAAAAAACATTTAGATATTCTTAGTGATTGTTTGTTTTCTATGAATACTGCTGAGTCAATATTGCTGTATAATAATTTTCTTGATTTGACTATTATTTGTTTATATCGTTCCTTAAGCTTCAGCATTGATAGTTTTAATTTTGAATTATCGAGTAAGCTAAAAAATCTAAAATCTAAAAACGTGCTCTTAATCGGCGATCTAAACATAGATATATTAACATGTTCAAATCCTATAGAAGAGTATAAAAACCTTCTTAGTTCAGAAGGCTTTACTTTCCTTATTGATGGTGTTACTCGATCTCTCTCTAATTCCTGTATTGATCATTTGATACTACGGAGTTCTGATATCAGTGCTGAATCTGTAATTTTCAACAATAACTTAACGGACCATAATCCGATCGCCTGTAAATTAAAGTATACATGCAGTGTAAATCCTAGCATGGATGAGATTTCAAAGGTAAAGATTTCAAGAGTAAAATATGATAAGATTAACAATTTTCTATTAAATTATACCTTTCCTTTAAATCAAAATTCTGAGAATGTGAATTATTTATATGACGGATTTGCAGATGTTTTAAAAAATGTTATAATCAATTTTACCCACTGCTTTGAGCTACCAAATCGTAAAATAAAAAAGAACTGGATAGACGAGGAAATCTTAAAATTGATCAAAACTAAAGAAAAACTATATAAAAAACATAAAAAATATCCCTTTGATATAATTCACGAACATAATTATAAATCTTTACAAAAAGAGCTGAAAATAAAAATAAAAAACGCAAAACATAATTATTTCTTGTCTGAATTCTTAAAGTGTAAAAATGTAAAAAGGCAATGGGAATTTGTGAATAAAATCACAAACTCTAATGCAAAAGACAAAATACCTTTATCTGAAAATAATGATTTGCTAGTGGAGAATATCAACCAATTTTTTATAAATATGGGATCAAATACTGTATACACTAATGATAGTAACCATGGAAAATATCTAACAAGTCAATCAAATTCTTTTTTTCTCGCCGAAACAAATGATCTAGAAACTGAAAAAATTATCAGATCATTGGATGACAGAAAATCCCCTGGTTATGATAGCATAACATCTCAAGCCCTTAAAATTGCTGCAAACCACCATATCTCTATCATCACAAAAATCATAAACCTATCCCTTTCAAGTGGTACTTTCCCTGCTTCCCTAAAAACAGCGTTAGTGGTACCTATCCATAAATCTGGTGACACAAATGATTTTGCTAATTACCGACCAATCTCTATTTTGCCGATTTTCTCCAAAGTTCTTGAAAAAATTGTACACGCCAGACTTTATGATTATTTAAAGACTTTCAATATAATATCAGATAATCAATTTGGGTTCTTGCCGGGTCTCAGTACTGAAAACGCGCTAATAGAATTTACTAAATATACATATAACAGTATAGATAAAAACAACAAAACAGCTGCAATTTTCCTAGACATCTCAAAAGCATTCGACAGTGTGAATCATGAAATTTTAATTAAAAAACTATCTTCAATCGGGGTTCGAGGCGGTGAACTAGATTGGTTCATTTCCTACCTAGCAAACCGAAAACAGTTCGTAAAATTGGGAAATTCTAAAAGTAGTCTATTAAACATAAAGTCTGGTGTACCACAAGGTTCAATCCTTGGACCTTTGCTTTTTATAATCTATATAAATGACTTCTGTAAACTAAAATTAAATGGTAAAATCATAACCTATGCAGATGATACTGTAATTCTATACTCATGTTCTAACTATAGTATACTACAAAATAACATAAATAAGGATCTTCTGACCATTAAACACTGGTTTATATCTAATAAATTAGCAATAAATGTAAATAAAACAAAATTTATCAATTTCAGTATCTACGGGCCTCCTGAGCATCTTCGTCTTTATTATCATGTAAATGACTGTATAGGTCTTAATTGTAATTGCCCCCCTCTTGAACAAGTATCTTCAATAAAATACCTTGGTTTAAATGTAGACTCAAACCTAAAATGGAAATCCCACGTTAATTGCCTAACAAATAAACTACGCTATATTTTACACAAACTTTACTTCATAAAAAAGATAATAAATAAGATCTTCTTGCTTCAACTTTACCACTCTTGGGTTAATTCAATAATAAGCTATGGTATTCTGGCCTGGGGTGGGGATTACTTACAAAATATAAATCCAGTAATTAAAATTCAAAATAAAATCATTAAATTTCTAAGCAGTAGCAATCAGTTCCCTTTAATTGATCTTTACAAAAAACTTAACGTTTTACCAGTTCGTCACCTTTTTTTCTTTAAAACAATAGTTTATTTCACTAAGCAAGCAAACGAATCTGACCTACGAAATTTAACTTATAATTTACGTTCAAGAAACTTATATTTTGTACCTAAAGCAAAAAAAGAAATTCTTCATAAAAATTATGTTTATTTATCACCTAAGTTTTACAATATTTTACCCAATGACATAAAAACAGAAAAATCCCCTATTAAGTTTAAAAAATTACTAAAGCTTTTTATTTTTACAATAGAAAATATTGAAGAACTTTTTTAAAAAAAAGAACAAACGCTCTCTAATTTCCAATCTAGTCATTCTGAAGCTTGCCTTGCGATGCCACTATTATCCATTTTCTATGTGTAATATCTATATGTGTAATGTCTGTATGTATTGTATATTTGTATGTTCAATCTATTTTTTTTTTAAATACAACTCCTTTAGGTTGCCCTTATGGGTTTCTGACCCCTGGGCAACTCATATGTCTTCCTGTTTTTTTTTTTCGTGTATGTGTTTGTTCCAACTGTAAAATGTTCATGTTGTGTACGTAACAAATAAAGAATTTGAATTGAATTGAATTGAATTGAATTGACATCAAGAATCATTATACACCTTCAAAAGAAAGAAAGAACAATAGATTTTAACTATACACTTATGGGATCACAAATCCCTTGAAAGTGCATTTTGTAGTCTTAATAATTAATTTTGTAATCTTATTATTAGTAATTAATAAACATAACATAATATGAACTCCTTAAAATTAAAGAAATTAAATTACTATATACAATTTCAATTTCAATTACAAAACAAAAATTAATATCAGATAAATAAATAAAAACTATTTTACAGGTAACTACAGTTTTACAAAACTGAAATAAAGTAACAAGTAAATTTTCTGTATTAAATAAGAAGTGTTTTAGTTTGTATTTAAATAATGTAATTTTAGGTGTTATTTGAATATTAATTGGCAAACTATTGTAGTGCTTGAGTGCTAGGTAAAAAAACATTTATAAGATATCTCTTAAATTGATTTAGGAACATTATAGCCAGAGTATCTAGGATTAATAGTTGTCTATACTATTCAAATCGATGAATGGATAAGTAATCATATAAGTTATTTTGTTTGTGGAAAATCTAGGAAAATAATCATAATATTTCTGAAATGGCTTTAAATTAAATCAATGAATAAGTTTAAATTCGATCATGAAAAACAGCTTATAAAAATATTCCCATACTACAGATTTAAAAGAAATATTAATAAAATTCGTTAGCGAAAAAATCATTTAGGGTTTTTCATTTTTAACAAGCCATATTTAAATTTAAACTTAATTGAAAACACTGAATTTTCCTGGTTTAGTGTAAGTTATAACCTCTTATTTTAAAGTTAAACATATTTCAGAACCAAATTTAAAAGCTTATTTTTAAAATATTTTTGTATGAGATATCTGTAAGCTTTTAAACATCAAAATTTAAAAGAGAATCAATAATTTTATATTATTGTTAACTAGACTAGAAACATCAACATCAACGATAAAATAAAATATTGTAAGAACTTGAGAAAATAATTAAAAGTGTAAACTCACAACTCTCAAGCGTCATCTCCAACCGTGTACCCGTTTCGTCCTTGTTAGGACTCTTCAGCACGGTGTAGGAAGGCAACACACGAGAGCGGAGGGCAAGTACTAGTCTTGCCGACTATAATTGAAAAAGTGGTGACCATTGATTAGTCCCCCACTCATCTGCTGAAATGACATAGCGTTCCTAGGATGGATATAATTCCAGAAAGGCAAGGTTAAGGCAAGGTCCGCTCTCTTGCGTTGCCTTCCTATACCGTGCTGATGAGTCCTAACAAGGACGAAACCGGTCCACGGTTGGAGGCGACGCTTGAGAGTTGTGAGTTTACACTTATCGTCCGCTAACAAGCGATAATGGTGAAATTGTCCTTTCATAATTAAAAGTATTAATTATTTTTATCATGCCGGGTAAAGATTTATTTTTGTATATATGTTACCGTTAAAGTATAGAGGAGAGGAGGGTATTATGGAACACCCTTTATATATTTAAAAATAACTCTATTGGTTTTTAATAAAAATCCGCCAAATTATTTTAAGTACATACTATAACTAATGGCAATGAAGGGCAAATGGTCAAATAAATCAGCATTTATTTTTTTAATCATAAAATGTACTTTAAGAAACAGTTACAAATGGAGGGTAATATGGAACAGTTGGATTTACAGCTATTGAAAACTAATTAAACCTTAGAGAACATAATTAATTTCAACTATAAAAATATATTTAACAATTTACGTTCAAATAGTTTTGTTCATGAGTCGATTTGCAATAGTCACAAACATAATCTTCTTTTTCTGCTCCAGTACAGTCAAGATGAGCCCATAGACAACAGCTTATACATTGGATCCAAATTTCTTCTCGTTGATCTTCGGAAAATTTTTCATTACAAAAGATCTTAGTTTCAGATGCTTCAGCATCTTTTTTTCCTGTCCTTTAGTTGATGGCAGGAAGTTGGACCTAGTGTTCCATAATACCCGACACACCAGCTTGTACTATGAACCCTTTTACTGACCGATAAAACATGGATAGCTAAAAAACGACTGCAGTATAAGAAACAACTGATCTTTTAGTGTGCATTATGCTTATCAACAAAATCAAAGTCTCATAGTTACTGGTAGGTTAAAAGGTTTGAACATTTACCGTAAAAAACTTTCGAAAATCCTAAAACACACTTTGCTTTGCTGCGACTGATCAGACAACAACAAAAAGCTAAACTATTTGCACACTGCATCATAAGGATTTCTTAAGACTTTTGTGGTATTGTCACGTGATAGCAGCACGAGGGGGAGCAGAAACTCAGGTGTTCCATATTACCCGACTATTCCGTAATACCCTCCTCTCCTCTATAATGCAGTTATTTCATAGAATACCTAGTTATTCCATTGAATAACTGATCGTGTCCGTTAAAGTGTGTAATATGTTATTAATTTGATACCTTAACTAGTTATTCTATGAAATAACTAGGTATTCTATAAATTAACTAATGAGAGACAGTTAAAGCGTAAAATAAACAATTTATCTAAAATGAAATTAAACTAATGATCCACAATTAAAATGAAAACGAAGCAATATATCTAATTTATGCAGAGTATAAATGGTATTTACGGAAACGTACCATAAAATCATTTGTTACAACAAGGATTAATAAAATGACACTCGGAATTATATACAAAGAACATTATTTCTAAAACAAAAACGTAAAATAAACAATTTATCTAAAATAAAACTAAACTAATGATAGACAATTAAAATGAAAAAGAAGCAATTTATTATATAATATCTGATATATATTATTTAATATAATAATATTTATAAGATATAGATTATTATTTTACACTTTAACGGGCTGCAGATCGTTATTCTAGGAAATAACTAGTTAAACCATGAAATACAAGATAGTTTTATACTTTAATGGACACCATCAGTTATTCCATGGAATAACTAGGTATTCTATGAAATAACGGATTTCATACTTTAACGGTAACATATACTATATAAAAAAATTATAACTTTAAAATCATTTACAATACCCTATAAATTGATAATTACCAACTAAAGTAAAATTTCTTTAAGAAATATTGAAAAAAGAGGAATGAAGATAAAAAAATATTTTCCAGACCTTGAAAACTAGAAGCAATCCAAAACATCTGGGATTTTGTCAACTGTAAAAAAAAGTATCTAGCACATGCATTCTATTAAGAGACAACAGATCACAAAGCATTCTTACTTTTAAACGTTTTATTTTTAATAATTCTGTGTAAGGATCATTTGCATTAAAATTCTAATATTATTTTTCGGGGGAAAAAAGGTATCTTTTCAATTGATATGATTTCTGAAGATTGAAATTGAATAAAAAGGATTAGCAGGAGACTAACAGATGTTTCTAATTGTTTCCAATTCTATCTTTTATTAATACTCGTTACAAATTGTGTTTAGAAAATTTCTTTTTGAAAAGAAATATTTAACTTTTAAGTAGAAGTAAAAAGATCTGATCTCTTTCCAAAATTTCTGGTATGCATATGAAAAAAAAATTTTTTGTGATGGGATATTGAACCATAAACTTAACCTTAATTTAAATTTAAGGTTCTTAGATACCAATTAAAATGTTTACAAGTTTAATACCAAATTTAATAATTTTACTAAAATGTTAGTTTTGCTAAGAAAATTTTGTTTCCTCAAAAAACGTTTATAAATTTACCTCTACGTTTAAATTTATCTCTGTACCCATAAATCTCGAGACTAATATTTCACTATTCTACATAACATTTTTCGACTATACAAATAGTACAAGCTTTTAAAGCTAATATCAATGAAAATGTATATCAATTGTTCTTTTCATGACCACAATTTATCATAAACGTAATTAACATATTCTATTTTTTTTATTCTGTTTTAACTTTTAATGAAAATACGTAATTGAGTTTCATCATCAAATCCCTCCGCTGGAATATTTTCAATGTTACTCAAAATGTTCATACATTTGGGGTTCTTTTCCAACAAATATCTTATATGGGGGGAAACATTTTGAAATTTCAGAAGTAAATAAAATAAAAATCCATAATATCCAGAAGATGGAAGTATATTTCTAATCAACTTTAAACACTTTAAATATTTATGAATACATCAGTATCCATAAGATATTTTGGAACTATCTACTTTGTTTTATTGAAGTTTTACTTAAAATGTATTAATCAAACTGAAATATTCATAACGTAATTAAAGTCATTGGAAACCAAAGTTTACAGAATTTTGTTTTAATGTTAAAAAAGTAATTATCGTCGTAACTTCAATTATTACAAGACAAATTTCTAATAATATTTTTCTCTGATAAAGGTATTTTTGTAGTGCTTGCTGAGTTTGGAATAAATATTTTCTGCGACATCTATTTTTTACTTCTAATTAAAGATTTCACTTTTATACCCAACACATGTATGAAAAAAATTAATACTTACATTTTCTAAAATAAATTTAAAAATACAATTTTGCAATCATATTTGTAGAAATCATACATAGATTAATGTAAGAAAATTTTTAAAAGTAAGGCAAGGTTTACAAGTTAAAATAGTAAACATAAAAACCCTAATAAATTCAAGCCCAATATATATGTCACGGGCAATGTGATAATAATGTTATTAATAATGATAATAATGTTATTAATAATGACAATAATGTTATTAATAATGCCCGAAGGAGAGGAGGGCAATGTGATAAATTCAATGGCATTTATCAATGAAATTTATCACTTTCGCCGCCTCCACTCTGGGCAATATTATTAATGCCCAATTAATCACTTTGCCCGTAACATATACACATTAGTTAAACACATTAATGTAATGGGCACATTATAAACCAATATTGGTTAACAGATTTCAAACTTAAGTTAATTACTTAAGGGAAAAGTTCATATACAGTAAACTTAACTCATTAAATGTAATAAACAAATAGGGTTCTTTGTATTAAAAACTGTAAACATTTTTTTTTAGTTTAGAAACCTATAATTCAGAGATATCCTAAATTAAATGCACTATTTTATAAAAGAGAGAACTTATCTGGTGTAAATTTATCCCAAAATCCCATTGCTCTCGTTAGAAACTTAGCATAGACATTTTTGACTCATGAAATTCCTAATTAAAAATTACATTTAATACGTAATAATACCTAAATTAGTATATCGTAATTTACATAAAAGGTATAGGCCCTGATTCATAAGTTTAAAATAAATATCAAGTTTCTGTATGTTAGAAATTAAGAATAACTTTCCCAATACAGTCGATTCCGCTCAATGTGATCACATTTATCCAATATCAGAATAATAACAAGCGATTCTATTATTAAAAGTGATTGTAACACGAGTGTTTGCATTAAAATCACAACTGTGTTGTGATTTTAATGAACTATTTTTATATATGTTCTGCAAGTTAAACATTCTTAGAAGTAGAAGAATGGATCATATATACCTACTACATTAAGAACACCTTTTGTATGATTATGCATTAAAATTGAACTTCCAAACGAGAAAAAAGGCGGTTTTTAAGGGATTTCACCAAATTTTGATAACCTTAAACGATTTAGTGATCACATAAAATGATACATTTTGCGTTAATTTAAATTGGAATGATCGGGACCAGTCAGTTTTGATAACATTATCCGATAGATAACATTAACCGTGATCACATTAAGCGGATTCAACATTACTAATTTTTTAATACAATAATCACTTAAAACAGCAGTCTAAACCATATATTTAAAAAATATATAGTCTCATATGTAATATATACCTAACAAAATCCTGAATTCAGTAACACTCAATAATGGAGAATATTTGTGTCTACGAGACTTGACTAAGCTTATTAAATAAACAAATTATTTCATCTTTGAAAGTATCATCTAAAACCAGAGAACCACTCATTGCCTACTTCCAAACCCACCTTCATTGTAGCTCCCCCACAGTCCTCAATATATTCCACTGAAACTACTCATTAAGCTACATAAAGTGGGAGAGATCCCTCAATTGTCCTACCAATTACACTGCGAAGCCCATTCCAACACTCTAAGTGAGAGTAGGTCTCTTGGAACCCGGTCAAATTCCCTTGTTTCAAGAGATAACAGATATTGGTTAAGGTGCCAAACTAAGATTTAAATCTAATAAAACTCTTGCGTACACTTGTGGAGTTTCTGTAACTTGCCTCCTTTATCCTGAAACAGCTAAGGGGCTAATTTCTACGTTTCCAATTAGATTTCTCGAAATTATTCATTTTAGTGATAGAGAGAATTAAAGGATGAATGAATAAGGAATTCAAATAGTTTGGGGTCATCAGCGCTATTGAAGTTACCAGAGATAATCTAACGACAAATTATATAATATGTTACAAAATTTCTTTATTTTTGAAGGGTGAAACTACAATTTCTTCAACTCTTAAAATACAAAGATACCAATCTTCATATTGTGAATACATTATATATACTTTCCAACCAAGCATTACAGTGCAATTTTCTTTGTGTAGTTATGTAATGCAGTTATATGGCAGCATGTAATAAAAACTATTTAAGAATGAAACCACATTCGAATATGTTAATAGTTTATTTATAAAAATAACTGATCTTTAAAGTAGGATTGATAAAAGTGTGTAATTTCATATGTATGCAAAGCTTTTTTACTTTTCTAGAAAATATTTTTACCAATAAACTAACTATATTTCTTAAAACCATTTGTTATAGTTATAGAGTTAGTAGTTAGTACTAATATAGAGACAGCTTAAGCATCTGCTCCGCTGTTCTAAGCGTGGCCGATCTCCCGTTTCGCTCTGCTACTCACACTTGACTTTTTAAATCAACTTGGCCACTAAATCCCTCTTTTGGCGTTTTTGATTTTTCGCGTGGCTTTTTCACTCGTATAAACTACGGCAAAAACGCCCGCCAAGCGCCAAGCTTTGCCAACTTCCAGTTCCTACCTCGACCACTAAATCAGCAATTTTCTCCCTTAAATACTTGTTTTAACGAATCCAAAATGACTCGTATTTAATCAAGAGGGTTCATATTATATAGTGTGAAGATTTTTTTTAAAGAAATTCACCCCGAAACATTATAAAAATATAGTTTCAAATTGTTTTTTCCGAATCCGCGGAATTTAAAAAAATTACAGGTAAAAAACTAATTGAGATATAGAAATTTTTTCTTCACTGAATGATTCGTCTTTGCTTTTTCTCGAGTTTCAAATTGTCGGTATCTTTTTTTCATAATTTTTCTATGAAGAAGAGCAGTTTTTATACCTCAAATTCCACCTTCCTACGAGAGATCCCATGTTAAAAATTTCTTTCTGCCACTCACACAGGTCCGACTCTTTTCGACATGCAGGGTTGCCTTACCGAGAAGAGTAAGCTGTCTCTATATTTGTACTAACTCTATGGTTATAGTATATCATTATGCGATAATACAAAATGAGAATTTACTTCCCACATCTAACTGTGTCTGTAAAGTATGATAGTTTTGTTTTATGATATTAGAAAGATTTCCTTTCAAAAAATCATAATATAGTAGGTAGTTGTAAAATGTGCATCCTTTATTATTCTAAAATATACACATTCAGTAAAGACCTAAAGTTTTTACGAATTCATTTTATACATGAATGAAAGAAAACCCTTACTTTCAAGTATTCATCGGATTTTCTGTTTCAAGTGTAGCGATGTACTAAATTTTGTATTTTTTTACTGAAGAATTACATAAGCAATAACTCAAGCTAAATGGAGGGGATATTATTTTTCAATTCCAGTCCATTAAGTCTTTAGTCATTTTAAGAATAAAAATTATCGTAAATAAGTTAGTGATAACATGAAAAAAATAATGTGAAGTACTCGCTATTCAGAAATTTTATTAATTCTCTAAAGCAGGGGTTCTCAAACTTTTTAACATCGCGACCCACTTTTGAGAAACAAATTTTAACGTGACCCACCGGCTTCAGTTAATTGTAATTAACTGAACTGAGATAATGCCCCCAAAGAATTTGAACTTCTCTGACTGGGGGGTGTTCACCGACAATATTTATATAGTTACAACAATAAATTATTACATGCACGTATCAGAAGAGAAATTACCTTTTTAGAAAATTAAAAGTAAATATTTGAATTTGAGAGGCGTATGTAATTGTTTAATTGTGAGCTAAAAATGATCCCCACAATAAAAAGGGGGCTGGGGGTCCTCCCCCAGAGAAGGTTTTAAATTTTGACCCTTAAAACAGGGTTTTAACTTGTGTTTTTAGATATATGGGATAAATTACAGTTGCATCATTTCCTAAGAAAATTCTTAACATTTGCATTCCTCTCCCCGGTGTGGATGGGGAGAAACACTGAATATTTTTTCAAATCGTATTTGAATAACCGACTAGATTTGCATTATCGGCACATTAAAGTGACAGTGACACACATAGTACGTATTTACATTAATTGCAATTTCCGTTCGACACCAAGTAGTGTAGTTTTTCCTCAAATTTTTATTCTTTTTACTATATGACAATATGATAAATTTCAAAAGTTCAAATAATAGTGTGATAATTCAAAAGTCAATAACACGTTTGTAAAAATTAGAAAAAGATACTTCATATTCAGAAAAATTAAAAATTTTCTCGTGACCCACCAAAAACTGACTGGCGACCCACCAGTGGGTCGAGACCCACAGTTTGAGAAACTCTGCTCTAAAGGTTTCACAATGTGGAAAAGTTTTTTTATCATTTGAAAGTGAATTGAAATGAAATAAAAAATAATGAAATAATTATTCATTATCTGTCCATTTTAAAGAGAGATATTTTACACCGTTTTACATTAAAATGCGATGATACGAATATGAGAATTAAGGACTTAAAGAGAGTCCAGTTGATAGTTTTTGGGGTGCATGTCATCATTGGTAGAATCTGTTAAAATTTTACATAGTACATTATTTTTTTATCCTTATGACACAACAAAACTACAGAGCACAATGAATGTTAATTTTTAATACTTTCCTATAAAATTACCTGTCTAGGGGTAGAGACAGTTTCTTGTTTGTTAACACTTTTAATGTTAACTGTTCAAATAAAAAAATGTGCAGTTACTCTGAAGTGGAACCAGTGGTTCCCGAAGCAGAAAGATATAATTATAAAATAGGGGAATCGCGCACAAAGCGGATAGGGTAGTTCTATTGGTAGTTCATTGGTAGTTCTATAACTCACTTACTATAATTTAAAATCAAATTTTTAATTAAACTCAAACAATTTCTATTATTTTTGAGCTTTAAAATGTTAGCATACACACTTTGAGCTTACTCTCCCTTCCCTACGGCTTCTTCTCGTTCCTTTTATGAAAAAAAACTAGAAAAATTACGAGACCTAATGAAGACAAATTACGAAGACATCTTCTTCAGGCATTGGGATGATACAAAATTTTTATGTTCGCAGTCCTTCAAGCCAAAACTCCGAAATCCTCACTGGTTTAATTAATGAAGGATATTCCCCACAAAGCTTTCAATTATGTCTCACCTTAGGTTAAAAGACAGATTTCCTCAAGTTTAACTCAGTCTGACGGGTTTCCCAATTTGTGTAAATAATGAATCCAATCTTACTCCGAGGAGGTCCTCACCTCCAAATCCAATGGGGGAATGAATTTTTCTGCTCAGTTAAAATCGCAAATAATTCCCCCGTGTTATTCCATTTCCGTGACTGGCCGCATGCAATGATCCATGAAAGAGCATCCTCGAGTGGTGCTCTGAATTTGATCGAATCAATTCCACTTCCTCTGAAATCTTTCCCAAGTAGAAAATGGCCGGAAAGTTCAACATCGCCTCATTGTGAGAAAGAGTCGATTTGTCAATACTTGAGAACGCTGAAAGGTAGATGTTTGCACTGCTGCCTTTATGAGTCTTCCCGCTAAACCTCAGATAACGTGGTTGGGAGATCAATTGATATTGGATACTGAAACGCTTTGGGGATTTCGGGGAGAACGATTCTTTTTCAACTCGATGCGATAGATCATTGGATAGGCCACTCCTCAGATTTGAGGGGGGATTAGTGTGTGTTTTTGAAATGTTCTCAAAGAGCGGATTCTCCGGAGAGAACTCGTCCGTATGCGATTATTGGTTACCAGTCGTAAATTTGTGAGCAAGTTGCGATTGACACCTGGGAGTTTTCAATCACCGAGAAAATCAACGTGCAAAGTGAAAATTTTAAGTTCTCAAATTCAATGGTTACTGAAGTCAAATGTCCATTAATTTAAGTATAAAAAGTAATAATAATCAATAAAACACTGAAGGATTTGTGAAAAGTAAAGTTGTTAAATAGCACTCAACTTCAAAGTTTTTTTATATTGCTATTTATTTTTCCTCCTTATTCAATTAAGCAATGACCGTACACTAACTTTAGATTTCTGGTTTAAAGTAAACGAAATATTAATCTTTTTATTTCCATTGCCGCTTATCTCTTTCAAAAATCATCAAAAACTTACTTGGCGTTTATTTGAGAGTAATCAGTGAGGAACATTTTAAGATTACTAAAAATGTAAACAAAGTTAAAGCATACCTTTAGATCATTGCGAAAGGTTATAAATTCTCTGATTAATGAAAAAGAAAATAAAGAGATGTCTACATCTAAAATTACATTGCTTGATGATATGCTAATATGTATTAGTATTTTAATACTTTCTTTCAAATATAGTAAGTGAAGAAAACTATTGAAGTGCTTTGAGTAGAGAAAATCATCTTGACTTTAATTTTATACTTTAGGCCTGAAGAAAACTTAAAGTAATAATCACGCAAATCAGAAAGCTTCTTTTTAAAACTATGCTTCATGTCCTGAACAAAATTACTTATTCAAGACTTTTAGCTTTAATATGGGCGTCATTTCCCAAACTGATAAGTATCTCTTCAGTCACACAAAAACCTTTTAAAATTTAACAACATCTCTACACCTTATCATCATTAACATAATGTCACCGATAAAGCTTAAAACCCACTACATTTAATGAATACAAAAACACCCCTCCAAGTTCGCATTTCATTTCCATATTCCATAATGCATAAGGCGAAAAAACAAAGCCAACTTGGACTTTTTCTCTGGAAAAAGGAACATTGTCTAATTGACCAATCGGCACCCTTAACGCGAAATCCGGGTCCCTCATTGCTTCCGAAAAGAAAAAGGGACGTTTTCCTTGGGCCGTGCGAATCTTATCTCCACATAACTGGATTTCAAAGTCACTCAATTGGAATCTGCTCAAAGTTACAGTCGAATATTTAGTCGCTGTAAATATTCTACGACTGGGCCTTGTTTCTAAGGGCATAGTTTGGCTAGCGGCCAACGGGAATTTCCGGTTCTCGGAAAATGAACTAATTTAACTTTTCGCAGAGGGAAGTATTGCTTTATTTTACATTTTGGTGTGCTAAATGCAATTGAAGTGTTGTAGAGTACTTGATTAAGCATTTGTAATGGTTACTGGGGAATTTTGTGTTTACCATATATTGCTGTTTAGTAACCCTAGGTTTCAGAAAACATGTTTTGTGTGATAATTGCTTGATACATTCAGATAAAAATCATTTTTGAATAAACTTTTTATGTTAATAAACTGTTTACTTAAAGCAATATAGATAGTAAGTTGTTATAGTTAGAGTAACATTATAGAAGCTCTTTGAGGCAAATTGATGTCAATGATTCTCTACTTCAAAGTTGTGTCTCTTGGTACACATAACTTGAGATTCGCAGTCATGATACATGATAAATTGATATACATGACCAGTTGACCACATTATTCAAATAATCCGATCAGTATGATAGCCACTCAAAACATCTGTCTTATTTCTATCTAAACCCGTTCAATAAAAATAGAGATTTGTTCTATACTAATACATTTGTCTTTATTATTCTTTATTCCTCAAAGTTTGTTGCACGATTTTAGATTCACCATGTGTAACCCTTTCTTATATTTTTATAGAATTAAAACATGAAAACAAAACTTACAGATCATTCTTTATTTTGTAGCAATAAATGACACAGAATATGATTGTGGTTGTACTTTCAGAGCCGGCCCTAGGTGAAAGGAAAGCATGTGGGCCTATAGGTACAATGAATGCAGTTTTGTACGAAACCTCTTATTTTGAAAAAACACTAGGAGTAGGAACTTTTTTCAATATCTCATTTTGTTTTTAACTTGAAAATCAAAATTATGCCCAAAATAAGAAAATGATTTGTCTCACCCTTGAAAAAATAATATAAGAGCTATGCTTCAAAAAGTAACTAAAGACTATTTTTACCAAAAACTAGCCACAGCGTTCTCCTGGAGGATTTATAAATGGCTCATAACATAACAATAGAAGTTCTCATTCAGCCAACTGAGATATTATACTTAAATATTATTTAAAAAAGTGGGATGGCCCTAGGTAAACGGATTGCCCCTATAATAGAAAATTCGACAGATATAAATTAATTAAAAAAGGATTGGTATTGACTGTGAATTACAGAAAAGAACCAACCTTGCCAGCCTGTTGCTATTCATCACTATTTGTATTTGTACTTATCTGTAAAGAAACGAAAAATACTAACAAAAATAATTAAAAAGCACCTTTAATTTTGCATTTTGCCTTACAGTAGTTTTTTAGGTATGAAACCCCGATTAAACCTCTTTCAAGAAAAATAACATTATATGAGGGAAAACGTTGAATCCGGGTAGGATAGCTCCAGGATTATCGTATGGCCCGCAAAACTCCTGTAGGATTCACAAAGAAAGAGCAGTCATAAATTATTTTTACATACACACATTTTATTTTTCTTTACATATTTATTCCTACACAATTTAATTTTTTAATCCGCAATTTTTGTCCCCTTTCACTTTTAAAAAACCACTTTTTTCATAAAAATTCACCGACTCAACATTCTTCCCAGGCTGACTAAATCATGTGAAGTTCTTCTGAAACGATTCTTGATTCCACGTTTACTGAGAACAAACAAGAGCAACCGAGAATTCCCCCAAACTTTGAAATTCAACAGGAATGAGCACATAAAGAGAAAGTAATGCTCAAAGTAACAAGAGGGGTCTGGGGGTCCTCCTCTAAAAATTTCGGAAATATGACCCAAAAAATAGAGTTTTTATTTGTTTTGGTAAACCTAACCCGATTCCACAGGGGAGGGGGGCTATTGACCAGTTGCCCCCAGGATCCGAGCTTGATTCACTGTTTAAAAAAACAGTTCATCCCTTAACCAATTTGTGTTGAAAGTTTGGGCTGTTTCACACAAACTTGGTTCAAATTTAACTGCAACCTAAGGTTCGGTAACAGGTTTCACCAAGTTTTCCGTGCTTTCACTATTCTCTATTCATTTGGAATTGGCGCTTGAGAAATAGTGCTTTCTTCCACGCTAGAAGCGTAACCATAGTTACGCTCTTCGAGCAGCCAATAGTAAGCCTCTTCGTCACTTTGACGAAGATAGTTGCTGTGGTTATCGATCGGTGGTGGGGGAAGGAAATATTTTCAAGCGCCAGTTCAAAATGAACAGAGTATAGTGAAATCCGGTGCTTACGCTAAGAAGGCTCCGAAAACTTGATGAAACCTGTTACCAAACACTGTAAAAAAACTGTAGAAAAACAGAAATTTTCAATAACAATGACTTTATGTTTACAGAGATATTCTGTCATGTAACATTCCCACCGAACTTCTATTTATTTTATGTAAGAAAACAGCTTATTTTTAGTTTTTTAGCTTATCTGTACTTAAACAGAAACTTACTGCATCGAAAACCAATACAGCTATTGACAACATTATACTGAATCTTCTTTGGAGCAGTGGTAGCGTGCGCGCTTAGCATGCGGTAGGTCCTGGGTTCTATCCCCGGATATTAATTGATTAAAATTTAAAAAAAACTCAACTAAAATAAATGCGCACAAGCAGGAAATTACTGAGAGGCAACATAAAAATCTGTAGCTCACTTGACAGAAAGTTCCTTTTTACAGCATTTACCTGTAGGTTACAGCTTTTTTCTGTGTACAGGATTTTTCGACTTACAGATTTTTTCTGGCAACTTTTGCTGCCAGAAATTTTCTGTTTTTTTGCAGGATTATTTTTTACAGTGAACTATAGGTTGCAGCTAAATGTGAAACAGTTTGTGGTGAAAAGGTTGAACTTTTTTTCCGACAACCTCACCTTTATCAGCATCCAGATACACCCACAGGACCGGGCCAGAGCGACACCCTCGTAACTCCCCATCACTGTCACGGGCGGTTTATCACCACACACACACCTACCACAATCCAATTAATATAAAGCATCTCGGGGAAAAACGGCATTTCGGCTGGGGAACGTACCCCGTTCTCGCCTCTCCCCAGCCCCCTCGGCTTTCCATTTCCCTTCCACACTTTCGCAATTAACCATTTCCCCTTAATCCATGGAGGCGGGAGCATCCGACAATTGCATTAAGACTAATTAAGTCAATGCTGGGGCTCCGTAAATCTGGGATGCGAGAAGTTGAGCAGACGCAGACATTTTTAGGCCGCACCCTTATCGTCCGAGCAGGAGTAGCTGGAGTTACTTACTCAGGGCCTTGGAGGAAAGTGGCTGGGAGATAAAACCGTAGGGATATTGCAGGTGGGGGTTTTATGTTGAGGAGCATGACTTAGGCTGAATTACGGGGATGGGATTGCTTTAAACCTAATGACTTAGAAATGGGAGTTCAACTTAGAAACAGACGCTTAGCGCTATCGTTATGAGGAGTAATTAGTTCTGGAATAGCCGACGGCGGTTTTTTTCCTCATAATTTGGATTTTTTTTATGTTTAAATGAGTAACATTGGAAGTTGTAATTTTTTTCCAATGATAAGATGTGTTTGAACAAAATAAACTGTGGTTGCTTTTGTCTAAGGTAGGTTTAGAGTTACCAAAGAAGCAAAAATGGAATTTAAACTTGTGCCTCTTCCCAGCGACCCCAAACATAGTGTCTCCTGCGTTACAACGACCGGAAAAGGTCCCGATTGTTTCATTCTAGTGCTACGTTTATTGGTTATGACGTCCTTTCGATAAAACGGCCGTATATTATTGGTGCCAATAGGGGTCTTTGTAATAAGAATTCTTCTGTAGTTAGAAGTTTTCTTGGTTTACCCAATAATGAGGGTCATTTATTCGAACTTGTTGCTGACTATTCATCTATCCAAAATGAACGAATTAAGTAAAGGGTCATTATCAAAGTTATCATTGACCAGTTACGAAAGTGCTAAAATGTAACTTTGTGAGTTATTAACTCTTCTATTACTTTCTTACCACTACCAAAATCACTTAATCATTATGGTGACATTCTCTCATTCAATGCATATATATTGGAGATTTTTCTTAAAAAGCTAAGACTTGAGTATGCAACATAAAAATTCCAAAAATAGCTTAAAATTTCAATTCCGTTTCATAAACACTTAAACCTAATCTGAGTTCCCATTGCCCATCAAAAGAATTTAAACTTCCCAAAAAATCAGTTAAAAGAACAAGGCAAAAAACTGGCATAATTTCAATTTCGTAAAAACCCTCGTTATTAAACTGCAATCAAGTGCTAACTACCAACACGTTAGTGCTTAAAAGCCAAACAGTTACAACGAGGCTCTATGGGACCGAGAGCTTCTTTTCTTTCAAATCATTGTTCGAGTTGAAAAGAAAGCTCAGCACAAAAAGAAAGGGGCCAGAGGGGAAAAACATGGTTGCAATCGATTGTCCAATCATCGGTCTTCATTAGAGGGAGATTTATCGTTCTCTTCAAGCCTACCGTCAGAGTGCGAAAAAGCACTTTTATAAATAGCTGTATTCAGAAAAGATTTCCCGAAACTATTTTTCAGGGTGCTCTTGACACGGTTCTATTCGTAACTCGAGTTTTTGAAATTTTTGCATTCATACACTCAGCGGAAATTTAAGTGCCTCTTTTTTCGAGCACTCGCGGGCTCCCTATTGAGCGGGGCCGGCGAATTGACTTAGGGGAGTTAAGATGGGGCAAAAAAGTGAAGCGACACTGATTTGAAATTTTAAATTCTATTAAGAGTAGCCCTTTGAAGAGTTCCTAAAAAGGGTGACACACTAAACTCAAAAAAATCACTTTTATGTCCGCTTTTAGGGGTACTGGTGGGTGAGCTTTTGAAGGAATTAATTTCGAGGGAATGCGTATTGGATAGAAATTACTTTTCAATTAAGTGGTATGTTTAACAAGATGTGTTTTTGGTAAAGGGTCCTAACGTGAATGACTAACATTTAATTTAAATAAATTAGACAATTGCTTTTATAAAGGGACCGAGAAGGCCAAGAATGGAACAAATATCTAATAGTTTGTCGAAAGGTTGAAAAAGACTGTTAACTTTTAAATGATAAAAAAATTATATCGTTATCCACAAGCGAAACCTTGAAGTTCTATTTTATCCAGTTTCCCTTAATTGCATATTTAGAAAGTGTCAATCAAGCTAGAATATTCCATACCCTGTCAATGACACAAATCCTTATTTTAAGCAGGTTACTCACAAAGTAACTAATTAGTGCAACCTACCTTTTTATCTTTTATGAAGCATCAAAACTATAACTCATTTTTATCGGAACTCGGAAAAAGCAAGAGTGTGGTATCCAAAAAACACTTTTTAAATTCTTCAATTACCTTACAAACAATCAATAATTAGAGCTTTCCTGTTTATTTCTGTCATACATTTTGTAGCAAGGGGCTAGTTCGATGGACTTGAAAAATCTAAAACCACGAGAAAGAGTTAATCTTAAGTCACATACAATCTTACATAAGTCACTAAAGGCATTGCAAGGGCACTTAATTTATTTCTTCACTTGAGCGTCGTATTTGAATATAACTTTTAGGAAATAATGGAAACATTTAATGCTCAACGATTAAATACGTTCAGTGAATAAAAAAAACTCAGTTGTGTGATCCAAGACTCGGTATAAATTATTTAGGATGTTTATAAACCACCAAACTACGCAGTCAAAGCAAAAACTCATTAATTTACTTCTTTTTTAAATCGCTGCTGATTATGCTAATGGTCTCACAATTGAATCAAGTGTGCCATAAAAACAGATATCACTTTCATTCCTTTGATTCTCCTAAACCATCTAAAAAATAACCCCCTCTAAAATAAGAGTAACAAAAATAAAACTGACGTTTATAAAGTCAAAAGACTAAATAAAAACTAAACAAAAGTTATATAGCCTATCTAAATACTACTTTTCACCCGACGTTGATCGTATTTTACTTTCGAAAGTTCTATCGCGAATTTTCCCCATAGATTTCTTGTTTGGTTTTAAATAGGTGTGTTTAAAACATCATTTCGAGTAAAAATTTAGTAAACCTCACGGCTAAAATTAGAGACGCTTCTCTTAAGACTCATTTTCACCTCAATTTAAATAATTCCTGAATTAGGATGACACATCTGAAATGGGAGAAAAAGTAAAAGATTTCTAGCATCTCCACGTCGTTTTTGAATGCTCAAAAAACTAAGTCACATTTACATTTTTATCTTGGAGCAAAATTAATGTGGTTTTATTTTCTTTGTCTTTAGCTCGAGTCAATGAAGAAGAAATATTTCCTCTCCTTTTGTTTTAATGCTTTACAAAAGTAGAGTTCCTTTGGGATATATGACGAGATTTCTAGTGGCATTTGGGTTTTTTAATGCTGTGAAGAGAGAAATAAATCCTGTTTTTTTTCTAAAAGATTCTTCGAGAAATTTTCGATTTCATTTACTAATAGACAGGTTTTTAGAGTGTTCATTAACATTTAGTTTTTAACTTGGAGCAGTTTATTGGCATATACTTCAACTGAACCCATCAAATGCATTGAGTTTTCTCTCTTTAAAAAATTAGCTTGCTTTTATTTTTTTCAGCAAATCTGTTTAAATGAACCGCAATATAAAAAATAAGATTTACTAAGTAATATTCACAGTATTTCTTAGTAATTAGCATAAAATTTATATAAATAACTAAATTCTTTCAAAATTCGGAAATTTGCAAGGTTTTTGATTTTTTGATTAGATATTGCCTTCATTCAACTAAAAAACCAAAACTACACCATAACACTGAAAAATTTGCAAATTTCCGAACTTTTTCTTTTTTGAGGTCTGAAAAAGAGCTATTTTCACATGGTAATATCTCCGCAAATATTCATGATATTTTCATGAAGTTTTTTTCAGGGAGTTCTTCATAATGTTGGCAACAATACTCTCATTTAGGTTTTTGCTATATTTCCTTTAGTTTTTAAATTACTTTTTAAAACTTTTTATTTCGTCGCTAGATTTATTGTAAGTTATCTCAATGGATTCTCCAGGGTCACTTACCAAGGGTTAGATCTTACTTCTGAGACCCTAGGATACGTTGGTTCCAAATAAAAGCTGCGAAATGGACTTTTGAAACACCCTGTATATTAGGATCTAAGATATTAGATATTAGCTTAATATAAATCATCATTAATATCACTTAAACGTAGCATTGCACAGCAATTAGTTTAATGATGGTTAAAAAGTGCTCAAACGTAACAAATTCTATGTAAAGTACTATTCTGAATATTGAGAGATATATTTAAGTATAGGAACTAGAATTTTTTTAATTGATGCATTATCATAAACAATAACTTATTAATGTCATAACTTAAAAAACTGAAAAAGGTAGTTTACTCAATGTATAGCCCTTGATGGGTGATTGAAGTGTAAGTACTTAAAATAAAGAATTATAAAAATTATAAAAATCAAATGAAATATCCTTTAAAATTCCACCTTTGTAAAATTGCATTTGTCGGTTACAATGAAGTTCTGACTTGTCTATTCAGTAGTATATGACATTATTATTTTCTTAAAAATAACTTTTCCTCGCTATTTCAAACGAGAATATATTCAATATCTCCCCCACGTTATTTGACCCATTAATGATATCCTTGTCACGGGAAGATACAAAGAAATAAATACACTTAATGAGACACTTCAAAGCATTCGTTTCAGAGAAATACAACCATTCGCATGTTTGTAAACATACATTAAAAAACATTTTTTGCTCAAAATTTCCCAATCTTGCCCTGGAGACCACTTTGTAAAAAGATCTGGAAGATTTACTTATGAATTTCAAAAACGAAAACCTCTAAGTTTCGTAGATATTAAGGTCTTCTCCACACACAAGTCCTTCCTTAGCAGAATTTATTCGGACGAGATAGTATTTATGAATATCGGTTTAATCTCTGGAGAGTTGCAATGAGTTCAGTGGAGAATGAAATATTATTTCAATAAGATCGCATTCATTTTGGGGGAGTTTGAAATGAAAATAAAGCAAATTGAATTTCGCGAGTTTTCAAGTTGGTTTGTTTTCATTGCGGAGCAATAGAATTAGATTTCCAGGCGGTCTCGGTGGAAAAATCCATTACTTGGAAAGAAGCAAAACAATTTTGTAATATGCCTTGGAAATCAGGAGAATTTCGAGCATTTGAAAAGTACTTTATATTTAACTTGAACATTTTGAGAGAGTGATACAGTAAAGAATTTGGGGAATATGTAATGTTCACTGGTTGAATCTTTATCTTATGCGCATATTTTCACTGATGGTTCTTAAATTTAAGTTTTAATTTTTGGGTTGAATAAATTATACTAGCCAAAATATGTAAAGACGTGAAAAATGAAGTGTCGATGAGTGGGTTGATATTCAAAAAATTAAATTCGTAAGATTCATATCACTGGTAAATAAATAATGTTTTTCCGAAACTTTTCTGGGTAGATTATATTTAGATTCATACCCGGCCACATTAATTTACATAACCAAATTAAGAAATTTTTCAAAATATTTATTTAAATTTTAGAATGTAATCTATGTTTGTAATCTATGTTTTATGGTAAGTATACATTTTAACATAGTATTTCTTTTTTCCAGACGAATAATTTTCTTAACTCAAAAAAGGGAATATACCAAGGATTTTAAGGAGTTTGGTCTGTTTCCCTTAATAAGTGATCATTTTTATCCACTCCACATTCATGATGTAATAAAACTTTTTTATTGCGCAATGGAACCAAATTGTAACAAATCATATTTTGAAATGTTTTTAATTTTATATATTTATAAAGAAGTATCAAAAATTATAAGTACATATTAAAAATTTGCAATAGAAACAAAATACAAAATAGAAAACCTAACTAATCACAAAACACTAATCCATATGCGCACGAAGTTTGGTATAATTCCCTTAACTTTTAAAACTATTCCCTATTCGTTTCGTTTACTTTAATTAAAAGGAGTTCAAAAAGTTTAAGTTCAAAAAATGGCTAATTAACTTTTTGAGCGCAAAAAAATCTCTATACGCCGATATAGCCCCTTGAATTTGGCAAAATCGATGTCCATTCATTTTGGTTTAAATAAATCAGAAATATAAGATAATGCACCTTTCTTTTCTTAATTTTTGTGATGTAAAATAAGCCTAAATAAAACTTGATTTTAATTTAAAAGTGGTTTTATCTCTTTTTATCCAGTGAATGTTTGACTCCATTGATACTGCCTTAATGACTAAGTTTCATAGTAATTTTTAATCTCATTCGTCTCTCTTCTCTTTATCTCTTTTGTGCTATGAACTAAGCCTAAATATTGTTTAATTGTCGATTTAAGTTGTTTTTAAGATTTTTTAGCTGAAACTTCATATGGTTGAGTAAGGGAATTAAGTCCATCAATTGTTGGTTATACAATGAAAATTCCATTACTTATACAGTTTTTTTTATTTCCTTAAAACTTAGTTCTTAGACTTCTTATATTTTTTGAGAAGCATCGATTTAAAGAATAGTTTACCTTGTGCACAATTAACATGACTGATAAGAACTAAATGTGCAAATCACTTAATTCTTTTTTCGTTAACTTAACATAGTTTTTAACATAACTGTAAATATTATATTTAGACTTAAAATCGTTAGTATATGTGACTACATTACGAGCATCTATACTTTTTTAATGTGTAAGTACAAAAATTTATATAACTAGTAGATTTTCTCTTCTCACTTCTCAAACAAACAACTTCAAACTATATTCATGTTGTTATCAAAATTAAAACTCTGAAAGTCGCAAAACGAATAGTGTACTTGAAAGCGTAAAAAAACACACAATGCCTCCCCACATCAATTCTTAACAATTTCACACACAATCCACGCATACATCTTCACCAAACCCAAAACGTACTAGCAACTATTTCAGCAAGAATTCTTTGATTACAAAGTCAGCTTGCAAGACGAGTCCCTCAACCCTTCTGGGACAGGAATCGCTTTTAAAAAAGAAGCAATATCGCAGCAATCTTAAAGAATTATGCAACTCAGATATCTGTCTTCATAAAACCTCATCTCCAGGCCACGCTTTCCCATCCACCATTGTCAAAAAGCCTCTCCAGCCCCTAATATTTTCATCCGCAGTTTCACGCGCCACGAGATGTTTATTGGGAAGTTACATTCCCTGTGGAAAAAACCGCTTTAGGGCGGGTTCACATGCAGCAATTCGAGCGACTTGATTGGTCGAAACATCCCTATAAATTACCTATAAAGGATGACGCAGCCACAACGTCATTGCGCTAAGAACCAGTGGCAGGAGCAGATTCTAAATGAGCGAGGAAAGCGATAGGAAATTTTCGACCGTTTTTCCCACAAAGTCCATGTTACGTCTCTCGATTCGCTGCATGTTTATCCGCTCTTATTCTTAGCTTTCTCCTGTTGGCGACGCTTTCCGAAAGTAACGATTTTTTGACTGCCGCCGCCGAGGGGACGCGCAAATTGAAACTCCACTGAAACAAAAGCGTAGCCCTGGTAATGAAATGATGGAGCCGATCAAGGTGGAGTTTTAAGTAGGTCATTTTGGCGAGCATATGAACAAAGCTGGGGCTATTTGTCAACCGTAAAGCGGACTGTGACAAAATCGAAGCATTCCAAAGCGAGAAATGAATGATATGGCGGGATGAAAGGATTTTCCGATGCCTCTGTTGTGAGTCGAATCGGTCATGCTGGGGATTTAGGTTGGAGTTTTGGCGTGAGGTTCTGGATGTAATTTCAAAAGAAAGTATGGACCGGCAAAGCTGTATCAAAAAGTCGATATTCCGTAAGTTTTAAAATCGCAAACGAAGTTCAATGACTAACAAGGTAGAAGGAGGAGTATGGAATCCATTATTAATAGAGTCCATTAATGTTTCCATTTAATGTTTTTTTAAGAATCTAAGAAATAATTTAATAACATATACAGGTTGTTTTAAATAGAGTGTAACAAAATAGGCAATTTCCTACAATACTTCCCCTAGACACATACTTCGGATTGCAAATTTATCTCAAATTGCTAATTTACCCAAACCTCAATTTCACTAATTGAGGTTTTCACTAATTGAGGTCACTACAGAGGTCGTATATATTAAAAGTTATTTTCTGCATCTTCTGAAATAGATCCCCCGTGAAACTACTCTCATCTAATTTTCACCTCTTAAAATGAAAATTTGCAATTAAAACTATGTGTCTAGGGGAAACATTTTAGGAAATAGCCTATTCTTTCACTCTATTTGAAATACCATGTATACCTTCCAACAACTACGATTATACCGAATAAGGCATAGTTTATACTTATCGTCACGGCAATCCGGTGAGACCCATGGACGAATCATAGACCAGTGAGACGTCTCACTGCCCAGTTAGTCTCACCGAATCGCTATTACGCGAAAGATAGGGTTCACCCCACTTTAACTATAATTTAAATAACACTATATACCTAAAAATAGAAGAGAAGGTACTTTAAAGCTTCTTATACAACCTCATTTTATATTATGTAATAAACACATTACACACCGATGATCCAAGTAGTTTTCAAGCGCTTTAAAACATCATTTATACGCTTCCCTGTTTACTTTACAGGCTGTATTAATCTTGAAAGCAGAAATTAATCAAATCTCTGAAAAAAATTAAGAAAGCTCGTAATATTCTCTCAGTATCTCAAAATTACCTCCAAACCTTTAAGCCGTAAAATGTATCAAAGCTAAAAGCAATTTTTCTCCGAGCATAATAGGAAGCCGAGTTAAAGCGCATTAAATTCATATTTATGAAGCTACATCAAAAAGATTTTTGAACTTGTATTCCTCGAAAGTATACGGGCTGTGAATATTTATAAATTATTCCTGCTTCGACCCATCCAATTCATCCCAGTTCCTTTATGCCCAAAATTAATTTAATAAACATACTTACAGAACGCACTGCTTAAACAAAAGATAATAAAAAGCGAGTTTTTCGTTGAAGGTTCCATCAGTAGATGCATTTCTTGTTTCCTTAACACACAAATCTTTAAAATGCACGGGCTTAATAAGCAAAGATAGGTTTTTGTCTCGCACTATATGTGAAAAAATATTGACTGTGTTCTTGCAAGACTCAACTCTAAAAAAACTTCTATCGTATTTTATCTAAATGTTTATAAAGAAATGAAAAGCCTAATTATATTTGTTTTACTCGTTCTCCCAGCCTGTCTGTTTTTATGTACTGACGCTGTTGATGGCATTAAAGTATGATTAATTCGTTATATTTTCCTATACATCATATTTTTTCCTTCCGTATTTTTTCTTTCGAAGGAAATATTTTGACGCTAACCCAGAGTTAAAGTGCGAGAACTGTTTTTCTTTTTAAGTGCGGAGGGAAAGTGGAAAGAGTTGATACAGAAACGCGATTTTTTTAACAACAAAAAATGAGTCAAGTGTTTCAAACGCATTTGGGATGAGTAACATTATTAATTCATCTTAAACTTCATTATTAAAACTAATGTTTTAAGTGTTTTTGAATGAACAATCGTATTTTGAATGCAGTAAGGAAAATTTACCAAGTGTTGGAGATGACTTGTGAAGCCAGTTTTGGTGTTCAAAAATAATTATTCTGAATCAAAATGAAGCACTTATTAAAAAATAGCGAATAAATAATAATAGGGTAGGTGGGGTCAAGGCCCCGCAATGTTCAGTATTTTTAAATTTGTGATCAAAAGGGGGTAGATAATCCCGAAATTTCAATTCAAGGCCTTAGATTGAGATCTTATCTACAAAACCAATCCAAGTTTTAGGTCTTTTTGATGGTATTTTAAGAGAAATTTACAATTTAGTAGAAAAAATTTTGTATCTTTGTGACCACGTGAAATAAACATGGATAAGCAGAATATTTCATTATGAAATAACCCTCGTAACACTGTTTTAATATTTCCAAGTTAACCAACAAAATTAAACATAAATATAATCAGTTTTAATGAAAATGTCCAACCTGTTGATCTCCATTAATGATTTCCGTCCACCAAAAGTTTAAGATCAACAGTACCTTTATTCACCTAAATAAGACAGTTGTGTCAAGTTAGCTTTTTGTATTTTTTACATTTTGCCCAGTTTTTACAATATATTTTTTCCATTCCAACCCTACGACTCTGCCTAAGCCCTTTGTACTTACACAAAACAAGTTTTTATCATATTTTCCTACTTTTTTTTAATTATTACTTAAACAATTTCATAATAAAAACTATTGGAGTTACTTGTTTCTATCTCACTCGAGGTATTCAACATGGACAACGAAGTTTCAAACTCCTGATCTATATTGAGCTCCCTAAATTATTTTCGTTTAACGGAATTTCTCTATACCTTATTTTTATCATTTTTGTCTCTTAACACAAATTTATCCAGAAATCCCGTTACATAATTTTCCAAAATTAAAGCAGTTGTTATACGACGTCGTTATGTCTGCCGCGTGCCTTTTAACCTAAGACCAACATAACATAAAAACTTCTTGTCTGCAATTGCAATGAGGTTAAATAATGCATACATGCTCGACAACAAAAACCACCCTCCAAAAACTTTCAAAAGCGTATTCAGTTCACGAGACGCAGTAATAATTCAAGCGTTATACATAGGAATATTCTTCAAACCGTCGTTCGTCCAAACTAGGACTCCCATGGGAGTGATTTATGTCGAAGCTGTAGTGCAAATAAAACGTCGCCTTTTTTTAGTGTGGCCAAACGCGACCCACAATTTTGATTGTGAAACGGAATTGGACTCGAGTCAAAAAATCGCGAATTTTTTTAAAACATATGCACATGGTGGCGATACCATAAAGGTCTACGAGATATCACAGTTGTCCACATTCTTTGGTTGTGTTTTCACTTAATCTCAAATATTTATGTGAGCAGGGTGAAATTTCTCGTGACGAAAACCTAAATTTATATACGATACTTGCATGTGGGAAAAAGATATCAATGGAGATAGCAAAACAACTATTGTTACACTCGTCTACATGATATATTTTAGTATATTTATGATTTATATCTGAACGGAACTTAACATGGTCTTCCCGTCGGCAAAGTTTAAGGGGTTTTATAAATATAAGATTTCCAAATTTTAAAAATTAAAAAACCCAGGTTACTTATAATTACACTTACTTCCAAAAGTTTAGCACGGAGTTGTTTTTTCAACCTAACACCTTGCAGAATTATTTTTCATACATGAAAATCATACCACAAGATGTTCAACTAGTGGGAATACAGGGCCTAAGAAAAAATTTTCCCTACCAATAACTTAAGGGGGTAAATGGGCCCTCCATTGATAATGGACTTCCATTACACATTTGAAGCAGTGACAGAAACGTCTATGTGAGAGGTATTTAATGGAAAAGTTTGTTTTTTCTAAAGAATATTGTTATTCCTAAGCTCAATGCATGTTTTCAAACGTGTGTGCTACCTTTCAATGGCATATTTAAGGTTTTATTGAGAGATATCGGCCTAGTCATCATTTTTGGCAAGTTTTAGCCTCTGGGTCATTTTTGGTAAGTGGTATCAGACCGTCAACTATGTTATTTAGTAGATATTACATGTACTTGAAGGCGTTTAGGTCTGTGGTTCCAGAAAGTACCCTTATTCTTTCAATATCATTACTTATGAAAAACTTTAAGATAGCCAAATTGTGATTTTTTGCAGCTTTTTCACTCTTAAAGATAAATCCTTGACCCAAAATATCTTGTAAAAGGAGCAAAGGGGACATAAGAACACATGTACACCATTGTAGACATTAGTGAAAAGCTCTGTGGTATATAGGAGGTGTTGAAACGGGACAAAAAACTTGTAGTTTTACAGGAACGGCATCTGTTATTAACGTTCAAAAAAGGAACATTTTTTAGATTTTATGTACGTATACATGTCTGAAAATAAAAAAAAATATCTCTAAAAATATCTCGATTCTTTTTTAAAAGGAGTTTTTAAGAGGTCGAATTTCTTCTCTGAAACTATTGCCATTTCAACACCTCCTATATGCCGCAGAGCTTTTCACTGATGTCTGCAATCGTTTACATGTGTTCTCTTGTCCCATTTGCTCCTTTTAGAACATATATCGGGTCGAGGATTTATATTTAAGAGTGAAAAAGGTGCAAAAAATTAAAATTTGGCTACCTAAAAGTTTTTCATAAGTAATGATATTGAAAGAATAAGGGTACTTTCTGGGTTCTCACACCTAAACGCATTCAAGCACATGTGAGAGCTACTAAATAACATGGTTGACGGTCTGATACCACTTTCCAAAAATAACACAGAGGCTAAGAATTGCCAAAAATTATGATTAGACCAATATCTCCAATGAAACCTTAAAAAAATTTTAAAAGAAATTTAAAGTTAGCACACACGTTTGAAAACATCCGTTGAGTTTAGGAACAACAATATTCTTTAGAAAAAACATAAAATTTTCAGTTAAAAACCTCTCACATGGATGTTTCTGTCAATGCTCCAAATGTGTAATGGAACTCCATTATCAATGGAGGGCCCATTTACCCTCTTAAATTATTGGTAGGGAAAATTTTTTCTCGGGAACTGTATTCCCATTAGTAGAACATCATGTGGTATGATTTTCATGTATGAAAAATAATTCTACTAGGTGTTAGGTTGAAAAAACAGTTCCGTGCTTAACTTTTGGAAGTGAGTGTATATTTCTTACAGCTAAAAAACCGCAGTAAAACTAATTATATAAAAAATTAATAAATAATGTCCCATGAATATTATTATACTATATAAATGATATTAGAATTGTAGTACTATTTGCATTTGACTTTAAACCATACTTTAAAAAAAGAAAAGGTTGTTTCTATTATTACTCTCCTATCCCCTTCTCAAATTTTAGATCCAAGATTCTTTTCTAAGATTAACTCCAAGATTAATTTCTTAAAAGTTTTACTTTCGTTTTTGTATTTTTTACTATTACAGAAATTATTTATTCGTTAGAACGTCGGCTCTCAACTTAAATCACTATTACGCCAGAGGGCACAAAATCACGCTTAAGTCAACAAAGATATTCAACCGAATTAGCTCCAAGCATTTTAAATTAAAGGAGAAAATAAAAAACAATTCCTTTTAAATTTCACTTGATATAGCGAAAATTTTAAAGCGTGGTATGTATTATTTGTGAAGAATTACCTCTTTAAATAAGCAAGTGATGTCAAAATAGTACAAAAATATAGTTTTTATAAACCCTATAAACAAGTCTTAAAAATACATAATAGTGCTCATAAATGCTTTATGCATAATACCGTGCATATATGAACAAGTGTTATCGAACTAAAATTTTCGGCATTTATCTTTAACTCCATTAGTATTACATAATAATGAAAAGGATCTCGGAAAATAACCGTAGGAGAAATCCTCAAATTTAAAAGTTATTTAAGTACTACCTTAAAAGAAATCGAAACGCACCTCACTATGTTCGAGTCTTTAGGGCGTATCGGTGCCCACCTTACAACTTTCTCTAGCTGAAAGGGTGAATACTCTGTAAGACAAAGCATTGATCATCGTCCCCTTTGGCTGTAATTCTCTTTTTTCGAGATTAGAAACTTCGGACGGGTAACTTTCACAAGATAATGACAAGCCGTATCATTTCTAAACGTGACATTAATTATCATCAATTTCCAAGTCATAGGATTAAATTTTAACAGCTAATGAATTGTTTTATGCTAAGTGGTTCCAAAGCTCCATACATAACTAGTTTATCGCAACTATTAAACAAATTTGTTCATTTTTACCACTTCACAAGACAATCAATATTTTCAAGGTATTTGTATTATGTCAAAAATATAAATAACTAGCGCTAAAGCGCTAGACCCGGCTTTGCCCGGGCGCAGTAGCTCTGACGCGCTAAACACGGGCTTCGCCCGGGTTTCAGTTTGTTTATAAATATCAGCTGGTGCGTTACAGATGGGCTTCGCCAGTCCATTTAAAAAAAATTCTGGTGTGTTCAAGATGGGCTTCGCCAGTCCAAATGTAGAAATAGTTAAATAGACGATCCATTTTTATGTTTATGTTACAACAATGGATTTTAAACTCCAACAATCGATTTCAATCTACAACAATCGAGAATATGCCTACATCAATTAAAGTTACATCTTCTCTTAATATATTTACAACAATGGGGGGTTTCCATGAAGTTAGGCATGAAATATGGGTTTTCAAGCATAAATTTGACCAAAAAAGTTGTTCGGATGCTTCGATTTTAAATTATTTTTATTCAGAAACATTCCTTGGAGCGAGTATATCAACGTGGTATAGTTTAATTGTTAATGTAGGTTCGAAAAGTTTAAAACTATAAAGGACATACATACATACATACATACAGACAGACAGACAATGATTTTTATATATATATAGACTAGCGCTGACGCGCTAGACTCGGGCTTCGTCCGGGTTTCAGTTTTTTTATAAATATCATATGGTGCGTTACAGATGGGCTTCGCCAGTCCAAATGTTGAAAAAGTTAAATAAAGGAGCCACTTTTATGTTTATGTTACAAAAATGGATTTTAAACTGCAACAATCGAGAATATGCCTACAACAATTAATATTACATCTTCCCTTGTTATATTTACAACAATGTGGTTCTGCCCTGAAGTTGGGCATGAAATATGGGTTTTTAAGAATAAAATTGACCAAAAAAGTTGTTGGAACGCTTCGATTTTAAATTATTTTTGTTCAGAAACCTTCCCTGGAGCGAGTAGATCAACGTAGTGTAGTTTAATAGTTAATGCAGGTTCGAAAAGTTTAAAACTATAAAGGACATACATACATACAGACAGACATTGATTTTTATATATGGAGGGTTCAGAATAGAAATGGACCAAGTCCACTTTAGCTACTTTTGAGCTACAGCCGTTTAAAGTTAAAGCTTCATAGGAAATTACATGTTAACGCAACAGAACTTGCTGCTGCCAAGCGGATATTATCAGGACTAGGACTTGGTTCATTATTGCACTGAAATTTTACATAGTTGGTGCATGTAATAGCGTTGCTAACTCAAAAATGACAAAAAGTGGACTTGGTCCATTTTAATTCTGAGCCCTCCATATATAGATTATATTAATGGTAATCATTAAGATAGTTTAACAATTCCGACAGCTAAGGGGTAGCTGAAAATAGCTTTTATAAAAAACACAAATTTAACTACATAACTGGAATTTTTCATCAACTATGTATTTAATTACGAAAGCATCTGTTTAAAAAAGCAGAATTTATTATTTAAGGTAAACCATTGGTCCAAATACTCTCTGAATCTAAAAAAAATTACAACATTTTGGTTATTCAGCGAACTATGCTACAGAACAACAAAATATTGTCGTGAATTTAAAACAAGATTAGTGATTAGTTGAATAGGATGTAACTCTTGGTATACGTCCAATACATCTTTTGCTAGTAGATTCAGTATAAGGACCCAGGAAGGAGCTTGCCAAAGTTTAAACCAGCGGGTCACTGTATACAGATTACAAACTTGGTAGTAGTCCAAAATCGTCATCTCAATACCAAACAATATGAATCACAGCTAAGCACATCCCAGATTTCAACGAGAAAACCAAAGATTTCTTGAAGAATTGTAAAAGTGCTTTGAACTTCATGAAAAGTGAAGCTTGGACAACTTGGAACCTTTCTCGTTGTTCACGTAAGTATTTAAAACGGACGTTTCTGTTCCTTGACTTATTGCATTCAAGTTCGCTTTTACAAATACTCACGTTTTTCTTACGAACTGTTCCGGACTTAGTTTCATACTTAGTGATAACTTCAATTTCCATTTACGATCTAAACTTTTAAAATATTTTTTGTGCGAAAATATTTTTCACTTCAATTGGCTTAATTGAAGTCAGGCAACGCTCAAAAGCTTTCTTTTCAAAAATATTGGACTTGCAGGTAGATATAGATCCAATTGAGCATTACTTAAAGCAAAACAATATTTAACGACGTAAAGGTCGCTTTGTTTGAAAGACAGCTCAGTGATTATTTTCAACTGCACTTAAATATGTATAGGAACCTTTATTTCCGTAACATGTATAAATATATATTTTTTTAATCTCTATTTTGAAAGAGGATGGAAAGGCTCGAATTTGACATTATTTTTATCCTTTTTAAATGCATCTCGGTGTTTTATGAACTGCCTATTTCAAGAACTAGTTCCCATACGAAGTTATAAAAACGACCGTCTATTTTTATTTTTGATACCACTACAACTTTATAGCACATAATTGTGTACTCTCCATTATACTAAATCTTTATAACTTTCTTGCATACGATAGCTAACATTCAGTTATTTTAAAGGCTCTGAAAGTATCGAGAAACAATCCCACTCAAAAATGTTTCTGTGCGTGCTGAAATTCTCATAATTTAAAAAGATCACGGCCGCAATATCCTTCCTTCAGCCAATAACTTTTGTATACGTGAGTGAATAAAAATTGCGCCTTTCTGTGTACCTTTCGGTGAAACCTTACATAAACAAACTGGCATTCAGTAAATCAAAAGAACCCATAACACGATGGGAGCAAAAAGGAATCAACTTTAAGCAAAATGCGGGGGTTGAAGTATTTTTTCCAAGTAATAAACCACGGTTTTGTTTCTGTTCTAAACCCAACGTTAAGGGCACTGAACTGATGCCAAAACGTTTTCATATGAAGGAATATTCACAATTTTCCTGTATAAAAATAGTATCTTCTTTATCTTTTGATTTGCATATGCTTTATATTTTATTTTGGAACTATACCCTTTCTTTGAAAAGAACAAGAAACTAATACTGAGGAGACAAATTTAGTAACCCCCAATGTAATATTCTTGGAACACTTTCGATTTTTTTATTTTTCCATGACAAACCTAAACCAATACTTTGTATACTTTGGTAAAATCAAATTTTCAGCAGGCTGTTGATACTAAATTTGCTTTCAGAAAGGCAGTTTTCTTTTAATATCATGACTACAGACCTTACTTTAGGAGTGTATTGTTTAAAAATATCTAGGTACTATATAAACGTCTCATGCATTTCAAACTCTGCAATACTTGAAATAGTTGTTACTCTGGTAAAAATATTTCCTTGAAAGTATCCTAACACTTCCACGCGAGCGTAACTACTAATTTTTACTAAATTTTTCACCTCTTTTTAAGTATAATTTTCACCTTATTAACTACCCCTATCTCAACACTAATAATTCCATTTATAGGGTGGGTTGGAGTAAAGTGGGTCATGGGGTAAAATGGGTCAGTTTTAATTAACTCGATATAAATCAAATTTAAATTGAATTTTTTTCACTAATTTTTTTAATTATATTCTTTAATCTGTTGGCAACCTTTTTCGACTGTCAAAAATTAAGATTTATGAATTTGAAGACTGAAAAAATATTTAATTTGAACCATAAATGATGTCATCGAAAAAACAGGGTTTACCAACTTCGAAATAACTATATATTGTAATAAATTACAACAGACTTTTGTGATAGTTTTTCATAAAAGAAAGTCTGAGACACATTTCAAGCCAATCAGCTTAGAAAAATATAAAATATTTTATCTTTTAAAACGATATTTTGTACTTGGGGTAAAATGGGTCATAGTTAAGAGGCCTTCTGTATTAAGTAAAAAGAATGTTTTTAACTTATTTCCTTCAAATATACATTGAACTGTCAAACAAGTTTATTTTTTCGCCAAATGAATTATTTTAATTGCTACATTTGGAACAATGGTCATTAACTTCAGACGTTTACAATTTCCTAAAAGTACAACTTAAAACAAATTTTTTCAGATAAAAATGGCTTAGCCGATTGCCTTTTTTCTTATTTTCATGTATATTTAGTAATAAATATATTTTTGACATATTTTTGCAATGAGACCCATTTTACCCCATATTGGGGTAAAATAGGTCATTACTTTTGATGCTAAGTTTAACCAACTTATAACTAAAAAATATTTGATAAAATTAGATGAAAATGTTATGAAGGATTGTAATGTCAACATCCAATTGAAAGAAATCCTTAAAAAGTAATAGTTTTGATGAAATAAAACTTAAAATGTGAAAGTACCTTAAAATTGACCCATTTTACCCCAACCCACCCTAATTAGGACATGCAAACGTAAGTTCATTTTTAACATGAGATAACTTGTTTAAAAAAGAGAATATTTCCATATACTTCGCTCAAAACCAACCAACTCAAGACCATCGCTATTAGGCTTCCCTGCATTGTGCATCTGCTAACAAAACTCTCTAGTGTGAACTTCGGTCAATCTAGTTACAGGCTAAAATTACCACTGGCTATATTTAAAATATTTCTGAGCATTTGCCCCTCCCCTCATCTACATAATGACAGTTCCCTTTACAGGTTCGGCTCCCTGAGATCACCCGCTTGAATTGTTCGAACGTGGCATATTTCAAAATGTCAGAAACGGCTAGGTCTCCCAGTCATATTTCGCAGCAAGGAATATAGGCTTATTTTATTCTTGAGGATCATGGTGTAGGATAAGGTTCTAGACGAAAGCTAATCTTGTATTTCCTTCTGGACTTAGGCTCGCTTATATTTGAGGGGAAGTATTCTGACATATTCGATGTATCTAATGCTTGTTCTTTCCCAAGTTTATCCAGGGCTTACTAGGTAAAACTGGTAAGACCATAAAAGATAGCTTAAAGATAAATGTGCCTACGTTTAGTATAGCTGATGTTTCTTCTAAGGAAACCTTAAAAAGGAACAGGGAAAACTAAAATCACTTTTTAATACGAAAGAAGTATTTAAAAATTACTAGAGATCTTGGATGCAAATATGTATTCAAATTTAAAAATAAAGATCTTTGAAGCAGATATAAACCTTTGTGATTATGTTACTTTTAAAAATATTGAGTAATCCAAAGAAACCGAGCCCGAAGCCAAAAATGGAGATAAAATAGTGTATTCTGAAAACCCAGTTCAATAGAATTTCGATTGCTTACTCGATAATAAACAGCATTGACAACACCAAATTTTGCTAAAAATGTCGCCAAGGCTCGGTTTCTTTAGATTTATCTTTATGGTATAATTAATAGATATACTAACAAGTTTTCCAGACTTTAAAAAAAATGGAATTTTTATTTTTTTTGTCAGATTTCAAAATACTTCAAGGAAACAAAATATTTGTTTATATGAAAAATTGGTAACTTACATACAATCTCATCAGCCATTCAGCGGCACAGCTAGAAAAACAGCAATCGGTTGTGATAACGTTTTCAGATTCAGTGGCACGGTCAACGGGATATAGGGTAGGTGGGGGCAAAGCCACGCAATTTTCAGTATTTTTAACATTGTCGTCGAAAGGGGGTAGATAATCCCGAAATTTCAATTGGAGATGTAAGATTGAGATCCTACCTACAAAACCAATCCAAGTTTAAACTCTTATCGATGGTATTTTAGGAGAAATTTACAATTTAGTAGAAAAAAATCGCGGGGCTTTGCCTCGCAAAATGGGGCAAAGACCCGCACTTGCAAATCTTGGTGCCCAAGTGAAATAAACATGGATAAACAGAATATTTCATTATAAAATCACTAGAAATAATCCTCTTAATGTTTTTTTGATATTTCTAAGCCAACCGACAATATTAAATATAAATATGATCAATTTTAATGAAAATCGTCAACCTGTTGTGGCAATTCATTTCAGATTGCCCAGATATCTTTCAAAAGGAAGGGAGAAAGGATGGTTTCAGGTAGAGGGTTGGCATCTCGGACACCTTTATTAACCTCTTTAGAGATCAAGTAGTCCCATTTTCCTTTTGGGACGAATTCCTGAGCTTTTTAAGCTGCGTGGATTTGCCCCAAAACACCTGAGTGGATTTGCCCCGTTTTACTTGATTTTGAAAAACAAGCCTTATTATTTTAGAGACATGTTGAAGCAATTCTTTCAAAATGAAACTGAAGTTCAATTTCTATCTTATCATTGGGATATTTGTTTGAATTTCCCCTCAAGATCTATTTTATGTAATGTTTAAGTAAAAGATCAGACAAATTACATCAAAATGATGAAAAACAAACTTACAGCATTTTTTAAAGTCATGAGTGACTTAGGGGTACGAACTTTAGTAGAACAATTGGTCACAATAAGACAAACCAACCACCTGGTTTTCAACTTTTTAATCGATCATTAACAATTAAAAATCGCCGTGCGTGGTTTTGCCTCGTGCGGGTTTTTACCCCCACCTACCCTACGTAAGAGCATTGAAATTCATAGAAATAAAATACTTCATACAAACTTCAGTTTACAAAGAATCTAAAACTGGTACAAATCCGTAAACCCTTTATCATCTCCAAGTTGTTTTGGACACCAAATATTAGAAATCTCACCGAAAATTTCAAATTAACCAATAAAAATATGTTATATCAATGACAATCACAAGAATAAGGCGATAGTTGAAAATATAGGTAAAAATTTAGAAGTGGGTTCGGGTTGGCGCCTCTTGGCGAATTTTTAGTCGCCAACTTCACTTTGATACCTAGGCGCACTTGGGCGCTACCACAGAGAAAAATTCTAACAGAGGGTCCAAAACGATATATTCAAAAGTTGGACGGTTATGAGGGCGCCACGATGAACTAAATGATTGACAGAGAGATCAAACCTGTGATTGGCTGTCACTCAATCTTCTATTTTCGAAGGAGAAGGAAAAAGTTTTTCTCAACCAAACAGGCCTTTCCCTCCCGCCTCTCGTGACGTTGATGCGATCGCAGCGCCAAAATAGCCCCACAACCATCCAACTTTTCGATTTCCATTAGCGCCTATGGCGACGGACTCTCTGTTCTAGTACTCTGTGGGAGCTACTACTTCGCTTGGCGTATGAACCCACTTCTAGATTTAAGCCGCCAAATCTACATTTCATTATAAAGATAATAAACCCTTTTGAGAAATAAACAACTTTGCAGACAAAATGAAAATCAAAGAATTGTTAACTTACATACCGATGTATATTTTATGAAGGTTTCAAGTGTAAAAAGTTCTTTCCTTCTTCTTTAATAATCTTTCACGTAGATCAAAATGCGGAACAATAACCACACCTTGAGTCTTGATTCAAATTAAATACTTGATCAAAATGTTACATCACGTTTAAAAACAATCGTACTTTCACGTAAAAAGTTTATAGTTTTGATACAGCAACAAACATCATATTTAAAGTTACTGTGATCAGTTCTTATGAATTATTTTCGTCTATCAGATATTAAATATTTTAATATGTCATCAGTAAACTGCCATTAAAACATTTAAAAATCAACACTGTGAAACAAAATTTCAACTACTCAACTTATAGGTGTAATCTCACAACTCTCAAGCGTCACCTCCAACCGTGGACCGGTTGGAGGTGACGCTTGATAGTTGTGAGATTACACCTATTGTCCGCTTAACCAGCAATAAATGGTGAAATTCTCCTTTCATTTACTCAACTTATGTTTGACATCAAATACAGTTCTTTGAGTCAATATCCGTTGCCATTATTTTTAAATAACTTTATCAAAGAGGTTAAGTCAACCAATTGCTATGGTTTCTAGACAGAATGCTAATTGAATCAGCAAATTTTCCCCTGATTGGTCGAAATAAAAATCTTATGGAAATTTGATCGTCTGTCTGCGATTGAAGTAAAAACCAATCAGAAATCAGAAAATTAATTTGACTTTATTTTTTAATCCTGTAATTAAATTATTAATAAAACATATATTATTTATTAGAACTCAAACTAATGGATTAGTGGCAACAAATACTGAGCACTCTTAATAACTAGGGCTAGGATTTATATGTAATTACATATTTGTTCAGGAATCTGATATTAAAGTGTGCTCTTGAATTCTATACGTATTAAAAGATTTTGAATCGATTAAGACTATGTTTATTTTACATATTTTTACATATTTCGGTTTATTTACATATTTTTACATATTCAACCTATGACTACATATTTTTATTACATATTTATCCCTTTTCGAGTTTTTCAAAAATAAATTACACGTTTGACCGATTTTCATATTAAAGTAACCCATAAAATGAAATACGCATCCAAATTGCAGTTAAAATTAGTGCACCCGATGCTGAATTTAACTTTTAAAAGGTTGTGAAGTCGGGATTGTCAGATGAAACTTGAAAGGCGCGCTGAGAAGGGAAGTAGACACAGGTTTTCGTTTTTTTCTCGTGATAAGACAGCAAAAAAACATCAGCTGTTGGAAAATTGAGAAAACCACCCTTCCCTACTATGTGCTTGCGTAATATTTGAAGAGCCACTTTAAAGAAATTACTTAACATTTTCTTTTTATTATTACATATTTGGCATTTTTTAATACATATTTTGCAAAAATAAACACATATTATACGTACATATTTTGGATTTTTAATTACATATAAATCACAGCCCTATTAATAACAATGTCATTTTAGTTTGCTTAAAGCTTTATATATATATTTTTTTGCTATTTTTTACGATTTCATGACTAAAGGTAATCTTGATATTATCATAATTTACTTAATAAATTTTAAGTTTTTGTTGGTGAAAATACCTTTTTTATATAGCAACGAAATAAAGAAAAGATGTACATTTATCAGAAATCTTTATTTTAGCCATAAAACTCAAATAATTAACTTCATAATGCATATTTTTAAGGTTTAAATGGTAATAACATTTATACTTTTGTATCAGTTTTATTGATATCCTTTTTGATACAAATATAATATTTTCTGGAGAACAAGGTCCTTTATCAAAAACTAATATTTTAGTTTATATAAACTTAGACTAAGTAAAAGATTTTAAATTAAAAAATGTTTTGCCTTTAGAGGCATCCCTAACTTATTATTTCCATACGTTTTAGTTATGATGTTGATAATAATACACCTTTCAACACATTTTTAAAGGAAAAGCTTGAAGTTAGACTTTGGAAACTTTTCTCAAAAAACAAAAGATTTAAAGCCTTAAGTCAATTATATCAAGTTTCCAAGTCTTAAGCATGCTAAGAAAAAAATATTTCTTCTTTATGCCCACGGCTTTAACTCGGGATATTAGGAGATGAATTCTCTCATTATTTGTTATTAAAAATTCACGGAGCACTTAATGTCATAGCCTGTGCAATTAAAGTTGAGCACCTTACAAGAAAAAGAGCATCTTATCTACTCGGCAAAACAAAACATCGATGTTCAAAAAAATCGGCTTACTTGTATTTTTATTATTATTCCATGGAAAGCTCCCATTCAAATCCTCTTTCTTTCTAGTTTGCGAGAACTTCCCTTTGAAAGAAAATTTTCAAATGCAATTTCGAAGAGTAAGCCAATTTGGCGATGAAATAAAAAAGCGCGGCAACTCGAGCATCCTAACCAAAAAGAAGTTCACAATTGCAGATGATAAAGTCATACTTCGCGACCTGCTCATTCATTCAAGTTAACATTCTTTGTGTTTGTTTTCCGGCCGTCGCCGAAAAAAAGCACACCGAGTGGGGCAATTTCAGCGTAAGATCACATTTGAAAGATTCCTACAAAGAATAGTAAAAGCTAACATGCAGACTGCTGAAAAGATTTTAAACTCGCGCGTGTGCTTTTAATATAATCCAACCTTTTTAAGCCACCGGGTGTGTAATTGTTTTTCTGCTCCCCTAGAATTAGAAACTCGACTCAAAAAGCACGGGCACGAGGCTTTTGATGCGAACTTTCTAATACAAAGCAGAAGATTAAATTCCTCTTCATTGTTATACGAATAGAATCGTTTAATCTACTTTAGTAAAGAGAACGAAATACCTTTTCAATATCTTATTTAATTTCCCCCCTTCAAGGAAGTAAACATTTCCCGAAAAAATACCCTGTTTGAATGCTTTTATTATACGTTTCCAGCCTTGATATTATTAAAAACTCCCAAACATGATGTAAATACATCGCAACAGCGATAAAAATTCGGACTGATCCTGCGGAGCGATGCTAAGAATGGAAGCTTAATTCCCTAAAAATGGATCTACTATGCAAAAAGAGGAACATAAAACTGGCTTTTTTATGGCATCGCTTTACCTTCCATGAGCTGCAGAATGTCTCTCAAATAAATTAAAGTTTGAGTCTAAGGACAAAAGATCCTTTGGAGGGATGCCAAGCGGCCGAAAGGACAAAGTGCTTAAAATGTTTTACTTGAATTAATGCTCAGAGTTTGCGGCGTAAAACTTGCGGTGGAGTGATTTAATAAATTTGCACTCTTCAAAATGCGTTGTTTGCCCTCGAGCGCGAGTGACGTGTTTATTTCCCCCGGCTTAAACAAATAGCGGCTTTTTGTAATTGGCCAGACGGTTTGTTTTATTGCTAATAAAATTATCGGGCGAATTATGCATGTGCGCCGATGGGGCTTTTATAGGGTGCTTCCTTCAAATAAATTCAACTTCTTCATAAAGGTCTCATCCTTTCTCTCTAAACATTTTTCAACATACTCTCACAAAGAACAAGGAACGGAATGCTTAAAAGGATTTTCTGGGACTAACGGTCGTATTCACCACTAACCTACATGGAATCAAAACTTTTGATTGGTTGTTGAAAAAGAAAAACAAGTTGTAAGCTAATCAGAGTTGTAGAACAGCTTAATTCCAGGTTTATCTTAGGTCAAGTCATTGGTGATTACAGGTGAATTCCTTATAGAAAACTTACCAAACGCCTCTTGAAAAACTTTCACATTCTGTAATAATCCATTTTACCTAATCTGATCGGATTAATCTCTATTTGAAAGGTTTTTTTTTATTTAATCTGCTAATACAAGGGATACTTGCCACCTAGATCATGATTTTCATGACCCGATCAATCTATACCAGGGTTTAGTCTTTAGGCAGTAAATATAGCTTGTAAAATGAAATACTATTTTATAACGGAAAATGAACACATGCATAGATTTTAAATTTTGCTATTCAAACTTTAAAAGAAAATCTAGTCACATGTTTAAAAAAAACAGTTTGTTTAGTTAAACATTATAAACTTAACATATGCAAATCGATATTTCATACATAATAATCTTGTCCAAAACCATATTACTTCCATCAACACCATTTACACCCCAAAAATCCAAGAGTAATAAAAATCTAATTATAATTAATTATATTTAACACGTTGTTTAAGTTCATAAAACAATATCAGTTAAAAGACATCACATTATACTCTTCAGACGATGCTATATATAAAAAAGCAGTCTAACTGTAAGCCTAAATAAACAAGGAACCAGTGTATATCAAATACAAGGCTGGGGTTAGGTTTCAGAAGAAAATTGGTTTTTAGATGGCCCGCCATGGATAATTGGAAGAGGAATCGTAATGAGATTTTAACAACTCTTGATGATGATTTAAGTGTAGCCATTAGATATCGCTTTGAAGAAGCTTTTTTGAATAAGTTTATCTCCTAAGGAAACACTTAATCTAATTCTATCTTACCATAGAGGATAAAATCCTTACTAAATACATGGTAAAAAGATTAATTTAGCTACTGGTTACAGAATTCTAGTTAAAATTGTTATTAGATAGATTTAAGATTTTTAGATATTTTTAATATGAATTTCATATGAAAAACAGAATTTTTAAGCGCATCTACGAAACACTGGCTAAACCAAATTAATATTGATAACACAAATAAATAATTCACTTTATTTCCGAAATATACAAGTATCTGCTACAACATTTCACAGATTGGGGACCATTCAGAAATTACGTAGCACGTTTGAGAAACTTTCGAAAAATTCGAACCGTGTGTAATCAAACTTTCATACAAGGGTATATCTTAACTATAGTTTGTTACAGTTCTTAAGGTGCAATTTTTTATGAATTAAAAATGAAGAATTCGCAAGTAAAAAAATAGTGAAATTCAATTTGAATTGTGTAGTTTGTGAATGGTCCCTTGACTACTGATTTATGATAGAAATAATTATTACACATAGAAAGTCATAAATACAAAACAAATTGTGTAAAAATCAATGAACACACAAAAATATTTTTGCTGTTTTATGTATTTTTAAGAAATAGATAAAATAAAAACTATGTACACTGGATTCGTTATTCGCAGAACATGCTACAAAAAGCACCACTGGTCCCTCTTAAGTTAAAAACTTTTTCCAAGTGTCTTCTCTTGGAGGTCACTTAATAATGTGTCGGCTATCCCTCCCCTTGATGTATGTAAACCAGAATATACAGTTAAATATCACAAATGCAATCGGGAATAGGACACGGCAAATGAAGTCTATTCTTTTCGACAAAGGAATATGGTGGGCTGAACAGTTTTCCAAAATGTTTTTGACTTGAGATTTCTAAAAATAAAGAAAATAAGTTACATTACCTATGGAAATTGCGGTATTTTAACTTTCTTCATAAGAAATGTCACTAATTCTCACTAAGTTTTGAAAAACAGGCTTATTACAGGTTCTCAAAACATTAAAAAATTTAACTGAAAAACTAAATAAAGTATTAACACAAGTCGAGTTTTATTACTATACACACATTTATGAATTATTAAGGATTTAACAAACAACTTTTTACAGCCAAAAACTTTATTGGCTTACTTTCAAAATCAAACCTGTATATTTGTATGCCTTTGTTGCGTATATTCCATATTTCCAGTTTTTTTAACTGTTTTAAATCAACTCTTAATCGAGCTCGTTCCCCAATATACTGTGAATTAGTAAAAAAACATTGAAAAAATCTTAGTGCCTAACAGTATGAAAAAAATTGTTTTCTTTGATGCAGAAAAGGCTTTCTGTAGCCTTATAGCTCGTAGATAACCAAGGTGTGAATCTATCTCACTTGAAAAACTAGCATTCTTCCCCTTTTGCATAAATTCCCAGCTTAGCAGAGGATTATAAACAGCTACATCAGTGATCCAAAAAATGTAAGTAGCTATTTCTCTCATTTAAATAAAAGTAGTAATTGTAATATTGTGAGCATATTTTTCATATAAAAAGTTTAATGCATCAAAGAATTTTCGACTATCAATGTTTTTGACTTCATTAGTATTTTAACCCTGTGTTTTTCCCATTTAGAGTATCACAGCATTAAGATAATTTTTCAACCCTTAAGCTTATACTTACAAAAAATAAACCCCTTACGCAAAAAATTGCTGTAGCAACCAGTAATATTAACTTTGACTGAAAAATGCTTGCTTTATTACCATTCTTTCCAAGTTTAAAAATATGCAAAACTTAATTATAATTCGTAAAAAAATAGGTAGTTTTTGAAAACAAATACAAATGAAGAGAACACTTCAATGTTTTTAATTAAAATTAGTTAACTTTTTCGGATTAGTGACACTACAGATCAAGATTTATCACTTTTATACTCGTTCACGGAAAAATAAAATTGATGACTAAAACTGCACAATAGACGTGTCAAAAATTATAAAAATACTCATGATATTAATAAAATCTAATGAATTTATACCGCATAACAAGTCTAAGAGTGAAGTGATGTTTTTTCCTACAGTTAATGCAATGACATTTTTAAAGGATCAGAAAAATGTTTGACTAAAATTTTATCAAAAGCACTCACCCAAGAAATTATTTTTCACAAATATAACTTTTAGAGAAAGGTTGATGAATTAGTTTGTGGAATTAATTAATTTTTTCCCAAAGAAAGCTTCAAAGTTTTTATATTAAACTGAAGTGTTAGAAGTTATTTCCTCTCTCATTTCATTTAAAGCTTAATGAAATTTCAATAGCACACATGCATAAGTTTGAGCCTACGTATTTAAATTTATGTTTCGAAACTTTCTAGAAAATTCTAGCTTATAGAAGAAATGCCATACTTTATTTTGTTATTACTTTTTCGTTGTTTGCGATACTTTAATTTTTAAATTTAAAATAACATATATTTTGCTGTTTATGGAAATAAATCATAAAGTATTGACACTGTAGCCCGTAATTTAATATATGATCCATTTTTATATTAGGTTATCATTATTTACGTAATATAAATCTTTTACCATTTTGGTAATATTTCGTACTTATGATATTAATTGAAAACTTGGAGCTTATTCGGGTTTTTTAGTTTGAAATACGTATATCCCCACAAAATAGTGTGAAAATTTTATTAAACAATAATTATGCTTACCAGAACACATAATAAATGAAACCTTCAATTAATGCCTTTATGAAACAGCAAAAAACTAGTTGTAATTAATCACACTTAAACCCTTAATTCGTGTTAATCAACGATTCAATATCAATATCGTCGTTTATAAATTAATTTATCCCTTAATTTGTAAAAAACTTCTATTGATTAAAATTACAAAGTTTACCACACTTTCTTATCCTTTTATGGCCTCTAGAATATGTTTTCTTGTACGATTTCTTTGAGCCTCACACATAAAAACAATACCGAATGAAAACCCAACCACTGCCTACCTGCTTTAAGTTTCTCTTGCTTCCTCCATTCTTGGCCACATGGTTTTCGGTGATTCTCACTCTTCTTTCCCTCCGTGCCAGCTGGTTCACCAAGATGAACTGCAGGAGAGTGGCGAAGACCAGAGATATGCAGACCGCAATCCAAATGTCGATGGCTTTACTGTAGGAGGAGATGGGGACCCTGGTCTGGACTTCAGCACTGATGATGGCCATCATTAAGAGCAAGACCAGAATGATGGACAGCCGCAGGATCACTGCCCTAGCGTCCAGCCATAGAGAGAGCCAGGACACTGCCACCAGGATCACAAAAGGGACGAAGACTTGGGTCAGGTAGTAGCCATATTGACGTTTCAGCTGGAGCTTGACGGACAAGCATCCGTGACCGTCTGTGAGGAAAGGCATGAATAATGAGCAATCATTTGAGCTTCAAACACATCTCGGAATGAATACACTAAGAATGTCTTAGATTTTTCTCTGTCATGTAAATAGCCTGAAATAACTTTATACACTGCCAATGACCAGCGAAATTCCCACTAAGCATTCAAATAGTTTTTGACTTCCTTTTCAGTACTTTAGCCAATAAAACTGATTTGTAATATTACTACTTTTGAAGTACTTATGAAAGCTTCTTACCAATATAGTTTTGTAGTCTCCGTAGACTGAAATGCTTTTAAATATGTTTGCTTTTAGCACCCGTGGTATCAAGCTTTCTGAAATTTTCTGTTGAATTAAGTCATGGGAAATTTGTTTTTTTAAGAGTAAGAAACTTCTCTTATAAGGACTAGTGATGGGCAGGTATCGATACCAAATACTTAAGTACTCGATACCTATAGGTATCGAGTGTATTCGATACCCACAAAAGTATCGAGTGTATTCGATACCCACAAAAGTATCGATACTTTATTGACATATTTCGTTTTAAATTTTTCAATAAAGTAATCTTTATAACACCTACTGTAGATCAAACGCAGCCTGTTTCCTTTTTCATTTTGCAACGCTCAAACCCAAGTCGTTATCATCCGCGAGAGAAATTTGACGCGGCTAGGTTTTTCCCCCGCCAAATCCTTCGCCTCTATCCACCTCCAGGCCCGTAGCTACGGGGCTTTTTGATGGATCGCTTTCAGTTTTTTGAATATTAGTCTGATTATGGATAGGCCCTAAAAAAATTGTCCCTTCAGGTTCATTTCCCGACATTGAAAAAAAGTACTCGATACCTAAAAGTACTCGATACCTAAAAGTATTCGATACCAAAGTATTCGATACCTATAAGTATTCGATACCAAAGTATTCGATACCTAAAATTATCGATTTTGGCCATCACTAATAAGGACATCAGTATATTCCAAGATATAATATCGATGAAATTCTATAACTTATTTTAGAAACAATGTTTATCGGACGGAAAAAGAAAATACTGGCTTAAATACTTTTATACTGTTATATTTCAAAAACGAATAAGAAAGTTAGACTAAAAAGGAACACGCGAATTTTAGCTGTTGATTAATGTAATGCTTTTCCGATACAGATGTAGCTAAATTTAATTATTTGATACAAGTTATCATCCAATTATTAGGATTTAAATAATTTTTTCTGATTAGAATCACTAATAAGCAGGTTTAAAATAAGGTTAATTAATTTTCATTCGAGTGAAAAGCTACATAAGATGCTCTACAGTAAAAAATGTAACTGAGAAGAAAATTACAAGGTTGTTCTAAAACAGCATTTTACTTCAAATAAAATTAAATGTGAATAAAATTACATTATGTTACATGATTCAAATGAATGCGATTAAAGTTGATTAAATACTGAATTTACTACAGATTGTAAGAAATATTTATTATTTCCATATTTTTCTTTACCCTTACGATATATTACGCATTAAAATCAAATAAGCCCTCACGTAGATGTTATATGGTAGGGGAGAGTGGGGCACATTCGCACATGAAGCACATTCGGACCGACGGCATTTCCCCTAGTAATTATTAATTTAAAAATCTGAAAAAAATACCAGTAGATGGAAGTATGACAACCCCCTCCTGCATGAATTTTCAAAGCCCTGATCCATTTGGTTGTATACGCACTAGAAATTTGCTAGCGTTAGAAGCAGCAATGTAGTTTTCTTGTCAATTTGTTGGCGAAAAATATCAATCAAAAATAACTCTCAAGTGGACATTCAGCATTTTATTCAGTAAAGGCACTAATAAAGTAAGTTTCTAGAAAGGTTTTATTTCCCTGCATTAATTATAAATATCTTGTTGGGACGTGGTAAGGTAAGCTTGAACTGGTAGATGGGGCAGATTCGGACAGTCAGAATGTGCATCATATCTTCTATTTTTGATTATGAAAGTGATTTATATGTTTATAAGAGCAGTATACAGGGTGTTTCAAAATTGCGTTGCACGGCTTTTAATCGGAACCAACGCCTCCTAGGTCATGAAAGTAAGGTCTACCCCTAGGTAAGTGACCCTGGAGAATCCATTGAAATAACTTTCAGCGCCCCTAGCGGTGAAATTGAAAATTAAAAAAATTAATTTAAAAACTAAAGGAGATAGAGCAAAAACCTCAATTAGAATATTGTTGCCAACGTCAAGAAAAACTCACTGAAAAAAATTTGATCAAAATATCTTGAATATTCGCGGAGATATTAGCATGTGAAAAAAGCACTTTTTCAGGGGTCAAAAAAGAAATAGTTCCCATATTTGCAAATTTTTTTGATTTTTTGATTAAATTTTGTGTTCTTTCAACTAAAAAAACACAAAACTACACAATAACACTGAAAAATTTGGAAATTTGCGAACTTTTTATTTTTTGACCCCTGAAAAAGTGCTATTTTCACATGCTAATATCTCCGTGAATATTCAAGATATTTTGATCAAATTTTTTTCAGTGAGTTCTTCATGAAGTTGGCAACAATACTTTGATTGAGGTTTTTGCTCTATCTCCTTTAGTTTTTAAATTAATTTTTTAAATTTTCAATTTCGCCGCTAGGGGCGCTGAAAGTCATCTCATTGGATTCTCCAAGGTCACTTACCTGGGAGTAGACCTTACTTCCATTACCCTAGGAGGCGTTGGTTCCGAATAAAAGCCGTGCAACGCAATTTTGAAACACCCTGTATTTAAGCAGTATATACAGGGTGTATCTGAAATGGTGCAACAAACTTTCAGGGATGATAGTACTCATCAAGACGAACAAGAATCGGTATAGAAAGGGGGTCCCAGACCAAATCCCGGGGAGTTAAAAATGGAGCGACACCCCAAAAAATCATTGAAAAATTCAATTTGTAGAAGAACTACTATTGGTAAAAACTTAATTATGGTTTCAAATATTGTGGTTTAATATGATCTTTAAAATAACCGCAAAAGTCTTCACTTTAAAATTTGTTTTATTATGAAAAAAGTTAAAAACACAAAAAATGTGAAAACTCAGCCAAAACCTTATTTTGTTTTTCGAAATCCTTTCTTTTGATTTGATAATCTGAAAAATCATAGTTGAAAACCCTTAAGTCCAAAGTTTCACGTAAATACAATCAATATTAAACGCTTGAGATCCTTTTAAAGTTTGTTTTTTTGGGTGCGCAAGCAGTTTTTTAGAGCTGTTTCCAGAACAGCTGTTAGCGCACGCAAAAAACAAACTTTAACAGGATCTCAAGCGTTTAATATTGATTGTATTTACGTGAAACTTTGGACTTAAGGGTTTTCAACTATGATCTTTCAGTTTATCAAATCAAAAGAAATGATTTCGAAATACAAAATACGGTTTTTGCTGAGTTTTCACATTTTTTGTGTTTTTTAACTTTTTCATAATAAAACAAATTTTAAAGTGAAGACTTTTGAGGTAATTTTAAAGATCATATTAAACCACAATTTTTGAGACCATAATTAAGTTTTTACAAATAGTAGTTCTTCTACAAATTGAATTTTTCAATGATTTTTTGGGGTGTCGCTCCATTTTTAACTCTCTGGGATTTGGTCTGGGACCCCCCTTTCTATACCGATTCTTGTTCGTCTTGATGAGTACTATCATCCCTGAAAGTTTGTTGCACCATTTCAGATACACCCTGTATAATTGTTTTTTTTTTGTAATTGTTTCAAAATTTGGTACTAATAGAAAATAACATCTTAAAGAAAGTTTCAGTTTTAAGGAATTTAGACCCAGATTTAAACATTGAAGAAATAAATGTCCCTGATAATTGTTTAATAGCAATTGACTTGGACTTAAGTGATTTTATTCTAGTAGAATTTGCTACTAAAAAGAAAATTTTGTTATGTTGGTCAAATATAAAATTTGGAATTGAATGATGCTTATTTAAAATTAATGATGAAAACTTTAAAATTAACGACGAAACTTTTATGTTCCCAGTAAGTAATGATTCAGCATCATACAAAAAGGTAATATCGTATTAAAGTTCCCCAACCGTCAGTTTCAGCTGTTAATAAGCGAGCTGTTGGTTCACTTTCCTTTGGAATAAAACCTGACAGTTAAATTATTGGTTGAACTTTTTCCAACTAATTATATTATGTAATGTTTGTCAATGTGTAATATACTATTTAATACTACAATTGTTTTCCTCATCAAAAACTTAGATGTTCAATATTTCTGAAGCTGTTTTCTTTTTGTAAAAACATCTTCAATTTAGATGAAAAATATGTAAAAGTGCCAAATATTTAGTTTAATTATCCTAACTTTTAAGTGCAATAAACTTTTTAGTTTGTGAAAATAATTATTGTATAATTTTTTGCATGTGTATGAATGTGCCCCACACGTGTGCGAAACTGCCCCACCCGTGGGGCACATTCGCACGAAATTTCTCGTTTTTTAGATTGATGATATAGGTTAGAAGTTCTAGATGAATGCAACCAATTATCGTTCTAAAATATTGGGAAAGGTCTTAACTTTTATTTGAATCCGAGTTTGTTTCAAAATCTCATCTAGATCCAGAGAAATATGCCGAAATGCACTTTTTGTGCGAATGTGCCCCACTCTCCCCTATTTGGTTCTGGCAAAAGAATATTCCGAACTATGTTTATATTCTCTTAGTGAACTGAATAATTTCGTCAAGTAGTACTTTAAAATAGAAATAATTAAGTCAATCACACTCATAAGATTTTATTCAAATAAATTTCAGAAAATTTCACAGAGTAACAGTTTGAAAGCAGTGGGGTAAAAAAAGATGAAATCATTCTTTTATCTAAGCTTAACTGATTCGGATATCATAATTAGTACAATATTCAAATGCCTCAAATTAGAAAAAAATATCTTCATTTAGCACTTAGGTACCAAGAAGTAATTCATAACTCTTCAGCTAACAAATGTCGTTTTGGAAGACCCAGTGGGTACACGTACTGTCTATTGAAGCGAGAAATATTTGGTAACGATTATTTTACATTTGAATAATAGATTAAGAATCGTTATCAATTATTAAAGTGTGTTTACACTCCAAAGTTATACTTATGAATAAACTGTAATGCATTCATAATTTTAAAACTTTATACTAATGTTCTAGAAATTTATTTATTAGAGCATAGTGTTGTGTAAAATAGGTATATATTATGCATGAGTTTCCTCTACCTAGCCTATTAAACCTTTTAAAATAATTTTATCGTTGTTCAGAAATGATATCTATTTTACAGATAGTTTTAAATTTTTAATAAAGCAATAAGGGAACATTGTTTCTGCATTAAATTTAGAAGATAAGAATGTTGGCATATGAGAGTAAATCTTAAGTATTGTTCTCAAATTTAAGCGGATTTAAAACATCGGTTGGATGGTAAAATTTCAAAGTCAGAAAGTTAAGTATCTTTAATGAACCTAAGCATTTATTTGTATTTCTAAGTAATATTATTTTTTGATAAAAGTGTAGTAATGGAAATGACTTTTTAAAAGTCAACTCATATCTCTTGACTCGCACAACAGTACTATTCTCAACCCTCTAATATAGTTCAACTTTTCATTCTACTTTTATTGAAAATTAACTCAGAACTTATCTTAGAGAAGCTTTGAACCCCCTACACTCTAGAAAACATTACCACAGAAACTCCAATCCAAGCGAACTGAAAACTTCCGAACTATTGGGATAACAAGCTTATAAACCTACTCCTCCTATCTAAAAGACACCTACCAACGAGATATTTAAAATATCAGCTTCTCCTCGAGCCCACAATACCCGGTCGGAATCTCATAACTCTCGCTTAACCATCCAAATCTCGGGCGGAGACCAAACACACCCCGAGAATGCATAATTAACCACATAACCAGTCACGTGACCTATCTAATATTTCCATAGGAGCTCCATAACCGACGCAATTAGCATCCAAGGGTTATTTACACATTCAAGCGCGCTCCGCACGCGTTCTTCTTAGCACGATCTTTTTGAAATTCCGCATACCTGAGACCCGCAATTATTTTCATTTGAAGTTAAAGGCGGATAAAAAGGCTCCTGCTGTTAACACGCCTGGCGTGCTGCCTCCATATTAAGATGAGCTAGTGGAAGTTTATCCGCGGCTCTTTTTCCTAGTCGTTAATTACACATTCAAAGCCACGCCAGAATGCTGGAAGCACATGCGAAGGAGGCGTGAAATCTGGGGATTGTTTACTAGGAGGTTTCGGAATTGATGATTGGGGTTAGGTACTACATGCCAAAAAGAAAACCGAGCGACTCGTGTATGAAGAGTCTGGCGGTGAAACTTAATAACAGCTTCTAAACGTAACGTTTGGTTAGGGAGAGAGAATGGTATAATTTCTATGTTTAACTAGTTTAACCTTGACCGGCAATTACCATACCAACGGTTGGTGAATGACAGAAACTGCAATTATCCATCGGAGTCAATTATTTGGGAGACAAATGCATGTAATGTTACTGTGTTATTCTGAGGAAATTTAAAACATATTTTTAACGAATAGGTCACTTGTATAGTAGTTTGGTAAAAAAATATTATTTACTTATTTGCTGGTTTATTATAATATATAGAGTGAAACACACAGAGGAATTTTTGCGGTTTCAGCTATAATTGTATATTTTTTCCTGACATTCAATCATTATAATACTTCAAGTATATATTTAACGAGTGAAAGAAGATAGAACTTCAAGAAGAAGAAAATCGCAGTTTATTTTTGTCATAAAAACTTAGGTAATAAAACAAAAAAACGTAGATTTCAGGAAATCTTACATTCTTTTATATATGTGTGGGACTTGAGAACGAAAAATCCATAAAATTTACTATTTTAGTCCTATTTTAGGCGCTTTATTTAAATATTTGTGTAATGTAGAGTATAATGGAAAACTAGTGCCCACTCATGTTAAATTGGAAGGTAGTACTTTTATAAGTAATTGCTGGGAAAAAAAGCGCGTTATAAGAAAACTTCAAGATTAAAAATTGGGAAAACCTGATGTAATTTTCAAAATAAATCATCAATCAAATTGTCAATAGTTCCAATGAACAATTGATCATTGAGGCCAGTATCGTTCAATAAAATAGCTATCTTGAAATTCGTAAAGGAACAAAAAATTAATTATCATTTGTTTTAATAAAATCACAAAACCTACTGAAATTCTTATAAAATATTAAATTTCTCTGTTCCCCTCTCTAAATTTCCAAAACCAATTAACTAAACATGCTAAGCGACTGCTCTTGGCATATTTAGTTTAAGCATCGTATTTGAAGTGTATATTACATGCGTTTAGTGATCAAATTTCATACCAAGACATATTCCTCCATGACCTTACCCCCGTTACCCTTAGTTCTCTTTTAAAGGCAAGGTCAGGACGTAGGAGCTCATTGGCGAAAGACGAACCCTCATTACTGGACATCGATTAATCCAAAGCGTCATTATGTCTCCGCAACAGTTATTAAATCTTGAGCTGTAACGGGAGGCCTGATCAGATCGATTTTACAGCCGCATATTTGAGCGGTTGATCGGTCCTCAGAGACAAACAATTCTCTGGGACACAGACTGTCAACAAAAGAATGCGATGGTTTGCTTTCTTGGGAAGATATATGATTAACATCGTAAGTATAAAAAATCAAGTAATGAGTGTTATGAAAATTTAATCATAATTACACGCAATATTTTTAAGCTTGTCGGGGATCCCGAAGGATCAAATTTCTTAATTCCCGTTAAAATCAAAATGGTCTGACTATTAATATTACTGCAATACTCGTACATTTAATGAGAAAAATTTTAAAATACCCAATACAAGTGGAAGTTGGATATTCTATGGCAAGCATAATTGATTCTAAGGGTCAAATCGAACCATAGATTATTTTTAGAAAACGTTAAAACAGGGTTTCCGCTCGCCTACTCGCAATTGGCGACCAAAAAATTAAGGCTGGCGAGAAAGTTTTTTCCCAGAAAAAAATGTTGAGTTTAAATAAAAAAATGTCCCAATCAAGGAACCTCAATCGAGTGGTTCGCCTTAGTGTTTTAAAATTAAGCGACCAGCGGTTGCAGAGAAGCCGGCAAACGCAGCGCCTACAGACCGCTCACTTCCCCGAGAAAAACCTAGTTACGATGACGTAATCACCGAGGTAATAGGTTTGTTTGATAATAATAAAAGGTATTATGAAGAAAAGGGAGCGAAATATCGATTCCTAAAGGGGGTATGTAACAACTTCTGAGATCTAGTTAGTTTTAGTACTTTTTACTTTCCATAATGTTTCTGCAAACACTAATTTTTAAAATAAAAAAATATGAATCCAAAGTAGTGGCAAGTAAAAATTTTTATCCGGCTAGTACCTTTAGAGCTGAAATTTCATGCCCTGCGTTAACATATTCTGAAAAATACAACATTCCGAAATTTCAAATGTATCAAATATTACTGCATTATTATTAGATAAATGATTACAAAACATATCTTCAAACATTTTTAAATTATTAAAAAGTAATGCCTTATTCAGACTTATAAGAACTTCTCCCCGCAAAATTTCAAAACCAGTCTTCAATACCCTTAACAAATGATTTAGATAATATTTTATTCTCACTCTTATGTAATAACCATAAAATTTTAGTTTCCTTTATTAAGGATAAAAATCTGTCCAATTTTTCAGTAGAATGCCTCAAAGCTTCGACTTGTCGAAATGGAATAATATGTGCATAAGGATTTGTTACCTTCCAGACATCCCCCATTTCGAAATATTCTTTAGTTGTCTTTAAATAAAGTACATTCTGCACACTTTTCAAAGGACCAAGATTTCTTGGAAGTGAAGCAGAAAACTAGGATCCGTGTATTTAACACAAACTAATTTAGACAAGGTTCCTGTTCTTTGTAAACATGGCATACTTTATGAGAGTTATGTGCGAGCTCTTTTCATTCAATTTGGAAAGCTTTGTTTCTTCCCCATAAATGTTTCCTTAAAAGTGTTCGGATGTGTCCAACGAGAAAGCTATTTAACTCTGCGCAATACAATAAACTGTTTAACAGAGGGTATCTTTACTTACTCTTCATCAATATTTGTTTGGTTGCGAAATGGTTACACAATAGAAAATTGAAACTTTAATACCAGATTGTGATTGTGTGATTTTCGGAGTACTTTAGGCTTTCATTTTCTAAGTTAGATAGTGTATATTACATTTCAAAAATGCTTATCAATTGCATAGAAATGAAATTTCAAAGATAAGTAACATTTTCTAAACTCTAAAAAGGGGCAAGCTTGCTTATTACTTTATTCATTTGTAATGAGTTATTTAATAGAGATTTATTAACTTATCCTTTAAAAATGAAATCAATATAGGACATGAATCAAAAATATATGCACCCACCCCCACTGGAGGCACTTTTGCATCACATCCATTTTAATTAAACTTAAAATATATATTGAGTGCACATTATCTCGAATTTTTAATAAAATTCAAACATTTTATATTTTTAAAACAAATATATCTACTGCCTTTTCAGGAAAATAAAATGTCATTGAAAATAACTAAAGTTCATTTCACAAAAACACGCTTGGTGTGATATAATAGCATATAATATACATTCTCAAAATACAATATTAAATTTCACATTCTTTAAGTTTTTCTTATCTTTAGTAGTATTCAGGAAAATATTCACTTTATGTGTTAAGTTTTATTGAAAGTTGTTTTACTCTTATTACAAAAGAGTAAAAACAGTTCCTGTAATTAATTTTCTGTTTAAAAAACTTAAGGTGAATAGTTTCCTAGAAATTTTAATGAATGTAGGGAAGAGAAAGGTAACACAAAAATTAAGTACTGTATTCTTTTGTATTTAACCTACGTTTTTGGAAAATATATCTTGTGACATATTTTAACAAAATTTTAGAGTTTGAATAATATCGTTTATAATCTATATGTTGTTGTTGTTTCTAATGCCACTTGGAATATCCAAGCTCCATCCACAGTGCATAATCTATATATGATGTAATAATGTAAATTGTAGACGAAACTTTAAAGAGAAGAATAAATAATAAATAAATACAAAACGGGGGAGAGTATTTTTGTAAAAAAACGCCCTATAATTGCTACTATCTTCGGTTTTGTTATCGCTCCGTCTATAGGAAAGTAGAAAAGAGAGCCATCTTTCTGAAAAGTGTAGGAAATGAGATACGGCATGCTCCGCCTTAGGTGACGATCTGTTTATGTTTATTAAGAGCTTTATCAATTTAACCAATTTTATTAACAATTACAATTAAAAGAAATATGACAAATGACAAACACGTTAGGGATGTTCTTTGATTACAAATTTATTGAACGAAGAAAATTATGAGAGATATGTCACACAAATGACCTAGTATAGTTAAAGGGTGCATATATCCCGTTAGTTTTCAAAAGATTAACACCGCCTCTTTATGCGTTTATAAAAAAGTTAGATTATTTGAAAACCCAATACATCCGAAGTCACTTAACGAAGCTTCAATGGCATTCATTCAGTTTTTCTATTAGAAGCCCTAACTTCTCAGCCTTGATAAACGCCAACGAATAAAGGGGAAATTGCCTTTCACGCGGCGGGACAGCCCGGCGCGTGCTACCAAAACACACCGGCTCTCCGCACTAAAACCAAGATTGTTTTATCGCACGAGTAAAAGGAGCTAATAAAATGCTCCCACATCACACCTCCCTCTGTGTCACTGAGATATTTAATTTAAGCCGTCAGAAAAAAAAGCGTCATTGACTCCCAAGTCAACTCGGCGTCAACCCACCCTCCCAGAAAGAATAAAAGGCTCGTTTTAAAGTTTCCTGATAAAAATCAGCGTAAAACCCAAAAATCTAATAAAGTCCCTCGGTCACCAAGGCATGACTGCTTGCTGAGGAGCGTTGGCTTTTAACCCTAGGATCATTTTTCAAGCACCGCCAGCGGTGGTTTCTTAATTTTGCAAATGGGATAGGTTCTGGCAGGAGACGAAAAAGAGGAAAAAAGAGTTAAAGTTAAATTGAAAAGTATTACCACCATAATAAACTAGGGAATAGGGGAAAGGATGGTAAAGCTCGTTAGATACCTTGATTTTGGAAAGGAGAGGGAAAGCTAAGTGGTACTTGATGGATGTGGAATGAACCGCATCGTGAAGTCTTGAATAAATACTAGGGTTTTTTTTACACCCGAGAAGAAAATCTGGCTTTGACACTCGTGTTTAGGTATAAAGTATTTAAAATCAATGGAGAATGAAAAAGCGACGGCGGTCATTTAAATTGACTACCAGTATACCGAGTTGGATTATTTCAAATGAAATAGCGAAAATAGAGAAAGTATTTTCGATGCATCGAGATTTAAGGAAGGTAAAAAAATTTTGGATAATAAGGAGTGGATAGGTAAAAAATGTGGTAAGGAATTTTTTTTCGAATTGACAAAGTTTCATGAAATATAAGTAGGAGACAAAGCTCTTGTATTGAATAAATAAAGACATTTAATGTTTGTGTATTGTATATATGTTATGGGAAACAACTCAATTATTTAGCTTGTGAAATAAAATAATTAAAATTTAAGAACTGATTGAAATACTTACGCTTTGTTGGCTTGTCGCAGTAACCAGACACAAAGTCTTCTAATATGAAATTACAAATATGAAGCTTTGAATTCACTTGTATTGCATTGCCATCGACCCATTTTAGAGAAACGTCCTTAGTTTCAAATCCATCTAAAAATAATTCAGATTTAAATTTATAAAACAACTGAATAATATTAAAAGTACATTTATCAAAAGTTAGGGACATGTCATGATTTTTTACAAGGATAAAGTCAAAATCTTTCGAAAAACAAGATTATTTTTGTCGCTTTTACTTCATGTGATAAAACCAAAATTCGTTTAGCAATGTCGGAAATTATTTTACACAATCCTTCTAGTGAATGTTTTGGAAATGTGTGTTAAAATTAAAATCTCATTTCATTTTAAAAAAGATTGTTTGGTATTTTGTGTTTTTCCAATAAATGAAAACGATTTTATAATAGCTTTTTCATCAAAAAGTTGCAGAACTTAAAAGTTTTTCTTCTTTAAATCTGTAAGTCATATTTTTAAAAATTAATTCTCGATTATTTGATGCATCAAATTGTATTTTTTATAGCTCGCCTCTCAAGCTGTATGAAAATCTAATCTTACGGTATAGGAATATATCTTGATTATTCCTATAAAATGTTAATATAGAGAGATAGAGTCTACCCATTATACTTCATAACGGAAATTATACGATGAGAGTAACGATGCAGAATATAGAGAGTGGACTAAATAATGAAGGGTATAAGATGCAGCGCCAATCTCGATTGACACTGATTAAATGCTCCAACTACCTTGATTGTATATCACGGTTTCAGAAGCTATAACACATGCGAGGTACAGTATATCACTATTATGGTACATTACATAAATTCCCGAGGTTCTTGCTATAATATTAATCCTCTTTTTTGAAGCAAATGGATACACTAAGTACAATACCAAATATTTTTCATTTACGCAGTGTCCAATTTTAAATTGTTTATGTTTAACTATCTTTCCAAACTAACTGAGCATGATAACTTTTGGGGGTAGTGCATTAATGTCAAAAAATAATGTCTTACTGGGAAATTTTAGCGAAATTTATGAATTTTTATATTAAACTAAGTATAGAAAACTTTTTCTAAAATCTTGATAACGGCCTAGAAGCAATATTTTTTACTTACTTTGCATGTTTTTATATTAATTTGCCAAGTCTTGTGATAAAAACAACAGTAATTTTAATACACGCTTATTATTATTTTTTAAATAGTGCATGCTTTTAGAGTAAAATTAGCTAAAGATTAATTGATTAATTACTTAACGAAAAATATATTTATGTAATTTAAAACTTTTTCAGGGAAAGAAACTTAAACTAAAAAACTACTGCAAATCTAATTAAATATTTTTAGAAAAAATCTTATGCAGGGTGTTCCATGAAAAGTGGTCCAACCCCTTAAACTTTTGAACCCCTACAGATATAGTCATGAAAGTGGGGTCTAGGTATAGTAAAGTGACCATGCCCTATCCGATGATACAACTTTGAACGCCCTCTAGGGGAAAGTTTAGGAGTTATAATTTTTTATTTTAAAAACTACATAAGGTATGTGAAAAAAGCCAGTGACTAAGTTGTAGAGCAGCATTGATTTAGAAGGAAAAGACACCTTAAGTAGAAAAATATCTTGAATAAAACCCCTAAAACGCACGCTCAATTAAGTTGAATTTACGTAGATTTTATGTCTTAAAACACTCTTCATGAGGCAAAAATGAGAAATTTTCAATTTAATGAACTAAGAATACTTTTATTCATTTACTTAAATCATAAAAATAAAAATTTCTCATTTTCGCCTTATGATGAGCGTTTCGAGATGTAAAATCTACGTAAATTCAACCTAATTGAGCGTGCATTTTAGGGGTTTTATTCAAGATATTTTTCTACTTAAGGTGGCTTTTCGTACTAAATCGATGCTGCTCTACAAATTAGTCATTGACCTTTTCACACAAAAAAAAATATATATATAACTCCTAAAGTTTCCGCTAGAGCGCGCTGAAAGTTGTCTCATTTTTCGTGGGACACCCTATATAATATAAAAAACCGCCTATTAAGTTCATAATAAGGTTAATTTCGGTTTTCCCTGATTCACATGTGATCTCTAGAAAAAGCTAAATTTTAATTCAATAAAAATAGACAACTAAATCTTTATTATTCCATTAGACCAGTCATTTTCCCATCTCATGATGCGAATTCGTAGTCCGTCGTTGATAGTGACACCTGAACTGAATTTTCAACTTTCAAACTTGAAATTTTGGATTTAAGCGGTGGCTGCTTTAAACTTCGAGTTAAAACTAACATCTAAAACCAAGTCTTCACGTTTCGTTCGTCACACAAGTTGAATGTAAACATCACGTTTTGGCCAGCACCAACAATCCTTCCCATTGTTGGGACTATGAGGGAAACAAAGTTTGAGACTAAAAAAAACATGGGAGATTAAAAGTTGACAGACAACGCGTGAGAATATGCAGTTGCATATCAAGTTGAGAGGGGTCTGTTTCGCATTTATTCCGGCCGATATGCCAAAATGTTTGCTTTCAAAATTCCCAAGTAGCTTCAGAAATTTCTCGAAAGAACAACAGAAGTTTTTTACGCTAATGTGTTGATTTTGAAACTGATAAAGAGGCTATATGCATTTTACACACTTTATGGATGTCAGAGAAGACAAGGAAAATATTTTGCGAAGATAATTTCGACAAAAAAAGAGGATGGTTTGTTTTATAGTGACTTTAGTTTGAATTTGAAATTTAAACAAGCATTTAGAGTATGACACCAACTAAAACCGGTGTTTTATTAATTTATAAACATAAAACTATTAATAGTTAGTTGATTCTCCTTTCATCTTATAATCAAAATAATCAGTGATTTGAGTATTTTATTTATCAAACCACCTTATCTACACAAGTCACTCAATTAATTGAAATGCAAGAAAATCTGGTTTTCCCCATCGAACAGTGATAAGGAACATATTAATTAGATTATTACCTTCGCATTGAAATCTATTCTGTGAAGTGTCTGAATTATATATCAAATCCCGTAATTTCATTAATGCATAGTTAGAGATATTTAGCAGACAAGCAGTAGCTAATAAACGACGGAAAGTTCATGGTAACTTAATAGAAGTTATTTTGATTGACTGTTCAATATTTATACGCAGCTTTAGCAAATAATTGAGTTGGCTTCAATTTAATTAAGTTTTTTGCTATAATCTCTTAATAATGTATTTAATTTGAGATTGTATGATTAGATAGTGCACAATTAATTATTAATTAATCACCTGTGTTGATGCATACTTAAAAAAGGAAACTCTTTAGGGGTACTAGGTAATTTTGATATCATCATTAATACATTAATTAGATTTTGTCAAAATTTGGTGTTTTTACTTCAATAAACTTAACATGCTATTTTTTCTTCCAAAAAAACTTTTGATAATGTTTGTAATATAAGTATTTATACATAATTGTCATAATTATATGTTACGTAAAAGGAATAAAAAATCTATAACCATAAAAAAGTAATCCAACAAAGCAAATACTATATGAAAATAATGTAACAAAATATAAAACAATTGTCTTTCTATCTCAAACTAGGATAGAAGGGTTATTTATTAGCCGATATATACTAAGTATTACTAAGTATCTAATACTTACAACTTTCCAACTCCATAGTGCAAACTTGTCGATCAAAGGGAAAGTATTTGAAATTCATCGGACAATGCATTTTCATAGTCAATCTATAAACACAAATATAAAATTAGTTTAAAATAGCAAAACAATAAAAAACAGGTAAATGAAAATGAAACAGGTAAAATTTTAAAACTTTGTTACATGATTGAAGAATATAGCTAAACATCATATCACAAAGCAAAAATCAATGGACACAAATAATTTTAAGGATGTGATGTAAGTTATAAGTACTTCTTGCCAAAAAAAATCCAACTTTCATCAAGAAAATTCTACGCATATTTTATTGGATAGCTATTGCAAACATACTTGACATAAATTCAAAGATACACCACCATAAAAATAATTGGGTGCAATAAAGCTAATTGATAACTATCTTAAATTATGAATTAGAGTCGATAATTTAATTTGATAGTAAGCGCTAAAAATCATATTCAAGCTTTTATTTACCTGCAACCGTACACCACAAACAAAATGGATGTCTACCGAAGAAACTCCCAATTCATTTATCAACATCCGATTTAAAAAATGGGTGCAGGTGGCCACACAGTGAAGAATCGGTTTTAAAAACTATTTCAGAGGTTATGAACCATCGGGACTACCATCTGATGCCTGATGTTCAATCAATCCCTTTCCAAAAACAAAAGTATATCTGGTTCTACGAATCTAAGAAAAGGTTTCATATTTGCATACGTATAATCTGTTTCTCTTTACAACCAAATAGAAAGGATGAACAAAACGCGTGTTCTCTATCTCTCTCTTATCCTATTTTTCTTCGCCTTAATAATACCATGTTCATGAGATGCCGTACTACTACAAAATTCACTCTTCTCTCTATAGTCATGGCTTAAATCTCGTTCTTTATTTATGCTTTTCGTAGGGATAAGGAAGCTCTGTATGCTTCAAAAGTGGATTTGATTTCTCTGTTTGGAATTTGGTATTGATTTTACATTTGTTAGTCATTTTTTAAATAAAAAAGTTTAAGATGTATAAACAAATCTAATTATAAAATCTTAAATATAGTCAATCTCCAATCCTAAATTATCTTTCGAAAAAAAGAACTTAAGAAATTGTTAATGCAAAATAAATTTTCTTAAATTTACAATAAAGCTATTTTTTACTTCCTTTCTTACATATTGTGTATATTCTCTACATATTGTGTTTCAAAAAGCTTAATGAACGTAATAATAATCGTAAATAATCGTTTACCGAATCTTTAATAACAATAAAAGAAAAACACCCTGAATAAAACTTCTATAGACCAATGATTTTTATTGGTAAAATCCTATAGATAAAAGTAAAAATTTCAATTACAATTAAAATAAATCGTATAAAAAAAGGAAAGATCAATGTTTTAATGAGATGGGTTTACGTGCCGTTATTTTAGAATGTATAAGTGTTTAGCTAATTCTTAATATTACTTAAATAAACTAAATGTTTCCCGAGCTCCCGGAAAATCATGATATTTTCATCCATAAAACTACCTACTTATACAATGAAAATTCAATTACCTTAAATTTTTTAATACTTTTTAATTAAACTAACCAACAAAATAAGCTAATAGGATACAGTAACTTATTTATAAAACACGTTTTCCCTTACTTGCAAAATGGAGGTATTGAAGTTATTTCTCTTAAACGTCATTCGGTTTGTATCACTCATCACTCTTAAAACGACAGTCTCAAAACTGAGTAAAAAGTACTCAAACTGGCTCCGATCCAAATGTACTCAAATTTGAAAACATGATTATACTCATTTCTAAAAATGTGCATACTCAAAAATGAAACATTATGAGCTCATTTTTTAGTTTAACCTCAAGATATTTCATTTTTGAGTATGCACATTTTCATAAATCAGTATATTCATGTTTTAAATTTGATTACATTTGGATCGGAGTCAGTTTGAGTACTTTTTTACTCAGTTTTGAGACTGTCGTTTTAAGAGGGATCTAGAGATGAGCAGGACCTCTCTAATTCGAAACCAACTATACAGGGTGTTTCAAAATTGCGTTGCACGGCTTTTATTCGGAACCAACGCCTCCTAGGGTCATGGAAGTAAGGTCTACCCCTAGGTAAGTGAGCCTGGAGAAAGAATAAAGAAAAGAGATAGAACAAAAACCTCAATGAGATTATTGTTGCCAACGTCATGAAAAACTCACTGAAAAAATTTTGATCAAAATATCTTGAATATTCGCGGAGATATTAACATGTGAAAATAGCACTTTTTCAGGGGTCAAAAAAGAAAAATTTGGCATATTTGCAAATTTTTTTAATTTTTTTGATTAAATTTTGTGCTCTTTAAACTAAAAAAACACAAAACTACAAAATAACACTGAAAAATTTGCAAATATGCGAACTTTTTCTTTTTTGACCCCTGAAAAAGTGCTATTTTCACATGCTAATATCTCCGCGAATATTCAAGATATTTTGATCAAATTTTTTTTAGTGAATTCTTCATGACGTTGGCAACAATACTCTTATTGAGGTTTTTGCTCTATCTCCTTTAGTTTTTAAATTAATTTTTTTAACTTTTTAATTTCACCGCAGGGGGGTGCTGTAAGTCATTTCAGTGCATTCCCGAAGCTCATTTACCTAGGGGTAGACCTTACTTCCATGACCCTAGGAGGCGTTGGTTCCGAATAAAAGCCGTGCAACGCAATTTTGAAACACCCTGTATAGTATACAGTATTGCAAATATTATTAGGAATTAACTTCAAAGTTAATGTAAGATCTGACCTCTATATTTTATTCTACTAATAACACACGCATGTTTGAAACAAAGGCATTTCAACAACCCTCTGAAAGAAACTGAAAAGCAGCCTGTCTAACCACGACTTTCCTCTCCCATAATTACCCCATACATCCTACACTCGACTTTTATTAATTTCCCAACGTTCCTAAATGGACTAAAAAACCTCGACCTCTCCTTACAGGACTTTCCGAGGAGTTACAAGCCATCAGCTAAGTGATAATCGGGAAAGGATAGAAGCCGAACCGCGGGCCATTCCCTCCCCCGACAACATCGCTCGATGGGCCCCAAAATTGCATTTACCCCTCATTTCCAAGAGAGGGAATTCTTCATTGATTTTTCTCTAATAGTACCGAGCATGATGACTTCAGGGACATCATCCAGCACCGGATTAATTGGCACAAGCGTGCCACTTTTTGGGTAATTGGCCCATCCGCGACGAGATTTCGCCAATTTATTCTGATAGCCGGCTCTGCCTAATCCTTTTCGCTTTTGTTCTTCGGCCATTGTTTTAGAGCTTCTAAGGATTAGGTGAGTCGCACGTTGTCCAGATAGGGAGGTGCCCAAGATAGCGGGATATTCAGTTACGCTCGCGTTGAGGAGGGAGATAAGAAATTTTTTCTCGCGCGAAGAACTTAATAAGGATCAGGGTAGGGAGGCGATGATAAAATTCGAGGATCTTCGTTGTTGTGACGAGAGTTTAAGAACACTAAACAAATGTTCTTTTGTAGGGAAGATAAACAAGATGCTAATGTGGGAGCGGGATTGGGGATACAGATAATGATAAAAAAAATGTGCCGTAAACATCTGGGGAAATTAAGATTTGATACATGTTCAAGGTTTTTGTTTGTTAATACTATGTTCTACACTAAGATGAAAAAAAACACAATTATAAACTATAAAAGTTTATATTATGCATAAAATAGATTTCCTCCATTTTTAATACGTTTGCATATAATATTATATTTGGGGAAGCCTTATTAAAATTTAAAATTATTTATGTTCCCAACGAATTGAAACCATCTCAGATTTTATCAAAGGAAATTTATTTTTGTCTCAATCATTTAAAATTATGCCTTTTTATAACATGAAATAAATAAGTATTGTATGTAAAATAGGGGGAATGCTTAATTCATTCAGTAATAATTGTTTAATACTTGAATTTTTGAATTTGTCAACATAATTGTGGTATTTGCATGGACGTCCTTTGGAGGGGGGCAACTGGCATCTAAAATACTAATTTTAAGTATTCTAACACTTAACGTATAAATATACTCGTTAGGGGATACCTTAAAAATGAAGTTGAAGCAATCCGCCCCCCCCAAAAAAGAGTCTGGTTACGGCTTAAAAAATTCCCCCAACCAAAAACTAAAATGGCGTCCCTGGGTATTTGTAATTCTTTATTCCTCGCCATCAAAACCTGAGTCAACTAATTATTTTAAAAATATTGATAAAAATTAAATTTGCTAATCGTTATTTCCATTAATGTGCACATATTTTCATCAAACATAAACATATTTGTAGCTTCTTATAGTACATATTGTTAATAATCTTTATCACATCACATTGAAACACATAACAAACTATACTCTGTTCATTTTGAACTGGCGCTTGAAAATATTTCCTTCCCCCACCACCGATCAGTAACCATAGCAACTATCCTCGTCAAAGTGACGAAGAAGGCTTATTATTGGCTGCTCGAAGAGAGTAACTATGGTTACGCTTCTAGCGTGGGGGAAAGCACTATTTCTCAAGCGCCAATTCTAAATGAATAGAGTATAAGAACTGTTTAACACTAATGAATTCTGTAATTAATGTATTTTGAAGTTAAGTGAAAATATTAGCAGTCCCTTGTTGTGATATATCCATACCCTAAATCTATCAAATCATTCAATCTTTATTCATGGAAAAAAGCAAGGATAAAAGTACATCATAGGTCTAAAAATAATCAAATTAAAGGTATTTTAAGCTAAGCCATAAGCATTTACGAACTGACTAGCACCTTGGGAAACATCGACCTTTGATAAACGAAATGACCCATTAAAATAAATGCCGTTAATCAGATAGAAGCCCTTAAAATGACTCGCACCTGTGCCATCAATATGATTTGATCTGCTTTCGGTAACTGGTTTAGCCATTAAACTAAATGCCTCCTCAAAATCATTATTAAATACCTAAGAGTGACAAGCGCTTCAAAATCAATATTTTAACCTGTACCTAGTTGGCAGTAAGGGTAGAAGTCTGCATAAAATTTGATAGGAAGATTGAATCTACGGGGGTAACTGATTGATCGCATCTCATGCTGAAGTACCTAAGGAAAGGATTATCAAGTTTTGTAATCCTCTTAAACATGCTTTTCTGGTGAAATCATGTCTTCGGTTTTAAAATCCAATAGGAAGTAAATTTATTACACCTAAACCTAGTATTTTAATTTGTTCCACTAATGAATTTGTTGGTAATAAGCCTCGATAGATTCAAATCGCTTTTGTTTATATGAATAAAATAAGCAAATCCTTTTTTAAATTATTTATGATTGAACTCTATAGTAAAGTTTATATTTATTGAAATATGTACTATATCATAATTTATACTTTAAACAAATTCATGTTTATGGATCAAATTCCATTGATTTTAATTTCTGTGAGTATGGATAAGATAAAAGGAAAATCCCTTTTCTGGTAAAGTTTTACTAAATATTTCTTACATAAATTTAGGAATAATACAAATAGGTTTTTAGTCCTTTTTAAATCATAAGACATTTTTACTTTGTTTAAATTCTTTGTTCTTTGTCTACTTTCAACTTTGATGAAATGAGCAAATAGATATGGACAAATAGTTTCATATCTTAAGAAATATTTGGCATTCTTCTAAATATTTATATTGAAAACGAATTACAAGAATGCATTGAACAAATGTTCCCCAACTTCTATTTTTAACTTATCATGCTGTCAAATGTTCACTGCTATATAGAGCTAGAAAAACTTTCCCTCTTAGGCTTACTTGTGTTCTTTGAACTACACCTACGGAACTGAAAGAACTTACCTTGAATTAAAAGAAACCTTTCCGGTGGGATAAATTCTAACAAAGCGGTTAGACTTTTGTATGTGGTGAAAGTGTCCCTCTCGCTCATTGAAGAAAAGGTCTGGAGTCCAAATCTTGGCAATGGAACCGAGAGGAATGCTTTGAACTGTACCTTCTGGGTCTGGATACCGAAGGCGGGGGTCATCCCAAATCTCCCTAAGATACATCTGCACCACATAGTCCTGAAACAAAACGAGCATTTAAAACATTTCAACAAAATAGTTATTAATAGTTATTTTTACTTTAAATCATTATTAGAATGTTGGTTGTTTTTTATTACGCTTAACCTAATTGATTTATGGTCGGCATATATTTTTAGATAAAACTACCAAAAATGTCTACTTAAATATTCATAATCCTAACTGTCTAAAAATGGTTTAATATTTCTACTGCAATATGAATTTGGTCAAATTTTGAAATTTAATGTACTCAACATATGCGTTATTTACATTTTGGAGGTTAAATTTTACATGGTGATTTAAAGTATCAGAAGCAACGGTATACCGTTGCTTCTGAAGTTATGAAGTGAAAGAAAGCACTTAACAAGGAAATATACATATTCCCTTAATTATTGTCTATTTATCATCTATAACCTCAAAATTCAAAATAACATAAAAAAGAGGACCCTTTTTTATGATAAAAGTTGAAAATCCATGGAAAGTCTTTTTTAATAAAGGGCAGAAACAAAACTTTCACGGACACCGAAGTTTAAAATTTTTATTGGAAAAACTAATTAAGGGGTACTTATAAAACCACTTCTACAATATGATATATAGATATGTACTTTTATAAAAGATTCATTTTATTTTAAACTTACCATTTTTTCATCGTTAACATCAAATATATCAGAAATAAATAGATTAACACTGACTTTTGTAGGAAAATCTGAAAAATATTCATATTATTAGAGATGGTATGTTTTTCTTATCTGATAATTAGGTGTTAAAGTTAATATTATAAAGATTGCAGGGTGTTAATTCTTGTAAGACACACATCACAAACACAATACACACACTCACACATTAAAAAAATATCAAAAAGTAACGTATATCAAAGTAAAAATACGAAGAAAATTTCAAATATAAAGTTCTTATTCAAATTTTATCTTCTCAAAATTAAGAAGATGTTTTTATACTTTATTAAATATATTTAATTATTTCAAATCTTCATTTAATTAATGTAGACTCTATATAGTAACTAACTTTAAAAGCTATAGAAGTAAAAAAATTAAAATAATTATATATCATTAGTTACTATTCCTAGTTTGAATACAGATAAAATTTTAAGTAAATTATCCATGATAAGTTACCAGGAAAAACTTCCGTCATAAAGTTTTTCTACGTATTTTAGGTTTAGTAGTTTAGAGAGATTTAGTTGTTGCATATCTTTTATAAACTACAAAACTTATCTACCTGAAGTTCCAGTCATAAACGGTCGAACACTCGCTTCATAGCTTTTCAAAATTTTATCTAGGGTATTTTTCTTATGCTGAGCAATATTAGCCAGAGATCTATAATTCAAAAAATTAATTCATATGAAATTCATTAATAATTACCCTTATCATCAGTTTTATAACTTAAATGCTTTCAAACGGCCTTTGAGATATCTCTTTCATCACAGATATAATTATCAGTATCACCCGCTTACAGCGAATTAAACACATATAACAGAACCTTTATTTTCCGAAACTTAGTTTAAAAGTGTTACACATTAAATGAAGATTAAAATACAGATTACTTTGCAAATTTTGAAAGTCAATCTTATCAGTAAATTTACTAATTAGTTTCCTTAAAGTATTTACGAAATTCAATTATTAGAGAATTGATAATCCCTTCAAAACAATTTCAGAGGCAGAATGCGAAAAGAAAAAGTAGTTTAAAAGGGGGATAATATCGGTTAAACGAGATAAGACTTAATGCAAACACATTGAGTTTTACATACTCAGTACATAGTTTACATAGAAAAATAATTATTTACTTACGTATGTGCTAATGAAAATATTATAATGAAACAAAGAAACTTCATGATTTGATGTCAATCAAGCAAGTTATCTGTAATAAAAAAATGATTTTTTTTCGGTCAAGGGAAAAAGAAACAGGGGATAAATGTAACAATACACAAAAGAAACTTTTTGTTGTCTTTGAACTACCTTTATAATATTTTAAAGATTATTAATTTTTTTGAAGCAAAGGAATAGAACTATATTACAGTAACCCACTTAGTGTGCTTATATAGAATTTTGTATAACCCTTTTCAATTAAGTGATTTTTAATTCAAAATACATTAATATCGGAAAAATGAGTACATCTTTCTTTTATCAGTAAACCTTACAAGAAAAACATATTGAAAGGGTATCACTATTACAATATGTAAAATGCATACAAAATTGAATTTATAGCCCATAGCTCTCTAATTTGATGTATTTTATTTTGATTAAAATATAACTATTTTTAGCCAAGTACGCGATGTTCAATGATATTGTAATGTAATGCCTCTCATAAATTGCTCCTAGTTCTTTTCAAAGCATAATAGCACAAAAGCATTTATTTAATGAAATTAAACATTTCAAAAACAGCTCTTACACCCGCCTTTCAAACCAGCACTTACAAGTGCGAACTCCAAAATAATCTCTATATAGTACTGCATAAACTAAAGCAACAACGAATTTTTAACCAATTCTACCTTTTATTATTGAAGATATATAATATTAAGCTCCTCTGAAAAGATTTAATGCTTTTATCAACAATATCTAAATAAATTGAAAAATTTATCAGAACTGCGTGGGACTATTTATAATGGCAATAAATGATTGCAGATTAGAGTTTTGGAAAATTAAATTTTTAAAGCAATGTTATTCTATTAACTTGTTCATTTTAATAATAAAATGTATTTTGTTATAATATAAAAATTATATCATCTCGTAAAAACATTATGCGTAACATGAAACAGAAACTACAATCGGATAATTTTTTTGCAAAATTAAATTTGATCTCTTTTTAATAGTCATTTTTGAAGCGTTGTTTGTTATACACTAATGTCTTAACTATAATTTTCTCCTACTTGTTTTAAAATTTAGAAATATTTTTAAATAAAATTCGAAAAAGCGTGCATGTTAAAAATAAGGTTAAAAGAATGAAAATACCAGAAGTGAATAAAGTATACTTTTAAATCTACAAAAAAATATAGACTGTAAAAATGTTTCATTGGTAGTGTAAAATAGTGTAAAATATTTCGGTATTGAATTAATTTCTTACGTTTGGTTTGGTTTGGTCTGGTTTCTTTATGGCTCTAGAATCAGCATAGATCATATTGCGCCAAGAAAGATTATACACGGTTATAAAGATATATATTTTCATGGTTATAAACTATTTTCTAGAGATAAAAGATATTCAAATTGAGTTTCAGTTCAATATGCAGAGATAAAATAATTTTCCCTTTGCTAGAGTAATGCTGAAAACTTGTCAAAATTAAATCTACCATTCTACCCACCTATCTTCTACCCATGGACAGAAACAGATTGATGTATAGATTAGACGATATTATATTAGCATATTTATTTCAATGGTAGTACCCATAAATCTCGCTTAACATCACACTTAAAGCTTTAAAATTTTGGTTTTTGAATCTTACTTGAAATCCCCCCAACCTAGCACACTTTTGAAAATTTGACATACCAAGAACTTTATTTCCATTCAAAAAATAATTTTTCGTTTGAAATTATTTCAAAACTACTTAAATTATATACTATAACTATATCTCAATACTGCCATCCTTTCCTATTCATGTGATAATAACAATATAATCGAAAAATGTCACATTCAAAAATGTGCGTAATCAAATATCAAACTATCGGTTTAAGTAAGAAATATACTTCGCCGCAGTTAGAATAACCTTTTATCAGAAATTCGCTAGGACAAAACCGAAACCCTATATTCAAATTCATTGATATCTATTATGATACTAATTTACTCTAATATAAGGCTCCCAAAACGAATTTTCTGCCTAAATCTACCCTTCAGCTCCTGAAAATCAAAACGAACTTTCCACCATACCCCCATTTAAAACAAATAATATTCTTCTCTAAAACCGAGAAGTTTTTGCACACGCGCAATCCCTAAGAAATCGAAGTGTCCAGAATTTGCATACGATTAAAGGATCATTTAGGCGCCTCTAGGGGTACGCGAAGGCTGGTTCAGATCCAAGTGATATTTAAACAGCACTTCTTTACAACCGCGATCCGGCCATAAAATAGCATCTTGCTTCTTTGAATAAAGCGCCGCAATTGCACTGCCATTTGCATGAGGAGAATCGTCGTTCCCTATTTTGGTCAGAGAGCCTTGCTCCAAATGTATGAAGACCACTTGCTGTTTTGAGCTTCGTGTCCCGATCCTATGTAAATGTGTCCAATAAAATACGGCACCGGAGGTCATTTAGGGCACACGAGGGCAGATGCTGTGAAGGAAGCAGCGAAATGTAACCGATTCTTTCTTCGCGTAACCCTTTCTTGTTGAGATTCGTCTTAGCTAGTCGAGTGCAATGGAAAATCCAGACTCTGAAGAATTGAAATTACATCGTGAAAAAATTATATTAGTGATGTGATGTTTCAGTCGCTTTTTATTATAACTATCGACGATGTGTTTTGGGTCATTAAATTAATTAAGTTTCTAAAATAGATAATTCAGATCCTTTCTTGGGTGACTCGTCTTAGCTATTCGAGTATCCAAAATCAATGCTAAGTACAAAGAGTAATAACACTAAAAAAATAAATTACATACTGCAAATAATTTTGTATCAGTTTTCTACTCATCTACCGATTTTTTTAATCATTAATCAATGATGTAAGTATTTTGTTGGGTTTTATATCAATTGTCTAAATTGAGATTACATTCTGAAAAAATATACTATTAGTTTTATTATGATTACACCACCTTTTTACTTATCAATTATGCATTCTGTTAGTAATTACCATGTTAATTATATTTCTATACAGATACAGTGTTGAGAGGTTTTAATCAATGGTTTTGTTAGTTGAAAACATATTTCAAACTATTCATTGTATCTGAAAACATTTATACTTCTAAAAATATTTTAATCCCAATAATTTAAATTCATTACACTAAAAAATTAATCATCATTGTAAAAAATTTAGCCCCGACGATTTAAAATATGTTTACCAGCTAAAACTCGATTGACTAGTGAACTGTTGTAATCGAAAAGTTAAATACCTTGAACTTCTTAATCAGGGAATAACCCTTTAGCACGCATTTGGTATTTAATTGAGGAACCCCATCTCCAAAAGTCCATTAACTGCAAATATAACTGCCTGTTCACATAAAACAAGAAAAGGTTTTCAACGACCAGAAGCGGCCTAATACGTAATATATTCCCCAGGAGTAGCTGATTGTATAATTTCCCCGAAAACTTATGGTAATTAAATACCCACAAAATCCTTAATCAGACTGATAATTAGCGGTGCCATGAATCAAGAAATTCGGTATCCCACTGTTTCTCGGTCTTTTTTAATCCAGACCTCGTGCTTTTGACAGGAATAATTAGTATACAAGTTAATCGAATGAAGCTTCGCACATGAAAGTCAATGGCAGAATGAATAAAGATTAATTATTCTTCCCCGTCCTCTTCACACCTCCCTCCTGGAATGATCAAGATCGATAAATCTTAGATAGCGATGAAAAATCCGACTCGAATTCATTCAAAATTGTGTTTAAGAGGGTCCCTATTTTTGCTCCCGCTATTGGATTTCAATACTTTCGGCAAATGGATAAGAGAAGTGACGAAGTGCATTTAAAATGCTAATAAAATTCCTACCGGACTAGATGGAGCAGTGCTTTGAAATCTACAAAAGGCAGGCACATGTAAAGTGCTTTATGGGCTGAAAGTCCATACTGAGATGTGATGTTTTAGGATTTCATTTGGAGTACTAAGTAAGATGTAGAGTTGTTTTCGTCTGGGGCCAACATTTTTGTTTCCTCGTAATACATAGAAAAGAGAAATGGAATTTAAAGAACCGTGTAGATGTAATTATCACTTGATTTTGGATTTATTCAACTAAATATTAATTTTAATAACTATGTATTTAAAAAATGATTTTTTTTATTTTTAGTATAGTATAGTTCAATACTGCATTACTTTCTTTAATTGCTAAGTCAATCTATAATGAAACATTCAACACCTTTTCAACTCAAGTGAAATTCATAGAACACTAATAAATATACGGTAAGGGTCTTTTAAAAGCTTATAGGTGATTCTGGAAATAAACTAACAAACATAAAATCAGTTTAAGGTTAAAAAAAGACAGGTTCCCTAAAGGAGCTAAACTTGCCAATTTGCTTTTCTTCTATGACCTTTTTTAATTTCTCTTCTATCCTCTTAAGAGGCATAATTGGTATGCTTTATGGCAATGTTCCGTCTAAAACGTAAATTTGTTTTTAAGAATTTTCTTCAAGATGGAGAAATTTATCAAGCTTATAAATAAGAACAATGGAGATTAACTTGATTTTTTTTAGTTTTCGCAGATTTGCTGTTCTTGTCCGTCTGTGGGGCGGGTTACTTGATAATAAAGGTAATAGAAAAATATTACACTTTTATACCGTAAAACGAAGTGAGTCGGGACACTTTTCAACTTTAAAATAAATAATCAAAAAAATTTTAGTAAAATTTTTATATTGGAATATTCGGTCTTGTTCTGTTCTTTCAATTTGGATTTACCCCGCAGATAAGGGGGAATCGGTTAACCGGTAAAAATTTTTATTATTTCGATTCAGATTTTGTAATAGGCATCAATATTGATAAAGGGGTGAATACAAACGAGTAATACATGCTCATATAACGTTTTATTCTGTAATTTCGTCGTGTTAAAAGTCTGTGATTCCAAAACCTTAGCATCTCCTTAACATTTTAAAAACCAAGTTATTTTCATAAAATATGTTCATAATTGCTTTATTATCACCGTTTTTCATAAAATTAAGTTGATTAATATCGAAATTGTAAAGAGATTTTCTTAAATTCTGGACATTTATTTAATTTCTTTGTAGTTTATAACCATAGATGTCATGCATGCCTATAGCCACCGTCTTAAGATTTTTCCCTTGAGACGTGTATGCTATCATACAGATAATAAATTTTCTATAACAAATCTCTTAAATATGACATATTGCAGCTCTTTTCTTGTTTTTCACTTAATCATTAAATTAATCAAAATAATTATAAATCATTTCTTTCATTTTGCCTGGCCAATTTTAATAGATATCATTAAAGTAATAATCCATTTTGGAGAATTCACTTATGACCAGGGTTGGCAAAAACCCGGGATTTTTTTGAAAAAAACCCAAGTGGGTTGGGTTTTTTCGGGTTTTTTCAATAAAACCCTGAAAAAAACCCATATAAAACTGGGTTTTTTCGCAAAACGTGTGGGTTTTTCAAAATTAAGTGGTTTTCTACTAAATAGTAAGTGGGTTTTTTCAAATTTTAGTGAGTTCTTTCTATGTTAAATGTGTTATATCAAAATAATGTCTGTTTTTCTATAGTTAAACGGGTTTTTTCAAAGTTGAAACTTTTTATACTTTGAAAAAACCCACTGAAATTGTAAAAACACCCCTTAATTACTGAAATCTGGTTTAAATTTTGTAAAAGAACCACTAAAATGTAAAAAATAATCCAACTTTGAAAAAACCCCTTCAATATAGAAAGAAGGCTATTTAACTTAAAAAACCCACTGAAATTTTTAAAAAAACCTCCAACCATGATTTAAAAAAAAATTTTAAATCTTGTCTGAACTTTAAACGTCCTAAATTTTGAAAAAACCCATTCAATAATGAAAAAACCCACTGAATAATGAAAGAACCTATTTAACTTTAAAAAATCCCTGAAATCTAAAAAATTCTCCTTAGTTTTTTATAACTAGTTTAAACTTAAAGGTCTTAAATTTTTAAAAAACCAACCAACTGCAGTACTTTATATGTTATTTGGTCGTGTTCATATTAAAACGGCCAAAATCTTGATTTTTCTTGAAAAAACCCAAAAATGTGGGTTTTTTCACATGGGTTGACAAATCACGTTTTTTAAAGTACAAAACTACCCTATTTTATGCGACTGAATTAAACCTTTTAATTTTACGACGCATTCCAACTAAAACAAGGCATGGAGATTTTTAAGCATTGAATTTGAACTACACTCCGATTCTAAACACAAGTAGTTTATATATATAATTCTCCTCCAAACAAAACAATGATTTCCCACACAACGAAAGCCTATTTCTTCAAGTGACCCCCCCAAGAAAAAACCACCACCAACCCAATACAATTCGACAACCAAACGCTTAACCACCTCGATCCTCTAAAACTCCACGACTCGAAATCATCACCATTACAAGAGAGGAAACATTGCGACTCTGCTGAAACTGAGTCCCAAAAAGACTGAGCAAGGCTCACAAGAGTGTGAGAGATCCCGTTTCAAATGCCCCCCCTGTCTCAAAAGTCCTCTCAAGCCCACCTCCCCGAGTGGTTGTTAGATCGGAACGGAGTAATGCACAAGTTCCTGGGCAAAGGGGGAAGGGGGGACAGCCCTTAATTTCCCGCCCGATGGCCGATTGCTTCTCTCGCAGGGCATCGAATTGATTAATTGTTTCCAAGCCCCTCGCGAGGGAATAATTTAAACTGTAATTAACCGAGGCGATCTCAATACGGCCTGTGCGTTCCTCGTGCGAATGCCCATTCTGGCTGAAGGGCCGGTTGAGGATTCAAAAATTGAAATTGGACAGAGGTGTTTGAGTGAATAAAAACTTTTGAGTTTGGAGGGGTTAGGTTTCAGGCGAGAGTCATAAGTTTTATGTCGAGTACTTTTTCATGACGAGTATTGATGTATTTATTGGGTTTCTGAACATTAGATAGTCAAATGCAGTTGTTGAAATTTTAGTGTTTCCTATTCTCAAGACATTTTTCCAGGTAGAGATATGAAATATGTTGTGACTTCATCTTCATACTTTAAACAAAACTACACTTTAAATTGTATAACCACTAATTGTTATTAATATTAAGGTTTTAAAGAGAATGTTTTAATTTTTGATCATGTTTGATCAATATTTTTATTTTGTTTAGGTTGTCATGAACGTGCTTATAAAAAGGCTATTATCATGAAATAAAATATCCTTTAAAATGCCTTTAAAAATTTGAATAAAAAATTTGATATATTTTTCAAGTCCAACTGTTATTATATTCTTCATAAAAATTTCAAATTAGGAACCTATTAATTAAATATTCATAAAGGTCTATCGAAGTAAATTAAAAAGGACAACAAAATATACCAGGACAGGTAAATAATAACCTAGAAATATCAATAAACTCAACTGATTTTTTTTCATTATATCAAAGAAGTTTTTCAAGAAAGGTAGCGATTTTTTAATTCAAATATTATTTTTGAAATTCTCATTAGCATACATTTTCATGATTGCTTAGGTAAAAATTTATCTAATACCTTTTCTTAAATGAAAATCAAATATTCCTTATAAAAATGCACTGAAATTAGACATCGGGAAACTTTTACCCTAAAATAATTACCAACCAATCTCTAAAAGGTTTGTATTTTTTACTGTGGCAAATTGAACGTTTTCAGAATTTTTCACACCTTGTAATTAACAATGCAATTAACAATTCCTTTAAAATAAAAATCATGTTCTTTATTAAGTTTCACACAAAAAATTATCTATTCCATTACGCCTCATTTAGATTGAAAAAGAAATATCGTGCACAAGAATATATATTTGAGACAAAAACGCTTGATTTATCCTCGCTTCAAAAACATTTCAGACAGCACTTTGAAAGCACCTATTCTACCCAATGAAGATGCATTTCAGAATAATCTTTTGCTCTAGACCTTTTTTACAGAGTATCTCAAGAAAAGTAATTACAATTTAAATAAGCACTTGATTCATCGAATGATTTTTGCCATTCATAAGGTTGTAGTAAGAAATTCAATTTACTTGAAAACGAAAAATTAATGAAAATCATAATTCGAGAACTCACTTTTCCAAATCAAAGAAGGAGAAGAACTGAGATTAAATCAAAGCGATTCGGAGTCGAATTCTTTCTTGAAAAAGTTAAATTGTTTTGAAATTTACTAGAGGTGAATAGTGTTATAAATACTGATTCAAAGAGAACCTAAATAAAAAAAAAAGTTTATGAACTACTTTTATTTCAAATCTGAATGAAAGGCTTTTTCTCTTCTCTCAGAATCCTTTTAGAAATTAATCACCTTTTCTTCACATCCAAAGAATTTTAAGTCGCAAACTGTTCAAAGAACTTCAGAACCCAAATATTTAAAATAACATTTTTGCCTTTTATCCTTGGAGTATGATTTAAATTTCTATTTGAATGAATATTGATATTTTTTGCTACGACCTTACAAGTTGTTACCTATTTTTTGAATCATTACAAAAATATTTAGCAAATTTAGATGGATTCTTGGTGGGTTATTTTTTCATGTTTTGTTTAAATAAAATATTATAATTTGAGCTTGTTGTATTTTTCATTTCTTTTTAAAAATAGGAGCATTTAATGTTTTACTCTACTTATGAAATGGTAACCACTGAATATAAGAGGAAATTAAAGGAAGTTTAATAGAAAAACAGAAATTCTTTAACATATCTTAGAATTGTAAGCAAACTTAAGAAGCAAAGTTAAACTATTAAGATTAATGGTTTTCTTTGCTTGTATGACTTAAAAACCTTTAACAAAAGGTGAAATGAGCCTGATTTCTTAGAACTTAAAAGCTTTTAACTCTTGAAAACTAAACACTATTTTAACATTGTATTTTACCTTTTCAACATTATTTATCAAACTTTCTGGTTTAGCATATTTAAACAAAAAAGACTAAATGATCTCGGTTTAGTTTAAAACTTCACTGCTGTTTTATGGCAAAGAAAAATCAATTGAATAAAATTAGTGTTTTTCTCATGTTATTACAAAAACATAAAAGCAAAGATGTTTGAAGCATTTTTACATTCTTATTATTTCCATTTTTGCACTGTTTTTTGTGATACAGCAATCCGGCAAGTCCAAAAGACGAATCATAGAGAGATTAAAAACACAGAGATGAGATAAAAATGATGACATTTTTAGGACCACAAGAAAACACAAAAGTAAAAACGGTGCTTTAATATCAATGAGATTAAAACATTTATAGCAGAAGCTCTTATATACCGGATGTTTCAAAAGTCCGTTTCACGGCATTTATCTGGAACCATTGTGTGTCCTAGGGTCCTGGAAATAAGGTCTACACCTAAGTAAGTTTCCCCTGGAAAATCCATTGAGACTTACTTACAGCTCCCCTAGTGGCAAAATAAAAGAGTTAAAAATGAACTTTTCTCTCTAGTAAATATTTTTTAAGTAAATTTTTATAATGTGAAACTAAGTTGCCAGAAAAAACAATTTCAGATGTTATCACCAAAAAAAAATTTTTTTAATTAATTTCAATCGAATTATAGTTAATTTCTATTCAGTTTATTGAGCAAGTTTATTGAATCATGATCAGATTCAAAACGTTAATTTTCTATATTTAATGCGATCCTCAATAAAGGAAGAAAAACACGTGCCCGTGGAAATCGCGGGATGCTCAGTCAGAGGGTTAAAAGGTGAAGCAGCTAGTTTTTATAAGAGCTTCTACTGTACTAGAATGTTGGAAGGAATATTTCACTTACTGTGTATTCATTTACGATTCCTCAAAACACAACCTAAAATATATCAACAGCGCCACCACAACATTTTTAACGTCCTACTCTTCACGACATAAACACCACATTCCAAACAAGACACCCCATTCCACTCAACGGAAATCCATCATTCAAGTACCCATATCGCATAATGCAGATAATTAAAGGAATTAAGACAAACTACTCCCAACAGATATACACTCTACACCCAATGGAAAGGAAACTCAATCCTCCTCCTTCACTCCTAACCCAAAACAAGAATCGTAAACTCCTCGTGACGCAAGAAGTAGACGCAATATATCCCAAACAAACGCACAAAGAACCCCTTTCTTCCTGAGCCGGCCCGCCGAGAAAAAAGAAGGGCTTCGGTCAACGCGAGCGGGACTGCTATCGCGGACATGAATCAACACGTTCTACCGTACGTCAACGCTTGAGGAGGCGGCGGAGATAGCGGGGATGGTTATCGCGGAGATTCTCGGTCGAGTGGAGTACCGTGACCCGCAACCATCAGAGTCGGCCGAAGAGAGATAGCGTGAGGAGTTGCCCGTGCGAAAAGGAGAGTTTGAAGAGTGTTGGGTAATTTGGGGAAATAAACAGCTTTTTTGACGCCGTTTTTTTTCTGCGCGAAATAAAAGGCTACCGGAGATTATTATGGTTTGAGATATATAGTGATTTTTGGCAATAAGTGTGGCTTTATCTAGCATTTACAGTAAACGTATACAGACGGATGTATATTGCACAGTCCATGAGTAGAAACTGATGATGTTTAGTACCGTTTCATATTTCAGTTAGGATAATTAGTAAAAATTCACATCTAACAGTATTTTGACGTGCGAAAGTGAACACTTGACAGAAAAGAGACTTGTTTAACAAAAATGTTATAGATTAAGTCTTTCTATAGCATCTTCAAAACCCTCATCATTACATATTGTCTTTTTCTATCTGATTAGATTTTTGATAATTAAAATCTTTTTACATTAAACCTTATACAATTAAAAGTAATATATTATACTTTAAAACAATGCAAATGAAAATATGGACAGATGTATTAGAGTTTAAAACTATGCAAATAAAAATAGGACCTAAATTTAACTGTATGAATAACTTCCAGGTAGGTTAACTTAGAGTTACGTAAAATCAAACAAAAGGAGAAAAGGGGAAAAAGTATTTTGATTTACATCATACTTTTGCTATATTTTAACTCTAATATTTGCTTTCCACTTTTAAATTCTGCATTGTAAATATAAATAAATAATACAGAATTATAGCAGTATCTAAATGAATATTCATTATGTAATTATCGTTAAAATTACATAAATCAAGGAAATAATATCATGTTCAAAATATAGTATATAGGTATATCTTCTTCATTTTTCCTGTTCTCAAGATTTGGAAACAATCCTGATAAAATCTAAAACTGCTCAAAGGATTTTTCCGTTTAGAGATGTTTGTGGAGTCAATGCTTTTTGGCAGACTCTATTTCGATGTATTCATTTCATGTTTTAAAATATACTCTTCTAATCCTGATCATATAAAGGGATGAGTAAATATATCTTGAAGAAAAGAAGTTGACAACAAAATAACTCTTTTAGACAGGATTTCTTAGATTAAAAAAGTGACTTGCTTCAAGAAACGAAGTTATTCCTCACTATCCTTATAAACAAGTCTCACTTCAATGCTGAATGCTGATGCATGAAAGAATAAATTTAAAATGCATTTTAGAGCAACTGAAATAATATTTTACTTATTAAACTTGTTTATAGAAAAGCACAAATCGATTTTATGCAAATTTAACTAACTTTGATTAATGTATTATTTCACACCGAAAGCACATATCTATAATCCAACACTAAAAACTAAAAAATTGTGTAAGATGCAAACGTTCATAAAACAAAAAATTCAACGCTTTCTACTAATCTTTATCAAAAAAATACATAAGATTGTATCTCTGATCATAAGAGATCCAATAAAAATTTATATAAACCCTACTCATATAACTTAAATGTGTCTTAAATATAGTTTCTTTAGAAGAACTATCTTTCTTTTTTAACATGATTTTAAAACAATATGGCTTATTCTCCAGTCAACTACTATAGTCATATACCGCCAGAAGAAAAACCAAATCTCTAAAAAGAAGTACAGAGCTAATTGATAGTCTCGCACATTTTGCACAAAATGTTTTTATGAATAACCGCCCCCCCTTAAATTAAGAGGAAAAATCCGTTTCCATAGCAATCGCCCCAATACTTCATAGCGTCATAAGTTTTTCTCCTGGCTGTATGAGTGTATACATGACGTTTGTATGAACTGAAAATCCTTCCCACACAAAGTGTTATAAGCTTATCGAAATACTCCCAATAATAATCAATAGATCACAAAGAAATCAGCCCACGTCAAAACAACGAAAAATCCCCCTCAAACAGACAACTGCACCCCAAACCCGGCCTTAACGAGCAAACGCCCAAGATAAAACATTCCTCCCCGACTCCCCCATCTTCATAAACAGCGAACCGACGACACTCATTCCTATGAAGTCTTCTTCGCCCTCCGCATTTTACAAAGGGGAATCAATATTTCAATCGCCGTGACCAGACATTAATATTTCGGTCGGCGGGCGCAGAGCACGTGAGACGAATGAGACGTCCCAGTTAATCAACTGGGTCCGATCCCTCCGTGATGGATGATTGCAGATATCTCCCCTGTCACAACGGGCCCTAATGAACGCGTTAGCCCTGTTTGTCACCACGCGCACTTTTTCTTCGTCTCTGTCCCGTCACTCTGGATTCCAGTTTCGGACGGATTCTTTCCCCCGCCGTCGTCATCTGCAATCTGCAGTTATGGCGAGGTATCCGATTTCTTAGCGGCCCTGGACGAAACTCTTAAGGCCGGAGATACGTACTTGTATACTTGAACTACAAACTTGTATACTCAACTACATACTTCTATACTTGAACTACAAACTTGTATACTCAACTACATACTTCTATACTTGAACTACATACTTGTATACTCAACTACATACTTGTATACTTGAACTACATACTTGTATACTCAACAACATACTTGTAAACTCAACTTTATACGACTCAACTACATAGTACTTGTATAGAAACGTTGCTCTTAGCGCGCCAACCCATTTTCACCACGCCAAGGCGCGCCTGGCGCGCCAATTAACGAGCTTGTCGCTGAGGTTTCGCATTTTTCCCTTACTCCCAAGTCCGAAATGGATTGTAATTTAAAAAGATGGAATATTTTTTTTTAGTTATCCCCATTCAGAAGGGTTTTTGACTGGAGGACCGGGGAACAATGCAGGAAAATCTTTTGCGTAAGGGAATGAAAAACTCTCAGCGGAATGGTTTAATACAAAATATTTTAATGTCTTTTATGATGTTTTTGGAACATTGTTGGAAAAATTGAGACTGTGTAGAAGGGGAAAAAGTGCAAGAAAATGTTTTAAAAACACTTTATACAAAATCCGTTGAAGTAGGCTAATCGGTCAAAGGAACGCGTAGAACTAAAGTATTTTTTAAAATTCAAATAAAAAATTTGTCAATCATTTTAAGTACTACATATTAAACAATATGTTAGGAAAGTAATGTAGAGTAATCGGATATAATGCATTTATTTTTTCATAAATAATCATGTTTACAATGTAAAGAAAGAAGTCAATGGGATTGAGTGTTTTTGGACAGTTAGGGGGTAGTTTTATATAAACTATGGGTACTATTGATTGAACATTTTAAAAAATTCCGTTATTATGAATTTTCAATTTTAAAATTCAATTTAAGTTTTCAAATAAATGTAATGTTACATCAGGTTCCTAAGCATGAGTAATATTAATTCTCTTTAAAATAAAATTGAGATGCGAACGAAAATCTTAAAATCTTTCCTTTGTGGAAAATAGCACTTCAGAGAAATCCAATCACAGAAAAATTTTACTTAATATTACTTGATTTTCAAACTTAAATTAATATCTTAGATGGAAGAAGGCAATGCTTTTCTTTTCCAAAGGTTTAATCCATTTAAATAAAAATAAATTTAATATGCGACAAAATTTCTTTTCTCCTGTAAAATTCCTATTTCCTGATATTTCCGCAAATAGTTTTTGACAATTAATACCAAAAATTTCTTATTTGGTGGAACTCAACCGAAAAAACAAGATTGGGGAAAAGACCTCCCACCAGCAGTAGATAAAAAAAAGAGGGACGTCTGGTCACTGCGAGCCGAGGAAAAAGGAGCTTCCTGGAAAAGGGGCTTTGAACAAACGCGACACCTTATCTACATGGGAAGGACAATTGGCATCGGGTGGTGCCTCCAATGGCCACACGCAGTGATAATTTTAACGCCTCTGAGAGCGTATTTCACGCATTGAAAATAGGAAATACGCTTTTAAAAACTAGTCAGGCGTATTTTCACGCTTTGAATTTTTAACAATTGTTTTGCTTAAAAATGCATGGCACTCCACCGAAATCAAAAAATTTTCCACTCAAATTTGTAACATTAAATAAATATTTCATTTATAAAGTTTAATCTAAAATAAATTATATTATTTTTAATATTTAATATTTTCTACTTATATTAACAGATTCTATAATTGTTAAAAACCAAAATAGCATCCTCATTTTTTCGATTTCAGTTTGTTCATTAAGATAAACGTTTTTGAAAAAATTAGTCTTTTTATATACAGTTTACGATATTTCCGTATTTCACTCCTCATAAATGAATTTCACGCCTCCTAAAACAGTCAAGGAGTATTTTTACTCTAAAAAAATCCTAAGAATAACCACTGGCCACACGCAAATAAGCTCTCGTTTAACGAAGATAAGCCCCATAAAAAGCCTGGTGGTCTGGTGTCACTGACAGATGAATATATGTTTTTATTGGAGGCTCATCGTTTCATCCTCTAATTTTTTAAATGGGAGGTGCAACAAAAAATCCTAGTTACAAAAACGTTTTCCTTTATCGCACCAAAAAACTAAAATTCCTTTATTTTCCACAAAACAAGCTTTTTATCTTATTTTACAGAATACGAAAAGCACAAGTCCGCGCGCTCATCTGTTTTTACCAAGAAAAGCGCAAAAGGAGAAATCTAGCAACCCTGAAGCGGAGCGCTCTCCCCGGGTCAGAAAGGTCAAGCGACTCAACTTCGTGGTCGCACTATACATACTTTTGTATACTCAACTTCATACTTGTTTACTCAACATTTTACGCTACTCAACTACACTGTAAAAAATTCGTCTTCGTTCTTTTCCGCGATTTTTTCATATAATTCCCTAAGCTGGAAAACGGAAATTTACCCGTGAAAATTTTTACACTTTCACGAACTTATCCAGTGTTCCAGTGTTCTTACGCCTTACAAAAAAATGTTAACTTTTCATATTGAGACTACAGACGCATTTTTTCTAATATTTAACTGTGATTACTTAATATAAAAACAGTTTTACACAATTGTTTAAAAGTGAATGAACGTTTTGAATGTTCTTAATTAAATCACAGAAAATAAAATCCACGGAACAGCTTTCTTCTAACGGGCACTTCCGCCAAAATAGAAAAATTTTATGTATAATTAAAGTCATATTAAAAAATACATTCACCAAAAATAATTTTTTAAATATTTTGGAAATCCATATTAAGAACTAAGGAAACAGCGTCAGGTATTCTTAAAACCCTAAAAGAGTAATCTAAACCTTCAGCACTACATTTTCATTTACTTTTGACTAAACTTTTATATAAAATATTTAGTACAAGCATTTATCAAATAAACTAGGTTATTTTGAGTTGTTTAAATAAAAGATAACGCTATGTTTTACCATAGATTCCCTAATATTGTAATTGTCTTATTTAGAAAAATTAGGAAACTGCTATATGAGGAAAATAACGGTTGAAAGTACCATTTTGTTTTCAAGAATATTACCCTCGGTTGGTTTTCATTCCCATATTTATATTTTTAGAACTCTTTATTTCATAAATTATCCTTGATGATAAAGGATGCTAAAAAGTAAAAAGCTTCAATGACAGGACTACGTGATAGTGGACGTGTCAAGCCTTTCATTCAAGACAGAATACTGCGAACATATGTAATGTGATAAAATACCCGATCTTATCTTATCATAGACTACTGAAAACTCCAACCAACATGCAAAAATAATCAAGATTGCAAGCGAATCAAAATTATCTATCGTGAATGAATGAGGGCAGTCAGAAGTGAGAAACGAAAATATGCCACAATTCATTCACAAATATTTATATCTTTCAAAAGCTGGGGAAATCAAAGAAACGAAAATAACTCGTATGAAAATTTGCTCTTGGTGATGTAATATGATACTGGATCTCATAGCAAACTTTTAATTCCAAGGTTCTGTAAACATTTTTGGTTTGATGCTTTGATCTATCATCGGTTATATTTACAGTAACTAATCAAGCAAAAGCATACGATACACCCTAAACATTTGATATTCTTCAATGAATTCCCATTTCATTTTCTTACCTTCAGGAGAAAAGTTCGTGAAATAGAATTTCGGGAAACGTTAAATCAAACAAAAAAGAAATTATTGGTAAATTCTTATAAATTTTGAAACAACAATCGATTGAATAAGTGAATAAAGGAACGAAATGAATGAAGGTAACCTGAATTGAAAGTAAATTTCAGCAGGAGAAATATTTCTTGATAAAATTATAACATTTCTTATTCTGTAATTCACAATAAAAAAATACAAAATAAAAGGGGAAAACTCATCATTGAAGTATCAGTATGCAGCACGCAGTTTTATCATGAGTCATATTGCAAACATCCCCCATTGAAAAAATAATACTTCAGTTCCAAGCAACAAAAAAATTTCTTTTAAAACTACTCCGGTCGTAAGAAATATTGGCGACTATCAATTGGAGGAAAAAATCATAACCTCAGCAGGGCAAAGAACTACATGCTTTCCCGGAAGAAAAGAAGTTTTTAAGATACTATATTCTTGTCATAAACTGTCTTTTAAAGAAGTAAATATTCTTTTGCTGATCAGTCATGTTTCGTGGTCTAAGAAAAAGTACACTTATTAACCTCAGGCTATGTCCCATTGATCATTGATCCTCTACCCTTGGGAAGATCCTCTAACGAAGTCGAAATTCTTTTCAGGCATCAATAACGACGTAAATATTAAACGTTAAAAACATTTAGAAAACTTTGGGACATTCTTGCATCTATAGTTGAATTTTTTAGCTAACGGTTTGTTAAAAGAATAGGTAAGAATCCTATTTTTTATCAAATAGTTTTCCTAGTTTGGTCATCAAATACTTTACGATTATGTAAATTTTAAAGTTTCGGTTGAGACACGTGTAAAGTTAAATTTTAAGAAAGTTTAAATAAATATATGTAGAAACTCAATTTATTATCTTTCTCAGTTTACTTGATTAAAAATTTCACCGAAAAAAATTATGAAAACATTCAAAATATGGTCAATATTTTTAAACAATAAAAAGTGTTAAGTTTTAAAAAATTAATTCATGATTACAAGGATTTGTTTGTTAGATTCTCTGCATTTTTAAAAGTGTTTTTGAATTTTCTCCTGAAAAGCTGTATGCAATAAAACAATAAAAACTGCATTGAACATGTTAATAACCATTATTCTATACATTAACATATTTAAATTTTAAGAAAAATCTTACCTTAAATATCTTTTAAATTAAATAGCCATAAAGACTTCCTCAAGTGTGTGAAACTACACTTCTTGATAAAACAGGCAAATTAATGAGGTTTATCTGGGATGTCTGAAAATAAGATCGTTTTAAATGGTCTTCAAAAGAAATTTCTTAGTTTGAATACTGAATAGTATTAATAAACTATTGTTTAACTAATAGTGAAGTAAGTTTTTTTATAAATGTGTATTAAGTGGGAGAAAAAACTGTTGTTTATAAAAGGATGAAACAGATTATAAAGAACGAGAACAAAGTAATTTATTAGGCTTATCCTTTGAAAAACAAAGATTCTCTAAAGAAATACTATTTATTGCTTTGGTAGATAAAAACTTTCGAAATGAAAAATTGGGCAGCAAACATCCATTTAAAGAAAGATGAAACTGTAAATATTTGGGGTGTAGCGGGTATCAGAAAAAACACTCGTTTTCTCTGATCAAATCAATGAATTGTTTGACATGCTTTTTACTTGATAAGGCTATAGAACCGAAAATTTAAAAACATTAAACAGTTCGGTTTAAATTAACTCAAATGCATTGAAAAATAAAAATTAAAGAATGGATTAGTTTATCCTTTAACGAGATGAGTTAATTAACTTTTAGCAGTAACTCCGTGGCAAACAATTGAAAAATAAAAAAATTCAGATTGTTTGAAACCTCTATAAAACTTATAGATGAATGTTTTAGTTTTTGTTTCCATATAAAACCGAATTGGGTTTTAATTCACCTTGGTTCAATATTTCACTTAAAAAGACACACAAAGCGGAGATAGTTAAATCTTTTCCACGAAACATAAAATTTTACAGAAACAAATACACAAGACATCATCATCGCCCCTTTACCGTTTTAAAGAATAATGGTTCACATGACATTCAGCCCTGGTAAAATCTAATCATTTTGAACTCCTCAACTACCTTACTGAACGTTTACAATGACAGGAGATACTTTCTTTAAAGGAGGGAACGTAGGTTAAGGAGATACGAAGGCAGGCGAGAAAATAAATCTATATCTTCGTCATAGATGCATGTTCTTTTGCTCATTAATAAAATATTTTGAATAAATATTTTTGGCAGACTGATCATCCCATGTGGGAAGAGCATTTATTACTGAACCCTTCTTGACAACGAAGATGAATAAGAAGATTCTGATCATCCATCACGTTTACGATAAAACCCTCGATACCTATTCACACCCTCGGTCTGGAAACAGAGAACGAGGCGAATTATCCTTAAGTGAGAGAGAATGCAATGTATCACTTGTTTGCTTTTACCTGTTGGTATGTATTCATCCAATACTGTACAAAATAAAAGGTATGTACTAGATGGTAGTTGAAAGGAGAATTTCACCATTTATTGCTGGTTAAGCGGACAATAGGTGTAAACTCTCAACTCTCAAGCGTCACCTCCAACCGTGGACCTTGCGTTACCATCCTATACCGTGCTGATGAGTCCAAACAAGGACGAAACCGGTCCACGGTTGGAGGTGACGCTTGAGAGTTGAGAGTTTACACCTAGATGGTAGTTGTTTACAGGTAAAACATTTCACCGAAAGTTGCGGAATTCATAAAGTAAAAAGAAATTTCTTTCATTCGAACTTTACTTGTTTGGGGTCTTGAATGAAGGGTTTGTTTGATTTAACCCGTATTTTTAACTTCGCGACTCAATATATTACCACATTTGATTTCTTATGGTGTCTAAATACCATATCAACTATATGCATTAAGTTATCAATATTACGTATGCTTGCTTATAAGCAAAGAAGTAGAATATAAAAACATTTTAAATCTAAAATTAAAAATACTAATGCTATTTATTAAATAATATTGAACAATTTTGTCACATCCAAATAATAAATAATTTTCTACGCAATATTTTGAATTTTTTAAACCAAAAATGAATTTTTTTAATTTAATTTTAATGAATTTTTTTTTAATTTAATACAATTTACTGTGCACTTAATTGCTTTTGAATTATTTTATTATTTCTTTCTAAAAATATTACAACCTTTCAATGATTCCTAAGAGGTATTAACTTAGTCAAAAAAATATATAGTGCATGTAAATTTTAAAAATCTCAAAAGCAAGTTATGTATTAGCAAATGTTTCTCTAACTAGTCTATCATAAAAACTATTATGTAAGTACCCATACTAGGCCACAAAAAAGGCACAGATAAAGCATCGGAAATTTTACTTAGAATGCTTCTCAGTATACATAATTTGATTTTCTGCTAAGATAAGGGACAGGTTCATAAGTCCATTCCATCGTATACACTGTATATGACGTTAAGTTCACCCTTCCTTCAACTCCAAAGATAACGAGGGACGAGAAATGGTTAAAGATGTTAACACTGAAAGATTTTATCGAGGGAAAGGCTATTTGGTTATGAGGGGCTTGGATTTATGGGTATACTAGAAGCTCTGTTTGGAGAGCATTTGTCTGTTGACCCTTTGTAAACAAGCACTTAAGTTGAAAGGAGGTCACATACAGACCAAGCAGCTTTCTTTGAGACACTCCGTTAATAGGGTTTAGCAGGGAAAAAGTAGTATTTCTAGATGCGTAATGAAAAAAAATCTTAGAGTTGACTTGGGGGATCTACAATGTATTAGCAGTTTTTACAAGCACTGTCTCGTAGTAGATAGAGTATTGTTTAACTCTTTAGGGCTAGGTGGTATTGAAAACATACCACATATTCACGATTTTTTTGAGTCTTTGCATATGGGTAAATTTCTGCTACCAATTGTTTTTTGTGTTCACACACTTATATTCTTCAAATATAAATGACGGTTGTTGTCCATTTCCGGAAATTATTTATAGAATTAGCTTGAGACTATCTTAATGTCGGGCACGTGCTCTCGCTTCTAATTTCATCGGTGCTTCTAGTATACATTTATTGTTCAACTGACGAAATTCCCTTAATATCAGATAAAGATAAGTTGATAGAAGATACGTACATTTGATAAATAAATTTAATTACAATAATAATTATGTAATGTTGTTGAACATAAGGCGGTAATAAAAAAATACCACTGTGCATTTATGCAAGTCAAAAAAGCAAAGCATGCAAAGTTGAAAAACCTTAATATTAAGTAGATAAACATGCAAATTAATTTATTAATATGTACTCTAAAGCCTGATAAGGGTTTTTAAGTTGTAGGTTTCTATTATGCATGCAAAACGGTAACTTGGTGTAATGATATCTTGTTTGATGTCCCTTGAAACACTTGTAAATGAGGTTTTATAGCAATTAAAATTTTGCATAACATATTCTTTCAAAACTTATGATTTTTTTTATTATATTAGATGTTCTATAATATTGTAAAAAGAAGAAGGGCGGCCTTTCTAACGGTGAAATTGCTCTTGTTTGAGATGAAATGTCTTCAGATGAAGAGAGCGTATGATTGATGATCGACTAAAAATAAGACTAACTAAATTAAAGACTAATTTAACTAAATCAAAGATTAAAAATAAAAAAATCAGTGTAAAATGTGTGTATGTTCATTGGAATTGTTACATACCTTATAGCATGGTGGTATACTATGTTTACCACCTCACAACTGTAATTGTAATTACTAAAAAAAATTAAAAATGATATTTTTCAGTTTTAATAACATCTTTTAGTTCGTAGATATAAGTAATTTTGATTTTGTGAGTGAAATAAAAATCTGTGCATTAAAGAGTTAAGTAATAAATTTAGTTTAGTACAGTACGCATATACGAGCATTCGAACCTATAAGTAATTTAGTACAATAGAGTATCTTGACATTCGTTTACACTGTAAAAAATTTTGGGCCGTGTGGCACCAAAATCTGGTATTTATTTGTTGACTACAAAAAATGGCTCATAATTTTACCATATTATGGTGCTATCGTTAGCACCAACAATCAGAAGAGGTTGCACCATAATATGGTGTACTTTTTGCTGTTTTTTGGAAATTTTAATAAAATAATAATCACTGGGGATAGAACCCACGAACTGCCGCATGCTATGCAAGCACGCTACCACTGATCCAGCGGGGATTCAGTAACTTTAAAACTTATTATGGCATCATTTTTCTTTGTGACGCATGCGAAAACAAAACTGCGGAGCTCGAACACAAACACAAACTCAACAACGGTCCCAGTTAAGAGAATTTTACCAAACTTTGGTGCAACCGATCGGACCATAAAAGTATTTTTCAATCATACTACCAATTTTTGGTACAATCTAGCTTCTTCACTGCACCAAAGTTTCGGGAAATTAAAAACTTTGCACCAAATATTGGTTTTACATTTACCCACATTTTTTACAGTGTAAAATAAATTTTCACTGCACCAAAGTTTCGGGAAATTAAAAACTTTGCACCAAATATTGGTTTTACATTTACCCAGATTTTTTACAGTGTAGAAATATTTTTCTAATAATTTTATTATTTACTTAATTTAATAGATTTTTTACATAATTTTTCAAATAAAAATATATTTATTCATTGATTCCTTATCCTCATTTTTCGTTGGAGAGGTCCATCAAAGTATTATGTATAAAGGCAAGCAGCGATGTGGTGAGTTATGAATTGACACAATGATCTAATTAAAAGGCTTATATCGCTAAGTCAGTAGATTTGTGAAATGCTGGTATTTACTAAATCCCCTTTTCAATCTAACAATGAACTTTGTAATGTCTTATTATAATGTTTACCACAAATTATCATCATAAAAGTTAAGAATCTTACCCTTTGCATAGATATTCCTTCGACATAAGGATAATCCTTCTTCAAACCTAAAAAAATCAGTAATTTTACCATTCAAATATGCATAGAACTTACTTATGCCTGAACCTGCAAACAGTTATCAGTGACAAAAGTTAAAAAGCAATTATGTAATTTTTATCCGTCTTCCTAACAAATATTATCACTACTATAACAGGAGACCACTTTTATAAATCCTTTTGTTCAAAACTATTAGTTATTTTGAATATCGAGTTTATGCTTCAACTATTTTTATCACAGCATATTCAGTTAATGCTGTGGAACAAATATTTATTTACAACTTTAAACAAATTGATATTAAGGCAAGGTTTTCAATAGTGTTTTATTTATTGAAAGGAACGTTTTAGTTATAAGCATGTTAATAATCTAAAATTTAAATACTTTTGATTATCAATCAATTTATTCTCTTTTTTAATGAAAAAATATTATTCCCAGATGCCTTTTATCTTTTAAAACTTAATATTGAGTACACCTATAAATGACAAATAGCGAAAGACATAAGTTTAAGATTAATTATAATCCGTATAAATTAAAAAAATATTAATGAAAATTTTACAACATTGTAATTACAAATCAAATTTTAATAAAGAGTTTAATAAAATTTATGATATAGCGGTGTAACGCATTATTTTTTAATATAGTCTACATAATATGTTTGGTTTTTTACTATATTTTATTTATTCTTCAGTGTACATTGTTAACATAAAGATGTTTCAATGAATTTCTGGATTGAATACTTAAATAATTCTTCTTTCAATTCCTGAATTTCAGCTCTCAAAGTTATTTTTCACTCTCCTTTGAGAAAGAGCCATGAAGAAGCGTCAATAGTCTTAAATCAAAGTAAAAACTAGATCAAAGCATTGTTTAAAAAGTTTTGAACTGATGAAGTGTTTTTATTGCAAAAAAGCGCAGTGGAGAAATTTTAAAAGTGAGCAAGAATCTTATCTTAAAAGAAATAGCAAAACTTGAAGGAGAAAAAATACAAGTGTTTGAAGAGAGTCAGAAGAACGGAAAAAAATCAGTAAAAAAACGTTCGGGTCATGAGAAACTCAGTTAAAAAATAAATGAAAACACAAAAAAGTAACACTGCTGAGAATTTAGAAGACCCAAAAGAATTTGCGATAAAAAAAGTGCCTAAAACATCCTTTAGCTTCTTTAATAAAAAGAATATATTTGACAAAACTCTAGTGGCACCATTCCCTAAACAATTGGAAATGTAAACTATCAGAAATTACAATTTCTCTAACAAAGATTGAGATAAGGTACAGCATAAGGAGAAAACCATTAATACAAAAAACATACAAAAAGAAACCTTTAGAAAAACTAGACTTTTCCCGATTGACATGAAGTAAATATAAATATTTCTTGGCCAAGCACTGTCAAACATTTCAACCGAACCCTTAAAAAAACTTTAAGGAACAGAATTTTATTTTATCGTGAGTTTTTTTAAGTGTTCTCGAGAAAACTAATAAATTCAATGTATAAAATCGAAGCTTTTTGTTCGAACAAATTACACTAATGTACAATATAAGAAATTCTATTAAATAGGAGTATTTTATACCATACTATTTCCATTTTCTACAGTGAAAGAAGCTTTATTAAAAGTAGTAACAATTATTTGGAAAAATCTTACACCTCAAGAAGTGCAACAAAATTTCCTGCTTTATAGCCAATCTTAGTTTTTAGGTAATAATTAGTTTTCAGTTAATATATATATATTTAATTGTGTAATTATATATATAGCTTCTTTATCTTAGTAAAACGTTCAATATTTAATTGAGCTGTGTTTTTTTTCTACGATCCGCTGTTAAAAGAATGAAATATTAAATTTTGAATTGAACATTTTTCAATTAATGAATATTTTGAAATTATTAACTGAAAATAATTTTTTTAACAACCAATGATAAATGTATTGTGAAATGCCTCCCCTTCCATGAAATGCTTTTAAATGCGTTCTAAAATCCCAAAGAATAGTAGTAGAACACTGAGAGGAATTATCTTCAAAGTCAACTTTGCAATAGCTATTAACATCAAAACTTGGGAGTACATGTGGGTGTGTGCTAATTCTTATCTCACGTTTCAATTTAGAATCTATCTTTACAAATGAAAGAAATAAAGGTGCAAGAAATGGAAATAATACTTCCTAAAAACGCAAATTAAAACTTCTTAGAAAAAAAACATCAGAATTCATAACAGTTTAAGTAACATTTTGAATTCCACAAAATCAATTTCGTTCGTATAAAAAATGGTCCAAATAAAACCAAAGTCTTTAATTAACAATAAATAATAACGTTAAAACACAAATAAATTACCACAACATTGAAATAATTATAATAAAAATAGATTATAAAGAAAGAAAAGAAATTAATTAAATGAAACAAATAATCCCCCTCCAACTATACATCTCTAAAAAAATTCTCTGAATATCTCCAAAACAAAACTATTTCACGAACATATTTTTGTCGTAAGGAATCTAAACGACAAATTCTGGATAATAACCAAAGAGACTCGTAGTGATTAAAAAATCCTAACGACCACAATAGTCTTCATTTTTACGGGTATCTTCTTAAAATCATTATAGCCTAAATGAGAGCACTTTTAGAATAAAGAGTCCTAGAAACAACAGTCCTCATGCGAGGTCTCTTAAAACTCATTATTAAGCAAACGATGAAGAAAATTAATAATTATAAAAACAACGTTTTCCGTATTGTGAAATGCCTCCCCTTCCAAGAAATGCTTTTAAATGCGTTCTAAAATCCCAAAGAATAGTTGATATCTTCCCAGCAGAGTAAGTATTGAAGATAATGATTATTCTTTTTAAGTGGAATTAGTTACTTAGAATTACTGGTCCCGTGAATTCATTAAAGAAAAAGATGTTTTTTAATTAACCGTAGATAAATTCCTTTAATAAGTTCAAGAGAGGAATGAAGGACGTAAAAAGGATTTATGCGCTCAACTGAGATCATCCCAAAATGTCATTAACGTAAACAAAAACACACCCACTGATAAGATGGGGATAAGTATAATTGAAAATTTCGTAAATGCTAAAAAATTTGGGATTGAAACATTTGTAAAAATGAATCAGGCTTTTAAAAAGCTTGAACGTTTGCTATTGATGCTGCAAGTAAGACTAATTTTTATTTGTTACTTACTACAAAGTGGAGAAAATAATAGGAATAATTAATTATTTGTCATAAAATGAGTGACTGTGGGTATTTAAAGGCTTGATTATTTAAGTTTGAATTTTATGAGTTAAGTTAAAATTAAATTTAATTACTAGTTACAAATAATTAGTTGAATTATAAAGAAGAAAATTTTGTTTATACTTTAAAACAATAAAATATAATTAGCTGTATTTCGAATACTTTTTTAATTAATCATTATTTATTACAACAAATTAAAATTTTATTATTACCCTACTAAACTCAAATTAAAAATTTTGCAATTGGAGTAAAATAATATTTAAGGTGTTTATTAACATCTATTATCATTACTTGGATTAGGAATTGGTTGATAGGTAGGAAACAGAAGGTGCAAGTCAAGGGTAATTATTCTCAGTGGGCAGAGGTCATGAGTGGGGTGCCACAGGGTCAGTATTGGGGCTTATTCTCTTTATAATCTTCATTAACGATATTAGTCAGGACATTAGGAACAAAATCAGCATCTTTGCTGATGACTTAAAAATTTGGGGGAGGGTAGATACTCAGGAGCAGGTACAAAATTTACAAAGGGATCTAGATATTATATCACTATGGGCTGAAAAATGGGGTATGTCTTTTAATATAAGTAAATGTCAGGTACTTCATATGGGTCGGGGGAATGGTAGGGCAGAATTTTATCTGCAAGGGAACAAAGTTAAAGAAGGTAATATGATCAAGGATTTAGGGATGATAGTAAATGAGGACTTTAAATGGGTTCATCAGTGTTCATCTGCTAGTAAAAAGGCTAATAGGATATTGGGATATTGGGATACATTAAAAAAACTGTTTCCTTAAGGTCCGAGGATATTATTTTGCCACTATACAGAGGCTTGGTGAGACCTCATCTAGAGTATGCTGTTCAGTTTTGGTCTCCATACTTAAAAAAAATATTGATTCAATTGAAAGGGTTCAGCATAGGGCTACTAAAATGGTCAAGGGTATATAAGTTATGAGGGAAGATTAAAGAAGCTAAATATGTTCACTCTAGAGAAAAGAAGGATTAGAGGGGATTTGATTCAACTTTTTAAAATGGTAAAGCAAGGGGACACAGAGGGACTAGATTTCAATACGGGTAATAGAACAAGGGGTCATAATTTCAAATTGAATAAAGGAAAATTTAAGACGGATTGTAGAAAGCATTATTTTTAATAGGGTAGTGGATAGATGGAATGCGTTGCCTAAAACAATTGTAAATTCAAGTGGGGTAAACGAAATCAAGAGGAAAATTGACAGATACTGGGATTCTTTAGTTTGGGTTAAAAAGACTGGACCAACCTTTCTGGGCTTACACCTGTAGTTGGTCGACTTGATTTGTATTTGTATTTGTATTTTAATAGCATGTGTTTCAAACCTTAAAATATTTAAATTTGAAACCCAATAAATATGATCTTGTATTTTTTTAAATTTTTGTAATTTAGAAAACCAATCAATATTATTCATGTTTTCGGGCATCTTATTCGATTTCTTAGGTTTAAATGTGCGAGTTTGTATAGAAAATTTTCCTCCGTGCAACTACTTGGAACTATAACAAGAAATAAAAGAAAATTTAAAAAATCTTTAATACGTTTAAAAATATTTATATTTCTTAAGATATGGTTAAAACCTCCTCGGGTTTTTTTAACTAGATATGCTAGTACATTATCACTACTGAATAAAAATTTAATAGATTTGTTTTTCTATGTGTGATTCTGCATTTTTTTAAACATTATTAAAATATCAAAAATATATTAAATAAATTCTTTTAGACTAAAATAGATAAATAAAGTGAAAAACTAAGTATATCTATAACCTTCAAAGAACATTTAAAGATAAAATTAACTATAAATTGTATCAAAAGAAAACATTTTACATACACCTACACCTTTACACCTACACACTACACCTTACACATTACACCTTTTGTAACATAAACTTGATAAAATTCTTTCATCCGAATGAATTTAAACCGTTTAAATTAAGATTTTTTATAAACTTTATTACTATTTTTTAAAATATCACCCATTAATCTAAAACCACAATAACAGAAACACTTACATGGGAAAAAACATTTTCATTTAAGAAACGATACATCATCGATCTACAATAGCAGAGAGCTATCCCATTCGATACGGAACCGAAATGTGTGACCTATCAAATACAGATAGAACGTCACTAGAATTTCGGACGCCTTGAAATCGAATTTGCCAGCTTTCGGATCGAAATTTTCCCGTCCCTGACAGATGTGCATAACAGTGCGTTTGCATGATTACTAAGCCTCAGATTACGGGGCTTTAGAAGACCCACAATGGATCCAAATGTGCTTGAAAGACAAAGCACTTCAGTCATTAAAGAAGAGATAGTGGGGCGCCCCCTTATCCGTTAAGAACGCTAATGCTCGGGCTTCCCATTCTAACGTGTGCCTTACAAATTAAGATCAATCAGCAGAAAAAGTGAAAAGCACAGCGTACGAGAGATAACACTTAGAACAGGTAAAAAAGTAAAATACACTGTTTAAATTATAGCTACAAAAATGTTTTATATTAACCAGAAAACAAACAATGAAGTTTTACCTAAAATAAAAACGATGGAATCTAAAAGATTATTCTAGAAGGGGACTAAAGATATAATATATTATTTTCTTAAATAATTTAAAAAAATAGGATTTAGAACAAAATATTCAGCTAAAATTCTACCAAAAAAGGAATGAATAAATTATATCACTAATGTTATTATTCACTGCTACCTGACCAGCGGTTAATCATTGGTTAAAGAAGTATTCCACTAATCCACTATATATATATTATAATTTTCAGCTTTGTGCAAAGCATTAGAAATTTGACATGCTACAAAGTTTCAGTATCTAGGAAAAAAACACATTGCGGTGTAAACAAACATATCTAAATATATTTTCTCATTCAAAACTGCAGCATATTCTAAACTCTAAACCAACAAAAGGGTCAGAAATCCCACATCCGGGTGACCCTCAGAAAACGAAAGATCAACACTCAATTACTTGAAGCCTCTCACATAACACAGGCGTTACTTCCAACCAAGAACCTGAGTTTCTGAAGAACAAAGAAGGATTTCTTTGTGCAAAGTGCTGCTTAAACAACACACTCTCGAACTAGAAATACATTCAAAGACCATGTTGTTTGGGATCAAGAGTTAGACCACCTTCGAAATGACAATTGGTTTCAGTATCATTCTTCACTTATGTGTTGAGCCTTTGAAATAATGATAATCAATATTTTTCAATCTCTATTAGAATATACTTTTTATTTTAATCGAACTTAGTAGTGAAAAAACGGAAAGAATAACGTGAATCTGACGAAATTTGATTCATTCATTTTATTTTGGTTTTAGATTGTTTATACTCTGATCTAATACGCTGTAAATTTTATTTTTACAGCATTTTTAAAAATTTTTTTTACTTATTTAAATTTTGAATAGTGTTTAAAAATGCTTCCCAAATCATATTCTTAAATGAAAATGATAAGAAATATCATTCACTTAGTCTTGGAAATTCAAATGTTAGTTGAGTGTTTTATATTCATTAGAGTAACATTATTATTTGGCATGGAAATAAACACATATATTTATCGGTAAAAGTTTTCTTATGGAGTCAGTATCTCATCAACATTTTACAAGTAGTATTTCAGTAACTTTATACATCACAGCATGCGTCAAATCCGGTAGTTCTGATTTTTTGCAAACTTGTTTTTGATGTTGGCTTAATGAATAATCCAAGTTTGTGACCTCGAGCGCCGAACGCAACTTTGTCAAAAATCGAAAAACCGCGAAAAAATCGGTTTTTTTTTAATTTTGGCGATTATAACCCTAAAGGACTAGTTTTTGAAAAAAACTTTCTTTGAACGTTTTTAAAGTAGACTAAATTTGCTACAATATGATAATAAAACTGTCTCTTTAGACTCAATAGTTTCCGAGATTAAGCCTTTCAAAGTTTATCATTTTTTTCGAACTTCGCAATTTTTTGCAATTTACTCGAGTACCTCTAGCGGGATGAAGTTTCGAAGTTCGAAAAAAGGATAAAAAAATTATAAGTCTGCAAAAAATCAGAACTACCGGATTTAACGCATACTACCCCATAAGTTCAGGTGACAAAGTTACTGGACTATAGGTACGAAGCATTAAAATTGTAAATCATCACCATTATTATTATTGTTATTGCTGTTGTTGTTGTTATTATTTTTTTAATTACAATATTATTATTTGTTTTATGGTTTACACTGATAAATAAACTAAAAAAATAATTTGTTGAACACCTTTAAAATAAAAAGAACTGAACATAAAATATTTATATAACAGTTAAATGACACCATGAAATCGATTATTTCACAATCGACGCTTATTAAATAAATAAGAAAAACTCTTCATCCACAAACAATGAATAAAACTTTATAATTTATTCAGCATCCATCGGATACGGCAGAGTAAATCCTGGGTATCTTGTCTAACCAGAAATATTTCACGTTTACCAGCGCGCGTTTATTTGAATTTATGAAGAAGACATTTATGAGACGAAATCCACCCATCCTTAAAATGGAAAACATGATCTCGAATAAACCTTCCCTTTGATTTTTGAAATCACTCGGTATGCTCCTCAGACGAATCGGATCCCTAACTGAATTTCCGCTCTCTCCCATCTAAGTGTTCGTGATAATACACTCAAAAGCCACTTGATAAGCGGGGCATGTATCTAAAACCGATAAAAACAAAATTAAATAGCCACCTCCCAAATGAAATCAGAGGACGGCGTCAATAGCAATCGCCGAGGGCTCGGACCACCTCACAAAAGCCTAAAATATATTAACGGCTCCGCTAAACCCTCCAGGAGCATCAGATAACGATGGAACACGAGAATCGCAGACAATTAGTGGAATGTAATTTCTGCGCAGGGTGAAAACCTAACGGGATTTCGGGCGTTTTACTTTCGAACTGTCACGGTGAAAAACGATTTCGATTTTGTACGTGAAACGCAATTTAATGTTTAACAATCCACCTCGCCGGTCCCTCAGGATCTAAATGGAGTTCGAGAGGAAATTGAAGGTTTTCGCGTGCAATGACTTTTGGCTTGTTCCGCAGTGATAAAGAGCGAGGGGGATTACCGCTTTTTCTGTAGCACCCCCCTTAATAAATGTGCTTTTTTAGCAGTGGAGAAAAGTTTTGCCTGGCTGCAGAAATAATTTCCGAGCCCTTTCTTTCCAACGCGGAACCAATACAAATAAGATGCCGAAAGAGGTTCGATTTTTCAACTTCGTTTCTCCATGTTTTGCTTCTCAATGGACGGCTTAATCTTTTTACGATGTTGATAAATTTCGTCTAATTTATATCAGTCTATATTTTGCTGCGGCTAACCGTAAGCGTTTCCTCTGATGTGAGCTTCTGCACCTTTCAAAAGCGGCAATTTGTTTCGTCTGGAAATGTGTGAAGAAGGATTTAAGAAGTAGGTTTAGTAAGATTTATAAGCTAGAATGGAAAGGGGAACTGGAAATTTTTCATTTATAGTTTACGTTTTGTTTTCAACAAGTACAAAAATGCAGAGCCATAATTTATAAAATTAGTACTGTAAAATCTATTACTATGAAAAGGGTTATTGTATAATATGCTTAAGTTCATTCATCATAGTCTAAATTTCTTTCTATTTTAACTATTTCATTATATATGTTACGGGCAAAGTGATTAATTGGGCATTATTAATAATGCCCAGAGTGGAGGCGGGAAAAGTGATAAATTTCATTGATAAATGCCATTGAATTTATCACATTGTCCTCCTCCACTTCGGGCATTATTAATAATGCCCAATTCATCACATTGCCCATATCATATATAACCCACACTCGTTTTTACAAACTGTAAGCTTGTCCCGAACTTAACTCCAAAAGCATAATCAAAAATTCACATCCCATTTACAAACTAATATTTTAAAACCTCATTTTGCGGTAAGACAAAGCTGAAATACTTGCTTTTTGTTTTAAAAAATAAAAATAAGATTAAATAAAAATTTTAAAAATTCTGATTATTGCAACAGGTATTGTTTCGGTAAAAGAATTATGAATGAATATATTTTATTAAATATTTTATACTGATGATTTTACATTTATTATAAATGCTACATAACATATAAATGTGTATCTTTGTTTTGTATTAAGTTTTATAATCTAAAAAAAACACCACATTGTAAAAGCAGGAACTTTTATTATACTATAGTATACACAATACTTTCCACGTCATCGATCGTTTTTAAATATTATAAGATTTTACGAACTAAATATTTTAGTACCTCTTAAGATAATTTTCAAATTAGCTTCGCCAATATTGCGTAAAAGTATTCTAAGAAAACGAAATTAATCACTTTTAATCTCTTTCAACTCATCTGTCATCTCTCTTTCTGCGAGGTACTTATAAAATTTGATTAAATTCTTATAAAATCTTACCTAATTGGGGTCTTACTTAATCCTGTAAAATATCGATTGTAAAATTGATCACAGACATTTCGACAAATAAAAAAATACGCAAGAAATCTAGCTCGAATTCCGACTCAATTTCTCGGTATACCCATTGCTTTTGTTTCCCATGCATACTGCTTATGTTCCTAAACAGAAGGAAAAGCCTTGAATATAAATGACGGTGGGCCTCCCAGGAGTGAAGGCCTACCAAAGGGGACGGCCTATCGGGTAGGCGTCCAGATATTTCACCAGAAATATCTATGCACGAAGCGAAACTGGAAAGGAAAAATAGTCGCCTGGAAAGAAATAGCCGAAACAATAGCTGCTCGCCTCGACATTGATAAACCAACTTCCCCTTTGAAAAAAATGGGAAACGTGAATATGGAAGAAGGGGATATGAGCGGGAAACAGGAAACGGGGAAATTGGGGTCTAAGGCAGTTCGGGGAGGGACTGGAAGAAATCGAAACTCTGACGGGGTTGTTGTGCATGGTGTTATCACAAAAGTTTAATATTAAAACAGTAGAGGAGAGATGGTTTTATGGAATGTCTTTATTTTTAAGAATAACCCCATTGGTTTTTAATAAAATCCACAAAATTATTTATTTTCAGTACATACTATAGCTAAGGATAATGAAGTGTCAATTGGGGGAATAAAACATTATTTATTTTTTTGTAATGAAAAAGGTACTTTTAAAAAGTTAAAAAAGGAGGATAATATGGAATAGTCGGGTAATATGGAACAGTTGCTTACAACTATTTAAAAACTGATTAGACTTTAGAGAACATAGTTACTTTTAACTATAAAAACAATATTTTAAAAATCATGTTCAAATAGTTTTTTTTAGTCTATTTATAAAAGTCACAAGCATAATATTCTTTGACCTAGTGTTCCATAATACCCGACACGCCATCTTGGATTATGAACTATTTTACTGATATATAAAACATTGATAGCTAAAAAACGACTACAGCATAAGAAGCTATTATTCATTTAGTGTACATTATGCTTAACAACAAAATTAAAGTCTCATAATAACTGGTAGGTTAAAATGTTTGAACCTTTACTGGCAAAAACTTTCGAAAATCCCAAAACACACTTTGTTTTTAGCTACTCTAACGACAATAACAAGAAGTTAACTCTATACACTGCATCATGGCAGTCTTTCTTAAGTCTTTCAGGGTATTCCCACGTGATGGCAGCCCGAGAGATGGCTGAAACTTCGATATTTCATATTCCCCGACTATTCCATAATACCATTCTCTCCTCTATATGCATATTGGTTTTAACTCACAGAGCCGTACAGAAAAATAAAATATGGTTAGATGGGATGAAATTTGAAGGGTTAAATAGTTTTTAATTTAAGACTTGCATTCACAAAAACAAATTTCAAATTGTTGTCTTCATATATGCAGGAGTTTCATTTACTGTGACTTAGTTTTGTTCACATTTATTTAAATTTTTTATTAGGGCAAGTGCACCAATAACTGATCAACTAAACAAAATCGAACATTCGATTTAGAACAAATCCTCTTTAAAGCAATCGAATGTCCGAGACCACACATAGGCTCTTTTGAAACAAAAAATGTTTAAAACTATGCTAATAAAACAAAAAATATTTAAAAACATTAAGAAACTAATTTCGTGTTTTAAAATTGTGCCCATTTCATCAATTTTTAACTACCCTGCACTGTATTTTATGTAATTCAATTGTAAAATATTTAAATAATAAAATATTTATTATTATTTTAGAACAGATTGTGCATATTTGTGAACCCAGCAAAAAAGTATTTAAGCTCCTACCTATTTTATTACACATAACGCAATTTTACTTTATGTTAATGCGAAGTTTAAATTTCTACAAAGCAATGTTTTTCTTTTAATTTTAAGTAGTTGTTTAAGATTTAAATATTTTAATGTAGAATTTTATCCTACGTAAGAAAAGTACCAATACCTGTTCTGAAAGTATTTATTTATATTCTTTGAAAGTTGTTTTATGTTGGAACACATTTCATAATCCTTACTATACTCGTACGCTACCCTTTGAAAAAAACATTTCCATACACATCCTAAATATATATTCTCATATTTTTATGCAGCGCTGGGTATAAACAATCCTCTTTCAAAGAGTGTAGTTTTAAACATTTATTCTCTATGCATGCCTTAGTAGTCTTTCAGAAGGGTTTATTTTAGCCCTTCTCCAACCTTTTTACATATTTTCACCATGCAGTTTATAATACTATTTTTATGCTGGTAAAGTATGCAATATTTTTTACTTGTGTTTTTAACTTGTTTTTCAAAGTTTCCTCTTTAACCAGCTTGGAATAAAGGTTAAAATACATATTCGACATTACACCTCATCATTAGTTTCTCACTCGCCCATCAAAAGGATTATTTAGAATTGTGCGTCTTATATTCTATAGAACCATTTTAAAGCCTCTTTGCGTCACGCATTTTTTTTACCCTTTTAATGTTACTTCTTTATCTACCAAAGGTACTTAAGGTAACCGCTTTATTAAAACATTAATAAATTTTAAAATTTTATAAAAGTTTTTTAGAAACTGAAAGAATGAATAACTTGCTTAACTTTCATTCTCAATTGGCATAGAAGCTCTCAGAAGTTCAAATTCACATCATTTTCGGCCTGTTTTTTGAGTCACTTGTTCAATCTTAACATATACAGGGTGATTCAGAAATAATCATCAATATTTAGGGGGGAGGTAGAGGGGCCCTAGACAAACATATTTTGAATAGGGATGGTGGGGCGCAGCCTTACCGTTAAAGAGCTAAGACCTAATGTAGTGCGAGCGCGTTTCAAAAGGCGGTTTTTAGAAGGCCCGTTTGACGAATCAAAACATAATAAAATGAAAAAATCTATTGCATGAGGTAAGGAAGTATCCCTTCCACTTACACCATGAATTCGATGGAATTTGAACCACTTTCTAAACCGTGGAGTTAGTTTCAAAAGTGCAATATTAATCTTTTAGTCAAAGAATGGAGTTCCCTTAATGCAGTGGTTCCCAACCTTTTTCACGATTGTACCCCCAAAGGAAAATTACAATTCTATGCGTACCCCTCGCATGCTGTTGCAGCTGGTAGTTGAAATATCACCTTCGTTTAAATATATTATGTAAATTGGCGGTTCCAGGATTTCGTTTTTGGGGGGTACGAAGAATTTCCTAAATAAAAAAATTAATCATCATAGTAACCATAATATTAAAAAAACATGAATAATCGTGCTTAAACATCTTTAAAGGGGGGTCTGGGGGTTCACCCCCAGAAAATTTTTGGGAATTTAAGTCTAAAAAGCTAGTTTTCCACTCGTTTTGGTACTCCTAATCCGAATTTCCGGAATACATTTTCAAGAATTTAATATTTTTTGGTAGGGGGTTTTTGCACTAAATGAAAAGAAATGAGCCTCCTTCCAGATTTGCTTAAAAATTAGTAAAATTGTTCATTTTCGGGAATTTTTATGCGTTTACACTTATTCAAAAATTCATAGTTCCGAAAACTATCATTTCTCCATCTTGAAATTTTGCATACTTGTAGCTAATAAGTCAAAGAATAACATATTTTTTCTTCAAAAAAATCAAAGGGGGTGTTTTTCAGTAGATCAATTAAAATTTTTAAAAGCTTGTAAAATTGAAGGAATTTTGGACATGGTTTTTTGCTGGGTCTTCAATGGAAAATATTTTAAGATTTTAATTTTTAAAAATGTTCGGATTTCGTTGTTCAGAAGAAAACTCTACAAAAAAACCTTGAAAAATCATTGAAAGTTGAAAAATATGTATTTCGTGGCGTACCCCTTAAAAGCTCTCGGCGTACCCCTAGGGGTACTCGTACCCCCGGTTGAGAACCACTGCCTTAATGGTATTTAGAAAAATGATGATGGGGGAAGGAATTTTCAATGATCGTAACATTGATCATTGAAACTGTTTGATCATTAAAAATTCCATCCCCGATCATCATTTTTCTAAATACCATTAAGGGAACTCCATTCTTTGACTAAAAGATTAATATTGCACTTTTGAAACTAACTCCACGGGTTAGAAAGTGGTTCAAATTCTATCGAATTCATGATGTAAGTAGTAGGGATACTTTCTTACCTCGTGCAATAGATTTTTTCATTTTATTATGTTTTGTTTCGTCACACGGGCCTTCCTAAAACGGCCTTTTGAAACGCGCTCGCACTACATTAGGTCTTAGCTCTTTAACGGTAAGGCTGCGCCCCACCATCCCTATTCAAAATATGCTTGTCTAGGGCCCCTCTACCTCCCTCCAAAATATTGATGATTATTTCTGAATCCCCCTGTATACTATGAAGGTCAGAGTAAAGAAGAATCTGAATTCCGTTAAAAAAACAGCAACTATGATGTTTTTTTATTGAAAATGAAAAAATAATTTTGAAATTATTTATAGAACATATTATAGTTTAACCATTATTCGCATTAAAAACATATGTGTAAATGAATGTTTAAAATTAAGTAATATAAAGCATTTTACAAATCACACGTTAATTCATCATTATCTTAAAAAAGCTATTTTTACTCACAGATATTTTTTAAAACATTATATTGTTTCGGAGTTCTATACTTTGTTTATTTTACGTTGATGTTCAAAATTAAGAAATAAGGATTAGTTTTGTTCCATTGAACCTTCAGTAACATGAATGCAATGTGACTTTTTTCCGCATTTTTTCTCTAATACAGTGGCTCAACAGGTATGGCGACTACATCCACCAAGCTCAAGGAATTTTTTATCGATCCCCATAAACTTTTTTTAATTTATAGCATCAATTATAAAGCACAAAAACACGATCCGGTCCCAACTCCTAATTTATCTTCCGCTCAAAAAACCCCCCTCGAGAAACAATTTTTGGCGAAGAAAAAACGGGCACAAGCTGTCAAACGCCATGGCAAAACATTGTTCCAAGTTTTCAAGTACTCTGCTTACAGCTTAAACCCTATCCTCAGGTCGGGGTTCTCCAGGGGACTTATCGATTGCAGTCAATTAAGCCTTTATTTTTAATACGATGCAGGTAATTTTAGTGCGCTTTACCATACATGAATGGCTTCTATAACAGAAAGAAAGCGTTCCATCATAAATTATTTTCGGTCGAGTGACTACAAACCATGAACTAACTAGCTGGAGTTGGGTTGCAAACCCACATACGAGTTTTTTAGTTCGTTATTCATTAAGCAACTCCTCTATGCTTCGCTTAATTTTACAGTCAATTTTTATCAGTGAAAATTAAGGTATAGGAGAAAAGTATCCACCAAATAATCTATACCTAGATTTTAGTTAAGCCTAATTTCTCATGGGGGGATTTCAGTTCAAGTAAAATCTTGTAGATTTGTGTAGAAATATATTATACAGGGTGTTTCAAACAAGTGTTTCATAAATTTTAGGAGGAGTAGGCCACATTAGACGACTCAGAATCACATTGGAAAGAGGGGGGTCCGAAATTCCCCCAAGCAACCTATTGGTTTTTATAAGCCAGCATGGAGATTGTATAATCCACGGTGAAAATTAACACGTAACCTTTTAAAATTGAATTAAAATCTACAAAATCGTTCGGTTCCGGCATTTGTTACATGAAAACCGATTTAGGAGCTAAAATTTAAGCTCTTAAATTTGTTTTATAAATATGTGAATCGATGGTTTTATTTGGATCTTAAGTGCATTTCCGACCCCTCATTCCTGTGTGATTCTGAGTCGTCTAGATATGTCCTATCACTCTTGGAAATTATGAAACACTTATCTGAAAAACCCTGTAGTTGTCTACAGTAACTATTTTCTATCATCTCTAAACAAGGGGTCCGTATGAAAAACAAGGGTACATCGACACAATCACAAAAAAACATTTGATGCGATGACTTTAATTAGTATTATAGACTCTATACTACTATAGTGCTATATTTATACTATAGCACTATATAAAGTATAAAAGTAGTATATAAAGGTAGTATAGTAGACTACATACTACTATACTACTTTTTATCAGTTTTACAAAAACTTACATTATCTAATGAATATTTCGTCAAACTTTGTCATTTTTAATATGGAATGGCGAGAATATATACTTATTGTTTTCTTTCAGGATTCCACTATTTTAAGATTAACCAATAGCTACTTATTTCTCAGCTTTAATAGAAATGGAATTTTTCCTAACAAAAATAATTAAAAAGAGGAAAATAATTATACAATAAGAAGGTCCCATCATTAAAAATAGCATGCATTTTAATAGAAAAAAATCAACACCTTTTATTTGGGTCTGAGTTATACATTTTAAATTAAAACAACTGTTGCATTAACAAAACTGTTGCATTATTGTGCCTGAAAGAAACAGAATATTTTTTCCAAAAACTTACATAGTTTTGAATGATGTCATTTTTTCATCTTATTCATGTTTCTTATTTCATCTTATGAAGGTGAAAGAACGTGTAGTCTGCTTAATATAGCCAATAAATATGTTTATCCAGGAACTTATTAAAGAAAGACAACTTAAGATATCTTTATTACCATCATCTGTTTTATTCACTGCTTAAATGGTGTTGTTGACCGTTACTTCCTCTTTTGATTTTGTTACTTTAAGGAAGAGAAGTATCACACAACACACTAGGTTTTATTGTGTTAGAGTATTTCAAGTACATAATAAAACACGAAATAAATTAAAATTTTTATTATGGAAAGAAACAATAAAGCTTTTGCTTCCAACTTTTAAATTTAGTATTTTAACTGAAAGGAATTCAGCACCGATAGTTAATATGTAAGTTTTGTTTCATTTCTTTCGCATAACATTCTTAAAGCTCGAATTTAATTCTTCGATATTCAAAAAGCCAGAAAATAAACTGTTCTTTATTTAAACTACAATTCTTTGCGGCTAGTATAATTACTTAACGAATTAAATAGTTTAGTAAAATTAAATAGAGACATAATAGGACAGAATAATGCGTTGATTTCTTTGTGGTTAAAATAGAAGAATACTTCAATTAGATGTTTAAGCGCATATGGTATATTTAAAAAATCAATCAGAGCTTAATGTTTGCGGACTGAGACAATCCCACTCCAATTGCAGTATTCATTCTTTTAACAGAAAGTTTAGTTTTGTTACCGACTAAATCGTCTTTGGAATTTACGACGCCTCATTACTTTGTTCTTAAACAGGTATTAAAGTATCAAAGACTTAAACATTAATTTGAGGAGCTGAAACCCAAAATTTTAACTTTAGAAAAAGCTTTTTTAAATGAAATACTCTTTTCTTTGGCATCAAGTCCAAGTCGGATTTATTTTTCCTCCCCCTTTTTACTGCGAACTTTTTAAATTGTTCATAGCTACGCTAATTAAAGAATAAAAGTTCTCTCGTATGGGGAAACACACGTTCAGCAGCAGTTTTAATTACTCTTTCACATTTCTCGGCGTTGAGATTAGGTAACGAGTGACTAAAAGAAGGAATTTAACTTCCACGCAGAATTAAATACATCGGTGTAAAGAATTCGATTTGACTTCACAACCTGTGCGAATATTGGCAAACAGTTTACGAGAGTGGGACTTCTTTTCAAACTTCCGATAAAACAGGCCTTTTTATGTCCATGGAAAGTGGTTTGTTCTATTATTCTTCTGAGACACTTGGATTTTTTTCGCAATTAATTGTTGTTTTTTCCAGAATGCTTCTTTTGACTTTTTTTACTCTATCCTCAAAGGAGCTATTTGTAAGCTTCTATCGGACTCGTTGAAGAGAAAAATGCGAACGATTTAAACCAGATAACCTATTAATTTATGTGCCGTCCAAACGGTTTATAGAAAATCGATGCTCCTTATATATTATTCAAAACGTTCGAGTTAAACTTATTGCGTTTTTTTCATAAAGTAACAATTTATTACCCCACAAACTCATAGTTTCTTTTTTTGGAAGGGATGTTTATAGTGGATTTTAAAATTGCATATTATTAATTCAAAGCTTATCCTTTGAAAAATGTCCAAAATTCATGAATGGTCGAAAGTGTTTTGCCAGGAATTAAAAAGTTGCAAAACTGAGACCCCCAGGGGTGTTTTATGGCGCATTGAGGCTCGGAAGCTTGAGGGGTTTTTTTGTGCTATTTATTTGACTTATTACGAAGTTATTTATCATTAAATTATTTAACTTTTGCATTTATGGTACTATACAGCGAATATACTCATTTTTGCAACTTTATTACCCACGTACATCATTAAATAATCATTACCATGAGCGCAGAAGAACATATTAATAAAACATAATGAATAACCTCTTTTGACAAGCATCATTGAAACTAGGCTCATAATAACCATAAAGAACTCACAGATGCTTTGCTTTTGTGAAGATGCTTCTCTTTATAAACCATTCCAAAAACTGCTGAGTGTTGTTTACAGGGTACCTTCATATATATATTGTTCATACGGGAAGTCCTAAACCCGAAAAGAATATTTACTTTAACCATAAATAGTTTTTTCTGGTCTGAATGATTTCTCATAGTAAACTTTTGCTGTTTCACTCTTATAAAAAATGTTATATCGCAAAAAGCATGTTTACAGTCATTTACGGTAAATTAGAGCCACCAACTTTTTATTTAATTCCTATAAAGTTTTTGCTTGGCATATAAAAAGGACTGACATATTCTAAACCCTAATTAAATAAACCTAACAAATTTTTAAATATACCCATTAGGGTGTCCCGAAAAAACCGAAATTTCTCTGATCGCTTAGCGGTAGTGCGGAAAAGTTGTGAACTACCATCACTTAGAAAGGTGTGAAATATTAAAACTGTGGGTTGATATCTTCTGTTGCCTCACGAGGCCTCAAGTTCTGAAAATTGGACTAAAAATGACTAAATTTAAAAAATTCATAAAAACTAGCCATAGGTTTGGGGTTAAGCTTAAAATTTTTTATTATTAACCAATTACAACTGCAAAAAATTTCAAAACTTTAGGTTAATACCTTATCTTTCTTCATCGGCTTTAAAATTTAGAAAGTTAAGGCAAAATTTCGAAAAAATGCACAAAACACCCAGGGTGTCCCAAAAAACCCCTTTTGTTAAAAAACCTCGCTCCCCAGGGATTTTCCCATTCCTTTTGGTCTCAAAAGATGGTGTGTGAATTTTTAGCTCCTCAGGTAAACTGCAGGGTTTGCCGGTAGGGCCCCTTTGTTTGAAAAAGTGAGAAAAATGACCGTTTTTCAGAATTTTTTAAAGTAAATTTCAAAATTTATAGTGTGATAAAACTGGTTCATATGAGTTTTTTTAGGTCGTATTTAGAGGGATTTTATTTATTTACGCTAATGAACTGTACCCTATAGCGCCTATATCGATGAGCGCAGCGTCACTAAAAGTAGTACTTTTTACTCAAAAACTGTAGGCGCTATAGGGTGCAGTTAATAAACGTAAATAAATAAAATCCCTCTAAATACGTCCCAAAAAACTCATATGAACCAGTTTTATCACACTATAAATTTTGAAATTTACTTTCAAAAATTCTGAAAAACGGTCATTTTTCTCACTTTTTTCAAACTAAGGGGCCCTACCGGCAAACCCTACAGTTTACCTGATGAGCTAAAACTTCACACAACATCTTTTTAGACGAGGAAAAGGAATGGGAAAATCCCTGGGGAGCGAGGTTTTTTAACAAAAGGGGTTTTTGGGACACCCTGGGTGGTTTGTGCATTTTTTTCGAAATTTTGCCTTAATTTTCTAAATTTTAAAGTCGATGAAGAAAGAGAAGGTATTAACCTAAAGTTTTGAAATTTTTTGCAGTTGTAATTGGTTAATAATGAAAACTTTTAAGCGTAACCCCAAACCTATGGCTAAAATTCGTAAGTTTTTATGAATTTTTTAAATTTAGTCATTTTTAGTCCAATTTTCAGAACTTTAGGCCTCGTGAGGGAACAGAAGATATCAACCCACAGTTTTAATATTTCACACCTTTCTTAGAGTGATGGTAGTTCACAGCTTTTCCGCACTACCGCTAAGCGATCAGAGAAATTTCGGTTTTTTCGGGACACCCTAATACCCATGTCCTTTATAAATTTTAATGATACTGTGATACTAGGAGATGAGCGATTAATAATGTAAAAGAGCAGCTCAATGTTCAACTCAATTAACTAATGAAATGTAAATATTTTTTTACTGTTTGAATACCTTAAAATTTTAAATAGGACAAATGGACTGTAAACGGAGACTATTTAAGTTTCAGTTCATCAACTGATTTAGTTGTCATGACTTATAGAAAAAGAGTAACTAACTATAAAGATAAAAAATCAATATTTGTATTTCAGTTGAATAAAACTTTTTACAAATTAAAACAGTATTTTTCTTTTTGGATGAACAGACTATCATGTTCTTTTCATTCTCAATCAAAAAGCGCCATCATTATAAAATATCCAGTTCTAAAAACTTTTACTGTCCAAGTTAGTAGAAGATATTAAAATACGTATACCATAAATGTTTGACAAGTTAATCAAAGCAAAGAGAAACTATTCCATTCTTTAATAACATACTTGATGTTTTACCAAGAAAAATAACTTATTTCATTTGAGAGCAAAACGTTATTTTTAAACATTTTTCCTCAATAGGATATAAATTTCAGGATTACATTTGACAGATAGAAATCGTTTTTAGCAGTTCTTCTGAAAATACAAAGATTTCCAATTACTTCTAAATTTAACACAAGCTACAGAAAATCCTTTACGAAGTTACGTCTTACATATCCCACAATGATAATAGTAGTAGGCTTCATAATGATTTATATTCCTATTAAATCTTCAATTTAGAAGGCAAAGGAGGGCCCTATATTGGTCTAGGCTAGGCTAATGAAGGAAAGGGGAAGGCAATAAGTTGGAGAATCACTGCGTTAGATTAAGTACAAACGATAAGTTCCGTTTTTCAACCCCAACTAAATTTTTTTTTAATTTTTTTGAAATTTGTACAAATTCACCTGAAGGTATGGACCCGTCTAGGTAAATTCAACACACACAAGGACAGTAACACTAACATCCATGCCGAACGGGGATTCGAACCCCAGACGTACGGCTTTGCAGTCAGATGCTCTAACCACTAGGCCATTACGTCAGCTCAATCAAATAAAATCAATATATCATCTTGCATATTCTCTTAAATTTCATTCTGAAAATCGAAAGTAGAAAGGCAAAGCAGTTTAAACAAGTTAAGCTTTTACTCTTCTAGGTCACCATCCTTGCCGGTACTTTATAAATATGTTCGGTATAAAGCTTTGTGCTGGCTGCCTCGAGGGGAACTGATTTTTCTGCCGACTCTAAACGCATGAAATATAGTTCCAGCCACGAGATTTAGTTCCAAAAACATATCTGATGTGATTTCACGCTTCTACTGACAACGACGATTTTTGAATAAAAATCTCAGCTTTGAAAGGCTGTTATATTGTTGCCTAAAGCCCAAAAGATTTTCTCATCACATTATTCTAGAAGACTAAACTAAAGGTTTTGTAAGATACCCTAAAATTTAATGGATATTTTGAACCAACGTTCAAAAATATTCTATGGAGTACCTAAAATATCGTTACGATATTCGAAGGCATTGGAAAGACTAGGTATTGGAAGGTAGAGTGATGAAAAAAGTATTTGAAAAAAACACTAATTTTCTTGTAAAAAGACAGTTTTTTTTATCAGGTTGATGGATGTGGATTTTGATAGGATTACTTATCAATTGTTAAAATCCAATCTCCATCTCAGTAGTAATATTTTTCTTTTTCAGTCAAATTGTCTAATAAATCATAACTCCCAAAGACGAAGTGAAAATTAGTTAGACAACTTTGACGTTCACTCTTTATTTGAGGAAAAGCCCTTGCACAGAAAAAGCAACGTGTAGTTTTTTAATATAATAAATACAAACTCGTTTAGACAAAATGTAAGTGTACTTGAAAATCTTTATCATGTTTTAGTAAGTTATTTCGAAAAGTAAGCACGTACTATCAATGTTCATTGCATGTAAATAGAAAAATTTAGTACCATAATAACATTTTACTTTTTTATTTTTAAAATAACGTTTTGAAAAATACACGTTTTGCTATAGACTTACGAGATCTAATAGATTGAGAAATTCAGCAGGAAACGATCATTTCCACACCAATCACTTTTAAGCTCCTTTTTCCTTATTCAGTATTGTTTAACGTTCAGTAAATGACTTCACTCGCTAATTATATAACAGGTTATTTACCCATCTTCTATCTTCTCCTGCTTACTACACCTCTCAGAATTTTTAAGATGTTTTTGAAAGAAAAGCTATATCTAACGCGCTACCTGACGTCAGGTAAAGCTATATTAAGTAGATAAACGAGATGTTAAAAAATGCAATTCAATGAGAGTTTTAAGTTTTTATTATGTAGAAAAGTTTAATATCAGAATAATGTAAGTATCAGTATTTCAAAATATAGGTTTATTTATACATTATCTGCAGAAGTTCCAAACAACAATGAATTGGTATTCATAAGATTAAAAAAATTCAGTGCAATTTAGATTCAATTGGAGTTTTACAAAAAATTAGATAGTATTTTTGCATAGAATTCTTTGTTTTTCAACTTGGCTTGTACGTTATTCTGACAAAAATGTCTCTGACACTTCTCACAGAAAAGTAAACATTAAAACTGACATTATTCCTTTCATTTGACTTCTTAATCATAGATATACAATACTACTTTAATATTTACAGCCTAAAAAGTAATTTCAATTAAAATTTTAAAGCGTTTAAAATTTTACATTAATTGTATGGCCGGCGGTCTAGATATTTCGTACGTAACGCTGATTTTTCCTCTTTCAAAGAGTTAGTTTAATTGAATCGTCAGTTTGAAGAAGGGAATAAGTCCAAAAATCAAGTTTTGAGAAATCGAAAAAAAGAAATGGAATTTTCATTGTATGGATATCGATTTCACAACTTCAAGGGGCGATATCTCCCTATAGGGGGTTAGTTATTTCCCCCCTCTTTTCACCCATGTGTAGGGCAAAGCTTGGAGATTGTTTAGAGCACAAAAAGTCAATTTGTCATTTTTTGGACTTATTCCCTTCTTCAAACATATTTTATATTCCTTAAATTGTTGTTCTATGAAACTTGCCTCTTTATCTTCAAAATACAGATAAATATTCTACTTTTAAACGTGAACTCTTAATTTCATAATAAACTTGGACGACATAGAATGTTATTTTCAGATATAAATTACTGATTAATAATTGTATAATATTATAAATATTATAAATTTCTGAATTAATTCAGATATAATTCAGAAGCAAATTACTTATTAAACCAGACTTTTGCCAACTTGTTCCTTGTTTATTAAACCTATTACTAAATCTGCTTTTTATATATTTTTTTAATTCTTTAATTCTCGGTTATGTATAAATATGCTTATTATTTATGTATTAAATTATTAATTAAATTAAATTATAATTTTTAATTATAAAAAAAAAATATATATATATATATATATATATATATATATATATATATATATATATATATATATATATATATATATATATATATATATATATATATATATATATATATATATATATATATATTTTTTTTTTTTATAATTAAAAATTATACCTTATTATCTTTTATTATTATTTTTTCTTTAGTGTATACTCCTTCATAGTGTTTTTTTGTGCATTCGTTTAATTTCCTGCTAAATTTTATTCATTGTATTAATTGAACGTAATTTATCAGTCACCAGAACGGGATATAGTCTTCTTATTGATGAATATGTTGTTATTTGAAGATTATTATTATTATTATAATTATAATTATTATTATTATTATTATTATTATTATTATTATTATTATTATTATTATTATTATTATTATTATTATTATTATTATTATTATTATTATTATTATTACTATTACTATTATTACTATTATTATTATTATTACTATTACTATTACTATTACTATTACTATTACTATTACTATTACTATTACTATTATTATTATTATTATTATTATTATTATTATTATTATTATTATTATTATTATTATTATTATTATTATTATTATTATTATTATTATTATTATTATTATTATTATTATTATTATTATTATTATTATTATTATTATTATTATTATTATTATTATTACTTCCAGTAAAAAAAATACTGATATACCCGCATTCGACATGAAATGGCTCTTCAGTGGAAAATGTCCTTCACGCATCTTTCTCTGAACGACTTCGTTTTAATTTCCATCGCTCAGAACCAGAGATAAAATTTCTTGTACAAACACCAAAACGCTTTGCGTGTAAGGAGAATTAAAAAACGTGTAAGGAGTGATAAAACGTGTAAGAAGAATTTTCGCTTTAACTCGAGAGTTAGCCTATAAACAAAAACAAACCGAAGAAGCAATCCACCATATCAGGCGTCCTTGAGATTTTATTCACAGTTGATGAATGCATTTCCCCGAGCCTCTCTTGGAAACTGTGGAATCGTCTTTATTTTGATTTCGGCTCATTATGATATCCGAAAATGGTCTATTTTGAAAAGACATTCCGCGTACTTTTCGTTTGGGTGCCCTTATGTCTGCAGAAGACATTTTCGGACATTATGTAAAGTGCGACCATTTTTGCAGTGTCATCTTTCACACAAATAGCACGATTTGAGCTGTAAGTGCTCATAAATTGCTCTCATGAAACCCGTAAAGCATCGTGTATATTTGGATCCGTTTGGGAGGCTTTATCCGAACAAGTGTATTTCTTGGGAAAAAGGTGTTTGGAATTTATTTTTTGCTGTTATGTCAAAGGATGACTTTTTTTAGATTTTGTAAAAGGCGTGAAGAGCCTGAATAACCCATTTTAAGTTAATAGTCGTTGTGAGACAGTGTCAAAAAATATTAAAGCAGCCATAATTTTAATTTTTGAAAAAGTAAAAGGCTAGTATTGTGATTTAAATTGATTGATTCAAAACATATCATAAATAAATATAAAACCACTAATTCTATATAATATCAGTAGGATATTTTATTATTATGTATGATGTGTTTCTCTGTATGAGGTATTCTCTTCGTAACAAATAGGGGAAATTGTAGTACCTCAGACCTAAGTGTACCTCGGCTATGCACAGTTTTTAGTTAACGTTTTGTAGTATGGCAACACTGGAGATGTAAATTAGAATCCTTACAACCAGAGCTCTTAGTCTAACTAAATTGTTATTAAAAAAAGTTTGAAATTTGACATAATATAGGTTAAAAACTGATTTCGCCGATCAAAAGTAAATTTCCTAAGTTTCACTTCTAAGTTATTACTTTTAAAAATACAAATTATACTGTTCAGTTAATTTTATATCTTAAAGCATATTGTTTCAGCTATAATATTATGTGTTTAAAATAGGGCTGGGCATAAACTGAACATGGTGCGCAGATATTTTTCAGTAAATTATCAAGTGATGATCCTTGGACTTAAGGAAATGGTTGTACCTTGGACTTACCTAAAATCCCACAACAACCTTGAGTGACTATCAAAAATCCCTCTGCTGACTTTTATTATATTGGTATCTTTATTTAAAAATCAGGGTGGGATTTTAAGTGTAATCTATATATAATTTTGTGATCAAAATTAGTGTTTTAAAAAGATCAAGCTAAAAAGTGCTCCAGATAGCTTGGAGATCATTCCAATTAGACTTCATACGATTAGATCTCATCAGGGTATTCCGAATTTACTAAAAACGTCTTATATTCATTAAATAAGTAATAAACTAACAGATTTTGACATAGGTCCAAGTTACAAAACCGGTGTTGTATCTTGGAGATATTTTCTTTTTTCTTTAATTACGCACTGAAATACTTTAATTAAAATTCAGAAAAAATATATGTTGTGTATAAAAGTCTAAAGTATCGAATAAAAGTTTTTTCTCAGTTCATTTTCAAAAAATGAAAATTACAGGGTTAAAAGTAAAAATAGGTCCGAGGTACAACACCTTCCCCTGTAATATTTTTTAAATAAGATATTAGAAAAACTGCTCAAGAACTTAAAGTTAGATCATTGTTTTGATACACCTTTGAAGCCCCAAATAGGTATGTTAAAATTTGAATCGTTATTTTGAAAAAGGGAATAAGTTCAAAAACCAAGTTTTGAGAAATTCGGAAAAAAGCTGTATAAGTAATGGGATTTTGTTTGTCTACCCACCAAACTTTTATTGTAAACTCAGGACCCTATTTAGAAAATAAAAGTACATTCAAAAATATTTTACAGTTAATTCTTACATATTTAAATTTCCATTTCCTTCATTAGTGCTACTCTCTCACAAAATAAATTACAATCAAAGATTTTTTTGTTTTTAAGTGATCTAATTTACCCATTTTGTTACTAGTGCAGTCACAAGGAAGCTTCTTAAAGTTTTAAAAGTAGTGAAGTTTGGTCGGCAAATTATCTCGCTAGGATTCGAAAAAAGAGCATGAGTGAAAAACGCGCTAAAAGAGAGGGCGTGAAAGTGAGAAATCAATGAACTTAAAATACACCGTATTTTTAAATAATCATTACCTAACTATACTTAATATTCTTCTTCAGCAGTCTAACACACAGTGCGTTATAATAGTTTAAGAAACAAATAAAAAGATCTAATAAACAAGCGACGTTAAGACTCCCTCTCAAAAACCAATTACCAATATTCTACAAACAAGATCCAAACAGTGTTAGAGTAAACAAAGAAGAAAACAACACATTACCAATGTCAACAAACTAAGTCTGTCGCAACATGTTTCAAGCATTAACGGAGCAACATTCTGACGGAGTACACCGCGAGAGGAGTCCTTTCATGGGGTAAAAATTAATCTTCTTCATATTCTCCCATCACGTTTTTTCTCCTCCCGTCAGCTGCACAGGGGAGAGAAGAATGTTTTCTCTCTTCAAACAAAGATAAACGTCTCACATCATTTTCACAAGGGAGATACAAGGGGAATCTCACTCATAGGGAGGGTCATTACTTATTCTTATGGCAGTCGATTGAAACTTTTCCGAAACTTTTGACTCAATAAACGCCAAATGTAAAGGTGCCTTTTTATTTGTTGAGCTTTCGATAGATTAGCGAATACACTTTACATCCATTATAGGTATAGATGCAAAAAGAAAATTTTGAGAAATTTGACTAATAATACAAGTTTTGTGGTTATGATAGTTTAAAAATCTAAAATAATGCTTGCTTAACTTGCTTTATATATTTGCTTTGGATAGATTAGCGGATGCACTTTACATCCATTATAGGTATGGATGCAAAGAGAAAATTTTGAGAAATTTGCCTAATAATACAAGTGGTTATGATAGTTTTAAAATCTATAATAATTTTTTCGCCGAAAGGAAACTTGCTTTGTATTTTTCGTAAGCTCTTAAAATATGAAGCGGTATTTAACGGTATTCTGCAAACAGTAACGCGTCCCATAGTGATAACTTTAAAATGTTTCTTGTCTGATAAAAATTTACTCTCAAAATGTGCTGGAAGAAATATTTAAATTTTTGATGTAATAACAATTGTTCACTATATTAGTATACTATAATTCAACAAGAAAAGAAATTACAAAGAGAAAGACATTTATCACAAAACCCTTTTTGGGGGCGGAGTTTAATACTTAACATTAGAGCAATATGCAAGAAAGAAACAAAAACTAGGAAAGAACATTGAAATTCCTTCAAACCTTAGAAAAAAAGCATTTACTATGATACACCTATTCCAAACCAACTAGTAACCAATGAAGACACTTATATGATTTCGGAAGAAAATAATTCTGATAGTCTTCTTATCACTATATATTTAACTTTTCTTCCAAATAACATAGCGAAATATAATTTTCAGCAACCCCTCAACACACACGTTGTAATTTCGTATCTTAAAGAACACAAAAAATTTTCTACTTTTAGAGCTATTAAAACAGAGATTATTAATAATACAGACGGCATTAAATTTCACATCTTTAAACAACACTCTTTTTCTGAACCGTGTATGCTGAAATCTCCGACCATTTCAATCACTTCTTTATAGCGAGTATGTTAAAGGATGCTAAAAGGAGTTTTGTTCATGAGCCTTCCCCATGAAGAAAGATGAATCTCAGGATATGTTCCATCATGAAGAGGGTAAGAAAACTTTATCACGGCAGAAATAGAGCTCATTGAACTTGATACTGGACACTTAAAAGATTTTAAACACTAGTTTTTTAACATCTCTCACCGGCCTTTCCCTAAAGCAAACATCTAATTAATAATATAGAGTGAGTTAATAAATGCACTCGCTATTAAACACCCTGAGACCATTTTAATGAATGTTAGAGTTAAACTCTTGTAACTAGCATAGTAATGTTATGCATCTTAACTTAAGGAAAAAACTATTTTTAGAAAGGCAATTTCTGAGAGCAGTATATTTTTTTAAGTTTTTTTATAAAATCTTACATGTTTTCAACTTCATCATTAATTTAAACTAAATGAATGAATGGTCTTCATAAAGAAATTTAAAAATATAATAGTTTTAAAAACAGGTTACATAATTCATCTTTTTTGCTTTTCGGAAAAACTGGACATTAAATCAAATCCCTATCTGACCTAATCTTGAAAGGTAATAGCTACTAAAAAAAATTACCTCCGATGCAGGTATACCCTATAATTATTCTACATAATGAAGCTATTTTTCCTCATTATACTTCTTAAATAAAAATTATCATTCAAAACATGATTAATTTTCATAATGAAGTAACCATAAATCCAAAATTTTCCAAAAGTACGCAAATGTCTTACTTTTAAATAATTGGTTCTTCATTTTAACTTAAACTGTTATGTTATCCTAAAAATCAATTTCGTGCCAAATGGATCTGTTAGCAATTAGATTATTATCAGTTTCAAATAATTTTCCTTTATAAAAAACACATATTTTCTAAAATCTTCCCGATCCAAAAATTCTTTAGCCTTAAAATGAACAACGATAAATATATCAAATAGTTAATTAAGACTTCACAGGAATGAAAATAAACTAATCCCCCCAAAATTTAGTTCTCAAATACAAGTCAGCAGTATTTCCTTTCATCCATTATTTCCTTCAATAAATACTAGTTCTGTATCATAGACTTTTTTAGGGTTTCTGTTCAACTTTGAGCGGGCGGAACAATAAGCATTAATCCAATTCAGAAGAATTGTGTAACTTATAATGTGGCTAAACCCTAAAACCTTAAGAAAACTGTAGTAAACCTCCTATGGTTTCTTTTCAATAACAATTCTTAATAAATTGCATAAACTTGTCAAGGTTTATAACTGTTACTTTTTTATTTTGTGAAGGAAAGAAATGAATCAAGAGAAAAGGCCCTGGGTTTTTCAAACATGTTCCAAGAAAATCCTAAATTATGAGAGAAAGCAGAGGCACAGAAGAAATGCCTTACAAGAAAAAAATTCTATCTTGGAAAATAATAAATCAGGCTACTGGGCTGGATTTTTTCTTTTTAATGTTCTTATTGAGCTGTATTTTAACTAGCGGTGGTGAGATATTTTTCCGTTGGTATAAATAAAATAGATTATTTTGAAAACTAAAGCAATATTTTCTGATAACAGAGTTTCTTTAGAGAAATATACACTTTTCTTTACAGCAAAAGAATTTTTTTTGTTAGTTCGACTTAAAAACTTTGCTTTCTTACAAACTATGTCAATATTCTTAAAACTCAAATCACCCACACACACAAGACTTTCATAAGCTCGTCTTTAAAAATTTACAGAAATTGGAGCAACAAATTTTTAGCAGTTAATGCTGAAGTTCGTAATTAAGGAATGTAGATTACATGTTTTATAATTAGAATTTCTGTTTAAATATTATATTTACTCAGGATAATTGGATCTTCATGTGTGGTATATCTAGTGAAATCTTAGATGTTTTATTTCATTTTCAGAAAAGGTGTAGAGAAACACAAACACGATCAATGTAATGCAAAAATTCACATAAATTTTAGCTTTAAAGAAACTTAACATTTACTGTTTAAAGTAAAATCTTTTCTAAATAAAGCTAAAAATGTTTCTCCCTAAATGAAAAGATCTGAATTATACGAACATAAAAGAGTGTAGGTCACATAATTTGTAATTAGATTTACTTAATATTAAAATATTTAGAAAATGATCTTCGTAAGTGTTGAATCTTTACCGATAAATCTTTGATTTATTTCATTTCATTTTCAACTTATTAAGCATTTAAGTTGGTTGGTTGGTTGTTTTGGGTTTTATGGATTAAGCATTTAAGAAAATTGTTTAACATTTTTTGCCTTTTTAAATAAGCTTTTAATTTGTAAATTTATTAATACTAGTTTCTAATCTACATAAAAAATAGAAAAATTACGAAGATCAAACCTTATATTTTAGCTTCGATGTTATGGATTCAAGATATTAAGTTACGGTTTTTTTAGGAAAAACAAAAAGTAAAACTATTTAAAAACAACCATATTTTAATAGTTCCCTATTTACTAAAAAAACACATTCAATGTTTTCAGACTACGACCTCTAATGGTGCACTCTGGTCATCAGTGTAGACCATTCCCCCAAAAGTGTCTCAGAAAACGGCCGGGAATTAAGAAAATGCCCTGCCCTAAGAAAAGAAAGTGTCCCCAGAAGCAGGTCTTGAAAACAAAGAACAAGAGGCAAGGAAAAAGAGTCTTCTGTTGCTACGAGATGAATAAAGAACACAGTGAAAGGATAATCGGCAGTAGGAAACCTCCTGAATTCTTGCGGTGGACTTAAGTATGCGCTTTTATAATACTTGAAACACTTCATTTAATCTCTTATTCTTCACGAATTCCTTTCGAGATTTTCAGAGTGGGGTACAAGTCAAAACACGGGTTGTAGCGCCTAAAGGACTTTAAGCACGCTATATTGCGTTCTCATAAAAACGTACTTGGCAGAAAAATTTCATTTAAAATGAAATAACATATTAAACCTCTTTATTTAAAATCTGAGGATGAGCGGTTTCTTCATTCAGGGGGTCTGTTTAATGGTGGATTATCCATTAAGGTCGAGCAAATTGAAAAAAAATACTTATGGGCTTAAGAAAACGCTTTTTAGTGGGATTAATTTTAATCGCTTTGGAGTTTTTAAGTAAAGAAATTAAGTTTAAATACAATAATAAGAATAGATAATCAATTATTATAGCAGGTACAGCAAAATAGGGATAGTACACAGTGCTAACTTAAGATTATGTACGGGGGCTTTGTTTTTAAATCCTGATGTGACTTAGGGGGATAAAAGTATTATCTAATAATGTAATATGTCTTTCTCTCTCAAGAGTAAAAAAAAATCTAACCTAAAATAAAATTTAAAATTCAGCAAATGGATTTTATGTTGATCCTTTTTTGTTTCAAAACGTAAAAATGTCTGGATAAAATCAAAAAACACCTTTAAGATAGCTAATTTTAAAAATAATCAGGTACTCTCTGATAACACATTTTGTTCAGTCAACAAGAATATTTTATACTTTTAAATGTATTCGAAACTCTGTCTTCCCATTGTTCCCGTTATATTGTAAACGTTTCTTTTAATGAGACAGAAATTAAAGACAGTCCTCAAAAATCATCATTCTAATAAGAGAGTTAAATTTCGAACCTAGAAAAACAATTACTTAAAGATAAATTAAATTAAAGCTCTTGGAATAAGCAAAACCCTATTCCACATTGTTATACAGCATAAAAAATATTCAAGGTTTTCGATTTCAAGATCTATAAAAATTGGATGCGGATATGAAGATCAAATTTTATGCAAAACTTAATTTGTTTAAACGGTTGTAAAAATAAATAGCGGTTTAATAAAAGAAAAAGAGATTCAAAAACCGAAGATTCAATAAAGAAAATTCAATGCTTCCCTAACCTATTTTAGAGGGTTTATGCAGCCTTGCATAATCGCTCTCTTGTTTTCACTAAAGTTCTTCAAATATTTAATTAATTTTTGTTTTAATAAAAGCACTCTACAAATCCTCCTTTCAAAAATATCAATTGCACGTCCTATTTAATGAATAGATTGAATTTTAAACTCAAATCCCTTATTTACGTTCCAAGTATATGTGTTCTGATTCAATATACGCACGCATACTTTAATAATATGATGCAACAAAAAATGTTTACAATAAAACAATAAAAAATTGATAAATACGTTTTATCGTTTATGCTCTTCCTTTACTCAAACACCATAATCTTTCTAATCCTACCAGAGTTCACAATTATCCTTCCAGTGATATTAATTAAAAACAATTTAAAGGAAAATAATAATTTTGTATTCCTCATAGGGATATATCTGGGAATATTTATTAGTATTATTTATCTAAAATCTTCCATTTACAATAAAATTTCAATCGAAATAGGTTTAAATTAACTCATAAATTAAAAAGCTTCATTCTCAAACCTCAATTATTTTCTCAGAGTTAACATCATAAAGTACATATTTATTTAATTTCGAACTATAATTTACTCATCTATTTTTTACAATTTTAATTTTTTAATAATATATTTTCAATCACTGCCTTTTTTATCCGAAAAATGAGAGATTTTTTAGAGAGAGTAAGTACACTCCAAATTCATTTTAAAATGAAGGAAAAACAATAAAATAATATACTACATGAAGGATTGTCATTATTATACGTTTATGAAAAATATGGTTTCGGAATAATTTGAAAGAAATCCATTAATGCTTAGAGACTTTTTAGAATATAAGTATATATCTCTTATATCTTATCTTTTTACAGTAATTTACAGTTACCTGTTCAATTACTAATAAAATGAAATGAAGCAGAATTGTTAGGAAAAACCACATCAGATAATTTATCACTGAGATGGTTTTAGAGAACGTTTTACACCAAAAACGATTATTATATATAATCTAACGATTATTATATATAATCTAAATCGACATTTTTACTGAACTAATCCAAGTTTATCAAATCAAGTTTCTCACGAAACCAAGTTCATCAATAGAATTTTTCAAATGAAAAAAATGTAAACAATACTAAAAAACATTTTTTCTTATATAGCTAACTTGCATTTGAGTCCGAAATAAACTTAAGATATGATGAAAAGTGAGACAAATTTAAATACATTGACAAAATAGTTAAATAAATCCCCCCCACAAAGAAAACACACGCCAAATCCGAAAGACGAAAACTAGAAATTAATAAAAAATAATATTGCTATCAGAAAAACGAAAAATCACTGCAGATAATCAGTCAAAAAGAAACCTATATTAGCAACAAGAGTCAGGACATACTGCCTCACCTTTCCCCCAAGACACTCAAAACACTCCATCTTACCTTTTATTTTCCTCTCTTTGTCCCTAGTCTAATCCTTTGGGCAAAGCCAGATGCATGCCAGCAAGTGTGGGCTACTTCCACCAAGTTCCTGGTCGCTTGAAGTACGCGAATCATATCAACACATCTCGTAGTTGGTCAGTCTCTTGTGACGTCACCTCATAAGTCACATCAAGCGCGCCTTGGGAGATGCTGTCAAAACGAAAAAAAGCCGTCTCGGATTTCACGAAAGCGATAAAAAAAAGCGGCCCTGCTATGTATAGATCGCGTTCCCGATATGCTGAAAAACGCTGCGTTTGGGTGCTCGTCCCTTTCTAGGAAGAAATGAATGAAAATCGTGCTCACATTAAGTTTTCGTGATAACTCGTCCTGGGTACGAGTGACAGCAACGCAAGGCATTTCAAGCATTCGCAGCTGCACAGAGGACCAACAAACCTTGCTCGTTAAGACCTCTCTGCAAGTCATATTACTTCTGGTAATACAGCATTTCGGAGGGATCATACGGGAATCACCCCTTAGCCAAGGAGTGAGTTCCCACAATCTTTCCAGAAGATAGCAGGCTCCTTTCTCTTGGACAACATGAACCTTTAAAAAATGATGAATTGGCAACCAATAAGGACTTGGACACCAATGCAAATCTCAATTTGGCATGGGACCCTTAGGCGCAATACCTGGTAGACTGGATGCAGAGGCCTACTTTACAAATTTGGACAACTCTGCGCTGCATAATGAACTAATGTTTATTTATATCAGGATAGCAATGTTACTTACCATGTTACGAAGGCCTCCATGGCATAGAACGAGGAAAATGAAGTTCAACGACTTGTCTTGGACTGTTCAGAATCCGGACCTTATCCTTTCAGTCCTAAGTTGCCGAGACAGCAATTGAAACCTATAGAGAACTTCAGATACATTTAGGTCTACAAGGGTTAACCATGGCTGCACAGGCTAGAGAAATTCAAAATAGTAACGTGTGATAGTAGCAACAACTAAACTTTACCCTGAACTAAAGTTAATTATTAATAACGAAACTTTCGAGGCATTTCAAATAATATAACCAGAGTGATTTCTAATTAAGTTGTTAAGTAACTAATCTCAAGTAAAATACCTATTTAGAAAGTACTAAAATTATTAATTGAAATGGCTCGAAAATTGCACCTCAGAAAGAAAACGTCCTATCGGTTAGTTTCTCCGTAGAGAAGAAAATCTGAAATTTTTGGTTTTTATTTGAATTTTAAAGCAATTATTTAATCAACTTTTGTTAAACTAATTTAATCTAAGTAATTTCAATCTTTTACAATTTCAAAAGTTCGAATAAAAATCTAAAATTTTTGTTTTTCTCTTATCCTGGAGTCCTGGAGAAACTAAGCTATGCACAGAATTTAATGTAATTTCAGAGTGAAGTTGAGTTGTGGTCAAGGAGCGATCAATTCAATAGTGACGTCAGGACTATTATATAGAATTGACTAGTTTTCTCTTGGCCGAAAGGCAAAAAAATCCACTGGAAAAACAACGACTTCTCAGTTTTCATCTTAGCAATGAAAACAGTATAAACCCATTTATGCTTACCATAATTTACTAGCCACATCAGAATATTATTTAATGTAAATGGAAAAAATACTTTTCTCGATGTGTAAAGATTTTCGTAATATCTCGAATATAACTAGTAATGTAAAAAACAACGTTTAATCCACAATTAAAACATTTAAAAAGCAGACAATTGTTTCGGAATATACTTTATTTAATCAAAGAAAGGAGTAGCTATTTGACTAAATTATTTCAATTTGAATGATACGTATTCAATATTATTACTATACTTAAAACTGAATTCCTTACAAGAGCAAGTATTTACAAACCACGGGGCATAGTTTGGATAATTCTGCATAGACAGCTGATAGTCCAGATAGAATGTGGGTATACCCAGATAAAATTTAATTGGAACTGGATTCAAAATCCCAATAACAATCTCGATCTTGAAGCATAAGGTTTCCGCCAAGCAACGAGGATTTTAACGAAGCACAGGGCGTTTCCTCTGGAACAGCCCTAATCGGCTTTTGGTAACAAATAATCCCCGGGGCGCTCACTATACCCTGGGGACTTATGACAAGGAGCTGCCACGTTAAACCGTTAGGACTGAGTAAACATTATCCAAGCATTTTAGCAAAACTTACTCGACTGAGCCAAACTACTAAAGCAAACATTTCCCTCTCTCACCCTGAAAACTTTCCGAAAAATAAAAATCCGGCGAGAAGATATCGCTGAAAGTGCGAGGAAACCAGGGTCGCAAATTCATTGTAGATTAAACGGGTCTTTCATTTGAGTCGATTAAACGGGATGGAACGAGCAAATGCGCATCCGCACTTCCATCTGTTACATGGAGAATTCAACTTTGTCTACATTTTCACTCACGAAATAATATTAGGGTATTAAGGGAAAGGAAAGGTTTGGAGATTTTTGTAGAAAGAGTTCAACACTCAACCACAAGAAATTTGTCCAATGTATTTTGCTGCATCATTCTTCCAAAAGACAACTCTTGGGGAAAAGAGCACTTGGAACATGATTTATTGTAAAATTACTTAACATCAATATACATAAAGGGTGTTTCAAAAGTCGGTTTCGCGGCATTTAATTGGAACCATCAACGTGACCTAGGGTCATGGAAGTAAGGTCTACCCCTAGGTAAGTGACCCTGGAGAAATCATTGAGATGACTTAGATGATTTTTCAGTGTTATTGTGTAGTTTTGGGGGGGTTTTTAGTTGAATGAAGGCAAAATCTAACCAAAAAATTAAAAAAACTTGCAAATTTGGGAACATTTTCTTTATTGAAGCTTGAAAAAGTGCTATTTTCTCATGCTTATATCTCCCCCGAATATTCACGATATTTTCATTAATTTTTTTAGCGAGTTCTTCATAACGTTGGCAACAATACTCTCATTCAGATTTCTGCTCTAGCTCTTTTAGTTTTTAAATTAATTTTTTTAACTTTTTTATTTGGCCACTAGGGGCGCTGTAAGTCATTTCAATAGATTTTCCAGGGTCACTTTTCCTAGGGTAGATCTTACTTTCGTTACCCATAGGACACGTTGGTTCCAAATAAAAGCCGCGAAACGGACTTTTGAAACACCCTGTATAATACAGGGGTTCTTAACGTTCTAGACAACGTTTTGCCAACACCCTCTGTATTTTAATGTTAAAAAATTAAAGTAGATTATACTTGTAATTTATTTTTCACTCATCAATCACTTGTGTAACTTATTGAGAAACAATTTTACGCATTCCTTCAAAGCAAAGAATAGAATTAAATCCAGTGATTTTATAAATTCGACATGATAGTTTTATTAAAGTAGTATTCTGATTTATTTACGGTTCATTTATATTTATTTTACCTGCATATAGCGTTCTCCCATACGCTTCTCGCGAAGGGGGTCGCGACCCTCCACTTGAGAACCCCTGCTGCAAGAAGTATCGACTTAGTGGAATAGCTAACCAAAAAAGTCGAGAGAAATGTCTGTAGAGATCTATTGGATTATAAAAGGCACTTTACTATTTGTTGTTTTTTCCTGACACTCTGATATATGTATATTTCAACAATAGAGAAAAAGGTTCGCATATTATGTACGTAGAGGAGAGGAGGATATTATGGAATAGTCGGGTAATATGGAACACCTGAGTTTCTGCTCTCCCTCGTGCTGCTATCACATGGCAATGCCACGAAAGTCTTAAGAAATCCCCCATGATGCAGTGCGCAAATAGTTAAGCTTCTTGTTGTTGTCTGATCAGTCGCAGCAAAGCAAAGTGTGTTTTAGGATTTTCGAAAGTTTTTGACGGTAAATGTTCAAACCTTTTAACCTACCAGTAACTATGAGACTTTGATTTTGTTGTTAAGCATAATGTACACTAAAAGATCAGTAGTTTCTTATACTGCAGTCGTTTTTTAGCTATCCATGATTTATCGGTCAGTAAAAGGGTTCATAGTACAAGCTGGTGTGTCGGGTATTATGGAACCTTAGGTCCAACTTCCTACCTTCAACTAAACGACAGGAAAACAAAGATGCTGAAGCATCTTAAACTAAGATCTTTTGTAATGAAAAATTTTCCGAAGATCAACGAGAAAAAATTTGGATCCAATGTATTAGCTGTTTTCTATGGGCTCATCTTGACTGTACTGGAGCAGAAAAAGACTATTATGTTTATTACTATTGCAAATCGACTCATGAACTATTTGAACGTAAATTGTTAAATATATTTTTATAGTTAAGATCAGGCCTGACGAGAGGGGGGGGCAAGTGGGGTACTTTCCCCGGGGCCCGTGGCAAGAGGGGGCCCGGCAGCCCCCCAGTTAAAACCCAGTTTTTTAGAGTCAAATTTTCAAAATTTTTCTGGGGGAGGGACCCCAGGCCCCCCTTCAGTATTTAAACCTTTATTGTTCACACTTTTTTCATAAGTTCACTAAAATCAAACTTCTACCTAAAAATGTAAGTCCAAATTTTGGTTTACGTGTACCAAAAAACAGTTTGAAACCCTGTTCTTAGGGTCAAATTTCCAAAAAATTTCTGGGGGAGGACCCCCAGACCCCCCTTTCAAACTTGAACCTTTAGCTACAAAAACTTGTCTTATATAAAGTTCTTTTGGACGCAAATTCTACCAAAACATGGGTTGAAAAGCTACATTAAACCTTTTATATGGATGAAAGGAGGCCTGACGAGAGGGGAGGGGTTAAATTCCAGAGATTTTCATATTGAGTACTTAGATGAATATCATTTTGAATAGTTTGGAAATTAATCTGTTTACCCAAATGGGCTAAACTGAGTAAATTCCCAGTTTCTAGGGGCACATTTTCAAAAATTTTCTGGGGGGTACCCCCAGACCCCCCAGAGGAATTCATTATGAGGGGGAGATTATAATAACTCTCTAAAATTTCATGCATAAGATAAATCATTAAATGGCTTATAATTTCATTTAAGACAAAGTCCATCCGGGTGACACTCAGATGTGAACAATATCCAAAAATATGAGTTAAAAAGTTATTTTTTAGGGTCGAATTTCTAAATATTTTCTGGTGGTGCTTGATATTAGGGTCGTGCCAAACTAGCGGCTTGAAGACGCCAAAGCCACAAAAAACTCTGCATATCAAGATAGGGGAGAAAGCATGGAATTGAGCCTCACTCTCCCCTCTCTTGATAAGCATCTTAACGAGTTTTTTTATGGTTTTGACGTCTTCAAGCCGCTAGTTTGGCACGATCCTTCATTGTATTATTAAGAAAACGAAATTTATTGAGTTCATCAAAATTCAAATCTTGCCTGGAAATATTCTGAAAATTACATTAAGTCTATGCATGACTGGTGGTACTTCAGAAAATTTTCACCCCCTCCCTCGAAATGAGTGCATGTGACAGGGGGCCCGCTTTTTGACTTTGTCCCCGGGGCCCGGCTTGGCTCTCGGCGGCCCTGGTTAAGATTAACTATGTTCTCCAAGGTTTAATTAGTTTTCAATAGCTGTAAATCCAACTGTTCCATATTACCCGACTGTTCCATATTACCCTCCATTTTTAACTTTTTCTTAAAGTGCATTTTTTGATTAAAAAAATAAATGCTGATTTATTTGACCATTTGCCCTTCATTGTCATTAGTTATAGTATGTACTTAAAATGATTCGTCGGATTTTTATTAAAAACCAATAGAGTTATTCTTAAATTTATAAAGGGTGTTCCATAATACCCTCCTCTCCTCTACATTGTAACAAACTTACAACAAGTTTGCATTATAATATTACAGATTTTCATGAAGCTTTCATTTATTATAGCTTTCAATTTTTTTTAACTTGTAATCAGGGAACTAAACGGTTGAGCAGTTTTTACAAATTCCCTAAAGGTACTCATAATCAATTAATTAAATTTTCTAATTAACTTTTAGAACCATTCAAGACTTATTCGGGCACAAAATGAGGGTTGGTGGGCCACATGTGGCCTGCGGGCCGTAAAGTTTTGCACGTGCAAACCTGATGTAGTTAATCAGCAGAATTGTCCTTGATGAAATTCCTATCTCTTGCAGTACAACGTTTTTAATTTGGTGCGCTTAATAATGTAAGATCTCTGATTGAAAAAAGTACTAAAATTTATGTGGAATCCATATTAACTATAGAAACACGACCTTTAATATGAAGAAATAGTTAATAATTTTATCGTGAAAAAACAAGGTTACCCAGAAATGGTGATGATTGGTTTTAGTTGGTAATGCATTAACTATATTTACGCATCCCTATACAAATTCACTCTTTATTCAACCTTGTGGGAGAAAGATTATCAATAAACCAAGAAGTTATGTGTATATGCTTAGATATTAGTGCGTATGGAATTCTAATGGTTGGAAACAAAACAAAAACGTAAGCAGTGTGCCCAGGTTCATTACTGCTAATTCACTCAGTAATTAAAGCAGCCATTCTAGATGGGGGTATTAAAAATAATCTCTTATGCCAGTGAGATATGACATCTTTCTCCTGAAGTGACATTACTAGGGAAAAAGAACACTTAGAACTGTAATGCGAGCAGAGAAAATTAATATGAGTAGAAGTTTGAATCAATTAATGTATTTTATTACATATCCAGCTTTGTGGAATTTTGTGTGTTTTTAACAGAAGTATATATGTGCCTTTATTTATGATAGTACAACTAAGTCAAGGATTATTTAGTTTAATTTGTGATTCCTTTTAAATTATTTTAACACTTTAAAAAAATTATCTTCTTTTAACACTGCTTTAAAACTTTGAAAAAATTCTGACTAAAGAAGACTAACCAGTTAATTAATCGGTTCCTAGAAAAGTTTCAAATCTTGTTCGAATTCCCCGCGTTAGCCTTTCGTATAGACGTATAAGAATCTAATCAAAGGTATTAAAACTATCTTCTCCAATTATGGGATTGGGAAGATTTATATGCACTATAAAAACTTTCCATCGGGCCAATGCTTCCACCAAACACCACACCTCTGTCATCAGTCAAATCATTTTTCTTTTTCGTGTGCGGCTGTGTCAAATACTTTTCTGCTTTTCACTTTTTATTGGTACTTTTTCGCCATGTGTTACAATTTTAGTATTTTCTTTAAGCGCCGAGAAGTTATTTGATAAATGCACTGCCTCTATGAACCAAAGACCAATCAGAAGGAAGGGCAGAGCCCATGAAAGGAGCTACTGTTCTAGAGGAAATAAATAAGAGCAATAATAAAAGGAAATGAAAATACTCTCGGTGTATCAAAACAGAGCTTAGGCAACCTCTTGCTAGGAAGCATAACGTATTCTTTACAACAAACCAAGTCTGTTTCGCAGTCGGAGGTACTCCGTATACAGGGTGTTGCAAAAGTCCGTTTCACGGCTTTTATTTGGAACCGACGTCTCCTAGGGTCATTGAAGTTAAGTTTACCCCTAGGTAAATGACCCTGGAGAATCCATTGAGACGACTTACAGCGCTCCTAGCAGCGAAATAAAAAAGTTCAAAAAATTATTTAAAAAAAGAAAAGATATAGAGCAAAAATCTCAGTGATAGTATTGTTGCCAATGTAATGAAAAACTCATTGAAAACATATTCATTAAAACATTGTGAATATTCGCGGAGATATTAGCATGTGAAAAAGGCACTCTTTTCTGGCCTCCAAATAAGAAAAAGCTTGCGAATTTGCAAGTTTTTAATTGTTATTATGTAGGTTTGTGTTTTTTAGGTGAATAGACAAAATTTAATCAAAAAAATTTGAAAATTTGTGAACTTTTCTTTTTTGAGTCCTAAAATAGTGCAATGTTCATATGGTAATATCTCCGGAAATATTCACGATATTTTGATGAAATTGTTTCAGTGATTTTCTCAAAACATTAGCAAAAATACTCTCAATGTGGTTTTTGCCCTCTCTGTTAGTTTTTTAGTTATTTTTTTAAACTTTTTTATTTCACCGCTAGGGGCGGTATAAGTCATCCCAACGGATTATCCAGGGTCACGAACCAAGGAAGGACTTTACTTTGATGACCCTAGGAGACGTTAGTTCCAAATAAAAGCAAACGGACTTTTGAAGCACCCTGTATATTCTTAGGTTATTAAAGCAGTGGTTTCGATACTTTTTGACAGAGGATGAAATAATTGGATAAGTACATCGAGGATGAAACATGGGGCACTCTCATACATGGGGCATTCTATCAATGTTTCAAGAACTTTTAAGTTTGAGTAAAAATTTCAATAAAATAAGTCTAATAGCTTTTTTAAATTGTTTTGTGCACTCTTAAAACGACAGTCTCAAAACTGAGTAAAAATTACTCAAACAGGCTCCAATCCAAATGTACTCAAATTTGAGGTGAATCCCTCAGACCCACTTGTGTACTTACACCCCTCCAAAAAATCTTTGCATATGCTATTGCATTTTTATAAGCATTCTAACAGGCTACATTTAACCTAAAATACATGCTTGAGGGGGGCGAGAAAATAATTTTGAGTTAACCTTCCTCCCTTCCTCCCTATGAAAAAAGTCTAGTCACGGGACTGAAGCTAGGACAGATTTGCCTTTCCCAAATCGAGTCTCTGGATCCGACACTCATAATACGTATATTTGCTTTGTCGTGTGCGGTTCAAAACATACAAACGGGTTCAGTGTATAGTGATAAAAAACTTAACTAATTTGCCACAGTAATTTCCAGTCTAATATAGCTTGGACATTTGGAATATGGGAAAGTGCCCTGCAATGGAAAAAGTTGCTGAGTTTTTCTCGTTCAACTTTCATTAAAATTGTTTTAAAAGTCTAAACTTTCATATTTTACCGCTGCTGTAAGCCGTTGTAGAATCAGTGGCTGGCCATGAAACGAACTTTCAAAACAACCTTTTAATTGACAATTCAAAACTAATAGTTAATTACTAATTAACAATTTCAATTAGACCAGTGTTTCCCAAATATTTTTTGATAGGGGGCCAAAATTATTTCTTAGCACCTCCCTCTTATGTGTATTTAATAAGTCTAATGAAGTTTTTCAGAACATTTTTAGCTAGAATTCCCATGCAAAAGAACTAAATCAAGTTATGAGTAATCAAGTTCTAAGTAGAAAGGGGGGTCTGGGGGTCCTCCCCCAGCAAATTTTTGGAAATTTGACTCTAGGAAGCAGATTTTTAACAAGTTTGGTACCCCTAGTTGGGAAATTTTTAGGTAAGATTTGCATTTTGATGAACCTAATGTAAAAATGTTTCATATACAGGGTGTTTCAAAAAACCTGTAACGATAGGCTATTTCCTAAAATATTTCCCCTAGACCCATACTTCCAATGGCGAATTTTCTTCAAATGAGGTGAAGAATTATATGAGACCAATTGCAACTCCATGGGGGGTCTATTTTAGAAGATGCAGAAAATAACTTTTTATACGGCCCCCGTAGACTGAAACTTACAGCGTAAAAAATTTTCTCCATTCACTTCTCAATAAGATAGAAAAAATTCTGTCTCGATATCTTCAAAATTCACTGAGATATGCGGGTTTATATTTTTAAGGGACCGTCCGCAAGTTGAAAAGAGCGTCATTCTATTAAACAATAAAGCAGTGTTTGGCTAACTTATAGGTATTGATTCCCGAGTATCAAGTATTTCTGGGAGTCACACACTCGTGCTACGATTATTTTTTACGTAGCTAATAGGTATGAAGGAGTACCTGATTTCGGGGCTCCAAGAAATATTTTTTATAATCTTTTCGATAACTCAAGGTAATTTATAAATAAGTCTTGATTTAGGTATAAGTATTGATTGGTAGGAGGGTTACTTTCAAACCAATGATGTCACAAATCTGAACGCAAAATGAGAGCTGATGGGCCCCCTCTGGGCATCGCTGATATGAGTAGCAATGACAGGTATCTGGATTAGCGTAGTTGAGCGAGCTCAACACCATGGCTGATTGGAGTTTTTCATGTAGTCTTTGTCACCTCAAAAAATCAAAGTTTTACGGTAGTTTGGTTTCTAAAATGTTCAACTGTAGTTTGTAGATGGCCCCTATTTTGCAGTAAAATTATGTCATTCATAGGTATGGTAAAGTTGAATTTTTTTCCTACAAGCTAAAAAATAGAGGCAACCAATTTATAAGCTGACTGAGAAATTAAAAAGTTTAAAGAATTCCATTTTTTTTTGCGTAACACGCAGTGACGGATCCACGGGGGGAAGGGGCGATTGGGACCCCTCCTTAACAGATGACAAACCCACTGCGTACTGCGTACATCGTGGGATACAACAGAATCTGCAGATGTATAGGGTCCAAAAAGCAAAACAATAGGTGCAACTGACTTCAAACTCAAAATCCTCGAAAACTGTTGGAGTAATGAAACTTTTATCTGTAATCCCGATTTCCGGAATGTTACAAAATCTGGATATTTTCGAAAAATTTTGACAATTCACGCTGTTAAAAAACTGATTTCTGGAGATACTCCTGAAAAATAGCACCTTGCTACTTTCAAGCGCAAATTTCAAACATTTTCTGGGGGAGGGCCCCCATTTTTCTAGAGAGGGAAAACCAAGTTTTACATTCATCGCATTCAAATTTAAAATATATCTGCAGGATTATATCCATGAAATGGAGACAAAATTTTCTTGGGGCTTGAGGTGAATCCCTCAGACCCACTTGTGTACTTACACCCCTCCAAAAAATCTTTGCATATGCTATTGCATTTTTATAAGCATTCTAACAGGCTACATTTAACCTAAAATACATGCTTGAGGGGGGCGAGAAAATAATTTTGAGTTAACCTTCCTCCCTTCCTCCCTATGAAAAAAGTCTAGTCACGGGACTGAAGCTAGGACAGATTTGCCTTTCCCAAATCGAGTCTCTGGATCCGACACTCATAATACGTATATTTGCTTTGTCGTGTGCGGTTCAAAACATACAAACGGGTTCAGTGTATAGTGATAAAAAACTTAACTAATTTGCCACAGTAATTTCCAGTCTAATATAGCTTGGACATTTGGAATATGGGAAAGTGCCCTGCAATGGAAAAAGTTGCTGAGTTTTTCTCGTTCAACTTTCATTAAAATTGTTTTAAAAGTCTAAACTTTCATATTTTACCGCTGCTGTAAGCCGTTGTAGAATCAGTGGCTGGCCATGAAACGAACTTTCAAAACAACCTTTTAATTGACAATTCAAAACTAATAGTTAATTACTAATTAACAATTTCAATTAGACCAGTGTTTCCCAAATATTTTTTGATAGGGGGCCAAAATTATTTCTTAGCACCTCCCTCTTATGTGTATTTAATAAGTCTAATGAAGTTTTTCAGAACATTTTTAGCTAGAATTCCCATGCAAAAGAACTAAATCAAGTTATGAGTAATCAAGTTCTAAGTAGAAAGGGGGGTCTGGGGGTCCTCCCCCAGCAAATTTTTGGAAATTTGACTCTAGGAAGCAGATTTTTAACAAGTTTGGTACCCCTAGTTGGGAAATTTTTAGGTAAGATTTGCATTTTGATGAACCTAATGTAAAAATGTTTCATATACAGGGTGTTTCAAAAAACCTGTAACGATAGGCTATTTCCTAAAATATTTCCCCTAGACCCATACTTCCAATGGCGAATTTTCTTCAAATGAGGTGAAGAATTATATGAGACCAATTGCAACTCCATGGGGGGTCTATTTTAGAAGATGCAGAAAATAACTTTTTATATGGCCCCCGTAGACTGAAACTTACAGCGTAAAAAATTTTCTCCATTCACTTCTCAATAAGATAGAAAAAATTCTGTCTCGATATCTTCAAAATTCACTGAGATATGCGGGTTTATATTTTTAAGGGACCGTCCGCAAGTTGAAAAGAGCGTCATTCTATTAAACAATAAAGCAGTGTTTGGCTAACTTATAGGTATTGATTCCCGAGTATCAAGTATTTCTGGGAGTCACACACTCGTGCTACGATTATTTTTTACGTAGCTAATAGGTATGAAGGAGTACCTGATTTCGGGGCTCCAAGAAATATTTTTTATAATCTTTTCGATAACTCAAGGTAATTTATAAATAAGTCTTGATTTAGGTATAAGTATTGATTGGTAGGAGGGTTACTTTCAAACCAATGATGTCACAAATCTGAACGCAAAATGAGAGCTGATGGGCCCCCTCTGGGCATCGCTGATATGAGTAGCAATGACAGGTATCTGAATTAGCGTAGTTGAGCGAGCTCAACACCATGGCTGATTGGAGTTTTTCATGTAGTCTTTGTCACCTCAAAAAATCAAAGTTTTACGGTAGTTTGGTTTCTAAAATGTTCAACTGTAGTTTGTGGATGGCCCCTATTTTGCAGTAAAATTATGTCATTCATAGGTATGGTAAAGTGGTGTAGGTCACGAATTTTAGCTTTTAATATCTTGGTGAATTTTGAAGATATCGAGATGAAATTTTTTGTTTCTGATTAAGAAATGAATGGAAAAAATTTTTCTCAGTGGGGGTTTCAATCTACGGGGGCCGTATAAAAATTTATTTTCTGCATCTTCTAAAATAGACCCCCCATGGAGTTGAAACTGGTGTCATATAATTCTTCACCTCATTTGAAGAAAATCTTCCATTGGAAGTATGGGTCTAAGGGAAATATTTTAGGAAATAGCCTATCGTTACAGGTTTTTTGAAACACCCTGTATAAGCGTTCTAAAAACAAAGAGATCTTGGGTCATCCCCCAGAAAAGGTTTGGACATTAGACTCCATTCGACATACATTCTCAGATGAATAATAGGATCAGATTTTGATAACCTTCTTTTTAAAAAGTTTTTTTTTAATTTCCCCCAGATTGACTCCACCTGGGGGGCAATTTGGTTAAAAATTTTCTAATTGCCCCCTGGTGGGGCGTGCGCCCCACGTTGGGAAACACTGAATTAGACTTTTTAAAGAAAATGAAAAGAATTAAAGGGGGAAACATTTCAAATAACTAAATTACTTAAAGTAAAGTTTCCCAAATGTGTTAGATCAGCGGTTCTCAAACTGTGCTCCGCGGAGCCCTTGGGGCTCCGCCAAGCATTTCCAGGGGCTCCGCGAAGAAATTTGAAATAAATACATTTTTTGATAATTTCTAATTTGCTTTTCTCTGAAATGTTATAAATAACTTTCTGTAAGGTGTTGGTAAGGTCTGCTGGTTTTTGCCTTTTCAAGGTCTTTTTTGGTTTATCAAAACAAGTTAAAACCCTGTTTTTAGAGTCAAATTTCCAAAATGTTTCTGGGAGAGGAACCCCCAGGATGGGACGGTTTGGCGCTAGCCGTTTGGGCGCCGTTCCCGTTTCGGCACCAAATTTTTCTTCTAATTTTTAGAAGAATTATGAGAGTTCTATTTACTTTCATTTTATTTCTGCCGCTGAAACGGCTGCGCCGAATAGTAGCACACCAAGGAACTCACTTCCCCCACCTCTCAAATTGATTACTCAGCACCTTTTTTTATAAAGTTCACCAAAACCAAGGGAAAACCTGTTTTTAGTAGAATCAAATTTCCAACACCCTCTTTATAGCATTTGGAACTTAATTACACAAAACGCTTCTTATATTAAGTTCTTTAAGATGCAAATTCTGCCAAAAATGTATAAAAAGCTAACATTGATGCTATGGCATGGGAGGGGATAAGGAATGATTTTGGGCCCATGTGTAAATAAATTTCGATAAGTACCTCTGACGTATGGTCTAACATCCCCCCAAAACAGCTCTCCAATTTCAAAAAAAGTAACTTTTAGGAAAACAAAATTTACAGATGTATAGATTTCCGTATGAATCCTTTGTTCATGCATCTCCGGCATAATGATTAAAAAGTGATAGCTTTAATATTCAGAATTTTAAAATAAAGATTTACATTGTATCCAATGATAAAATATACTAATCGGTAAACAAAATATTCCATATATCCCGGGGTGTATATCAAAGGGGCGAGGGGGCCCTGCCTCTCCCCCGGAAAATCAGACTACGTATAACAAAACAAGTTAAAACCATGTTATTTAGGGTCAAATTTCCGAAATTATTTTAGGGGAGGACCCCCAAAACCCCTTTTGTACTTGAAACTTTATTTTTATAGTAAGTTCGTTAAAATTAAAATCCTACCTAAAAATGAATGTCCAAAATTTGGACAATGATGTACCTAAAACGAGTTAAAAAAACTGTTTTTAAGGATCACATTTCACAAAATCTTCTGGGGAGGAAGGACCCCCAGACCCTTCTATGGTACTTGGATCTTAATTCGTCACAATTTTTCTTACAAATAAATTATCTTAGATGCAAATTATACCTAAAAATGTTTTTAAAAGCTACGTTAAACTGTTAAATATGCATGGGAGGGGCTAAGGAATAATTTTGACCTCTGCCGAAATAAATTTCTATTATGCTTTTATTTCTAGAAGCGATGGGAGATTTATGTAATTTTTTTATACCTTGAAAAATTTATTTCGGAAAAGGGCTCCACAAATAATTTGTCTCTTGAAAAGGGCTCCGCGACATAAAAAGTTTGAGAACCCCTGTGTGTTAGATAATCTCTCTATGTTAAAAAAAAGTAACAGTCACCGCCGCCGCTGTTTCAGAAAATCTTCACTTTGACAATTTTGAACTCTCACTACGCAAAAGCTATTCAATGGAATGTTATGAAAATTTGTCCATTGGTAGACAAATGTATGAGGGTCATTTTTGTTCCAAAAGCTAAGTGATGAAGTTATTAGTTCTAGAGTTATTTAATGTCAAAGTCGAAAATTATTTTTTCTGCTACGAGTTTGCCCCCAGCAAAATCTATTTACAGACGAAATATGATTTTTTGCAGACACATACTCTTAGGCAGCGTTTCTCAACCGGGGTTCCGCGGAACCCTGGGGTTCCGCGAGGGATTCGGAAATCTTTTTTTGTTCTAGTTTACATTTTAGAATAACCCAAATTAAATTAGGCATCAGCCAGCCAAATGTGAGCAAGTGTTTTTCCGTTGAACATTTTCTTCTGTAGCCCTTGGGTGTTCTACAAAGAGTTTGAAAAGAAGATTAACACTAGTTTGGAGGGGAATTTCAAAATAAATTTCTGTGGAAGGCCCCTTGCCCCCCTTGAAATTTTGGCGCTAATTATATTTCCCCCTTGAAAATTCTGTGTTTTACAAGGAAATGTTCTTTTCAGATGTAACCCAAAGGGTTTTATACACTGAAACTCCTACTTTAAGTAGCAAATTTCGAAAAATTTCTAGGGAGAACTCCCAAACTTCTATCTAAAATTTTGACGTCTGTTATAGAGCGTTTTTCACTTGAACATTCTGCTGTCTCAATAATATTTTTTCCTTGGATGTTCCATAAAAAGTTTGAAAAAGGAGATAAAACACTAGTTTAAAGTTTACAGAGTAATTTTCAAAATAAATTCTGAGGGAGGGACCGAGGGGACCCTGCCCTCCCCCGAAATTCGGACTAGGAATATCAAAACATGTTAAAACCCTGTTATTTAGGGTCAATTTTTAAAAAAATATTCTCGGGGAGGGCCCCCAAACCCCCCCTTTAGTACATGAAATAGTATTATTTTCAATTTCTTACAATTACTTTCATGAAAATAGAAATCCTACCTAAAAATGTATGTCCAAGATTTGGACTAAATGTACCAAAAACGAGTTAAAACCTAGTTTTTAGGGTCAAATTTCTAAAAATTTTCTTGGGGAGAACCCCCAAACCCCCTTCCTACTCGGAACTTTATTAATCACAATTTTTATCAAATTAAGTTCTCATGGATGCAAATTTCACATAAAAACGCATTAAAAAGCTACGTTAAACCTATTTTAAATATACTTTTGAGGAGTTGAGTAATAGTTTTGGGCCCCTCCCGAAATAAATTTCTATATACGCCACTGTTGTATGGACGCTAGGGTTCCCCGGAACTTGGACATTATCAAAAGGGTTCCGTGAGAGTAAAAAGGTTGAGAAACGCTGCTCTTAGGTATGAAGTTATGCACCTCGTCGCCCTTTTTCGAATTAGTTTTGGAGTAATTCAATTTTAAAATTTCGAAATTTTTGACGTTTTCGGTTTTTTCATTATAAAAGAAAATTTATTCATGATAGAGGTACAATATTTTTTATAAAAAGATTGAATTTTCGTTTTTTGAAAAATTCGAATCAGTTTTGGAGTTATTGAGATTCAAAGTTCCAATTTCTTCTTATCTTTTCGGCCGTTCACTAGGGAAACCTACTATAGTTTTATGCGTCTTATTTCTTTTATTTTCGACGATTCACTAGATACACACGCGAATATTACAAATTTAAAGTTTCTTAAAGGAATATTTTCTCTAAGACGGTTAATGATAGTTAGGAGTCTTGCTGGATAATTAAAAAACATTTTGAATAAACTATTGATAAGCTAGGAAAGAAATGTTTTAGAAGCAGTTTTATTTTGATAATTTGCAGGAAATGATGCGGAATTAACTATTTATAGGCTGGAGAGATATAAGCAGTTTTAATACTTAAGACCATATATTGAGCCGACGAGAGAGTTGTGCTGGATTGTTGAGATGAAACAAGCGAGCTTTGCTCGCTAAGATTGCGAAGCAATCTCAAAAAAACTGCGAAGTAGTTCCAGGGGTTGGGTGAGTGATGAAAGCGAGCACAGTACAGAGCCCCCTACTAATAATAAAAGAAATTATCGGTAGTTGTTTTTGAAATCAGAGAACACATTATTTGTGCTGCAATGTGTGGCTTATGGATTTTAAAATATTTTCTTTTTCTAGGGAATATTGAAATTTTCATATAGTAATACTTTAAAAATTTAATACCAAATGAATAGAAGAATTTGATATTTGGAATATTAATGGAATATTCATGCTTTTTGAAACCAAATTTCAAATGTCCTTTTTTAACAGTAAAACTTCCAATCAAATTACACTTAATAATACAGTAATAATTTTACAATAATAATTTTTACCTTTATCAATTGGTTTAAAATGTAAACACACAAGCATGTTTTTACAGAGCACTAACCCTTGCATTTGCTGCATGCTAGGGCGCCATCTATTGATATGCGTATTGACTAATCTATCCTTGTGTGAAACCAGTGTATTTTTCCTGCATAATTTTAATTCATAATGTATGGCTGTTTGTTATCATTATATAATACTTTCGAAGAGTTAAAATTAAAACATGTGTCAACATAGAATGATGTCTTATGCACAATTGATAATTTGGTGTTTATAGTTTTCTTCTTATGGAATTATTAAAAAACGACCTTTACGTCAAACCATTGAAAAGAAAATTATTAGTTTATTATACTCCTACTCCTTCTCTTTAAATATTTTCCCTGGCCTTAGATCAAAATATTAGGACCACTGAATAAATTGAGGTTTTAGGGGAAAGGTAAAGGTACAGTGGTACACAAATAACTTTTTTGAGTTCATTTCATACTACGAAATGAATAAATCTTATCTCTAATCGGTGACTCCAAGTTTATCTGCGATACCTTTTAAAGGAGAAATTGATTTGAGCGAAGGGTTTTTAAGTGTTAATCTCTATTGTATAAGTGTTAATCTATTACAGTTAATCTACAGTATAAAATAAGGTTTTAGTGCATTTTAAAAACGTTGTTTTTATAAAAACATGGGGTTTTTTTCATTAATTATTTTTGTTTTAAGTTAATTAATAACAATTTTTCTTACGGTCTAATGGGCAATGCCAGCATTTAAAAACAGAAATAAATCCATTTTTTCCAGTAAATAAAATGGTTCTAAATTCAATATTCGCCATAAAAAGTTTTTAAAAAATGAGTTTTTCAATGTTATAAAATAAAAAACGACTATCGAATGACATCAGATCTGTTTCAGCCTTATTTTAAATTGAAAATCAGCGATTGCTTTGAATCCTTATAGGTTTATAACAAATATTTTTGATTGAATAACGTCACACGTCGTTTTCGCGCCCTTTTTTAAACTCAAACTTTGAAATTTAATTAAAAATAAATATGCATCATAATTAAAAAACATTTTGCGCGTATATTCGTCACTCGGATACCCCTATCGAATAACAAATTAAATAAAAATACTGGAATCGTCCATTGTTGATGAAGCAGTTTTTCAATATTTTTTGCTCTTAAACCTTTTGTAATGTAGGCATCCTAAGTACAATTCCTTTTCTAAAATCGTTTCTATAACTTATTCATGAATTTCTTGAGATGCAAGCATTGGCGGTGCTATTCGAAGTGTATATTTGGACGGCCAAAACGGCCAGTGGCGCATGCGCTGTAGGTCTCGTGATTACGTAGCAGTCTCGGCGCTTAGTGATGGAACCAATGGAACGCCGAGCCGTGGAAATTAGAGTAGAGTTTAGTTGAAAAAAGGCCGTCCAAATATACAGTGCCGGTGCTATTAGGTCATCCCGAAAGTTTTGTCGCTCTTGGGAGCATCTGTATACAATGTATTTTTTGGTACTTTTCCATTAAGGTAAACCAGTAAAGTACTTCTACTTCTATATTTAAAAACTAACAACGAAAATAATTGCACATATTTAAAACAATTTATTAAAATCCATACGGCGTTTCGGGGATTCTTTGGATCCCCTTCGTCAGTGGTGGTTGACATAACAAGAAAAATCAGTTTATATAACCAAGACCCTCTATATACATGGCCATCCAACTCCGGGTGATGACGTCAGACGTGGGTGAAAATTGCCATGTTAAGTCTATGGAGTGACGTCAAAGATGAGTGAAAGTTATGACGTTGCACGGCCGAGTTGGGAGGCCTTTATATAGAGGGTCTTGATATAACCCGCAACAAAACAAGCGTTGCCAAAATGCAAAGGAGAAAAATATGCACAAAGGTCAAATGACAAAAATACAAGAAAATCACCAAAATGCAACATCAAAAACAATTATTCGCTCCAAATCGGGGAAAGAAAAGGTGTACTGGTTAGGTCATTAAGACAGATGCAAATTTATTGATTAAATAACTCTCGAAAAAATCAAGGTCAAGGGTTGAATTACAAGTTTTTATGATACTAGCGGAAGAAAAATCAAAACAATGGTCATTATCCCAAACATGTGTGGCTATAGACGATTTATAAAATTCTTGTTTTTTAATGTAATTTGAATGCTCTTTTAGTCTAAATTTCAGTGCACGTCTTGTTTGTCCAATATAGGACAAACCACAACTGCAAAAAATCCTGTAAATACCCCATTTATTACCCGTATCAATAGGGTCCTTTGAGAAAGAAATTTTATTAATTGGGGATAAAACTACAGAAAAACCAAATTTTTTCAGGATATACGAAATTTTAATAGTAATTTTAGGAAAAAAGGGTAAAACTATTAAGTTAGATAATTCCTGTTTGGGTTTATCTTTATTACATTTCTTCAAAAATTTATTAAAAATTCGATCTATCAAAGTGTGGCAGAACCCGCGATCAATAGCCACAGCTTTGATATAATTAATCTCATTTTCCAAAAACTTACTGTTACTGCAAATACTGATAGCACGAAAAACTAAAGTGTTGAAAGCTGACAATTTTTGATTATAAGGGTGACTTGATTTAAAATGAGGGGGTAAAGAAACAGCAAAAGGTTTGCGGTATACAGTGGTAAGAAAATCTGAATCAGTACGGACAACAAGAACATCCAAAAAAGGTAATTGCTGATTACTTTCAACTTCAAAGGTATGGCTTTTAATAAATTGTTTTAAATATGAGCAATTATTTTCGTTGTTAGTTTTTTAAATATTGCAGTATTGCACAGTTTGTGGCGTTTTCCTCTACTTCTACTTCTATCCAAAGCCAATTTGGCGAATTTTGGCTCTTTTTTTGTTGGCTCACTTTTCCAGCTTTCCTAGTTTCTACGATTAATAAGATTTTATTTACTTCAAGTTGTCATTAATTGAAAACTTTCAAAATTAAAATTCAAAGTAATTTAATTTTAATTTTAAGTCATATGAAGTCGACTGTATGTGTAATTCGATTATTTGTTTTATTTTGTTCTTATTATAAATAATTATTTATTAATTTAGTGCTTCACTTGGAAGGGCTTGTGCCCCTTAGTGAATAACATATGTATTTGTTTTTTTTCTTTTCTGTAAATAAATTTATTTATTGTTATTGTTATTGTTATTATTATTATTATTATTAAGATTGTAATAAATTGTAACTCATTTCATACTACTTTTGTAGAGCGGCGGTAGAATTTCCAGCGATCTAGATTCCTGTAAATGATCATTCTGATCTTTCCTAATAGAGGGTTAGGAGTAGCAATCCAGCAATTTTAATACGGATGATTGTGATCAAACTTTCCGGATGCCTCAAAAAAAATTTAAATCTAAGTTAAATTTTCCACACTTGTTAAAAATACTGAAAACTTTAATTGTTTTAGGGAAGTAGCCAGTTAATTTTAATTTAAAAATCTTAACTTTAGGAAAAATGCAAAATTTTGAGCAGAAAAGAAATTAAGTAACATGTTATCATAGATTAAAGGAAAGCCCAGTTGTCGATCAGTCCCCAAAATCAAGCCAAGATACCAAGTTGACGGTAGATAAAGTTACAGTTTATATTGGTATCACATAACATAATGGAAAAGTGTCCAAAATATCTGATATACAGATGCTCCCAAGTGCGACAAAACTTTCGGGATGACCTAATAATAGCCTAAGGGCTCAGACACATTCGGCGGTTTTCCGCCGCGACGGCTTTTTGCCTCTGCCGCGTGTTTCGTTCACACTGGGCCAAATAAAAGCGGCAAATATTGGCCGCAATTATTTTGCATCACCTGTCAGTCGACACTTGGTCTTGTTTGAGGTCGGATGCCTTTTGTTAATAGTTATAATATAGTTGTTAATAGTTATAAATAGAAACGTTTTTGATTTATTTGGTGCATCCTGTTAATCGAGGTTTTTTTGGGATTTCACCCATTTCTCCTCAAGTTACACCGTTAAAGAGCTAGGACCTAATGTAGTGCGAGAGCGTTACAAAAGGACGTTTTGCCAAGGCCCGTTTAACGAAAAAACATAATTAAATGAAAAAATTTATTGCAAGAGGTACAACAGTATCCGTACTACTTACACCATAAATTTGTTAGAAATTGGACCCCTTGCTAAACCGTGGGGTGAGTTTTAAAACGCGCAGTATTAATCTTCTAGCCAAAGAATGGAGTTCCCTTAATGGTATTTAGAAAAAAGATGATCGGGGAAGGAATTTTCAATGATCATTTATTGATCATTGAAACTGTATGATCATTGAAAATTCCTTTCCCGATCATCATTTTTTTAATTACCATTACACTAATTTAAAGGAACTCCATTCTTTGGCTAAAAGATTAATATTGCATGTTTTAAAACTCACTCTACGGTTTAGCAAGTGAAGTGGTCCAATTTCTATCAAATTTATGATGTATAAGTAGTACGGATACTGCTGTACCTCATGCAATAAATTTTTTCATTTAATTATGTTTTTTTTCGTTAAACGGGCCTTGGCAAAACGTCCTTTTGTAACGCTCTCGCACTACATTAGGTCCTAGCTCTTTAACGGTGTAACTGCGCGACCCCCCTTTCTATACCATTTCTTGTTCGTCTACCTACCCTACCCAGTTTGTCGCACCATTTCAGAATCACCCTGTATAGGGTGCTTCTGATAACTTTTTGTGCACTCTACCGATTTTGAGTACTTTTTTTGGTGTTATAGAATGAGATTGTACTCAAATTGTTTTCTTTTTATTAAAAACGAATTTTTTTTATAGTGTCGCTCTTTTATACATAAATGTGCTTTTTTAAATTTCTTTATGAATAATCTAATAAAAGAATAGGAATATAAAAAAGTTTACAGCCGTTAAGAAAGAAACAGGACCCTCTGGGCCTAAAATAACTCCCAAAAAGTGCTCGAGATTTCTAATATGACATTTTCAACACTTTGTATAACAAAATATGAGTGTACCAGAAAAAAAAAACTTTTGGCATAGTTGTAATCAGGAGAAAAAATTACATAATTAACAACCAATTTCATACCAGATACAGAAAATAAGGTAAAATTTGTGGATATGTTCATTGAATTCTCTCCAGCAGCCGCGCCGCGGCATTGAATGTGTGCCCGCTCATTCAGTCCTGTGAGCCACTGGCAGGTGGAACGCGGCGAAAAACCGCGAGAAGCAGTGGCAGCGGGCGGCTGCTTTTCTGCAGCGGGCGAACGTTGCTGGCGGTTTTTTTGCCGCGAGTCGAGTATGAACCGGGCAATAGGATTTCCATTGCCACTACTGTAAAAGCGTTTGCGGCAGAAAAACCGTGACTCTAGTGTGTCCCCGGCCTAAGGAAGCTAAACGCACGAGACAAAAAGCACCGTCGTCGGTGCCTTTAGCATCGGCCTGCAGGGCGCCCACACACGCAATGAAACGGGACAAATTATGAATATGCCAATTTTACTTGCAGCAACCCAAAAAAGTTGTGACCAAAGGTTCTATCATGGTTCTCTCTCATGACATCAAGAGAAATTATAAATAATTAAGAGAAAAGAGATCTCTCATAATATGCATGTTCATAAAAAAAAACGCTGCAAATTTGTGCATTACAACAAGTTTAATGAATTTTCTACTTTTCTTTTTAGATGGTTTCTTATTTATAAAATTTATATAGTTTTTTCAAAGTTTTTTTTGCTGTATCCGTTTTTAATATTTGCGTTTGTTCTCAATCAGTGGCAAGTGGCGAATTTATAAATAGGCTGCCAAGGCAACGGTACGGCAAATTTTCGCAAGTGGCAAATCTTCAAAGAAAGAAACTTTCAGAAGACACAATTGCAGACATTTTAATACCAAAACTCCTTATGAGATACCATATAAGTGGATATTATATGCAGTGGCGTAACTAGAGTTGACTCATGGGGGGTTCTCCAGTCAATCACTCAACATACACTAGCGGAAATAAAAATCCCAACACCAAGAAGGAAAGGAGATATCAAAGTGAAATTTATGTCTATGATTGTACATAGTATCAATGTGAATTGATTAAAAAATCAGCCTTCCTGGATGTTAGGAGGCCGAGAAAACTAGGGAGGAGTGTTGTCTCCATAGATGTCCATTACCGCTGTCACACGTCATGGCATTGAGTGACAGGGGCTCTAAATGACTTTTGAGGTATTGGAGGACCATGTTGCCTCCTCAGGTAGTCCATATTCATATGGTGCACCAGCGGACGTTGCATACCGGGCTAGGTGATTTCTCCTCATTGACCGGACTTGTTTTGTGGGTGTTGGTTCTAGAGAACGGGAAAGACGGGGTAAAAATGCAACCTAGGGGGTTAAGAAGAAAGCTTGGACATTGCATACAACATATGGTTGTGCATGTTTCTCTTGAAATTTTTTCCCAGGACAGGTCTGAAGGTAAGGACGGTCTACCGGCTCCAAAACCACAATGACGCAGCTCTGGTTGGAAAAAGTACTGGTGAATCATACCCAGGAGTTGCAGAAATGGAATCCAATGCATCCCCACTCCGTTACCCTGCATCACCACTTCGTGGAATGATTAGAAAATCATCAGCTGAGTGCGCTTTCTCCATTGTCTCTTTAAACTCATACCCAACCGTCGTGGTGCTCCAAACCGAAGCAGGATTCTCTCATAAACCAATGTCATGAAATTGGGATTTTCATTTCCTTATTTCGTGCACTATTGGAAACAGAAAGGCCCATTTTCAGCCCCTTGTTTATAGGCAAAGACGTAAGAAGCTATGCTGACAAAACGGACAATCCGCAGTACTGTAAACGACATCCATCTTACTGCCACTTGTCCTCAGTATGATCTACCGGTACTTTGGCCAACCAGAGCTGCTTCATTGAGGTTTTTTAGCCGGTTGTCCGTCCTTACCTTCAGACCTGTCCTGGGGACAAATTTCAAGAGAAAAATACACAAACACATGTTTCATGCAATGTCCAAGCTTTCTTCTTAACCCCCTATGTTGCATTTTTACCTTGGCCTATCCGTTCGTAAGAACTAAAGCTCACAAAACATGTCCGGAGAAAGAGGAGAAATCACCTAGCCCGGTATGCAACGTCCGCTGGTGTACCATATGAATTTGGACTACCTGAGGAGGCAACATGGTCCCCCAACCCCTCAAAAGTCATTTAGAGCCCCTGTCACTCAACACCATGACGTGTGACGGCGGTAATGGACACCTATGGTGACAACACTCCTCCCTGTTTTTCTAGGCCCCCTAATATCCAGGAAGGCTGATTTTTTACGCAACTCACATTGATACTATGTGCAATCTTAGAAATAAATTTGACTTTGATATCTCCTTTCCTTCTTGGTGTTGGGATTTTTATTTCCGCTAGTGTATTTCACAATAGCTTCAAATTAAATATAGATTATATTTTTTACATTATTTTTGGAAGGGCAATCAAGAAATAGCTTTTAAGTGCTAGTATAATCCTATTTATTGGTTACAATAACTCACTAAACTTAGCAAACAAAAAATTAGACAAAGAACTCATCATAAAATAAAATTGTATTATCCAGGGATGAGCTTGTCCCAAGATGAAAAAAGAGGAAAAAGCGCGAAAGCTTAATTTTACACTTTTATTTTTAGCGTGAAACAAATAATTTTAACAAAGAACTAATTTCAATTTATCTTGGTCATATTTTCGGGGATTTCAATAACTTTAAACTTGCGTAAAAGTAAACATTAATATTATAGCCAGATCACTATCTCTATATACAGAATGCATATTTCAAATAATCTGCATAAAAATAATCAAAATGAAACTAAAAGCAAATGAAATGGAAAAAGCGGAAAATCGCAGTTCCGCGGAAGAAACTCGTATCTGATTATCATGAAACATGAAAAAAATATGAATATAAACATGAAAAAAATGTTTGTAAATATAAAATATATAAGTACAAAATTTCGTTAGTTCCCTTATTTTACAGCATTTTATGCACAATTATTCAGGACAATCTAAATTCAAGTCGGCGAGGTGTTTTTGCTAATTCATCCAACACTTCACTAGCAGTGATATCTAGCTCTCTGTGGATATTTAGCATTGCAAGTCTGTTTAACCTTTGCTGGCCAGTTGTGCTCCTTAAATAACTTTTCAGTCGTCGTAGAGACGAAAAGGTATGGAGACGGGGAGAGTGGCAAGAGTTTTCAAAAGGGTGTTAATGGTGGGAAAGACATCTTTATGGCAGGCAGTGAAGTAATCAATTGCCTTTCTTGAAGTGATTTTTAAATCTTTTACCCTCTCGTGCCACATATGAAGTTCTCCAATGGCAGCGACTTCACTAATGTCTATATCTTCCTGATAAAAATTCAGGAGTTTTTTTAAACTTTCTTCTTGTGTTTTGGTACCTTGAGCATTACTGGTTGGTATTAAGCACTCAAAACTTCCCAGTACATCTTCATGCTTAAGGAACCGACGATTCAGTTCACTTAAAAAGTGATCCAAAAATGGAAAAATATAGAAATCCTAAAATATGATTCAGGAGTGTCTGTTTCGATGTTGCACCTGTGTTTGTCTTCCAGTTCTTCGTGGGGTTTTTATTGCGGAACTGAGTAATTCAGCCATAGCCTCTGATTGTTTAAATATTGTTGCAAATTCTTGTTCAGCGTTTGATCTTATTTTGTCTATCATCCCTTTAAGATTGTTCACCATGTTCATGGCATCCAAAAGATCGATATCTTCATGCTGCAAAGATCGAGCAAGGGGTAAGCTTAGGGAAAATAATTTACTCATTACCTGTAAGCTGATTATAAAGGATGAACTTTGAAGAGCATATGTGAGCTACGATGCCATTGAAGCGGATTCTGAATCTTCCCACTGTGAAACCTCTTCAAGAGTCTCATAGACAGCGTGTAACATTTCTTGAAGTTGTAATATGGAATCATGGCGCTCAACCCACCTAGTTGGACAGAGTTGTTTTAGACGGGTAGATTTAGCTTCTGGAAATATTTTCTCTATTGCTCTTTTGATAACTTCCATTCTTTTTGGAGTGTTAAAGGACACACAGAGTTTAGTAGCAGTTCCACAGCAATTTCATTTCTGATCTCAGAAACTGCAGCAAGATCAGGACCCCATTCTTAAATTAAAAATATGAATATAATAAGGAAAAAAATAGCATGTCAAAGCAATGGGGGGGTTACGTCCCCAATAACCCCTCTCGTTACGCCTATGAATATAAGGACATCATACAAGTTTTAAACCTACGGACATGTTCTTGATATGTCTGTAGTTAATCGGTGTTTTTAAATCGGGTTTTGTCAATGAGAATACATCTTAATGCTGGTTAATTTATACTTCTAAATGGCTATATATTTGTTGGAGATTATTTTCTAGTAATTTTGGATGGAAAATCAAGCATTTTGTGATCTGAACTACTTTTTTTAATTTTAGATTCTACTTTACATTTAATGTAAATTATGGTACTTATAAAATCTCTAGCACTCTAGCACCCGCATTTTGTATTTTATTAATTCTATCCTTATTCATGGGCGTAGCCGGAAAGGGCTTAGGAGCTACATCTTGACCTGAAACTTGACATTTTCAATATTGATTTACAAAACAACTAAAAGTATCCCCAATATCCCTTAAATTCCGATTTCGTCTTCCTTTTTTTCTACACCTGTCTTCGCTCTAATTTACTGTTCAACAATGAAAAAATTTCAGAGATGAAAATTATAGTCCTATCTTACAGATTTTTGATTGCTGAACACGAAACTCACCCTTAAAATTCTTACTTGACTCAGGATTTTCGAGGAACAGCCCCTCCCCCTTCTTACGCTTTTTTATGACTTAATTTGATTTTCAGGGTCAAAAAGCATTAGACTTAAGTCTTTAAATTACTTCCAAAGGGACAAGGAAGGTTGAAATTTCTAATATGAAATTTTGTAGTAAATGGATAGGTTTAAGGGGTTATTACCTCCCTAAAAATGCAAAAAAATAGCCAAAAATTATAGGTTTTTTACACTATTTTTTTCCTTATTTTTTACGCAATTCACTTTTGAAGGGTTCTAACCCTTCCCTAAGGACCTAAATTTGAGGACAATATGCAGCAATGAACTTTACTAAAAGCGATTGAGGTGTTAGCACCCCCAAAGCACCCACAGAAGGGTTCAATGCCGAACTTAGTTAAACTGCTGTAAAAAATGTTAAAATGCCACCGTCTGAATTTCAGCCGATTCTTGTGTAAAATAACCTCCTGAATTCAAATAAGACACCCGTTTTACTCCATCCCCTTCAATTTTCAAGGGGCGACGCCCCCTAATTGTTATTTACAGCCGTGCATCTATTAACAGCTTGAAACATGAAATCCACACTCCTTAAAACCGGTCAGCTTTTAAGAACTGAATAATTTCTACTTTGGGTAGACTTAAAATATAAGAATAATGTCATTTTTAATCTTTTCAATGGGTGAATTGAGCTTGCAAATACCAGCGCGTTTGGGAGAGTCTTCAGAACTCTTCCACGGGGGTACAAAAAGGTGGGGTCTTGGGGTCAACCCCCAGAAAATTTTTAGAAATATGACCCTCAAAAATAAGAATTTAACTAGTTTTAGTCCAATTCAAATTTTGGGGGGTGCTCAATATGCTCCAACTGATTAATGTTAGTAAATCTCACACTCGTACATCACTTTTCTTGTCTATTATTTTAATTCAATACTTCTGAACTTGTAGTCTAAATGTATAATTTTTCACAACATGGTCTCACCATCTTGAATAATTTGTGTCCCTCTGACAAAGGGATTTCGGTTAGAAACTACTACCTAAATAAAAAAAGTAAATTATATGAAAATCAAATAGCTTTTATTCAAATTCACATCTTTTACAGAAAAACAAAATAGTAACAATGAAATAATTTTACTTGAAATTAAATTTTACTCTTGCAAGATACCTCATTTTCACCTGTCTTACATCATACACTATGTATTCATTGTAATGCAAAGATCCATTATGATCAGGATTTTCAATCAAAGGTCCAAAGGGAGCTTTAGCCTCAGATCTATAAAAAGTTATAAATTATATTTTTTTAAAAAGTTAACATAGGATAATTAGCTAATGTAAAATAATAGCAGAAACACACAAAAAAACTTTCTAAAACACATAACAGTTACAAACTTTAGAATAATCACATCTATCCCATTACTTTTTGCATGGACATTTTAGCATTTTTCTTGGACATACTTTTTATATTCAAATGTAGACATTGGTTTGACTGCAGTAATTATATATTAATATAATTTTTAATAATAATTTAGCAGACTAAAACAATAATTGTGTAGTGTTTTGAACACCCAGAGTTTCTTCTCCTGACTTACATCTTAATCATTTTTTATTGTGTTCCCATCTTGCTAATCTTTACTGGGCCACATTAGTGAGTCTTTTGGACTCAACCTTCATACAGGATAAAAAACACATTTCCTCACACACAAAATAAAAATGTTCTTGAAGCATTTTTTAAAAGCCAAGATAGATAAACATTATACTTTTTTGTATGGTACTAAGTTAAAAACTAGCACCTGTAAACACTTCTCGAAGTCGAAACAGAAAATTTTTTGAAGACTTGAGGGCAATCAATACATTACCAGGCATGTGATTGCTCAAAAAAGAAATTATCTGAAATTTTTTAAAAGCGTCTAGATAAGTTACAGTGGTATAGAAATTTATTTCGGAAGGGGACCAAATTCAAATCCCTATCCCGTACAATAGGGTATATCGAAAAAAACTTTTTTTCGATTTTGATGACGCATTAGTGCAAAAAAGTTGTCTAAGGTGGCAGAGAGTAAATGTGAATTTTTTCAGAATTTTCGGATAATATCTTAAGGTGCCCCATTGGTCCTGAAGGTTCCCATGTTAATCCTATGGAGCAAGCAGACAAAAAGGTCAAAAATTAGTTTTTCGCGCCCCTCATTTCTACCCTTATCATACGACAATTTCGTCGAAAAGCGCGTATTTTCTTGTTTAAAATAGAGCTCACAATCGTCATAATATAGATATTTAGGCTGTTCTTCAAGTTTTGTCGGGTAGAATACACCATAGAGGACCCAAAACTCGAGGGAAGACATTTGTCGTTTGATTAGAATAAGAGCGAGGGGCGAAAAACCAATTTTTGGCCTTTTTAGCTGCGCGCTCCATTGGATTAACGTGGGAACCTTCAGGGCCAATGTGGCACCTTAAGATATTATCCAAAAATTCTGAAAAAATTCACATTTACTCTGGCCACCTTAGACAACTTTTCCGCACTAATGCGTCATCAAAATCGAAAAAAAGTTTTTTTTCGATACACCCTACCATACAATAGGTTCAATTTAGCTTTTTAATATTTTTTAGATTGGATTCTTATCTTACTAAACTCAATCTCAGAAATTTTTTGAAATTTGACCCTAAAAACGGTTTTAAATTGTTTTAGTACACTTTTTGTCCACTCAGGAAACAAATATTCCGATTTTTTCCCGCTTTGAAATATTAATTCCGCACACAATTGAGCGGAATTCCGATTTTCAACACCTGTAAAATTAGCGGATTTCCGCTAATTAGCGGAAAAATCACATGCCTGATTACCCCAAACTAATGTGCAATAGGTGGAACCAAGAAATAACTACATATGCCAATTTTCCACCAGTCAGAGGGTACAAATTAACATTTATATAAAAAGAATGTTTAAATGAGATCAGACAACAACAAAATTTAGGAGAAAAATGTGTAATCAAACCTTAAAGCCAAAAACTACTTAACATTATATATATTGCAAAAATGAAAAACATTTTGATATACAGTAAAGCACCGTTTATACGTCTTTCAAGGGACCGACGTAAAACGACGTATAAATGAAAATATCTTTAATAACACTACTCGACAAAAAAATGGGGTCAAAATGCTTCTGACACAAATCAAGCAGATTCTTATGTAAAATGACCCCCTGAATCCGAAATTGACCCCCGTTTTTCTCCATCACGTCCAGATTTTCGGGGAACAGCCCCTCCCCCTTTTTGCGTTTTTCGATGACTTAATGACTTTGAACGATTTTCAGGGGCAAAAACTATTACTTTAGCCTTTAAATTACACCCGAGGGAACAAGAAAGGTTAAAGCTTTTACAAATTTTAAAGCTTTTACAAATTAAAAAAGTTAGACAAATTTGTACCAAATGGATATGTTTAAGGGATTATTACTCCAATAAAAATGCAAAAAAATCGTTAAAAATTATAGAGATTGTTTTTAGCTATTTTTTCCTCTAATTTTTTACGGAATTCATCATTAAAGGATCCTAACCCTTCCCCAAGGACCCAAATTTAAAGAATATATGCAGCAATGATTTTTACAAAAAGCGGTTGAGGTGTTAGCGCCCCCAAAGCACCCACGGAAGGATTCGATCATACTTAAGGGTTAAACTGCTATACAAAAAAAATTCCAACTGTTACTGACTGAATTTCAGTCCATTCTTGTGTAAAATGACCTCCTAAACGCAAATATGACACCCTTTTTCCCCCATCACCCTCAATTTATAATGTAACATCCCCAATTGTTATCCACAGCCCACGTATCTATTAACAGCTTGAAACATGGAATCCCCATCCCCAAAAAATGGACAGTTTTTAACGAACTGAACAATTTCCCTCAGGATAGACCTGAAATATAAGAACAATGTCATTTTTGAGCTTTTCAAAATATAAATATTAATTCCTGAGTGCACGAGCGGCGGCGCGATTCAGAGAGTCTCTTCCGCGAGTGCTTCGGGGGGGCTAACGCCTCAACCGCTTTTAGCAAAAATCCCTGCTGCATATATTCATTAACCCGTTGGGACTCGCGGGATCATTTTATAACCCCAAGCTCACACTAACATTCCATTTAACGGAAAACTAAACACCTGGGGATTTTTTACTTCTCAGTAGCTGGGTTTCTGACTCTTATCTACATGATTGAGTAGTTTCGTGGAATTCAGTTCATTTTTCCGCCCCCCCAGACGCATTTTGTTAGCTTTTGGGGTAATGGAATGACCCCCGCAAGTCTTTTCGTTAGTGCTGCGCATCCGTTCTTTTGTACTCCGCCTTCTATACAACCCACTGATAAGGGCCCAAAACATTGGAAAACAAATTTCAAGAAATTCTCAGAGGGTTCTACTGCATTTTAGTACAAAGAAAAGGAAGACACAGGTGCAAGTACAAGTACTTTCAATACTGGTCCCCGTGACAGTTTTATGACTTGTAATTCACCATACCACTATACCCTGACCCTTACATTCTTTGCTTTTGTATTGAATGGAGAAGGAGCTGGGTAAGTGTATTGAGATAACAAGTTTTCAAAGAAAAAATACCAAAGTTTGAGTGTTAGGAGACAAAGGTTGAAAGTAGAGTTTTGGGGATAGAAAAACTACTTGTGTCTGTAATTTGTGTTTAAATTTTTTTGCAAAGCCCACGTTAATACTATCTGCGATAATTGTCTTTACCGAGATAAAGCTTAAAGAAATTCGGTATGTAGTATTTTGAAGTAATTATAAATCAATTTTTACATTGAAATGATTTATGTTATTTTGTTTCATATGTGTGTATTGAACCCAAAAAAATTATTTCTCATCGTAGAAAATATTGCAGATTATAAGTTTTCTTAATCAGTTAAGTTTTAATGTCTATTCATGGTTGCGATTGAAAAAAATATTTTTAACGATGTAGAAAAGAGCGAAAATGTTGGGGCTATTCCATAACCCCCGCGAGTCTCAACGTTCGCCTGGGAGGCACGAGTCCCACCGGGTTAAATTCGGGTCCTTGGGGAAGGGTTAGGACCCTTTAATGATGAATTGCGTAAAAAATTAGAGGAAAAAATAGCCAAAAACAATCTCTATAATTTTTAACGATTTTTTTGTATTTTAGGGGGGTAATAACCCCTTAAACATATCCATTTGCTACATATTTGTATATTTTAGAAGCTTTAACCTTTCTTGTTGCCTCGGGTGTAATTTAAAGGCTAAAGTAATTGGTTTTGCCCCTGAAAATCGAATTCAAAGTCATTAAGTCATCAAAAACCGCAAAAAGGGGGAGGGGCTGTTCCCCGAAAATCTGGACATGATGGAGAAAAACGGGGGTCGAATTCGGATTCAGGGGGTCTTTTTACATAAGAATCTGCTTGATTTGTGTCAGAAGCATTTTGACCCTATTTTTTTGTCGAGTAGTGTAATTAGGTTTTTAACGCTCCTGACACATATTTACGTAAGTACATTAAATTTAAGGTTTTTCTAAAGAAAAAATTACTTCAAAACAGTTTTTAAACTGAAAATAATAATTAAATTTTAATATATTAAAACATTTAACGTAAAAATGAAAGAAACCCTAACTTTAGAGTGCTAGGGTTTTAGCAACGGCTAGGGTTTTTAGAACGGCAGTTTCAAGGTCCCCCTTTCTTTGTGGGGTCATTTAGCGATCAAAAGAATTCTTCTCCTCTGCAGGGGGTGCTGGCAACCCCTAATCAGAGATAACTGTAGTGTAACACATCCCGTTATCAGTTCAACGAATTGCCCAATTTTTTACTCACCCCCACACCATTGGTCATACAACAGTCAAGGAATGAAAGGAATGCAGTGTCCTTCAACCTTCCCTGGGGAAATTTTCCCACGGAAGAAGGAAGCAACAACTGATTTTCGAATTTTAAGACAGCCGAAAACGACGTATAACCAATATTGCGCGTCGTATAAACAAAGAATTTTTGCATTTAAATGAATAAGAATGAATTGGGACTTAACAAAAACGACGTATAAATGATAAAGTCGTATAAATGAGAAATGTATAAACGGTGCTTTGCTGTATTAGGAAGAAAAATTAATAAAAGCGGAAGTAGGGGAATAAATGAGAAAAAGCGGAAAATCGGGTTTCGGCAGAAGAAACTCATGCCTGATCTAAGGTTTCATAAAATCAAAATCAACAAATGCAAACTTCTTCATAGCAAGGTAGGTATTAATTTATTCCTATCCTTATAAAAACTAAAAATTGAGGTCATCATGGTAACCTATGTTTACAAATTTAAACATTTTTTTAGAACTGAAACAATTTGAAAACAATTTGATAAAGGAGTGAGTTAGGACAAACTAATGGCTTGTCCTAACTCACTCCTTTATTAGTTTATGTTACTGTAAGCTTTTATTCGCTTAAATCCCAGTTTTAAACATTATCCAAATCTACTTCTTAACATAAGTATTTAGCAAGAACAACAATTTCTGTATCTGAAAAAAATCACTACCATTCTGGCCTTTACCTTTATTGCTTTCACTCAAGAAAGATGTAGTTTCTTAAAAACCGTTTTAGTTTTTCTGAAATTATGAAACCTGCATAACTCTTAAAATCGGCATAAGTTGAGGTACTGACTTTATTTTTAATGCCACTATTATGAGGAATTGAGGTGAATGCATCAATAATGGTTCGCTATTTTGGGTTTTAGGGTGCAAGGTCCCTATACGGACATACCACGCCCTGCATCAACAATAAGCTAACTCAAATGTTAAGCTGTTGGAGTTAGCTCCAAAAGCTTAACATAGGAGTTAACAAGTTGTTATAAATAGCACCTCAATTGACTTGCAACAATGAAACAATGTGAAAGAAAGAGTAGATTGCAAAATATATCCTAAGCTGGAAAACCTCTTTTAACTTTATGTAGTAACTACTTTTAACTCTCTTAATCGTTTATGTAGACCTACTAAGGGTTGTTTAAAAACTAATAGGGAAGGACCACATATTTCAGAGTATATCCCAAAAATTTTGAGAAAAATTTACAATGCTTAAGTACAGGTTAGCTAAAACATGGATTCCATGAATCCTTTCTTCCCTACTGTTGCTGTTCCAGGGATACTTTTTGAGGGTCTTTTCAGCAGTGATCATCACTTGTTAATTAATAACAGCATACATGTGATTACAGACACAAAATTGGCGGAAAATATTTTTTTAAAAAATTGATGGCACCTAAATTTTTCATTTTAAGTAGATGGTGTCCATGTCCATTGACTTCTACTTCCCGAGATCTAGGTTGGTTGGGTTCTTATGGCTATGCTAGATTCATATTCTATTCGCAGGGTTGCCAACCTGAGACAACGCTCACCCGTAATCGCCCCCCCCGCCCGCAAAAAAGAAAAAAATCCGGCGTGACGCGTGGCTTGCCTGCCGATGCCACGCCTTCTGCATGTAGAATAATGCCCCAATCTTTTGATAAGTTTTAGAAAAATCCTGAAAACGCAAATATTTGAGAAAATAAGTCCTTTTTTCTACCCATGAATCAATCATCTGTGCAGATTAGAATATTCAGAATTCCGATTGATTCCCCCTTCTTATTGCCCATTTCATCAGTTACTAGCGTTATCGTTTTTAATCGCAATTCTAAGTAAAAAAAATATGCATTATAAGGATTGAAGGCTAAAAACAGAGAATTATGAAGAAAAATTTAATACAGTGTCTTTTAAATAAAAGCAGCATAGTTTCCGTAGTTTTTCCAGCTTTATCCGTAATTGCGGAATTCGGGGCCAATGATTGCCCCGAATGGCCAATGCGGAATTCGGGGCCAGGGCGGAATGATTCCACAAAATCCGGAATGGTTGGCATCTCTGTATTCGATATGCAAGATTCATATTTTTTAGATTAAATTTTAACTAATTTTCATATTACTTCAATATTCTTAAATTTTTTTTTTAATTTAGTACCAGGCCACACTAGCGGTCAGAGTTTTCAGTATAAAACGATTGGAAAGTAAGAAAGTGGAATTTCATGTTTTGCAAATCGTATTGTCCGATTTTAATTTTGCTAAGCAAATTGGCGGATTTCCGCCAATTGGCGGGAGAATCACATGTATGTTACAGGCAGTTGAAATGGGTAGAGTATTACCCCGACTTTCCTACCCAGATTTATGCGAATAATAGAAGAATACTGGTTCTCACTTGATAAAATAATTTCTTTTTGAGCCATGTTCTGAAATATTTCACCCAGAGTTAACTCATGATCCGAACTTAATTGTTCACTATAGGCCAATCAAATAGTGATTAAGTAAATCTTTATATTCCCAATAAAAAGAAAGTAAAATTGATCATTATAGACTTTGATAATCTCTTTAAATGTGTTAGTTTAATTTCTCAATAAAAATCATACGATAATGCTGGTACACAATTGAGCACGAAGTGCAGATGGATAATTTGATGATTCAGTTGAAAGGTTGGAAAATCGAGATCCTACATTAAAGAGAAATAAAAACTAGTTGTCTCTAAGATAAAAAATATCAATAAGTCAGTATACTTACGACAGGATCGCACTTTTAAATTCACTGGGAGCAATACGGCCATTTCCTTTAACACTATTAAAGCCAGAAGGCATTGTAGCAGGTAACCTTTCATTAGCTTCATATAAAGAATATTGATTTCCTAAGGACACCTATGAATAACACAAATATATAAAGATATTAATTAAACTATAACTTTCTAAAATCATTTCTTTTAAGAAACAACTTTGGTTTAAATTAATAATTCCTAAATTGAAGTTTTAGGAAGAGCTACCAGAAAATAAAGTTAAAACTCATAGGCAGAGGTGCCAAGTTTCCAAAAAAGCTTTCCGTAACCAGAGTTGTTGTACGATTACTTGTTGGCTTCTGACCACAGTCAAGTTGTTTTTTCTACATCACAATAACAACGCAAGAAGAAGCCAACTTAAACCTCACGTCCGCGGCCTTCAACGATAGCATCGCGGGAGAAAACCAAACTTTCACGATTTTCCACAATAACTCGTGATTTTTCCTGAAAATAATCTGGAAAGTAAAAAATAAGTAGGGACTATCTGAATAACAATTATTTCGCGGGCCGCGAATAAATGAAAAAGCGGGACATTGCGATTTTCTGCCAAAGAAACTCATGCCTGGAAGGAAGGTTCAACATTTCGACCTCCCTCAAACAAAACCATAGACCAATAGCAGGCCCAAATTCCACTCAACATTGATGGAAACTATATTAAAGTTTCCCCAGGTTTTCATACAGGCTACGAGTTGAAGAAAACATACCATGAAAAATCGTACTTTGCATGGAAAAAAGGGAAGCAAGTACATTTTTAAAGCGCAGAAATTTTCGAGACTTCAAAAATCAGTAATTTTTAATCGATGTCCGTAACACCGTAATTTTCTATCGAATCCGTAAATATTACAGTCAAATCGTAATACTTCGCACCTCTGCATAAGATAGTTACTAAAGCTTCAACAAAGAATAAAAAGGGTTATTAAAGTTGCAAAATATAAACTTACTTCACATAAAAGTATGAGGCCTTCATTTTTCTTCTTGGTGGCATAGCAGTAATTAGCACTTTTACTGCTTACATCTGCAAAGTATATTCCTTTACCAAACATGTAACCAGTTGTAGGAGCTTCTGGAGGAGCAATTCTAAGACCTTCTTTCAAAATTCCAATCCAATTAGTAATTCTAGAACCATGCCACAACAAAAGTTTGTTTTTGAAATCTTTAAATAATGATTCTTCTCTTGTTTTATGACATCTGAATATATCCACTATTTCCATTTCATAAGATGAATGAGTGGGTCCATGGGTATCTTTCAAAGACTTTTCAAAAGCCTGTAGGGGAAAAAACATTATTTTAATTTAATTTGTTAAAGTTTGCAATGAGTTTACTAACCTAAATGAATTTCAAGAAGAGTATGAAGTTTATGTCAATGAGTTCAGTAATATTTTTCAAACTTTCAATAACATTTGTGTAAAAAGTTGAAAGAACAACTAGAACACTTGAAAGAACAACCAGCCTACTCTCTCTCTCTCTCCTCTCATAACTGTCAATTTTCAATTGAACTTTAAATTTTATGTTATATGTTCATAAAATAAATTATTTTACACAAAATGTAGCTAATGGTTGAAAATGAAAACCAATCCATTCAGGTCGTTTTAATCAATAACACCCAATATATCATGTTTGTTAAACCAAAATAATAATGAAATTTTTTGTCTTTATGGTAATTTATTGGTTTTGAGTAAAAGAAGGTGAATGCTTCATGTAATCCTACCCAGGGAATTTCTTCATTACAAAATTTGAAATGTATTTTAAATAACTACATCTGATGGAAAAATATACAGTGAGAGATCCAAATGGTAATGTTATGAGTTTATATTTAGTGATAATTTGACACTTCAGAGTTTTCAACACAATACTACAGTGTAATATTTATTAGAATTAGCAAAGAATAGGTGTTTCTTGTATGTTTATCAGGATTCATTATAAAATCAAGATGTTTTGCAGTGTCATTACAGCAAAAGTAAAAAGTTCACAATATAATTTAAAAATAAATATTTCATAAATTTAAATTTGTACTCACTTTGTATTCAGGACTCTCAAAATTCAACACTTCAAGAGAACAATCTAAAGACTTATAATATTTATCCAAGGGGTGTTCTATGGTGGTTGATAAATTATTCAATACTCCCATAGCCACAGCAATGTTAGACAAAGCCTGAAAAATTAAGTCGAAGCTTTTAAATTAAATACACTTAAAAATATTCATAAGCTTATTGATAAAAAAGAAACATGAACCTAAAGGATAAACAGTAAAAGAAAAACTGCATCTTTCTTAAAACAATTTTTAAATACTCAAATACTTAGAGTAGTGTGGTTCAAAGTTAATCTATCCGAGTGACAATTTAACATTTTAATGGGGGTGAGTGCCAGAGAGAGAGTAAAAAGAGGTTATTTATATTTATTTTTTAATACAACCAAGTCAAGCTTATTCCAACACTGAAACATTTATTTCGAGTTAAAGAAATTTAACTTATTTTAAGGATTTTCTCACTTTAAATATGCAATGCAAAAATATTGGCTGGGTGAATAAACACTACTTATTTATTCAAGATGATATAATTTGGGCTATATTTTAAATAAATTTTCCTTTGTGTTCATATTTATTAAATGAATTTAATAAAATTTTTTGGTTAATTCACAAATTGAAGATATTTGATTGTTAGAAATAATAATTTATAAGTAAGGAGATATTTTTAGAGTAGAAAAGTTATGAGAAGGATTTAGAAATTAGGCAATTCAAAATGTTTTGAAAATGAAATAGCAAAAATGTATTTTGAAGCTTACGGGTAAAAGGTTGATGGTTTCTTTTCTTAAGATGTAAGAAAAATTATAAATGCAAGTTCTTAAAACATTATAAATAGAGAACAACCTGTACTAAAAATGTCTGAAAAAATACTTGTAGATGGAATGTTATTTATTTATAAAAAATCAGCAATTACTGATTGGATAGCTCCTTTCATTTTGATCAATTGTATATATTTTAAGGAAAAACTAAATAGTTGCAGTACTAAGAAGGCTCTTGTAGCCACCTCACTACAAATCTTATTCATTCATTAAACAAAAACTACTAATAAATTACTAAAACAATGAAGCCAAAAGTGGTGATAACATTTAAATTGTACAAACTATTGCCATCTAAGACTCTTAAATTATTTTTGCTTAGTGTGACTGGTGTTTTGATTTCAGTATTAGTAGCTGGTATGATGAAAACATAAATCCATAAATTTAAGGTTTTGTAGCCCTTAAAGACCAAGACAGTACAATATTTTTTTTAATTACGTCGAGGAATGGGTCGCATCGACCATTTCTATTCGTGCAGCCCAATAAAAACTAGCCTTTGAAATGTAGTTGTCAAGAGGTAAAAATTTAAAAATTATGTTGGCCAGAAAAGCGCAACTTGTCAAGTGCTTAAAATTCATTACGTCTCCAGAGGAACACAGAGGGCATCCAGGATTGTTTTTTACACCAATTCGGTGAAGGTGTCCTTGGAGATAGTCATGCCCGCTGATGATACGAAAATTTGCGGAGAAAATCTGCCTAGGGAGATTCATTGGAATAGGGCTGGAGAGCAGGATCTCCCAGGCTTTACCTTTGGCATTGACCTCCTGCATTCTACGTGTAATCCTTTTCGTACGCCTCGCAATGGTGGAAAATGCATGATAGCAAGGAGAATCGTAAGGAGGCTGAGGAAGACTACAGCCATGTTTGGCCAACTTGTCCACTCTCTCGTTGCCAGGGATGTCACAGTGGCTAGACAGTACAATATGCGATTCAGGAATTAGCTGAAGTTTTAGTTTTTTCAAATGGTGTAATGTAAATAAATGCCAAAATCAAATGATTTCAGTGGTTTTTAGTCCAATTACTATATGGCATCAAGTGGAGAAATAAGATCTTAGAAATTAGGAGAGCTCTTACATGAAATCTTGCCAAAAAAGCACCAGTTAGGATGAAATTAAATATGTGGATTATTTAAATAGAACCGATAAATGCATTAGTTACAACGGTACTTACGTATTACCGCAACCAGGTCGGCTCCAACTTGGCGAAATTTGGCCAACTTGGCGCCTTGGCGCGTTTTTGGCGCCAAGTTTTTTTCTGTCGCCAAGAGCGAAACGCGCCAAATTTAAAGCTGCGGAAAGTTAAAAACGTAGACAAAACTAATTAAAACTTAAATAGGGAAGAAATTAAGGTTGTTATAACATAATTTCAAAGTATTATTTACTCAATTGACCGAATTCTACGACTAATTCCAAGCAGCACAAATTTTTAAGATTCGTCGAATTTTAGTCATATAGGGCGAAATTTTGTTTACTTCTAGTTGCAGTTACGTAAACTTTACATATTTGGTATGAGCTATGCTACTAGGTAATACTATAATAAAAGGATATCCAAAATACACTACCGGCATCTTATAGGTTATGAGATAAATTAAGCAATGATACAATTGTATAAAACAGGATAATTTTACAGCACAATATAAATTAAAATGTATTTACCCTTTAAAATATCCTTGTACCTTTACGAACAATTCGCTTACGCCACGCAAACATTACGATACCGACGATACCAAACATGAACGTTATTACATTAATTCACTTCATTTTAAACACTTCATTGTTTTGAATTACCAGACTATATAACGCATGTTAAGTACATTATAAAATAAAATAAATTACTATCCTCATAAAACACTCTTAAAAACGTCAGAAAATAACTTTTCCACTCACCCAGTGTTTACAATCCTTTTAAGAGCCGCCTCGCTATCGCCATGCAACATTGCATGTTTTGGCGTAGAGGGTGGTAAGTTGTTTTTTCAAACGGAACAGCGAATCTGTATAATTCCGATAAGTTTTCAACAAAACTCAAAAAATCGGTCGTCTGGTTAGTCAGTAAAGCCTCTGAGGCCGAAGAGCTCACGCTGGTGTATTTGCGACGCAAAATTCGTAAAGCCAGCGTGATCATCCGGCCTCTTGTAGAGGCTGGTTCCCCTAACTGACTATAGTTAAAATGGTCTTTACTTAAATTACAAATAGCATTTCTAATTATTCTTTCTGCTAACTGCATCAAATTTCTCCTTTCCAACGATAAGGCCATAATTCGGAAATGAAAATTCGAATATCGATAAATTTAATCGAGGTTAACTCTTTACACCAACAATAAATGAAGCGCACCGTTGTCACAAATGAAATTCGGCTACCTTCAAACCAATTTTCGGTTCTCACACCGAAGTGTTGATTGCACTCTTCAACGTTACATTTCCAAAAGATTTGCTTTCCAAAATAAAGTTTCATTTCATGAGAATTTTTACAAGTACGTTCGTTTGGTATAATCCCATATCCCTGAAAAAAATGAACTGCATCTTTATCAGTAGCAGGCAGATCCCAAATACCCATGACTTTCAATCTAATCAGTAAGCATAATATTTTCTTTACGAAGAGCCACGTGTAACACGTAGGGTTGCCGTTACTTGGAGCGCCAAATTTGGCGATTTATGCGAATTTTGGCCACGTCGGGTTGCCGTAAGTAAAGTCGCCAAATTTGGCGATTTATGCGAATTTTGGCCTGGTTGCGTTAATACGTGAGTACCGTTACAACAGATGCTAAAAAAGGGAGAGGCGAGACCGGCAGCAAACAAGTTAAAATTGGATATCAAAATGTATGTAAAAAATCTTTATTTTATATATCATCTCAAAAACTTTACTTCATCTTCAATCCATTTTTAAAAGAGCTATTTTGACAAAAAAAATGCATCGAAATTCAACAAAATTATTAATTTTAGACACCAGCTTTTTAGACGATGAATTCTGAAGATAGACGTAAGCACAAAATAACTAATTTTAGTACTTTTAAAAATGAAGCTTGCCCAAAACTCTTGAAATATTTTCATTAAAAAAACAATATGAAGTATTTCTTTTAATTTCAAAGGAATCCTTGGTTATAAGAAACCTAAGTCCAAACCAGTCAGGGATGCATACATACAGTAATCAACAATATGTATTGTCTGCACGTTAAGTATCTGACTTTGACTAATTACTTTGTAAGCTTGCTTTTCTGATTTAATATTGTCTGTAAAATTATTAAAATTAAGGGTACATAGGAAAAAGCATTTCAAAAATTTTTCGCTATCTAACATTATCCAAGACATGTGTATCAACTCCTGAAGCTCTTACAGATAATTGGAATATCAATTAAAAAATTTTTGTGCTTTAAAAGCTGTATGCTGCACAAATTGAATTGTTTTTACAACAAATACATTCTCTATAAAAATAATTTTTAAACAAAATTTTATGCACTATTATCACAGTAATAATATGTTTAACTTAATTATAATAATTTCTGTGAGTTAGCAGAAAGATCATTATTATTCTTGGCTTGCTCGTGTGTATTAAAAGTTAACATTTTAATATTTTCAATGCAGCCAACTATCTTGTAATATTAATGTTATATTTAAAGATGCAAATTAAAACAATCATACCTCTAACATATTAATCTTAGTATCCAATTCAAATTGGGTCCTTATCAAAGGAGGAGTCTTCATTCCAAAATTATGAGGTATTTTAGTATAAAAGGCATTGCAGGCATCAATCAATGCAACATTGGATTTTGATCCTTGTTTTAATATTTCAGATATTTTATTTAATGCTATATAACCTTCTTGTACTTGTTTCACAGTAAGCTTTCCTATGAAACAAAAACAGCATGTTACTAACATAAAAACTATTTGACACACAAGAGTACACTTTAGGGTTTATTTTTCTATAAAATGTTAAATCATGTAAATAAAATGTTTTAAATCATATCTATCAAAAGGTGATCATCAGATGTAGATTTTTTTAATCTCAAAATAATCCATTTTAAATTAGGTGTACTCCATAATATCAGAAAGATAAGTAGTGAAAATAATATAAAGTAACTATTCAAAAAATTTTGAACCGAGAGTAATATCTTCAGCTTTCATTAATGGTTAATAATTTTTAAATATAGAGCAAAACACAAAAAAATTTATTACAATTAATGCATATTTAACCTTTTACAGGCCGAATTAAGATCCAGGTATATTTTTATTAATTTTATTACATAAAATACCTTCAAATGGTCCAATTAAGAGAAATTATTAATATGATGGCGGTAAAAAATTTTTAAGTGTGATTTTCACCATGTTCCCAATTGGGAACATTGGCCACTTCCGACTATACTTCGACCGGGGAAGCACGCATAGACTCAAATGATAAACAAATCAAATGAAACACAAATCTTGTGGAATAACTAACAAAATCAACCTTAATTACAGTTTATCTTTGTGTTTAAGCTGTAATTTTATAGAAATTTCAGAAATTTGAAAACAATTTAATGTCAATTTCATGCAAAATACCAAAATTTTATATCATTTTGAAGTAAATTTTATACACTAGCCTTAAAAATACTATGTAAAATTCCAGATACTATCTAAAACAACTAAAATATATAAAAGGGATTAACTAATTTTAATTTTCCTATTATCAAAAGCCAAGTTATTTTATTACACAAGAAAATTATTGAAATTATTGTACATTTATAATTATGATTAAAAATTTGAGTAATGAATTAAATAATTGGTTTTTGAATGTAGCATTAATACATTTATAAGAAAATTTCACTGTCATTACTAAATAAAACATGAAACATTGTATCCTTACTTTCTTATGCAAAACGCATTTAGGATTCCATATTTTCAAAATTTATTTCTTATGTATAATAAATAACACAATACCAGACATGTGAATCTACTAACCTTTCTTTTTTACTAGCATAAATTCTCTGCGATAAGTTATGAACTTTGGAAAGCCGACTTATTCAATGTTTATACACATTCATCATTTCTCTGAACAAAATCGTAGATTCAAACGAAAAAAAAATATACAATCAAAACCAAAAACAAACCAGCTATTTCTTTTCTGAAAGGGGATTCCCCTTTAAGCAATTATATAACCTTTTTATTCTTTACGAAAAAGAAATACTCCCGTTCTACAGAGTTCTATAATACAACGCCATACTGCAAACTCGGTTTCCCGTGAATAGCGGCGACAGGCCAATGTTCCCAATTGGGAACATGCATGTTTCGCAAGTTACCACAAGCGTGTTTTTAATAGTTATTAATAATACTGAGAATATCTATTTAAGGTAAGTCTTTGCCAATATTCTTACCAAATTTTGGAAACTTGGGACAATATTTCGATTTTTCATGAATTATTTTGTGTACCTCTATCAAAAAGTGTAAAAATGGCCTATTTTAAGATTTTTTGTATTTTTTTCCTATAAAGATAGATGCTTCGTTTGAATTTTAAAAAATCAAGTCATCTTTCAACTGTACATGGTAAAATTTTCAACAGTATACTGATAGTAGCTATTTTTTTATGAATTTTCAAACACGATGTTCCCAATTGGGAACATTGGCCTGTAAAAGGTTAATACTATGTATACTCAATTGCTCATCTAATATAAAGAAAACTTCAAAGGATTCAAATATTTTATTCAAATGCCGAAATTTTTCGATGTATAAGTCTGATTAATATGAAGTCAGAAACAAAAACTACTTTTTTTAACAAAAATGAAAGGAAGAATTTCTAAAGAATATAATACTTCGGTCTGAAAAGATAATAAGAAGTACTACCAGAAATCGACTGTTTTATTATTACTATATATGCCCTTTATGGCCATATTTTTTTAAAAATACCCTTCAGAAAATAAGAAAAGAGAAGCTGTGAAATTAAACTATTCATTCAAGGAAGAATATGATGGCATTTAATAAAAAGAATTGCTGCAAAAAAATCATGAATTTTTTATGTGCATATTTATTTATTAAATTTGATTTATGAGAACTTAATGATAATTTAGATGCATATTATTAATTTTTATAAAATAAAAATATTTATGTTCTTTAATACAAAATAAGTTTATACCCAAAGGTGTTTTGTTAGAATCATAAGACATATCACTCATCACATCCTCCATTAGACGTCTGTCAGAAATTATTTCAAGAAGAGCCTAGGCAAAAATAACTCATTGAGAAAATATTGAAAGTATATCATGAAAAAAATTTATTCCAAATTTTACACTAAGAAATAAATTAAATTATGAAATATTTACCTGCAATTTAAGTGCTAACTTAGATTCAACATCAGTAGTTTGTTTGATTTTTTTCACCTGAAAAATAAAAAAATCTAACATTTTTTACTGAAATACCCATTAAATTCATCGAAATATTTTTATTGCAGATTTAAGGAACTTTACTGAATAGCAGCCGCTAGAGCTAAGTTGCACATTTAATAGAAGTGGTAATAAAAAATTAACTGATGTCATTAAATAATCCTTTATTTTTTTACATTTCTTATGTTTACTTTTATTTTTTCAAAAGCTATTTTACTTCGTCATTATTTTCAGATTCCTTCAAGGATTTAGAATGATTAAAAGGTATTAACACTAACAGTGGCGGCTCGTCCATAAGGGCTGCAGCACCCCCAACCAAAATTTCCCCAAATTTCAATTTTTATTGATTTAAAAATACTTAAAATTGATTTATTTTTTCTCCTTATCATTCTCTACTATTAGCCTTAATGCTAGTAATTATTCTCTCATCTTAAACACAACAGTCAAAAACTCCACCGTCTCGTCAACAGATTTCCTTTCGGGTCGACAGCCCCCGCATATATACCGAACGAGGTATAAAAACTGTTGAGATTAGCTCTATCATATCAAATCAAAATATCAAGAATTTAGCACGCGAATCTGTTAGAGAGAAAGGGGCTGCAGTCTCATCAGTCCTTCCCCGGCGTCGAGCAAAAGAATGATCGTTTTTTCTTTCGCGAGCATTGTAACCCCATCAGAGATAAGAAAAAAATCCTGATTTCTACTAATAAATCACATTGGCTTTCTAGCTTTTCTCACTTAAAAGCTATTTTCATTTTTTTATTTATAGCTTCTTTTAAACGTGAGAAACAATTCTGTTCAGCTATTTTGGCTATTCAAAGAGGATTTATTATTACTTTTTAGTAGTCATGTTTTTTCTTTTTATACATAATGAATGGAATTATCTTTCTTTTTTTATTTCATTCAAAGCGAGCTAGGACCAACTTCGTCTTTGTAAGATTGGATTAATGAGTTAGGTAAGTGACATGTTTGTGATTGTTAATTAAGTGAAGGGTGACCAGACGACCAGCTTTTCTGACTAAGTTTCATAAAATGTGAAAAACGTAAAGAAAAACCTAGATTTTTTCAATTTTGGGGGTAATCTTTCAAAAGTTTTTTATAGGTAGTCTGAATTATTATTTAAAATTAATTTAAAATTTTAAAAACAATTGTCTTAATAAGGGTGCTCTTACAATATTTAATAATGTTCTTATAATATAGTTCCCATATCTTCTATTTGATTTTTTCAACATTTTTGTTTAATAGAAATAGTGTAGGATTGAATTGCATCCCCACTAGAAAGGGGTTCAATTCTGTGTGTGTGTGTGGCTGTAAGTGAACTTAAACAGCTTAAATTTTTCTTGCTGTCTTATAATGAGAAAATCGTAGTAAAGAAAAGAGGTCCTTGTGTCCACGTTTTTTAGATTTATTTAGCATAGTATCACTTAAAATATACGTTTTCAACTTGGTCCAGCTGGAGCAGCACCCATTATAATTTTAGCTACGAGCCGCCACTGGGTATTAAAATCATAACTCACAACCCTACCTTATTCCAGATAATTACAGGTTCTGAGGCTAAAATTTTGAGTCTATTTAACCAGATTAGAGTATTTATTCCTTTCAAAAATAAATTTCTTGTGGCTATTATTTTATGAATAATTACCTTTAAATGAATAATTTAGATTTTCACTTCTTCATTGAAACTGTTAAACACAATCACATTGAAAGAATTATTTACTTACTCTTAAAGCATTAGCACAGGTTGTTGAGAATTAAAATTTGCATAAACGGTGAGAGATACACTCATGGAAGAATTGAATTATCACAATCCTGATTGCAATAACTTAAGGAAATTAAGTTTCATTTTAACTGATAAGTTGCTTTGTGTAAGCAATAAGAACTGATGAAAGCTTGGTAAGAATCAGTTTTATTTCAATACATAAAATATTGCATAATAAGTTAATAAATACCTTTGGTTCTGGACTAGAATTCAAATCCATGTGCAACAAATCATACTTTCCAGACACATGAGAAAAGTTTTTAATGTCACTCCAACGATTTTTAGTTTTTTCATAAAACCTTAGAGAGTAAAAGAAATTATTACAAAACTTGCAAGCATACATATAATTATCAATTTTTTTTTTATAAACCAAAACTGATGTTAAATTATAATTATATCGTGAACATTTAGGTACACCAAGAAAGCTGAGATATGGTTATAATATGTGTATTGCAAATATAAAGTATAAAAAACAACAGCAAGCTATTTAGTTTCTCTTGTAAATTCTTAAGTTTATAATAAGTTTGTTACATGTACTTTATGATATGAATTGAACCTTAAGAAGTAATGCATTTAAACCATTTCAGATGGTTAAAGAAAAAAAAACATTATATACAGATAAAAACTGAATGTTTAATAAATTAAAAGTACCTATTTTGAATAGAAATTAATTGTTTGCGGCAGCAATGATTAGCTTTACTTTGGAGTTATTGTTACCCCTAACATCTCAAATGTTACTTTAACTTTTGTTGAGGTTTCATACCTTACCTCTTCAAATACAAATTTAAAATAAAATCCTAGGCAAGTAAAGTGCAGCTTGGAAAATGTAAAGCAGAAGGGGCAGCCCCAACAAACATACTTACTTTTTTTCAAAAGAAGTTTTAGCCTCTTCAAAACTGCGTCCGTACTTAGTCATATCAGTTTGACCTCTGACACCAACTCTACCCCATCTTCTCCATACTGCAAATTGATTTGTTTTATTGTCCTCCAGAAGTTGTATAAGATAAAACTTATTGTTATTTCTCTGTACACAGGTTTGATTTAGAGTGGCTGAGAAAATTGTCCCCCCTTTGGTACAAATGTGATAACTATCCTTTTCTGGACATTCAATGTCTACGGGAATAATAGCTTCTGAATCGGCTGAAAAGGCGCTGCTTTCTTCTACATCCAAACTTTCAAGAGAAGTTGATGACACGGTTAAATCGGGAATGTTTGATGTATTACCATTTGTGTGCTTTCGTTTAATGCTAGAAAATAGAAAAAGCATATTATTATCATGTCTTTAATAAGATTCTCATATTTGAGAACTCAAGCATCTTAATTTTTTTATTTTAGAAGCAGTTATTCACCATTAAAATCTTTCAAATCATAGCAACTATGCATCACACTAGAAAATCAATTTTGCAATATTACTAGTAAAATATGAAAAAATAAAATAGTGTTATGAATGTAGTAAAAATAACTAAGAATTTCTTTGAGGGGTTCATCCAGAATTTTTTGCCAGGGGCCGTTTTTGGGAATTTTGTGAAAAACGGAATTGAATTTTGTGAAAAATGGAAATGAATTTTGTGAAAAATAATTTTTCGTTCTAAAATAAGGTCCCATTTCTGTAAATATATTATTTTTCTAAATAAAATTGCACTTGGGGAGTGCATATAGCTTGATTAAAGTCCGTTTTTGGGAACTGAAATTTTGTGAACAGCCTGTTTTTGAGGATCGGAATTTTGTGAAGGGGCCGTTTTTGAGGGTCAGCATTTTGTGAAGGGACCGTTTTTGAGGGTACAATTTTTGTAAAGGGGCCGTTTTCGGCCCCAATTTCTTTCTAGATGCACCCCTGTCTTTTTGGGCGGGGTTAGGAAGTGACCTTGCCAACCATTGTTTTAACCTTTTCAGACTAGACTAAAATCCGGAGCCAAACGATATTTCTGGCATTTATTACATAATTTGTGTCATTCCATGTCAAATCATCAAGGCACTCAACCTAACCATCTCATATTTTGATGAAACTTTCAGGGATTGCTCTTTCCTATGACTTCAAGTTTTTTGGTGAATTTTTTACGATGTTTTTGAAAATTGGATGAAAATCCAGTTTTTGGCTTTTTAATTTTACATAACTCCAGTTCTACTTTAGTGAGAAAAATGTATCATGTATGTATTTAATGATAATTTTACTATACTTAATTTAAGTATAAAGTTTGAAAATATCTACTAAAGAAATTAATTAAAGTATAAATTAAATTTTTTAATAAAAATTTTTTTAAAAACCAGGTTGGTGTCCTTGAATTTTTTTTTAAACTATAGATGGGCAATTCTACAGGTAACTGACTGACATTTTTTAAGAAAAACGCTTAGTATTTTGTAATTTCTTTCCCAAAAATAAATGATAAAAAATACTTTCCCCCAGTTTATTGCTTTCTTGTTAGCTTAATCCAGGGGTTCTCAAACTTTTTATGTCGCGGAGCCCCTTTCAAGAGACAAATTCTTCGCGGAGCCCTTTTCCGAAATACATTTTTCAAGGTATAAAAGCAAGTTACATAAAACCCATTGCTTCTAGAAATAAAAGCATAAAAGACATTTATTTCGGAAGGAGTCCAAAATTATTCCTCAGCCCCTCCCATGCATATTTAACAGTTTAACGTAGCTTTTAAAAACATTTTTAGGTATAATTTGCATCTAAAATAATTTATTTGTAAGAAAAATTGTGACGAATTAAGATCCAAGTACAATAGAAGGGTCCGGAATCCTTCCTCCCCAGAAGATTTTGTGAAATGTGCTCCTTTAAAACAGTTTTTAACTCGTTTTAGGTACATCATTGTCCAAATTTTGGACATTCATTTTTAGGTAGGATTTTAATTTTAACGAAATCACTATAAAAATTGACAATAATAAAGTTTCAAGTACAATAGGAGGTTTTGGGGGTCCTCCCCCAAAAGAATTTCGGAAATTTGACCCTAAATAACATGGTTTTAACTTGTTTTGTTATACGTAGTCCGATTTTCTGGGGGAGAGGCAGGGCCCTCTCGCCCCTTTGATATACACCCCAGGATATATGGAATATTTTGTTTACCAATTATATTTTATCATTGGATACAATGTTAATCTTTATTTTAAATTTCTGTGCCTTTTATCTCATTTCTGTCACTTAAATTTTGTCACTGCTATCACTTTTTAATCATTATGCCGGAGATGCATGAACAAAGGATTCATACAGAAATCTATACATCTGTAAATTTTGTTTTCTTAAAAGTGGCTTCTTTTGAAATCGAGAGCTGTTTTGGGGGGCTGTTAGACCATACGTCAGAGGTACATATCGAAATTTATTTACACATGGCCCAAAATCATTCCTTATCCCCTCCCATACCATAGGATCAATGTTAGCTTTTTATACATTTTTGGCAGAATTTGCATCTTAAAGAACTTAATATAAAAAACGTTTCGTGTAATTAGGTTCCAAATGCTATAAAGGGGGGGCTTGGAAATTTGACTCTACTAAAAACAGGTTTTCCCTTGGTTTTGGTACATCTACTCCGAATTTTGGACATACTTTTTTAAGTATGATTATAATTTTGCGGAAATTTATAAAAAAAGGTGCTGAGTAATCAATTTGAGAGGTGGGGTGTCAGCCTTTTGCTGAGGGGCGTGGGTTATTCGTGATTAGTAATAGCACAGTGATTAAAAAATCAGAAGTTTATTTACAGCAAATAATTTAGAAGTTGTATTTAAATTTTCGTTAACATCATCACGTAACAAACAAAAAACCTAGTAATAATAATATCCTCTTTTTAAATTCCAATAATGTCACGCTTCGCATGTTTCTTGTAATGGCACGCTTTTGCCGGTATGACATGGGGGAATGGGGTTCCTTGGTGTGCTACTATTCAGCGCGGCTGTTTCAGCGGCAGAAATAAAATGGAAGTAAAAAGAACTCTCATAAATCTTCTAAAAATTAGAAGAAGAAAAATTTGGTTCCGAAACGGGCCGGCGCCCAAACGGCCAGCGCCAAATCGTCCTATCCCGGGGGTTCCTCCCCCAGAAAGGTTTTGGAAATTTGACCCTAAAAACAGGGTTTTAACTTGTTTTGGTAAACCAAAAAAGACCTGAAAAAGGCAAAAACCAGCAGACCTTACCGACACCTTACAGAAAGTTATTTATATAACATTTCAGAGAAAAGCAAATTAGAAATTATCAAAAAGTGTAGTTATTTCAAATTTCTTCGCGGAGCCCCTGGAAATGCTTGGCGGAGCCCTAAGGGCTCCGCGGAGCACAGTTTGAGAACCGCTGGCTTAATCTAATGGAACAATTAAATTTTCAAAATATGTTTTTATTTATTTTTGATAAATTTTAAACCACATGGTAACTGACTGACATTTATGAAACATTTTAGTCAGTCAGTTACCTTGTTGTTTAAAATTTTTCAAAAATAAATAAAAACATATTTTGGAAATTTAATTGTTCCATTAGATTAAGCTAACAAGAAAGCAATAAACCGGGGGAAAGAATTTTTTTATCATTTATTTTTGGGAAGAAAATTGCAAAATACTAAGCGTTTTTCTTGAAAAATGTCAGTCAGTTACCCGTGGAATTGCCTAGATGTTTTAACTCTGCCTCTCTTCTTGTATAAACTCTGATAATTACAGAATAGGACAGAGACAGCCATGGGATCAGGAGTTGTAGCAAGAGAGAGTTGTTTTGAATACCACTTTACTAAAACTTTAAGGTTGCAGAGCTGATGGAAAGAAAATGTATGAGAACTAATAGAAACCACAAAAGTTCCTTACACGAGTCCGTTATGCTAAGGAATTCCGATTCCATGGATGAAAGTGTGACACATCGCTGTTTAGCAGTTCGCCAAACCACAGGTGATTTGTCAACAAAAACGATGAATCCCCCGATCGATTGTCGATCATCCTTACAGGTTGCATAATCCGCATCACAGTAGGCATTTATGTCCAAGGATTCAGTGCGGGTGAGATCGAGCTTCAGGTCTTTAGTTGCATAGACGTATCCTAAAAGCTTTAAAAGTCCGGTCCAATGAAAAAGTCCAGGATCACTCTGAAATTGAGAGAATAGGTTGACGGCGAATGAAATGTCCGGTCGCGTGCGAGCAGCTAAAAACGCTAAGCATCCAATCAGACTTCGATATGGATACTCCGACATCTCTTTAATTTCAGATTCAGTAGATGGGCGTTGTGACTTGGAATAAACAGTTCCCTTGGCAATTGGCAGGCTTGTAATGGGAGGGTTGAATTTAGAAAAACGCTGATAAATTTCTTCTATGTACTGAGTTTGATCAATACACATCTTCCCGTTAATTTCTGTGAATTGCACACCAAGAAGTGTTTTGGTTCTTCCTAAAATCTTGAGGTCAAATCTTCTTTCTAGGGTTTTGATCGCCTTTAGAACACAGGATTCCGTCTTCCCCAAAATAATAATATCGTCAACATATAAAAGTAATACAAGATCAGGTTTATGAAAAACACCGTTAGCCCATTTCAGTTTTCTAAATTTAAGTTCTTCTAAAACACTTGATAGTTCGTGAAACCATTCTCTTCCACTCTGTCTTAAACTGTAAATAGCTTTATGAAGGAGACAAACATGATTGGGATGGTTTTGATCTTCATAACCTTTGGGCTGTCTCATAAAAACCTTTTCTTTCAGTTTTGCGTACAAATAGGCACAGGTTATATCGATCTGAGTATGGCTCCAACGATAAAAACTAACTAATATAGTGAAAAACAGTCTAATTAATGAAAAATTGATAACTGGAGAAAACACTTCATCATAATTAACTCCCTTTAGTTGACTAAAACCTTTTGCGACTAAACGAGCTTTAAATTTAACTACATTACCAGTTTCGTCTTTCTTATTTGTGTAGACCCACCGGCAGCCGATGACTTTAGCTTTTTCAGGTCTCGGGACTAGGCTCCAAACTTTTCTTTTCATCATAGTACAGATTTCCTCGTCCATTGCGTTCTTCCACGATTTGACGTCGGGAGAGTTCATGGCTTCCTGATAGAAACGAGGTATCTGTGACTGTGCTAGTCATGCTTGATTAGCTTCAGATTGGGTTTCCCGTCCGGTCTTGACTACGCCAGAGTATTTGCATTTGCCTGAGAAATTAAAAAGTTCAGGTTTAAACTCCAAGTCATGCTTTTGGCAAAAAGCTTCAATACCTTTTCGTGATTTGAAACTAGCTTTATGGCCGGGGTAACTGTAATGAATGTCTATTCGTTTTCCGCCTCTTCGTGGAATGGCTTTTCTAATCCAGTTTAATTCTGAAGTTTCGATGTTTCCATCGTCAGTTTTCTCTTCATCAGGGTTATCCTCTTTATTGTCATCATCTGGATCGTCGTCTTCTTTGTCATCTGATAAGTCTTCCTTCTCATCCAGATCGTCATCTTCGTTATTATCCTCATCAGACGTCTGAGTAATGTCAGCAGTTTCAGTGTCTTCATGTGAATCTTCAGATTCTTTAACTTCTACGATGGGATCTTGTCTTAAAGATTCTTCTTCTGATTCCGAACTTGATTCATCATAACAGAAACTCATATACTTGCTTCTAATAAGGCTTTGACTCCGATTGGATCTCTTGGATTCTGAATCTTTCTTAAATCTTCGTGATCGTGTAGATCTTGCAGGTGGATCATTAAAAGAAGGGTCCAGATCGATTCCGCTGCTTCTGACATTTTCACCTCTGCTGCGATCGTAGAACATTCCATCTCCAAATGAAACGTTGATGGTTTCTATAATCTTTTTCTCGACAGGTAGATAGATTCTATAGCCTTTGGTTTTCATCGCGTATCCGGCCATGATACCTCTTTTGGCACGCATTTGAAGCTTCGATCTTTGTTGCTTTGAAACACCAACATAGGCAAGTGATCCGAACGGCTTCAAGTGAGATACGGATGGCTTGTATCCTCCAAACAGTTCAAAGGGCGTCTTCTTTAGATTCTTGTGAATCACACGATTCCAACAGTAAGTGAAGGTCAGCAAAGCTTCTCCCCAGAATGAGTCTGTTAAGTTGCTGCTTTTTAACAAGGCTTTAATACCGTCTGTAGCAGTGTAGTTGAACCTTTCCGCAACTCCGTTCATTTCAGGTGAATAGCTATTGGTATATTCTATTTTTATACCACTCTTTTACAGTTTCTTGGCAAATTCCAGTCCACGAAATTCACCGCCGTTGTCACATCTTACAGCAACGATCTTGTTTCCGGTAAATCTTTCAGCTCGTGCCTGGAATTTCTGGAATGCTTCAGCAGCTTCATACTTTCTTGTTAAAAGAAAACAAACTACTTTTCTTGACATGTCATCAATGAAAGTTATGAAATACTTGTATCCTTGTTGGGTTTGCTTCTTAAATGGACCACAGATATCAGTATAGATCAGCTGAAGGGGTTTGGTAGACTTGATTTTCCCGGTCGACTTGAACGATCTTCTTTTGGTCTTCGCTAGACGACAGGGTTCACAGTCTAACTTCTTTACCTTCAGTTTTGGTAATCCTCTAACTAGATCAACTGAATCTGCAATGTACTGAATATTTATATGTCCCATCTTCTCATGCCATTCTTCAGCATCTCCTTTCGTTGTAGTAGTTGTCTGGAGCGTAGTTTCTTTTGAAGGCCTTTTTCTTCTGATAGGCTTCGCATAACATCGGTAGAGTCCATTCTGTAACTTCGCAGTTACTATCTTCATATCTTTATTGTCGAAGATTTTAATGGTTTCATTTCCTCCGATGAATCTGCATCCTTCTTTGTCCAACTTCGGTCCAGATATCAAATTGTGTCTGATTTGGGAAGAGAAGATCACATCATCCAATTGCATAGTATAAGATCCAAACTTCAGTCTGATAGTTCCAATTCCTTCAGTAGGGCATGTTGCTTTGCTTGCTAAGGAAATTTCTTTGTTCTTGGTAGATTTGAAAGTTTCAAATAGTTCACGATTTCCGCAAAAGTGAGATGTAGCTGCACTGTCGAATATCCAGCAATTAGGATTCGCACCCCTTTCACTTATACAGGCTTCAGCGATATGTGTTGAATCAGCTCGTGATCGAGTTTTCCTAGAACCTTTCTTTTTCAAAGTGCAATCTTCCGTTAAGTGTCCAATCTTTCTACAATTACGGCACTTGACAGGGTTTTCTTTTGAAAAACTTGCTTGCTTACGAACTGAGCTGTTCATTGCGACAAGATCGCTGTCACGATTGCATTGGAGCAGTCGCGACTCTTCGGTGATAAGTTCTTCCAAAACATGATCAAAAGTAAATTGAGAGTTCTCCCATCGGTAGATCGATTGAACGATCGACTGGAATTCACTTGGCAGAAATCTTATAAGTTGAAAAGCTTTATACTTTTCGGCTATCTTCTCATCACAATCTTGGAGATCAAGAATAATCTTCCTAAGTCTTGCAGCAAAAAGTGCGATCATCTCTCCTTCCTCAATTCTACATGAAAAGAAAGAGTCCAGTAGGCCGATCAGTCTGGCTCTACTATCGGGTTGGAAGTGCTTGCTCAAAATATCCCAAGCTTCCTTTCCATCGGTTGTACTGGCAATCAAGGGCTTCAGATCTTGAGTAATATTCAAGTAGATCGTGGAAAATGCTCGATTTTTGCGAGTCTTGAAATTTCGTTTTTCCTTCTCACTGGCAGTTTCTGCTGGAGGTGTTTCAGTTCCTCTTACGATTTCCCAACAGTCTCTGTCCATCAATATGGCAGTGAGGTCTTGCTTCCAAGTCGGATAGTTGTCCATCCTCAGAGCAGAAATTCTTTCGAATTGGGGTTCCATCATGCCCCACTACTTGAAGATCCTTCTCAATAAAACTTCAATCTTCCATTCAAAGTTCTGATTCAGCTAATGACGGCTACTGGGCATATTGCGGCCCATAACCAAATGATGCAAGATCTGATAAAAAGCAGTCTGATAAAATTGAAGTTGCATCTTTTACAGTGAAAAGTCCAATAGCGCGACTGTGCTAGCTGGATGAACAAAAGAAATCAAAGCTCTTAAAAATAAAAGTAGTTTATTTTTACTACTGAAATAATAGTTAAAATAGAAGCATAATGATTAACAAGCATCCGATCGAATCTTAGATCGAGAAGTGAGAGAGAGCAATTGATAGATTGAGCTAGATTGATTCTAGGAGCATCCCAGTGCCCACTTTTATACAGGCGAAAACCGCCGATGCCACTACGCAGAAACTAAAACTCGCGTAAGCTAGAAAGGGAAAAGTAAAGGCCTGGCACCGGAATGATCTGTGCTCAAGTTTCGAGCGCATATCAGCTACAAGCAGGGGTGGCAGACAAAAATACATCTAATTTATCTAACAGAACTTTAAAAAAATTACGGAATAAAAATTCACCCTCTAACGCAATAAGTAATATTGAGTATTTGTCTTATGCTACAATAAGTGGATGATACCAATCTGTGACACGAACGAAATATTTAAGGTACCACAAAATGGGTCCTGATGGGGAGAAAAGACGATTCAATTAGAGCTTCTCCAGTCCCGTGTATGTAATTTTCATTAATGGAGATGAATAGCCCCTTCCAATCAGCTATAGCGAGCGAAGCGAGCAAGATTGCGAAGTAATCTTAGGGAAACTGCGTCAGCAGTTCTCGGGGGTTGGTGAGCGATAGCGAGCAGGAGGCGGTAGCCCCCTAATTTATCTTTCTACTATATCTTTCATTATCGTTTCAAATTAATTACTTATTAAGAAGGGGGGAAAACCGAGAGAGGAAAATTTACTGGGAACACCGGAATATGAAAAATGCGCCTGGGATACCGGGATCATAGTGGTAATTGCTGATCTACAAAAGTAGAAATGTATTTTGGGAAAACTTTTTAAAAACTAATACACCTCACCCGTTCAAGGCTGTGGAAAAGGTGGGACAAGTGGCGACAGCAGATTAAACTGAGTTACAACAGAGTTTTTATTTATGTTGGAAAGACAGATTGTTATGTAAGAAAATTATTGACTTTTTCTTTTTCTTCTCTAAAAATATAATATTTAAGTATGCATCGTGAAAACTACAATTAAGTATTAACTCGGCGCAACTCATCGGGTTGCGGCTTCAGCTAGTTAAACTATATTTTTTGAAGTAGTTGAAACTTAAAGTAGTTTTCACTAGTAGTTATTAAAACAAGTAATTGAACTACTGGTTAACTACTAGTTGATCAGTAGTTTAACTATTAGTTGCAACTAATTCTTGTTAACTAGTGCTGAACACACTAATTTCGGGCAGTGATAAATATTCAATGATAAATGTCACTGAAATAATCACATTGCCTGCCTTACTTCGTACATTAATATGCCAATTCTTCCAATTTAGCCGGAAAATTTCAGTTTGTTATTTACAAATCATTTACCTTGTGTGTATTTTTTATTCATATCTCCCTATTATTGTCAGATCCTGGTGTTTCAAATTTTAGACTTTTTATCATAAAAATTTTAAAATCTTCCAGCTGAATTAGAAAAATTGGTAGCTTTGCATAATCTAATATTTTATTCCTATATTATTAGGTGCTTTTGCAATTGAACATTCCCACATTATCTTTTGGCTGTTTACCACTCCTAGAATTCAGTAGTACTATGAATTTGAAAACACCCAGAATATTATTAGGCAATCATTGAGTAATGTGAGGAATATTAAAATTGTATTGCTAAGATTTACACACATTTAAGATAGGAAATACACTCTTTTTAAAATGTACAGGACTAACAATATATACAGGAATTTATAAACAGGAATGTTTCAATTACCTTGAGAACCCTTAGTATTGCTTACCTTGGCTTTTTTAACTGCAATGAGGCAAGTTTAGTAGAATCTAATTCTTGGATGTTTTTTACTTGAATGGAGGTAGAAATATCAACCTTTTCTCTTTTAACAGAAAAAAGTTTCATGTCGTCATCTTTGTTTGTGAGTTCAAAACTCTCAAGATTCACTTCAAAATTTCCATTATCATAGTAACTTAAAAGCTTATCACCATTTAAATAAGCCACTTCTAAAAGAGCTGCCAGATTAGGTTTATATGAACACCATTCATCATTATCATTTTTCCATAGCCACAAATAGAAGTCAGTAGAGAAGACTAAGCAACGAATTCTTTGTTCATAAAGAGTCTTCTTATTTCTTTGAACCATATTTTCAAAGTCAATGATGAGTACTTTGTTGGTATTTTTGTTAGGCAAAGAAACTGTCACTTCTTTATCATCAACGGCTTTGTTCAAAATTTGAATTTCTCCTTCAGAGTATGTGATCCATCGCTTACGGTACTCATGTTGCCACAACCAATCTAAAAAATATTACATAAAAAGGATATATATATATATAAAATAAATACATTTAAAACTTAAGATAATAAGTACCACATGTACCCTAGGGTGTATCGAAAAAAACTTTTTTTCGATTTTGATGATGCCTTAGTGCGGAAAAGTTGTCTAAGGTGACAGAGAGTACCTGTGAATTTTTTCAGAATTTTCGGATAATATCTTTAGGTGCCGCCAAGGCCCTGAAGGTCCCCATGTTAATCCAATGGAGCGCGCAAGCCAAGAAGGCCGAAAATTGGTTTTTCGCCCCTCATTTCTACCCTAATCACACGACGAATGTCTTCACTCGAGTTATGGACCCTATATGATCTAGGCTATCCGACAAAACTTGAATAATAGCCTAAATCTCTATATTACGTTTCTTTGTATGCTCCAATTTCGTCGAAAATCGCTTATTTCCTCGTTCAAATCAGAGCCCACAATCAACATAATATTGAGATTTAGGCTATTATTCAAGTTTTGTCGGATAGCCTAGATCATATAGGGTCCATAACTCGAGTGAAGACATTCGTCGTGTGATTAGGGTAGAAATGAGGGGAGAAAAACCAATTTTCGGCCTTCTTGGCTTGCGCGCTCCATTGGATTAACATGGGGACCTTCAGGGCCTTGGCGGCACCTAAAGATATTATCCGAAAATTCTGAAAAAATTCACAGGTACTCTCTGCCACCTTAGACAACTTTTCCGCACTAAGGCATCATCAAAATCGAAAAAAAGTTTTTTTCGATACACCCTAATGTACCCACCGAACCTCCAAGACAAACCTCAAAGAAATTGGAAATGTCCACAGGTGCGCCCACGTCATCACGTGAGCTGCTTGGCGCTTATCTGCATATCTATTTTAATTATTTTTATTCATTGATATTACTTGCTTTCTTATATATACATATATATATATATTATTTAAAATATATATTATATCAAATAATATATGTTATATACGTTTATATATTATGCTGTTAAGTTATCGCCCGTGTTTCTGTTTCAGCTTTTTAGTCTTTTTTATACTATAATTTGTTTTTAACACTTCTGTAGTTTTCCCTAGTTTTTTAAATTTGATTGCCTTCAAGGAATAAAGAAAAATGCTTATAACAGATCAATTTGATTTACTTCTTATTTAATACAATTTTTTCTTTATCAGCTGATGATTCCGGTTTTAAATGGTACTATACATTGAGAGAGTGAAGTTTCAGTACTTGGGTATTAACCCCACCGCAGCTACAGATTTAGCAATTTGATTTAAGATTACAAGATATATTTATAAGAGATAATAAGATTAAGATTATAAGGTTTTATTATTATAATTAGGTTATAGATTATAAGGTATTTTAAGGTCAAATCTGTAGCTGCGGTGGCGTTAATTTGTAAGTACGGAAGTTTCTTATTAAAACAATCTTTTGAGTAGGAAAAGAAGAGTTCTTCACCAGTACCTCTAGTTAGCACACAATCCTCTAACCCATGGGTGCCACTCTTCAAATTTTGCAAGACTGAACTTTTAAAAAAAAACTACCACGGTCTAGCGAACTTTAACAGAATTATCTAATACTATATGCATAATTTTGTACGCATATAATGTCATTGTTATCCCATTAACCAGAATATCTATTTATTGATAATTAATCTAAATAAATAATACCTTCATATTATCAGTTAGTCAAAAATACTATTGAATTATACTTGCAAAGTTAGTAATTGTTATCATTAATACACAAAAAGTACTTGAACTGATACCTAAATATTCTGAGATATGCATACAGGGTTCATACAAATTTTCAGAAATCAAAATCAAGGAGTTTTCAAGGAGTGTTTTTAAAAAATTCAAGGAGTACCTTTTATATAACTTCAGAAAGACAAATTTATTACACTGCTTTAAACACACACTATGCCAATTACATTCTTGAATCAGGTTTTAAAACCACTTAAAAGTCAAAATGTAACTAAAATCAAATAAAAAAAGGAAATTAGTTAATAGAATAATTATTTAAGTAATAATTAAATTGCAAAAACGATTTTGTCAAAAACTTTTAGTTAAGTAGAGAAAAAATAAGAAATTAGTATTTTTGAAGGTTTTTTTAGAATCTGAAATCAGAGATCAGACACCTAAAACATGTTATAATATAACATATTAAAAATACACTGTATTATCTTATTAAGTTCATCTAAAGTGACATTTCAGTAAAAATTTACAACTTAGAAAATCCTCTTAAGTTGAAAATACTGACTAAAATAGAGAAAAAAATAATCTTATTAGACTTATTAGGCTGCTCTGACCAAAGTACCTAAAGTTATTTTTCTGCACCGCCGTTGAAGCTAACTTCAACAGACGTGTAGGAAAAGCAGTCGCGGGAAAAACGGAACTGTCGCGAAAAATCGTTATTTTCCCGATTTCCAGAACATCGGACCTGTGGGCTTCTAACTACGGTAAAGTTGTTTTTTCTACATCGCAATAATGACGCAAGAAGAAACCAATTTGAATCGGCACTCCCGGCCGTCCACGGAAGTCGCGCGAAGAACGGAACACTCCCGCAAAAAACCCGAAACTTTCGCGATTTTTCCGCGGATTTCCCCTCGGCTACGGAGCATGGCGTAGATGCAAGAAGACAACGCAGTTCAGTATTCATCGGGACCGGGAAATAAAGCAAAGAAATAAAAATTATCCGATGGAAATTTGGATTTTGATCAACGATTTTATCGAGACGGAATTCCGTCTGTCAAAATTTTCAAAAGACGGAATTCCGTCTTCCGTACTGTAAAGTGGCACCCATGCTCTAACCAGAGGTACTGGTGAAGAACTCTTCTTTTCATACCTTGTCTTTCGGGAATTAAATATGTTCTTAGGAATGCACAGTTCATTCCGGCAGATAGTGGAGGACTAATCAATGGTCACCACTCTTTCCAATATAGTCAGCTAGACTAAAAGCTCTTGCGTTGCCTTCTTATGCCGTGCTGATGAGCCCTAAAAAGGGCGAAACTGGTCCATGGCTGGAGGTGCCGCTTAAGAGCTGGAGTTTTCTCAATTTTTTGAGTAGTTTACGAGTTGAATGAGAAGTGTAGGATCTGCAAAAGCGCTATGCTCACGCGGTTTAAAAACGCTGGCACCATACTTGTATAATATACATGAACGCGCGAACGGCGTTCGCAGAAAATTTTGCCCTCTGCAGAAAGTTTTCTGCAGAAAAATATGAAAAAAATTTTGTTTTAGAAATTTTTCTGCAGAACTGGATGGATTTTAATACCTTTCACTTAGTAAATTAAGGTATAAAATATATTGAAAAATTTTAAAAAGAAATCCTAAAGCCATAACGCCACCCAAGCAAGGCCGGGCATATAAGCTAGTTGATTATATTTTTCAATCCTGCCGATCTATTAAAGATATTACATCTTTCATTTTTAGATAGATCAGTAATTAGGAATCTCCAATTATAATAAAAAATACAATATATCGTTTAAAAGTTTTAAAATCACGAGTATAAAAAATTAGTATCAATATAAACACGGATAAAAATGATTATGGACCCAATTTGAGTATTTCAGTAATAATGTTTTTCTTGAAGGAGAGATTTAAAAATGCGTAAATTCTTGCAGAAAATTTTTTGGAAAATATTTAAGTTTGAAGAAAGGTTTTCATTTTATACAAGTATGGCTGGCACTGGGGAGCCAGTTGCTGCAGATTTCTGAGGCAGTTATGGGTCTATCCCAGATTTGATATAAGTGCTTCAACAGCAACTGCCAAAGAAGAAGTTGCGGCACAGCTTGGATAAGCATCGACCAGCCGCCATGTTTACCCACAGCTCAAATGATGACACACAACAATATAGATCTAATTTGAGCTGTGAGTAAACATGGGGGCTGGTCGACGCTTATCCAAGCAGTGCCGAAGTTGCCAACTTGGTGACTGCTCTATGTCAGCAGCAACTCAGCTGTCTTAGTGATAATCGCCCTTTTAGCCAAGGTGGACCTAAATCAAATCCGCTCTAAGACTAAAATATTTTTATGGTTACATATGTACCAGGGTTTTGTCCCATCACAATTAAGCCTAGAACTAGCGGACCCTAATTATCTTAAGTAAAATTGTAATAATTCCATTGAAATTATTTCATAAATAAAGGAGGCAAAATTTTCTACTAACAACCCTTCAATTTAAAATTTTCAACCACATCAAGAAGTTCATAAAAACAGTCATAAAACGAAACTAGAATCTAAGAGAAAACTTTGAAAAAAAAATGAAAATATAAACTACTTACAATCAGACATTTTGATTAGTCAATCTTGTCAGAAAAGAACCAAGACGAATCGAGGAAAACTATTAATTTTTATTTAAACTTGAAATTGAAAAAAAAAATTCCCGCCTCGACGAAAGCACAATGTTTACAAATCACTAGACTAGAACGATTGAGTTGAGTGGTTGATAAAGCGACGACAACTCTATGGGAGTTCCGGTCGCCACATAAACGTGTCGCCATCTAGTGCTCGCAGGGTATAACTACAAGTTTTATTTATCGGTTGCCATGGTTCCCGATTCACACTGCGCATGCTCCTCATTACGCACGTGCAGCAGTATGCAGTAAATAATTTTGAATTTTCTAGCCGTTTGGCGAAGTGAAAAGTTCGGTGTTGTTTGCTTCTATATTTTCATGGAAACGGAACAAGGAATTCACACTTATTTACTAACAGGTAAGTTCTTCTATGTTAAATGTTATGGTTAATGATAGCATCATGTTCTAAATTTTCTTTAAATAATAATTGAGTGAGTTAGGATCCTCAAACAATAAAATCCCCCATTGCTTGCATTATTTAATTCCCCACTCGGTTCATCTTCGGCAAATTATATTAATTCTTATTTACATTCCCATGATTACATTTTTCTAGTAATTATGATGTGTAATCAAAAGAGGACTGTTTCAGAGACAGTCTCAGGTTGAAATAGGTATTAGTGTAACGGCCGGTATTATTTAATCTCTCAGCATAAAGAATTTTAAAAATTTAGCTTTCTTTTACAATTTAATGGTATAAATTTTATTATATGGATTATCTTTTCGATGCATTAGTGCCTCATTGTCATCCCAATATTGCCTATCTGTATATATGTTACTGGCAAAGTGATATATTTCATTGATAAATGCCATTGAATTTATCACATTGCCCTCCTCCACTTCGGGCATTATTAATAATGCTCGATTTATCTCATTGCCCTTAACATATATATAAATCAATGTTTGTGTATATGTCCTTGATAGTTTTAAAGTTTTCCCACCTACGTTAACTTTTAAACTTTACCATGTTGCTGCGGGAAGGTTTCTGAATAAAAATAATTTTAAGTAGAAGCATCCTAACAACTTTTTTTTGGTAAATTTTATGCTTAAAATCCCATATTTCATGCCTAACTTAATGGCAAAATCACTTTGTTGTAAATATAATAAGAGAATATATAATATTAATTGTTAAAGTATAAACATAACATTTTTTGATGTTTTAACTATTTCTCACTCTGCCGGAACCATATTGTCCGGGTAACCTCTGGTTTAGCGCTACACATTTAACTGGCGAGGCCCGTCTGTAACGTACCAGCATGTTTTTTAAACACTGAAACCTGGGTGGGCGGAACTGGAAAAAGTTATAACCTACCCCCGAACCAAACCGAAATTTACACAAACCTTATGTATTGTACCTATGGAAGCTGGCAGTGGCTTCCCCTGAACCAGGTTCGCAGGTTCGGGCACTTTTTCTAGGACCGCGGGTCAGTGTCGCAAAAAAAAATGTTCAATGCAAAAACCGATCGGACAAAAACCATTAAAAAACGTATATAGCTTTACACATGTATTAAATTTGTTTTTTATTGAGCAATTTTTGCATTGAACGGTTTTTTCGTACATCATCCCCTGGATCTAGAGCTAGTATATATATATATATATATAATTTCTGTATCTTTTATAAACATCTTAATTTTATTTTATATGCATTATCATTATATTTACAATATTCCTGAATCTGAATTTCATTTTTAGAGTATCTAATCAGAAGTAAGGTAGTGCCACTCAATTTCTTTGATGATTCAGGTATGTACTTCTATAAAAACATCTTCATTAAAAATTTCGGCACAGCTTCAATAAGAGTCGACCAGCCTCCGTGTTTACCCATAGCTCAAGTTAGATCTATATGGTTGTGCATCACAATTTGTGCTGTGGGTAAACATGGTAGCTGGTCGACTTTTATCGAAGCTGTGCCAAAACTTCCAATTACAATCATTCTCAATTTTATTATTTAAATAGTAATTGTTATGGGTTCCCATGGGTCAGGGAATACCTGGAAAAGTCAGGGAATTTAAATTTCACCTAAAAAGTCAGGGAAAATTGCTAATTTTGGGCAAAAACCTAGAAGATCTTTAAAAATACCTGGAAAATGAAAATTTTTAATGTCAATTTTGGCTAGTGAAAAAATTGTCAATTTGTTGAAAATTATGTGTTCAAAAATGCAGTGAATTGCTAATTTTTTTACCGAAAAATCTTAAAAATTGACCTGGAAAAGTCAGTGAATTTTATTTCCTAAATTGAGTGGGAACCCTGATTAAAATAATGGTTATTTTTACCTATGCATAAAAAAATTCAAAAACTGCATTTATAACAAAAACCACAAGAACTATCTTTTTAGTCTTTCAAGTGGCAAAATTCTAATTTGAGTCCAGTTCAAATTTTAATAATAAAAGATTTGTATACTTCGGTTGATTACAAATTTTACTTCTTCTCTAAAACTCTCAACCACATAACAAGTACCTACCAGAAAATTTTGAAAACCTGCATAGTTTATAAATACATCAGAATAAGTGGTGTTTTTTTAAATATTTTTAATAACAGATAAAAGGTTAATATTTTAATTGTACCAACCATAATATTTATCTTTATTTTTCAATACTAGAACTATCCTTTCAGTCTTTGTCAAGTGTACAAATTCTATTTTATTATCCAGTTCAAAATTTAATTTAGCCGATGAGCATAAAAAGTTTGTGTACACTTATTAGATTGATTACGAATTTTAATTCCTTTTTATTAACTCTTAACGGACCTGGAAAAAGTTGTAACCTTCCCCCAAACCTTATGTATTTTTCCTATGGAGCTGGCAGGGGCTTCCCCTGAACCAGGTTTGTAGGTTTGGGCACTTTTTCCAGGTCCAACTCTTAACCATATTGCCAAAATAAAAAAAAATTAAAATTGCATAGTTTAAATATACATAAAAATAAAGTTGTATTTTCAAAATTGTTTTTAATTAGAGCAGAAAGGATGGCGCTTTAGGGTGTCTAAAAACGTTTTTCGAAAAACCTCGCTCTTCAGGGCTTTTCCCATTTCTTTTGGTCCCAAAAAATAGTATGTGATGTTTCAACCCCAAAGTCAACTCTAGGGTTTAACCTTGCTAAGGAGCGAGGTTTTTCGAAAAAAGGTTTTTTTAAGACACCATAATGGCTATTATAATGGCGCTTGATATGTACATGCCCAAATCTTTACAAATATCTTGTAGTCTTTTCAGATGTCTTGTCCTGCCTACCAAAATTCTAATTACAGTCTAGTTCATATATTAATTTTGAAACAAATCTTCTCATGATTTACACGAAATATTCGATACCTTTATTGATATATTTAAACATTTAAAATAAATTATGTTTTGGTGATTTTCTTGTCTTTTCTTAACAAATTTTAAGAATGAACAAGCTGGACAGCAACCCAATGCCATTGCATCGAGTAAAGTTTTAATTCTATGGTTATGAAAATGAAAAATTCAATAATTTTCTTACATAACCTTCTATCTTTTCACCATAATTAAATATATGTTTTAACTCAGTTTTATCTACTTAGCCACTTGGCCGCTGGTTATACATCGTTTCCTAGGGAACACCACATGGAGGTGGGCTACGTTGTTCCCCCAACTTTGTCAAGTCCATCCCATCAACACCTGGAATCATCAAATCCTGCCCATCAACATCAGTTACCAACGCTTCGTCTCGAGGATATCTAAGTGCTCATGCTCAAAGATCATTATAAACTGATTAACTTTTTATTTGTACATAATAATTGAAATTTGAAAAAACCTTCCTTTTCTTGGGAACTCAAAATACTTAATGTAATGCTTGGGGGAAATGTAATAAATCTTGTGTTTGGTAATGCAGCTATCTTTCCTTCTTGTGTTTTATACTAAGATTTTAGAATATAGTTTTGTTTTGAGAATTTATAATTTTTATACTTATTTAAAAAAGGTCTTCAGTTTATTCCCTGGCTGAAGATTCCATTATCTGATATTTTATTTTGATCTTATTTTTCAAAGGAATTGTTTTCAGCTACTTCGGGATTATTCCAGGCACAAAGTGTCAAATGTTTCGATAACCACTAAATAAGTTTTTCAAATGTTAAAATAAAAAACATTAAAAATGTCTGAATTACCAGGGTGCTTTTGATTTGAAGCTTATTTTGCAAAATGTCACCAATAAAATAGAACTATCAGACCAGGATAATCCCAAAGTACCTCCTGATTTTGTAATTAATGGATAAAACCATCAGAGTTCAATGCAGTTTCAATAATATTTAAATGCTCATATTATCTATAATGCTCATATAATATTATATAATATATCGTAAGTCATTCTCAGTTAACAGAAATTTTCATAAATGATTAACTGATTGAGGATGAGAAGATGTCTAACAATTCTATAAACTGATTGACTTAAGATAATTAAGTGCACTAAGTTTTAGCATTTCCACGATCTTACAGCTCGGTATTGAAAAAATATTATTTTTCCACCCTAATTCTTAAAAATGGAATTGTTGAGTTTTGTAAACCCTAATTATAATGAAAATTAACCTTTCTCTAAATACCTACTAATCGCAAAGATTCGATCGAAATATTCGTTTTGTAAACAAAACGGAATGTAAACAATGCTAGAAGTTATGGTCAGTCAAATAAAGCCAGGAGTGAGGGTTGAAGTTCGTTGAAATCTCGTTTTTTACGTTGAATTCTCGATTTTGATCACGCGGGATTGATGGTTGTAAGGATCAAAATCGAGAAATCAACGTTAAGAACGATATTTCAACGTAAATTCAACGAACTTCAACCCCCACCCCTGGCTTTGTTTGTGGGTCAAACACCACAAAACTTGGTTTTTGGGGGTTTTAGGGGGTGCTCTTTCAGAAACAGGAATAATATTTGGTGTCACCCATAGGAAAAACAAAAGTTGGTGCTTTGTTTAATATGTAGACGGCCCCTTAAGGACTTAAATTATAGCTTGTTTTAAAGAGGAGATTAAATCATGAAAATTGGAGTTAACAGTATCCTTCTAACCCCAACCAATCGCTCACAATCGTCTCTGTTTCGATTTTTTTGCAGCCGACTGTACCTGCTAAATCTCGACAATTTTTTTGAATACCCTAATATTCAAATATTGACAATTTTTCTGATTTTTAATGATGATGAACTGAACAATTATTGATCTAATCAAACTATCAATCTATGCATTTGGAATTACAGTAAAATCCCGTTACATCGAATACCGATATTACGAAAGTCCAGATAGTTCCCAAATGTTTTTATTTGAATTAACGATAATACGGTTACAAGGAAGAAATTTTACGGTCCCGTGAAGTTCGTTATAACGGGATTTTACTGTATTTAGATTTTCTACTTTTTGGTGTCCAAAAGTAATTAAGAAACCATTAGATGAATAATAATTATATGGTTCAAATCCTTTAAAACTTAACAGAGAAAAACCATTACATTTAATTTAAAAACAGGTTGATTTAAAACTAAAAAAGCAAAGAACTCGTAGAACAAAAATATTTATTAAAAATAACTATATGTAAACTAAGATATACAAGTAATGATATATAACGATAACAATTTTCATATTAATTACGTTAACATGTAAAAAGCATGAATAGAAACAAACATGATATGAATGGTTCACAAACCAGTTCATAGTTTTTAATAGTACTCCAACAATTAATAAATTTTAGATGTTCACTGACATTCATCTTTATTGCATAAGTTTGACTTAAGTATAACAACTTGATGATCTCCGAGTAAAAAATAATAACCCTCTTTTGTAAAAAAATCCTCTTTCCTCTCTACTATGGATAATTATTTCCTAAAAAATAGTTTATCCTACTTAAGTTGTAAGAGTAGGAGGGTATCATTATACAAAAAATGCTTACCAGGAAGGTCCTTCCAGTTGACATTATACCATTCAATATTATTTATGAAAATATAATTACGTTCATCTCAAAATTAAAATTTATGTGAGAACTTTTTACCCTTGAAAACTTCAATAATTGAAAAAGTTTTCTAGTTTAAAAAGTACAGTACACCCAGTATTACACATTTTCAACAACATTATAAAAATATCTCTAGGTAAATAACAAAATAAAGAGTTATAAATATAAAAGAGTATTTATCTTGATATAATTATAAAATTTCTATGAAGTAGCATTGCGAAAACAGTCAACAATAAGATCTTTCATAGAAGTTGGTACTTCCAGGATTCTGATGTCATTTTCATTTGAAATGTGTTGGGAAATGAGATCTGAACATATATCTTGCAATGAAAATACTGTAAAAAAAACAATAAGTGTTCAATATCTAAGAATTTATATAAATAAAAGAAAGCATTCTAAACTTGTTTGTACTACGTGTTAGTATTATTTTGATTCTAATTTGATATTTATAATCTAGTATGCTTTTAATTTCACTGAGTAATGAAGATGGCCACAATCATAAGGTCATCCCTGAGATCCAAAGTACACAGGAATTAAGGTTAAGGGTTAAGGTTGAATAATAAATTTTTTTAGATTCATCATTTGGTTACACTTGCCTCACATTTAGAATATAATACATGTAAGTGTAACCCCATGCAACGTATTGAAAAATTTAAAACTAGTAAAAAAATTTTGAGCAAAAATTAGTCATTGTATAAAAGCTACCTAAGAATCTAACTTTATGATAAAATAAAAGTTTTCCCAGACAATTTTCTAATAGCCTTACATTTTTTGATTGAAACCATGTAGTGCAGTAATTTTTTTAAAATTGAAAAAAAAAGCATCTATTACGATGCATCTGTGTGGTATTTATTATTTAACGCAAATGGCAAATTTTAATAAGAGAAAAAGACAGTGCCTGAAGTATCAGTTTCTCACAGAATTTGTTGAATTTTGAACCCTTGCACTTGTCAAAACATGGTGATAAGAAGGGGTCCATCCCAAGGTCACAAAAGAAAAAACTAGAGGACGAATCCATTTGATTGGACCAAACATGTGGTAGAGGCAAGGTGAGGAAAATGTTTCTGAGACTGCACATCCTCTGCTACCAGTTAAAGCATAATAAGAGTGGGTTAGGCTGTGATTACACTTACCCTACATCTCCACATGAAATGATATTCCTGCCTACTGCATGAATAATTGCACCTACTGGGGGAAGTTACCCTAGGGTTAAAAGCGCACTCTGACCGAGAAAAGAGGAGGATCACAAGCACTTTGGGGCAGAAGGTGAATACATAACATCTAGGAGTTTTATTGAATATTTTTCCCATTTTATTATAGCTGGAATTATCGATAACCTTGTATAATCCACCTCTCACCCGTGATCTTCCCCTTTTCTCGGTCAGAATGCACTTTAAACCCTAGGGTAGCTTCCCCCAGTAGGTGCAATTCAATGTTTTTTCAGTAGGATCTTGAGAAAAAGATATCCCGAAGGTGATATACAGGGTGTCCCATAAATAATGGGTCACACTTCTAGGGCGGATAGTAGACACCTAGACGAGTCAGAATCACATAGGATTTGGGGGTCCCAGACCAAATCCCAGGGAGTTAAAAATGGAGCGACACCCCCAAAAAATTATTGACAAATTCAATTTGTAGAAGAACTACTATTGGTAAAAATTTAATCATAGTCTCAAATTTTGTGGTTTAATGTGATCTTTAAAATTATGCTGAAAATTTTCACTTTAAAATTTTTTACTAGGAAAAAAGTCAAAAAACCACAAAAAAATGTGAAAAATCTGCCAAAACTTTATTTTGTATTTGGCAATCCTTTCTTTTGATTTGATCATCTGAAAGATCGTAGTTTAAAACCCTTAAGTCCAAAGTTTCACGTAAATACAATCAATATTAAACGCTTGAGATCCTGTTAAAGTTTGTTTTTTAAGTGCAAAAACAGCTCCAGAAAACGAACGTTCAGGGAGAATCTACGAGTTACGGATTGATAATCGCTAACTTTTTTTTCTCTCCCAATTTGGCGAAACATGCCAAGCTCCTACAGATCATCAAGACAGCTTGGGCGATCTGTTGTTGTCGAAAGTTGGCGAGGAATCTCGTATCGCAAATAATGGCGAGAAATTTAGCGAGCATCAATCCGTAATTCGTAGATTTTCCCTCAACGTTTGTTTTCTGGATCTGTTTTTGCAAGCAAAAAACAAACTTTAATTGGATCTCAAGCGTTTAATATTGATGGTATTTACGTGAAACTTTGGACTTAAAGGTTTTCAACTATGATCTTTCAGATTATCAAATCAAAAGAAAGGATTTGTAAATACAAAATAAAGTTTTGGCAAATTTTTCAAATTTTTTTGTGGTTTTTTGACTTTTTTCATAGTAAAAAATTTTTAAAATGAAAACTTTTACAATAATTTTAAAGATCATGTTAAACCACAAAATGTAAGACCATGATTAAGTTTTTATCAATAGTAGTTTTTCTACAAATTGAATTTTTCAATAATTGTTTTGGGGTGTCGCTCCATTTATAGCTCCCTGGGATTTGGTCTGGGACCCCCAAACCCTATGTGATTCTGACTCATCTAGGTGTCTACTATCCCCCCTAGAAGTGTGACCCAACATTTATGGGACACCCTGTATAGGTGTTTAACTCAATATTGAAAGTTTTCAGGATTCTAAAGTTAAAACCAAAAAAATGGCGATTTTGAGATTTTTCCTATACTTTAACTTGGGAAAACTACTTTTGAGGGGCGCAGGGGTCAAAAATTGTCCTATAGATTTGGAAATTTGTAGGTAATAATATTTCAGCATTTGTAACAACATGGGGGCACCTGGGAATTTCCAAAAAAAATATTTTTGCAACACCCTAGGTCAGTGGTTCCCGAAGTGGGCGGTACCCCAATCTGGGGGTGTTTAAGAATTCTTAGGGGGCGGTGATGAGTTAAAAAGGAAATTGGGGGTGTTATTAGAGTAAAAGAGGGTGTTGACAACTTTTAAGTTATTGCTAAATGTGATATTTTTATAGGAAAAAATTAAAAAATCCAGGTAAAAGTAGCTTAAAATCCCTTTTAATGTGTTAAAGTTCAAAACTTTTCCTTGGGAGGAACCCCCATGCCCCCCCTTTTATTTATGATTTGAGATGTTAATAATTTTGAGAAACTTTAAGATGAACACCGGAAAAATTTTCAGTAGGATATACCAAATTCCCTTTGGAGGTAGACAAAGGTGATTAATTAGGTAAAAAGAATTTTATAAGGAATTAGGAGAAAGGTAATGGAATAAGGTAAAGAATTATTTTTATATCAAAGGATCAAAGCTTTTAAAAAGGTTATCTTTTAAAAGATAGAACTATTACCCCTATAACTATATTTCAAATTAAATTTTAAGGTGCATAGAATACTTTTGAAGATTGTCCATATATATATAGTACTAGCTTTTAATTTTTTTTATTTTCAATTAGTCTTTATTACAAAATGTTTGTATAAAGTATAAGCAAATTAGAGTAACAAATTTGTAAAGGACGGCCGAAAACTTTTTTCTTTAAAAGGGTGCTGTAGTCCCAAAAAGTTTGGGAACCTATGCTGGTAATGCTAGTTGTGCCACTTCTTTTAATCAAAACATTTACAAATTTCACTCATAATTATTTTTACACAAGAAAAATCTTACTCAACTTTATAAATACTAATGTAGGTGTGTGCCTAACCTTACCTTTACTTTGCCCCTCTGGCCCCACTTCATATGAAGATAAAGCTCCCAGTCCAGAACAGATATCACATTTAAAAATGAATTGTTTTATTTTTTTTAGTCCTATAGCAGCTTGAAAAGACAGAAACAAAACATATAAACCGGTCACACAAACAAGCACATAAGTTAAGATACCTACAACTGTTTATCACAAGTTCAGCTCTGATTTATTGAATGTTAAAGGTGCTGGTTATATTAAAGGTGCCTCATTTTCAATGGGGGGAAACCAGAAGAAATTGGCAACAACTTGGTCTTACTGAGCATCCTGTTGTTGGTTTGGGCAATAATTTGTTTATATATTTTGTTATCACTAGGCTTACCATACGTCCGGGTTTACCCCGGACAGTCCGGGGTTTTTAGTGCTGTCCGGGGAAATGTCCGGGGTCGCAATATGTCCGGGGTTTTGATACTTTTAATATTTGCCAGACATTTTTATGAAAAATCGCGTTGTTTTACATTATCTAACGTCTGTATTAATTTGGAGAACTTACTTTCTGTGAATTTTATAATAAAATTAAGTGAATCACACAAATTTTTGATAAATAATGTCGAATAGAGAAATAAAATTTTATATTTCTGTTCAATGTTTATTAGTTCGAATGTTTTTTTCTTATTTTTTAATCTTTGATGATTTGATATGGTACTTATTAAGAAATTTAAAAAATGTGTCCTGGGTTGGACCAAAAAAAATATGGTAAGCCTAGTTATCACAATAGCAACCAAAGTAATTTTTCTTTTTGAAGGGAAAAATCTTGAAAAAAGCTATAAAATATTACTCCTTTTCAAATTAACAAATTTAGTTGACTAATGAATAAACTTAGGTAACAGTATTTGGTCCTAATCTGGAAAACACCGATCTTGTAATACGCAGACAGTACTTGATTATTAACTGAAAAACCTTTATTCGCCAAGATCAGTTGATACTTAGCCCCAATTTAAGCACATACAGTAGAACTCCAACTGTCCGTATGTTCCATTTTCATTGAAATAAACTGACTCTAATTATAAATTCAAAAATATGGTAAAGGTGAACACAAATTAAGACTTAATTTTCACATGCAAACTAAAATTATAATTTGCATGTGAGAGAGTAAAATGAAACTTCTTTTAATAATATACTCACAAGGAATAGATATATAGACTTTGAAAATTGGAAATAAATCAGTTCCGTCTTCCATTTGCTTTTTAGAAAATGTTGGAATAAGGACTTCTTTGTTGTTGAGGAGTAAGCACCTTTTTGACACGGCATCGCGGCATATCCAAACATGACCTTCAAATGAAAACACTGATTTGACACTTAGAGGTTTCAAAATAAAGTACGTCTTTTCATTTCCTGAATAATCCAACCAAATAATACTAACAGCTCGAATAGTGTGGTTTTGAAATTGCAATCCACAGGCCGTTTTTGATGGACCAGACCGAAATCTAGAAACAAGTTCTTCCATCCAAAATTGTTTTCACTTAATTTAAAACGTCACACTTAATGATACAAACTTAAGATCTGATTAAATGCTTTAGACGCAACACAATAAGAAAAGAGAAAGAGGAAAACAAGATGATATTTTCGTTGTGGATAACGTAAGAATTCTAGCTGATATCATTTTTACAAATATACTTAACTTTGACAAAATGTAAATAAACAAAATGAAACTTTATGTGTTGCCATCAATATTTAGAACTCTGGGATTTTGTAAAGGATGCAAATAAAATTATGCAGACTTGTCAGTCAGCCGGGCTTGTAAAAAGAGTAAGAGTGCTCCAACAAGCGCTACCAAAAACTCATATTTCCCCCAAAAAATGTTTATCTCCAAAATAAAAACGTGTAACCTTCATTTATCTTTTCCCTGGAAGTAAACAGAGAGTAAGGAACTTGCATGTGTCAGATTTTCATAAACTCTCAAGTGTTCCGTATAGTTTTTTGGAAAACAAAATGAAATATTTTGTCAATTTTTCAAAAAAGTGTACAAGTAATTAAATATTTTAATTTAAAAGTCGAGAAAAAAACACATGACTGAAAACGCGAAGTGTGTTTGCATGCATAGTGACGTAGAATTCCATCGGGCAAAATTGCAATCAAAATTGAATTTCTATGTTTTAGTTGAGGATTTCTTATTTCTGAAGTGTCCGATATGAATGTTTTAATAAATATTTACCTTCTAGACACTTCTGGTGACAGTCAGAAATCCAAAGCAAACATTTTAGGCAATGTCAATAAATTGTGACGTCACTATGCATGCAATTAAGCGTTTTCAGGGCACTGTATATTTGGACGGCTTTTTTTCAACTAAACTCTACTCTAACTTCCACGGCTAGGCGTACCATTGGTTCCATCACTAAGCGCCGAGACTGTTACGTCATCACGAGACCTTCAGCGCATGCGCCACTGGCTGTTTTGGCCGTCCAAATATACACTTCGCGTTTTTTCAGGTGCTTCGGAAAAGACGATTTTTGATAATTTTTTTTGCAATCAGAAAATTTCTCAATCGGCCTCAAATTTTGTGTAGTGGCTAATTTTTGCGTGAAGAATAGATTAAAAAAAATAAAAAAAAATCATGCAAGTTCCTTATTGTATCCTTTCGTCTTTTTTTTTGGTCTTTTAATATTGGGCTCGTTCGTAAAAGCTAACTCGTGCGCACGCGTTAAACGAGTTCTCCAATTGTGCGTTCGTTTATTAAACTGGTTTTTCCCGTGCGGATAACTACCCGTTCCAAAATTCGGTCCCGTTCGAACTATAGTTCGAACGAGACCGCACGGAGAAAATTCTTCGTTGGCTTCAGTTATTCGTCTGCTGCAGCTGTGCTCAGTTTGGGATTTCTATGTTTGTGTATTGGCTGTGTGAGCGCGTTTGTTTATAATTAAGTAAAAAACGTATAATTATAAGTTATTGCACCCTATGGCAATTTTAGATGTACGTAATCAATGGGCTCATTCGGAAAAGCTAACTCGTGCGCATGCGTTACTATTTCTCCAACTGTGCGTTCCTTTATCGAATTGGTTTTTTTCGGTGCGTTTAACTACTCGTTCCAAAATTATCTGTAACCGAAAAAAATTCGCATGAAACCGCACGGAGAAATTTCTTCGTTAGATCCAGTTATTTTACGTCTCCGCTGCTCGACTAGAGGTTGTGTCTTCCATCTCGTCCCCTTATAGTAGTTTTTGATACTAATAGTATAAAAACTACTCTCTTCATTCGGCAAACTTCGGGAATCCTTAGATCCCGTTTAGATCGTTGTAGAAAATAATTTCATTGGTTTTGATCTTTTCTACTCGATCATGTCAGCTCTTCCAAACAAAAAACGAGCTTCTCCACCGATCTGATCGCCAAGGATCGGGATTCCCGAAGGTTGCCGAATGGAGATAGTAGTTTTAGATACTAAGGTGACGACTGTCCATAAAATGGCTGATTATCTGCGAATTTGTAGCGTATGTAAAATTGTGCAGCTCCCGTAAAATAAAAAAACGTTACAGTGGGTTTTGCGGGCACACCACTTGGGTTAGGAAGACAAAAGAGGGGTCGTTTTTCATTAATTAAAGTATTCTTTGACCAAAAATTTTTTTTGAATCCTTAGGGGGTCGACTTCATATTAAACGAAACACTAACTTTCTTTTTTCAATGGGAACCCCCAATTATTATTAGTTTTTCTGAAAGGCCATCCCCCCAAACCCCTAAATACCCAGCTTCATCCAGATTGATTAAAAAAAATTTATTTTTCAAAAATAAACTTAAATTTTTTTTTTTTAAATCGTGAATATTTTTTATGGTAATCGATTCTGGTAGTAATTTTATGAAGGAAACCGAAATTTCAATTGATTTTATCTATTAGTTCTTGATAAAACGAACGAGAAAGAGCATTTGCGGTATGCATTCGGCAACGGTATACGGCCCCTTAAGATATTAATTCGTTTTTATCAAAAACTATTGGATAAAATCGATTGAAATTTTGGTTTCCTACATAAAATTACTACAAGAATCGATTACCATTTTTTTAAATTTTTTTAATCAATCTGGATGAAACTGGGTATTTAAGGGTTTGGAGGGATGGCCTTTCAGAAAAACTAATAATAATTGGGGGTCCCATTGGAAAAAAGAAAGTTAGTGCTTCGTTTAATATGAAGACGACCCCCTAAGGACTCGAAAATTTTTTGGTCAAAGAATACTATAATTAATGAAAAACGACCCCTCTTTTGTCTTCCTCACCCAAGTGGTTCGTCCGCAAACCCCACTGTACCGTTTTTTTTTTTGCGGGAGCTGTACCATAACAAGTTAAAACACTTTTATATAGGGTCAAATTTCAAACAAAAATTTCTGGGAGAGGGCCCCGGACCCCTCATTTATAATTCGATTCGATTATTACAATTCTTTTTGGATTTTACTGGGGCCAACAGCCCTTTTCTTGCTTTCCTCATGGATCAAAATATGATTAATCAAAACTTCAAAGGTTCTTCTGTTAATTCTGAAATTACTTTTAAAATCTTTATACGAATATCGAAGAATCACCTCTTCCACATAATTTTTTATTTATACTCTAGGTTCCGTTTCTCGATTATTATGATTTAATAAAAGTTTTGTAATGATTTCTTCTTCTTCTTCGTCTTCTGTAGATTCGTCGAAAAATACCGATTCAGATGCATTTTAACTTATCAATGTTCATACTTAACTGAACGCAATCAAATTTCGAATAGGATGCGACTCTCATAAATGAATGTTGTGTAAAAAAAAGAGAAGTAGCGCAAAAAAGCGCAAGTGCACCGAAAATAAATCTATTGTCGTTCGTTTAACCACACTTTAACTCGTGAAACTGAGATCACGTGACCCGAATTCTTTTTCGTTCGAACTTAAACTCGTGAGGTTTTACGAACACGCCCACAGTACAAAACAGTACGTCGGCAGCCGAGGCCGTGGCGCTTGACGTCCGACGTACGTCGGCAGCGTAGCAACGGCCGTCTCTAAACGAAGTGTCTGGTCTAACTCCACGAAAATTTAGTTGAGTTGTTACTTACGTGGAATTAGACAGTAAACAACGAGGGTCAAGTGTCAAATTTCAAAACAAATTCTGGAGGAGAACAGCCCCTTCTCAAATTATGACATGTTATACCGGGTCTTTCTCTTGAAAATTATGCCATTTACAAGAAGCTTTTCCTATTTGGTCTTTTGGTGTTCTCCAACGAGTTAGAAAAGGAGATATACACAAGCTTAAAGGGTAATTTTTTCAAAACAATTTTTGGAGGAGTACCGTTGACCCCCTTAAACTTCGAGGTTTTTTTTAAACTTTTTCTCTAAATATTCTGTGGTTTACGGCCCAAACAGCACAAACGTTCAAGATTCGTCCAATTTTCGTCATTCATGGCCAAATTTCGTTTACTTCTAGTTGTAGTTACGTAAACTTTACATAATTGGTATGAGCTGTGCTACAAGGGAAGAAACTGTTCTCCTTGCCCAAATGGGTCTCAAAATGAGCTAGAACACTTTTAAAGGGGCAAATTTTCAAAAAATTTTTGGGGGTGTCCCACATGTTTACTTGGTCTCACATTGTAAAATATCTACATTCTGAGCAACATGTCAGTATAATACTACTTTTAAGTGATCTAACTCTGAATACTCATTAGGGGTTAGGGGCCATTCATTAATTTCGTAAGGGTCCCGAGGGGGAGGGGGGGTTGGAAAAATCTCTACATACCCTTACTTGGGGGGTGGGGGGGTCAAACCCATTCTTACGTAATATTTTCCAAGTTAATCTTAACAAAATTCCAATTATTCTAATCAAGAAATAATAATATAATGGTAATATGTAGTTGACAGCAAGAATATTACTTATCTGTTGAAAAATAAATATCTTTGATTTACGTCAAACTGAGAGTTTTAGTGTAACTGATCCTTTTCTAACATTTTATTATTTTGAAAAACGAAATGGAATCTTACGTAAGAATAGGGGGGAGGGGTTTGAAAAATCTTACGTACCCTTACATGGGGGTAGTCAAAAATTCCCCAAATCATCCTTACGTATTTAATGAATGGCCCCTTACCTTAAAAATGACACTCAGTCGAACCTCACCCCCTAAAAAACAACCGAAAGGTCTGGTAACAGTGTGTCCTCATCTCTTGAAAAATCCTTTTCCCCCAACTAAAAACTAAAATGACACTCCTGCTAAAGTTGCTATAATGAGATTTCATTGGGACCCTGATGGTGCAATTGCTTACTAAAGAAATTATACATCAACGGTTCTCAAACTGTGCTCCGCGGAGCCCTTAGGGCTCCGCCAAGCATTTCCAGGAGCTCCGCGAAGAAATTTGAAATATATACCTTTTTTGAAATTTCTAATTTCCTTTTCTCTGAAATGTTATAAATAACTTTCTGTAAGGTGTTGGTAAGGTCTGCTGGTTTTTGCCTTTTTCAGGTCTTTTTTGGTTTACCAAAACAAGTTAAAACTCTGTTTTTAGGGTCAAATTTCCAAAACTTTTCTGGGGGAGGAACCCCCAGCATGGGACGGTTTGGTGCTGGCCGTTTGGGCGCCGTTCCCGTTTCGGCACCAAATTTTTCTTCTAATTTTTAGAAGAATTATGAGAGTTCTATTTACTTTCATTTTATTTCTGCCACTGAAACGGCCGCGCCGAATAGTAGCACACCAAGGAACCCTCTCTCTCTCTCTCTTTCCCCACCTCTCAAATTGATTACTCAGCACCTTTTTTATAAAGTTCACCAAAACCAAGGGAAAACCTGTTTTTAGTAGAATCAAATTTCCAACACCCCCTTTATAGCATTTGGAACTTAATTACACAATTAAGTTCTTTAATATGCAAATTCTGCCAAAAATGTATAAAAAGCTAACATTGATCCTAATTGCATGGGAGGGGATAAGGAATGATTTTGGGCCCATGCGTAAATAAATTTCGATACGTACCTCTGACGTATGGTCTAACAGCCCCCAAAAACAGCTCTCGATTTCAAAAGAAGTAACTTTTAGGAAAAAAAATTTACAGATGTATAGATTTCCGTATGAATCCTTTGTTCATGCATCTCCGGCATAATGATTAAAAAGTGATAGCTTTAATGTTCAGAAATTTAAAATTATTAAGATTTACATTGTATCCAATGATAAAATATAATCGGTAAACAAAATATTTCATATATCCCGGGGTGTATATCAAAGGGGCGAGGGGGCCCTGCCTCTCCCCCGGAAAATCGGACTACGTATTACAAAACAAGTTAAAACCATGTTATTTAGGGTCAAATTTCGGAAAATTCTTTTGGGGGAGGACCCCCAAAACCCCCTATTGTACTTGAAACTTTATTATTGTCAATTTTTATAGTAAGTTCGTTAAAATTAAATTCCTGCCTAAAAATGAATGTCCAAAATTTGGACAATGATGTACCTAAAACGAGTTAAAAAACTGTTTTTAAGGATCACATTTCACAAAATCTACTGGGGAGGAAGGACCCCCAGACCCTTCTATTGTACTTGGATCTTAATTCGTCACAATTTTTCTTACAAATAAATTATCTTAGATGCAAATTATACCTAAAAATGTTTTAAAAGCTACGTTAAACTGTTAAATATGCATGGGAGGGGCTGAGGAATAATTTTGGACCCCTCCCGAAATAAATTTCTGTTATGCTTTTATTTCTAGAAGCAATGGGTTTTATGTAATTTGCTTTTATACCTTGAAAATTTTATTTCAAAAAAGGGCTCCGCGAATAATTTTTTTCTTGAAAAGGGCTCCGCGACATAAAAAGTTTGAGAACCCCTGTTATACATAAGTTTGCATGAGGCAGTAAAAACTGAATTTAGTACTACAGTAACAAACCTCTTATGCAGCAAACACTGGACTGGCATCATCCCAGATTTCTGAAATTTCCATATATTGGAGTTTTCTCCAAACAGACCCCCAAAAGACCAACCGCATTAACAAAACTGCATATGTTTCGTTACAAAAATACGCCAATCTGCAGAACCGCAGAAGACGAAGAGCGGGGGCAAGAGAGCATCGCAGAAACAGGGGGAGCCAGAATGGGACACTTCTGAGTACAATGAAACGCCCTGAATCCCCTCCAGGTGCAGATTCTAAACTTTAAAAAAAATTTATTTCAAACACATGCCCCATTTCCGAGTATACGGGAGCAGGATAAGAGGTTCTTTACTGTACTTTAATGTAATAATTATTCTATTTTTACTGTTTTAGCTTTGTGTTATCTTCATATTTTATGCAACTATAGGGACTTATTATGAAAAATTTTTGGGATTTTCGCCCTCACAGGACAGGATTTTGGCGCGAAAATCCCTCCTGTGGGGGTCCTGTGAGGCGGATTTTCGCGCGAAAATCCCCCAAGCACGCAGGAGCCCTCGAGACCCCCAACCTCGCCCTCACAGACACCCGCCCACCCAGGGGTCGAGAGAAGGCGACTGCGTGCTTGGGGGATTTTCGCGCGAAAATCCCCCAAGCACGCAGGAGCCCTCGAGACCCCCAACCTCGCCCTCACAGACACCCGCCCACCCAGGGGTCGAGAGAAGGCGACTGCGTGCTTGGGGGATTTTCGCGCGAAAATCCCCCAAGCACGCAGGAGCCCTCGAGACCCCCAACCTCGCCCTCACAGACACCCGCCCACCCAGGGGTCGAGAGAAGGCGACTGCGTGCTTGGGGGATTTTCGCGCGAAAATCCCCCAAGCACGCAGGAGCCCTCGAGACCCCCAACCTCGCCCTCACAGACACCCGCCCACCCAGGGGTCGAGAGAAGGCGACTGCGTGCTTGGGGGATTTTCGCGCGAAAATCCCCCAAGCACGCAGGAGCCCTCGAGACCCCCAACCTCGCCCTCACAGACACCCGCCCACCCAGGGGTCGAGAGAAGGCGACTGCGTGCTTGGGGGATTTTCGCGCGAAAATCCCCCAAGCACGCAGGAGCCCTCGAGACCCCCAACCTCGCCCTCACAGACACCCGCCCACCCAGGGGTCGAGAGAAGGCGACTGCGTGCTTGGGGGATTTTCGCGCGAAAATCCCCCAAGCACGCAGGAGCCCTCGAGACCCCCAACCTCGCCCTCACAGACACCCGCCCACCCAGGGGTCGAGAGAAGGCGACTGCGTGCTTGGGGGATTTTCGCGCGAAAATCCCCCAAGCACGCAGGAGCCCTCGAGACCCCCAACCTCGCCCTCACAGACACCCGCCCACCCAGGGGTCGAGAGAAGGCGACTGCGTGCTTGGGGGATTTTCGCGCGAAAATCCCCCAAGCACGCAGGAGCCCTCGAGACCCCCAACCTCGCCCTCACAGACACCCGCCCACCCAGGGGTCGAGAGAAGGCGACTGCGTGCTTGGGGGATTTTCGCGCGAAAATCCCCCAAGCACGCAGGAGCCCTCGAGACCCCCAACCTCGCCCTCACAGACACCCGCCCACCCAGGGGTCGAGAGAAGGCGACTGCGTGCTTGGGGGATTTTCGCGCGAAAATCCCCCAAGCACGCAGGAGCCCTCGAGACCCCCAACCTCGCCCTCACAGACACCCGCCCACCCAGGGGTCGAGAGAAGGCGACTGCGTGCTTGGGGGATTTTCGCGCGAAAATCCCCCAAGCACGCAGGAGCCCTCGAGACCCCCAACCTCGCCCTCACAGACACCCGCCCACCCAGGGGTCGAGAGAAGGCGACTGCGTGCTTGGGGGATTTTCGCGCGAAAATCCCCCAAGCACGCAGGAGCCCTCGAGACCCCCAACCTCGCCCTCACAGACACCCGCCCACCCAGGGGTCGAGAGAAGGCGACTGCGTGCTTGGGGGATTTTCGCGCGAAAATCCCCCAAGCACGCAGGAGCCCTCGAGACCCCCAACCTCGCCCTCACAGACACCCGCCCACCCAGGGGTCGAGAGAAGGCGACTGCGTGCTTGGGGGATTTTCGCGCGAAAATCCCCCAAGCACGCAGGAGCCCTCGAGACCCCCAACCTCGCCCTCACAGACACCCGCCCACCCAGGGGTCGAGAGAAGGCGACTGCGTGCTTGGGGGATTTTCGCGCGAAAATCCCCCAAGCACGCAGGAGCCCTCGAGACCCCCAACCTCGCCCTCACAGACACCCGCCCACCCAGGGGTCGAGAGAAGGCGACTGCGTGCTTGGGGGATTTTCGCGCGAAAATCCCCCAAGCACGCAGGAGCCCTCGAGACCCCCAACCTCGCCCTCACAGACACCCGCCCACCCAGGGGTCGAGAGAAGGCGACTGCGTGCTTGGGGGATTTTCGCGCGAAAATCCCCCAAGCACGCAGGAGCCCTCGAGACCCCCAACCTCGCCCTCACAGACACCCGCCCACCCAGGGGTCGAGAGAAGGCGACTGCGTGCTTGGGGGATTTTCGCGCGAAAATCCCCCAAGCACGCAGGAGCCCTCGAGACCCCCAACCTCGCCCTCACAGACACCCGCCCACCCAGGGGTCGAGAGAAGGCGACTGCGTGCTTGGGGGATTTTCGCGCGAAAATCCCCCAAGCACGCAGGAGCCCTCGAGACCCCCAACCTCGCCCTCACAGACACCCGCCCACCCAGGGGTCGAGAGAAGGCGACTGCGTGCTTGGGGGATTTTCGCGCGAAAATCCCCCAAGCACGCAGGAGCCCTCGAGACCCCCAACCTCGCCCTCACAGACACCCGCCCACCCAGGGGTCGAGAGAAGGCGACTGCGTGCTTGGGGGATTTTCGCGCGAAAATCCCCCAAGCACGCAGGAGCCCTCGAGACCCCCAACCTCGCCCTCACAGACACCCGCCCACCCAGGGGTCGAGAGAAGGCGACTGCGTGCTTGGGGGATTTTCGCGCGAAAATCCCCCAAGCACGCAGGAGCCCTCGAGACCCCCAACCTCGCCCTCACAGACACCCGCCCACCCAGGGGTCGAGAGAAGGCGACTGCGTGCTTGGGGGATTTTCGCGCGAAAATCCCCCAAGCACGCAGGAGCCCTCGAGACCCCCAACCTCGCCCTCACAGACACCCGCCCACCCAGGGGTCGAGAGAAGGCGACTGCGTGCTTGGGGGATTTTCGCGCGAAAATCCCCCAAGCACGCAGGAGCCCTCGAGACCCCCAACCTCGCCCTCACAGACACCCGCCCACCCAGGGGTCGAGAGAAGGCGACTGCGTGCTTGGGGGATTTTCGCGCGAAAATCCCCCAAGCACGCAGGAGCCCTCGAGACCCCCAACCTCGCCCTCACAGACACCCGCCCACCCAGGGGTCGAGAGAAGGCGACTGCGTGCTTGGGGGATTTTCGCGCGAAAATCCCCCAAGCACGCAGGAGCCCTCGAGACCCCCAACCTCGCCCTCACAGACACCCGCCCACCCAGGGGTCGAGAGAAGGCGACTGCGTGCTTGGGGGATTTTCGCGCGAAAATCCCCCAAGCACGCAGGAGCCCTCGAGACCCCCAACCTCGCCCTCACAGACACCCGCCCACCCAGGGGTCGAGAGAAGGCGACTGCGTGCTTGGGGGATTTTCGCGCGAAAATCCCCCAAGCACGCAGGAGCCCTCGAGACCCCCAACCTCGCCCTCACAGACACCCGCCCACCCAGGGGTCGAGAGAAGGCGACTGCGTGCTTGGGGGATTTTCGCGCGAAAATCCCCCAAGCACGCAGGAGCCCTCGAGACCCCCAACCTCGCCCTCACAGACACCCGCCCACCCAGGGGTCGAGAGAAGGCGACTGCGTGCTTGGGGGATTTTCGCGCGAAAATCCCCCAAGCACGCAGGAGCCCTCGAGACCCCCAACCTCGCCCTCACAGACACCCGCCCACCCAGGGGTCGAGAGAAGGCGACTGCGTGCTTGGGGGATTTTCGCGCGAAAATCCCCCAAGCACGCAGGAGCCCTCGAGACCCCCAACCTCGCCCTCACAGACACCCGCCCACCCAGGGGTCGAGAGAAGGCGACTGCGTGCTTGGGGGATTTTCGCGCGAAAATCCCCCAAGCACGCAGGAGCCCTCGAGACCCCCAACCTCGCCCTCACAGACACCCGCCCACCCAGGGGTCGAGAGAAGGCGACTGCGTGCTTGGGGGATTTTCGCGCGAAAATCCCCCAAGCACGCAGGAGCCCTCGAGACCCCCAACCTCGCCCTCACAGACACCCGCCCACCCAGGGGTCGAGAGAAGGCGACTGCGTGCTTGGGGGATTTTCGCGCGAAAATCCCCCAAGCACGCAGGAGCCCTCGAGACCCCCAACCTCGCCCTCACAGACACCCGCCCACCCAGGGGTCGAGAGAAGGCGACTGCGTGCTTGGGGGATTTTCGCGCGAAAATCCCCCAAGCACGCAGGAGCCCTCGAGACCCCCAACCTCGCCCTCACAGACACCCGCCCACCCAGGGGTCGAGAGAAGGCGACTGCGTGCTTGGGGGATTTTCGCGCGAAAATCCCCCAAGCACGCAGGAGCCCTCGAGACCCCCAACCTCGCCCTCACAGACACCCGCCCACCCAGGGGTCGAGAGAAGGCGACTGCGTGCTTGGGGGATTTTCGCGCGAAAATCCCCCAAGCACGCAGGAGCCCTCGAGACCCCCAACCTCGCCCTCACAGACACCCGCCCACCCAGGGGTCGAGAGAAGGCGACTGCGTGCTTGGGGGATTTTCGCGCGAAAATCCCCCAAGCACGCAGGAGCCCTCGAGACCCCCAACCTCGCCCTCACAGACACCCGCCCACCCAGGGGTCGAGAGAAGGCGACTGCGTGCTTGGGGGATTTTCGCGCGAAAATCCCCCAAGCACGCAGGAGCCCTCGAGACCCCCAACCTCGCCCTCACAGACACCCGCCCACCCAGGGGTCGAGAGAAGGCGACTGCGTGCTTGGGGGATTTTCGCGCGAAAATCCCCCAAGCACGCAGGAGCCCTCGAGACCCCCAACCTCGCCCTCACAGACACCCGCCCACCCAGGGGTCGAGAGAAGGCGACTGCGTGCTTGGGGGATTTTCGCGCGAAAATCCCCCAAGCACGCAGGAGCCCTCGAGACCCCCAACCTCGCCCTCACAGACACCCGCCCACCCAGGGGTCGAGAGAAGGCGACTGCGTGCTTGGGGGATTTTCGCGCGAAAATCCCCCAAGCACGCAGGAGCCCTCGAGACCCCCAACCTCGCCCTCACAGACACCCGCCCACCCAGGGGTCGAGAGAAGGCGACTGCGTGCTTGGGGGATTTTCGCGCGAAAATCCCCCAAGCACGCAGGAGCCCTCGAGACCCCCAACCTCGCCCTCACAGACACCCGCCCACCCAGGGGTCGAGAGAAGGCGACTGCGTGCTTGGGGGATTTTCGCGCGAAAATCCCCCAAGCACGCAGGAGCCCTCGAGACCCCCAACCTCGCCCTCACAGACACCCGCCCACCCAGGGGTCGAGAGAAGGCGACTGCGTGCTTGGGGGATTTTCGCGCGAAAATCCCCCAAGCACGCAGGAGCCCTCGAGACCCCCAACCTCGCCCTCACAGACACCCGCCCACCCAGGGGTCGAGAGAAGGCGACTGCGTGCTTGGGGGATTTTCGCGCGAAAATCCCCCAAGCACGCAGGAGCCCTCGAGACCCCCAACCTCGCCCTCACAGACACCCGCCCACCCAGGGGTCGAGAGAAGGCGACTGCGTGCTTGGGGGATTTTCGCGCGAAAATCCCCCAAGCACGCAGGAGCCCTCGAGACCCCCAACCTCGCCCTCACAGACACCCGCCCACCCAGGGGTCGAGAGAAGGCGACTGCGTGCTTGGGGGATTTTCGCGCGAAAATCCCCCAAGCACGCAGGAGCCCTCGAGACCCCCAACCTCGCCCTCACAGACACCCGCCCACCCAGGGGTCGAGAGAAGGCGACTGCGTGCTTGGGGGATTTTCGCGCGAAAATCCCCCAAGCACGCAGGAGCCCTCGAGACCCCCAACCTCGCCCTCACAGACACCCGCCCACCCAGGGGTCGAGAGAAGGCGACTGCGTGCTTGGGGGATTTTCGCGCGAAAATCCCCCAAGCACGCAGGAGCCCTCGAGACCCCCAACCTCGCCCTCACAGACACCCGCCCACCCAGGGGTCGAGAGAAGGCGACTGCGTGCTTGGGGGATTTTCGCGCGAAAATCCCCCAAGCACGCAGGAGCCCTCGAGACCCCCAACCTCGCCCTCACAGACACCCGCCCACCCAGGGGTCGAGAGAAGGCGACTGCGTGCTTGGGGGATTTTCGCGCGAAAATCCCCCAAGCACGCAGGAGCCCTCGAGACCCCCAACCTCGCCCTCACAGACACCCGCCCACCCAGGGGTCGAGAGAAGGCGACTGCGTGCTTGGGGGATTTTCGCGCGAAAATCCCCCAAGCACGCAGGAGCCCTCGAGACCCCCAACCTCGCCCTCACAGACACCCGCCCACCCAGGGGTCGAGAGAAGGCGACTGCGTGCTTGGGGGATTTTCGCGCGAAAATCCCCCAAGCACGCAGGAGCCCTCGAGACCCCCAACCTCGCCCTCACAGACACCCGCCCACCCAGGGGTCGAGAGAAGGCGACTGCGTGCTTGGGGGATTTTCGCGCGAAAATCCCCCAAGCACGCAGGAGCCCTCGAGACCCCCAACCTCGCCCTCACAGACACCCGCCCACCCAGGGGTCGAGAGAAGGCGACTGCGTGCTTGGGGGATTTTCGCGCGAAAATCCCCCAAGCACGCAGGAGCCCTCGAGACCCCCAACCTCGCCCTCACAGACACCCGCCCACCCAGGGGTCGAGAGAAGGCGACTGCGTGCTTGGGGGATTTTCGCGCGAAAATCCCCCAAGCACGCAGGAGCCCTCGAGACCCCCAACCTCGCCCTCACAGACACCCGCCCACCCAGGGGTCGAGAGAAGGCGACTGCGTGCTTGGGGGATTTTCGCGCGAAAATCCCCCAAGCACGCAGGAGCCCTCGAGACCCCCAACCTCGCCCTCACAGACACCCGCCCACCCAGGGGTCGAGAGAAGGCGACTGCGTGCTTGGGGGATTTTCGCGCGAAAATCCCCCAAGCACGCAGGAGCCCTCGAGACCCCCAACCTCGCCCTCACAGACACCCGCCCACCCAGGGGTCGAGAGAAGGCGACTGCGTGCTTGGGGGATTTTCGCGCGAAAATCCCCCAAGCACGCAGGAGCCCTCGAGACCCCCAACCTCGCCCTCACAGACACCCGCCCACCCAGGGGTCGAGAGAAGGCGACTGCGTGCTTGGGGGATTTTCGCGCGAAAATCCCCCAAGCACGCAGGAGCCCTCGAGACCCCCAACCTCGCCCTCACAGACACCCGCCCACCCAGGGGTCGAGAGAAGGCGACTGCGTGCTTGGGGGATTTTCGCGCGAAAATCCCCCAAGCACGCAGGAGCCCTCGAGACCCCCAACCTCGCCCTCACAGACACCCGCCCACCCAGGGGTCGAGAGAAGGCGACTGCGTGCTTGGGGGATTTTCGCGCGAAAATCCCCCAAGCACGCAGGAGCCCTCGAGACCCCCAACCTCGCCCTCACAGACACCCGCCCACCCAGGGGTCGAGAGAAGGCGACTGCGTGCTTGGGGGATTTTCGCGCGAAAATCCCCCAAGCACGCAGGAGCCCTCGAGACCCCCAACCTCGCCCTCACAGACACCCGCCCACCCAGGGGTCGAGAGAAGGCGACTGCGTGCTTGGGGGATTTTCGCGCGAAAATCCCCCAAGCACGCAGGAGCCCTCGAGACCCCCAACCTCGCCCTCACAGACACCCGCCCACCCAGGGGTCGAGAGAAGGCGACTGCGTGCTTGGGGGATTTTCGCGCGAAAATCCCCCAAGCACGCAGGAGCCCTCGAGACCCCCAACCTCGCCCTCACAGACACCCGCCCACCCAGGGGTCGAGAGAAGGCGACTGCGTGCTTGGGGGATTTTCGCGCGAAAATCCCCCAAGCACGCAGGAGCCCTCGAGACCCCCAACCTCGCCCTCACAGACACCCGCCCACCCAGGGGTCGAGAGAAGGCGACTGCGTGCTTGGGGGATTTTCGCGCGAAAATCCCCCAAGCACGCAGGAGCCCTCGAGACCCCCAACCTCGCCCTCACAGACACCCGCCCACCCAGGGGTCGAGAGAAGGCGACTGCGTGCTTGGGGGATTTTCGCGCGAAAATCCCCCAAGCACGCAGGAGCCCTCGAGACCCCCAACCTCGCCCTCACAGACACCCGCCCACCCAGGGGTCGAGAGAAGGCGACTGCGTGCTTGGGGGATTTTCGCGCGAAAATCCCCCAAGCACGCAGGAGCCCTCGAGACCCCCAACCTCGCCCTCACAGACACCCGCCCACCCAGGGGTCGAGAGAAGGCGACTGCGTGCTTGGGGGATTTTCGCGCGAAAATCCCCCAAGCACGCAGGAGCCCTCGAGACCCCCAACCTCGCCCTCACAGACACCCGCCCACCCAGGGGTCGAGAGAAGGCGACTGCGTGCTTGGGGGATTTTCGCGCGAAAATCCCCCAAGCACGCAGGAGCCCTCGAGACCCCCAACCTCGCCCTCACAGACACCCGCCCACCCAGGGGTCGAGAGAAGGCGACTGCGTGCTTGGGGGATTTTCGCGCGAAAATCCCCCAAGCACGCAGGAGCCCTCGAGACCCCCAACCTCGCCCTCACAGACACCCGCCCACCCAGGGGTCGAGAGAAGGCGACTGCGTGCTTGGGGGATTTTCGCGCGAAAATCCCCCAAGCACGCAGGAGCCCTCGAGACCCCCAACCTCGCCCTCACAGACACCCGCCCACCCAGGGGTCGAGAGAAGGCGACTGCGTGCTTGGGGGATTTTCGCGCGAAAATCCCCCAAGCACGCAGGAGCCCTCGAGACCCCCAACCTCGCCCTCACAGACACCCGCCCACCCAGGGGTCGAGAGAAGGCGACTGCGTGCTTGGGGGATTTTCGCGCGAAAATCCCCCAAGCACGCAGGAGCCCTCGAGACCCCCAACCTCGCCCTCACAGACACCCGCCCACCCAGGGGTCGAGAGAAGGCGACTGCGTGCTTGGGGGATTTTCGCGCGAAAATCCCCCAAGCACGCAGGAGCCCTCGAGACCCCCAACCTCGCCCTCACAGACACCCGCCCACCCAGGGGTCGAGAGAAGGCGACTGCGTGCTTGGGGGATTTTCGCGCGAAAATCCCCCAAGCACGCAGGAGCCCTCGAGACCCCCAACCTCGCCCTCACAGACACCCGCCCACCCAGGGGTCGAGAGAAGGCGACTGCGTGCTTGGGGGATTTTCGCGCGAAAATCCCCCAAGCACGCAGGAGCCCTCGAGACCCCCAACCTCGCCCTCACAGACACCCGCCCACCCAGGGGTCGAGAGAAGGCGACTGCGTGCTTGGGGGATTTTCGCGCGAAAATCCCCCAAGCACGCAGGAGCCCTCGAGACCCCCAACCTCGCCCTCACAGACACCCGCCCACCCAGGGGTCGAGAGAAGGCGACTGCGTGCTTGGGGGATTTTCGCGCGAAAATCCCCCAAGCACGCAGGAGCCCTCGAGACCCCCAACCTCGCCCTCACAGACACCCGCCCACCCAGGGGTCGAGAGAAGGCGACTGCGTGCTTGGGGGATTTTCGCGCGAAAATCCCCCAAGCACGCAGGAGCCCTCGAGACCCCCAACCTCGCCCTCACAGACACCCGCCCACCCAGGGGTCGAGAGAAGGCGACTGCGTGCTTGGGGGATTTTCGCGCGAAAATCCCCCAAGCACGCAGGAGCCCTCGAGACCCCCAACCTCGCCCTCACAGACACCCGCCCACCCAGGGGTCGAGAGAAGGCGACTGCGTGCTTGGGGGATTTTCGCGCGAAAATCCCCCAAGCACGCAGGAGCCCTCGAGACCCCCAACCTCGCCCTCACAGACACCCGCCCACCCAGGGGTCGAGAGAAGGCGACTGCGTGCTTGGGGGATTTTCGCGCGAAAATCCCCCAAGCACGCAGGAGCCCTCGAGACCCCCAACCTCGCCCTCACAGACACCCGCCCACCCAGGGGTCGAGAGAAGGCGACTGCGTGCTTGGGGGATTTTCGCGCGAAAATCCCCCAAGCACGCAGGAGCCCTCGAGACCCCCAACCTCGCCCTCACAGACACCCGCCCACCCAGGGGTCGAGAGAAGGCGACTGCGTGCTTGGGGGATTTTCGCGCGAAAATCCCCCAAGCACGCAGGAGCCCTCGAGACCCCCAACCTCGCCCTCACAGACACCCGCCCACCCAGGGGTCGAGAGAAGGCGACTGCGTGCTTGGGGGATTTTCGCGCGAAAATCCCCCAAGCACGCAGGAGCCCTCGAGACCCCCAACCTCGCCCTCACAGACACCCGCCCACCCAGGGGTCGAGAGAAGGCGACTGCGTGCTTGGGGGATTTTCGCGCGAAAATCCCCCAAGCACGCAGGAGCCCTCGAGACCCCCAACCTCGCCCTCACAGACACCCGCCCACCCAGGGGTCGAGAGAAGGCGACTGCGTGCTTGGGGGATTTTCGCGCGAAAATCCCCCAAGCACGCAGGAGCCCTCGAGACCCCCAACCTCGCCCTCACAGACACCCGCCCACCCAGGGGTCGAGAGAAGGCGACTGCGTGCTTGGGGGATTTTCGCGCGAAAATCCCCCAAGCACGCAGGAGCCCTCGAGACCCCCAACCTCGCCCTCACAGACACCCGCCCACCCAGGGGTCGAGAGAAGGCGACTGCGTGCTTGGGGGATTTTCGCGCGAAAATCCCCCAAGCACGCAGGAGCCCTCGAGACCCCCAACCTCGCCCTCACAGACACCCGCCCACCCAGGGGTCGAGAGAAGGCGACTGCGTGCTTGGGGGATTTTCGCGCGAAAATCCCCCAAGCACGCAGGAGCCCTCGAGACCCCCAACCTCGCCCTCACAGACACCCGCCCACCCAGGGGTCGAGAGAAGGCGACTGCGTGCTTGGGGGATTTTCGCGCGAAAATCCCCCAAGCACGCAGGAGCCCTCGAGACCCCCAACCTCGCCCTCACAGACACCCGCCCACCCAGGGGTCGAGAGAAGGCGACTGCGTGCTTGGGGGATTTTCGCGCGAAAATCCCCCAAGCACGCAGGAGCCCTCGAGACCCCCAACCTCGCCCTCACAGACACCCGCCCACCCAGGGGTCGAGAGAAGGCGACTGCGTGCTTGGGGGATTTTCGCGCGAAAATCCCCCAAGCACGCAGGAGCCCTCGAGACCCCCAACCTCGCCCTCACAGACACCCGCCCACCCAGGGGTCGAGAGAAGGCGACTGCGTGCTTGGGGGATTTTCGCGCGAAAATCCCCCAAGCACGCAGGAGCCCTCGAGACCCCCAACCTCGCCCTCACAGACACCCGCCCACCCAGGGGTCGAGAGAAGGCGACTGCGTGCTTGGGGGATTTTCGCGCGAAAATCCCCCAAGCACGCAGGAGCCCTCGAGACCCCCAACCTCGCCCTCACAGACACCCGCCCACCCAGGGGTCGAGAGAAGGCGACTGCGTGCTTGGGGGATTTTCGCGCGAAAATCCCCCAAGCACGCAGGAGCCCTCGAGACCCCCAACCTCGCCCTCACAGACACCCGCCCACCCAGGGGTCGAGAGAAGGCGACTGCGTGCTTGGGGGATTTTCGCGCGAAAATCCCCCAAGCACGCAGGAGCCCTCGAGACCCCCAACCTCGCCCTCACAGACACCCGCCCACCCAGGGGTCGAGAGAAGGCGACTGCGTGCTTGGGGGATTTTCGCGCGAAAATCCCCCAAGCACGCAGGAGCCCTCGAGACCCCCAACCTCGCCCTCACAGACACCCGCCCACCCAGGGGTCGAGAGAAGGCGACTGCGTGCTTGGGGGATTTTCGCGCGAAAATCCCCCAAGCACGCAGGAGCCCTCGAGACCCCCAACCTCGCCCTCACAGACACCCGCCCACCCAGGGGTCGAGAGAAGGCGACTGCGTGCTTGGGGGATTTTCGCGCGAAAATCCCCCAAGCACGCAGGAGCCCTCGAGACCCCCAACCTCGCCCTCACAGACACCCGCCCACCCAGGGGTCGAGAGAAGGCGACTGCGTGCTTGGGGGATTTTCGCGCGAAAATCCCCCAAGCACGCAGGAGCCCTCGAGACCCCCAACCTCGCCCTCACAGACACCCGCCCACCCAGGGGTCGAGAGAAGGCGACTGCGTGCTTGGGGGATTTTCGCGCGAAAATCCCCCAAGCACGCAGGAGCCCTCGAGACCCCCAACCTCGCCCTCACAGACACCCGCCACCCAGGGGTCGAGAGGCTCGTTGGGGATTCGCGCGAATCCCAAGCACGCAGGGAGCCCTCGAGACCCCCGTCTCTGTCGATGTTCTCTGTTCTCTGTTCTCTGTTCTCTGTTCTCTGTTCTCTGTTCTCTGTTCTCTGTTCTCTGTTCTCTGTTCTCTGTTCTCTGTTCTCTGTTCTCTGTTCTCTGTTCTCTGTTCTCTGTTCTCTGTTCTCTGTTCTCTGTTCTCTGTTCTCTGTTCTCTGTTCTCTGTTCTCTGTTCTCTGTTCTCTGTTCTCTGTTCTCTGTTCTCTGTTCTCTGTTCTCTGTTCTCTGTTCTCTGTTCTCTGTTCTCTGTTCTCTGTTCTCTGTTCTCTGTTCTCTGTTCTCTGTTCTCTGTTCTCTGTTCTCTGTTCTCTGTTCTCTGTTCTCTGTTCTCTGTTCTCTGTTCTCTGTTCTCTGTTCTCTGTTCTCTGTTCTCTGTTCTCTGTTCTCTGTTCTCTGTTCTCTGTTCTCTGTTCTCTGTTCTCTGTTCTCTGTTCTCTGTTCTCTGTTCTCTGTTCTCTGTTCTCTGTTCTCTGTTCTCTGTTCTCTGTTCTCTGTTCTCTGTTCTCTGTTCTCTGTTCTCTGTTCTCTGTTCTCTGTTCTCTGTTCTCTGTTCTCTGTTCTCTGTTCTCTGTTCTCTGTTCTCTGTTCTCTGTTCTCTGTTCTCTGTTCTCTGTTCTCTGTTCTCTGTTCTCTGTTCTCTGTTCTCTGTTCTCTGTTCTCTGTTCTCTGTTCTCTGTTCTCTGTTCTCTGTTCTCTGTTCTCTGTTCTCTGTTCTCTGTTCTCTGTTCTCTGTTCTCTGTTCTCTGTTCTCTGTTCTCTGTTCTCTGTTCTCTGTTCTCTGTTCTCTGTTCTCTGTTCTCTGTTCTCTGTTCTCTGTTCTCTGTTCTCTGTTCTCTGTTCTCTGTTCTCTGTTCTCTGTTCTCTGTTCTCTGTTCTCTGTTCTCTGTTCTCTGTTCTCTGTTCTCTGTTCTCTGTTCTCTGTTCTCTGTTCTCTGTTCTCTGTTCTCTGTTCTCTGTTCTCTGTTCTCTGTTCTCTGTTCTCTGTTCTCTGTTCTCTGTTCTCTGTTCTCTGTTCTCTGTTCTCTGTTCTCTGTTCTCTGTTCTCTGTTCTCTGTTCTCTGTTCTCTGTTCTCTGTTCTCTGTTCTCTGTTCTCTGTTCTCTGTTCTCTGTTCTCTGTTCTCTGTTCTCTGTTCATCCGGTTAAATTGTAAAAAATTAAAAATAAAAAATATTTTTTAAAAATATAAAAATAATTATTTTTAAAAAATATTTTCAAAAATTTAGAAAATAGAAAAAGTGAAAAGAACATTGAAAACTACAAAATAGCTTTTAAAGATATCACAGATTTTTAAATGACTTGAAATGTCATTCAAATTCTGCGATATCTTTAAAAGCTATTCTGTAGTTTTCAACATTCTTTTCATTTTCTACTCCCTAAATTTTGTAAATTATTTTTTAAAATTAATTAGTTAAAATTTTTTAATTTAAATGAATTATTTAGTTTTTAATTTAACCGGATGATCCGAGACCTGAAAATATATATCCAAATCTGCACATACCCTACAGATTAACTTCTCATGGGTCCTCCATCCGGACCAGGCGCTGATCCAGCAGTTGAACAAGCTAAAATGTTCTCGCTTTGACATCACGAGCCGGCTGGGAGTTACACCGCTGCTGTAAAATAGAGAGCCTGTATACGAGAGAGAGGCGACAATTTGGTATAGCGTGCTGATTGGTCAACAGCGTTTTCTGTTCACCGCAGGCGGAGTTAGGTTTCCTTCCATAGGAGCAAGACAAGCGGCATAATACAGTTTGGACCGTTTTAACTGCGCGGGAGGATGCGCAGTGACGCTTTTCAGCGAGTTGTCGCCTCTATCTCGTATACAGGCTCTCTACTGTAAAAGAAAGACGCAAAAACGACTTTTTCGGTTTGCTGCACCGGGGACGAAAGCTTTTTCGAAAAAACAAATAGGAGGCCTCGTAAACGATCGCTGGGAAATATCGCTGCGGCATCCTCGACAAAAAAATTCACCATTACTTCAACAGCAAAAAAATTTTTTTTCTGCCTCAGCACAGACTCCAAGTACTACGGATTCTCCGTAGTTTCTACGGTTGTTGTGATACTACGGATTACGGAAAGTCTCCCAATGATCTGGTGGAATTCATTTCAGAAAAAAGCTGATAATGATGCAGCAAATTTGGTATTACGGTACAGACTGGAGTGTAAATCTAATTGCATTGCATAAAAAAGGTAGCACATCATTGCTAATAGAAGGTCTTGTGCAGGCTTTTAATCCTGCAAATGTTTTGCTGTAACAAAAATAAGATCTTTCTCTCCCTATTATTAACTCCCATTTTCGAAATTCGGGGCGAAAATATCTTTAAGACAATAAAGTTGTTTATAAATCCAAAGATGTGCCAATTGGGTGATGCATATTCTGGTTTTTAAAATTCTGGACAAAGGGTTCATTACGTACTACGGAAAAAATTAGGGTGAACTGACCAGTAGTTGACCACCTACCAGTAGTTGACCATTTAAGCATAATTTTACAAAAAACAAGAACTCTTGTGTGTTTATTTCGAAGCTGTTGCGTTGAAAACATAGCAAACATTTTAATAAAAGCTCATGCACAGTCTTAAGCTCCAGTATTGATCTTAAAAGACGCAATAAATAGTTGAAAACAAAGTTATCAACAAAGCTTCAAAGCATGCGCTCTCACTACTAGCTATAATGGTATGGAGCATTTAGTTCAATCTCAAATCATCCAGCTAGTTTTTATTCCAATTTTTTATTGATTGATGAATTTAGGTCCTATATATACAGTTTAATTAAATAAAACTATCATTACTTGTATATTAACCATTTAATTTGATATTTGAGGGGTGGTCAACTACTGGATGTCTAAAATAGAAAAAGTGCTAGTATTTGACCAAAGTGGTCAACTACTGGATTTTATTTGCTTTTGAGATTTCTTTTTTAACCAAGAGCGATCTTAAAGATTTTTATCTGCAGTACAATTTTTGCTTAGATTTACTGTAAAAAAAGTTACATTTCCAGTAATTAACCAGTTTTGTTAATAGGGACTCTTTATTCAATCTAACTCTTTCATTGGTTCTTCACATTTCCAACACTTGCGCTTTAAAAATATGTCACTCCTCTCGCTAAGCCCTAAAATACGTACCTACGGGTAGCTGGTTGGTTGGTTGTCAGACGAAAACGCATTTTTAGTTTTTTAGATAGCCCTTTGTAGTAAACGCGGGAATCGAACGATTCGCGGTGCAAGCCTCGCTAGGTGGCCTACAATCTGGTTTTAAAAGGTTAAACAATAAAAACACATGTTCTATTTCTTGCTTAAAATATATATGATTTTGCAAATACATCTTAAAAATCCATATTGAATAAAAATTTTTAATAATTTTCTAAGACGTATTCAACAAACGGAAGACATTTTAGTAGGATTCGAACAAACAGTTGGTTTTCAGATCATAGGATTTCCTGACAAAAGGCACGGTTTTATAAGAATGAAATATTAGATATGTTTAAAATTTTAAAACCATTCAATAAAACAACTGATTTTTTCGCTTAAAATTGTTTAGAAAAACTATGAACTTGAAAATTTGCTAAAATTTGCCTATTCTTAATTTTTGTGAGGGAATTTTATAATCATCAGTTTGAATGAAAGTTTGTGTAAGGGTTTCTGAAACGTTTTCTTCAAGCCTCTCCGTTGCGTATTTTTTCAGCCAACTTTAGGAAGAACACCCTGTTTTAAAGAAATGGGGAAAATTTCAGTGGGACTCGAACAAACAGTTCTTTTGGAAATGATAGGTTGCGTTGTGGATCAGTTGGTTGATTTGTGCTTGAGCTGTAGATTTTGATTTTTATTCTGGAAATGGTGAATATGGCAATGGTCAATTACTGGAATAATGGAGGTCAAATACTGGATGTAAGTGGTCAACTACTGGCAAAATCTCAATTAATTCCTTTTAAAATAAATAAATAAAATTCTATAAAAGTGAAAGGAAAAATGATTATCAGTTATTATTCCTCATACCTTCATTGATATTAAACCCCTGTCAATTTTTTTAGAAAAATTTTTTTCTTAGAAAGAAAAATAAAACTTGGAGGAATTTCCACTAACTGGTCAATTACTGGTCAGTTCACCCTAGTTGGAGGTTAGAGTCTCCTTTTATAGTTTGTTTTTTGGGTGCGCAAGCAGTGTTTTAGAGCTGTTTCCAGAACAGCTGTTAGCGCACGCAAAAAACAAACTTTAAAAGGATCTCAAGCGTTTAATATTGATTGTATTTAGGTGAAACTTTGGACTTAATCTGAAGGATCATAGTTGAAAACCCTTAAGTCCAAAGTTTCACCTAAATACAATCAATATTAAACGCTTGAGATCCTTTTAAAGTTTGTTTTTTGCGTGCGCTAACAGCTGTTCTGGAAACAGCTCTAAAAAACTGCTTGCGCACCCAAAAACAAACTTTAAAAGGATCTCAAGCGTTTAATATTGATTGTATTTACGTGAAACTTTGGACTTAAGGGTTTTCAACTATGATCTTTCAGATTATCAAATCAAAAGAAAGGATTTCGAATTACAAAATAAGGTTTTGGCAGAGTTTTCACATTTTTTGTATTTTTTAACTTTTTTCATAATAAAAAAATTTTAAAGTGAAGACTTTTGAAGTAATTTTAAAGATCATAGTAAACTACAATTTTTGAGACCATAATTAAGTTTTTACCAATAGTAGTTCTTCTGCAAATTGAATTTTTCAATGATTTTTGGGGTGTCGCTCCATTTTTAACTCCCTGGGATTTGGTCTGGGACCCCCTTTCTATAGCGATTCTTGTTCTACTTGATGAGTACTATCATCCCTGAAAGTTTGTTGCACCATTTCAGATACACCCTGTATAGTTATCTTGACTGCAAGAAAATAACCCAATTTTTCGATGGCGGGTGGAGTTGATGCAATAAGCCTTTTTATTTAAACCACAATAGGTTTTATTTAAAACAAGCTGGAAAGAATTTGACAACTTTTTTGGAAAACTAAATAAAAGGAAAAGAATTATTTTAAATGTTAATAGTAATACTTTTTTATGCACTAATTGCTAAAAGTTGTAAGTGAACTCAACTCATCTCGATTATTTAGAACAGTGCTTACAGTGATCAGTATTCCTTAATATTAATATGAAATAGTTTACCTCCAAAAAAGGTGATCAAGTCAATCAGTACAGTTTATTCTTTTAAAAAATTTTATTTACAAAGCCATTCTTACAGACTTGAATATCTGAAAAAATGAAACAGTTATTATTACAATAATTATAAAATTAATTATAAGTTAATTAAGTTAGGTGCCAAGTTAATTATCACTTTAAGCTAGAATAAAGTAATTAAGGGGTGGAAAAACAAACTATCAGACTTAACAGCCTGCCTATGGTAAACACTTAAACGTAATTTAAAAAATTTTGAAGGATTTAATTTTTACCATCTACTCTACAGGACAGGGTACCATTTCAGTTTCAGTTTTACCATTTCAGTTTAAAGTTTTTTTATTACAAAAACAGTTTAAAAACCACAAAAAAATGTCAAGTAGTTGAAAACCTGAAATTCCAAAGTTTCACGTAAATACAATCAATATTAAACGCTTGAGATCCTGTTAAAGTTTGTTTTTTGCGTGCGCAAACAGCTGTTCTGGAAACACAACACCTCTAGAAAACCGTTTGCGCACGCAAAAAAAACTTTAACAGGATCTCAAGCGTTTAATATTGATTGTATTTACGTGAAACTTTGTACTTCAGGATTAAAGAAAACTAAAACTTTTGGAGTGGAAATAAGAAAATCAAAACGAAGGGGGAAGGGGTCTAAAAAACAAAAGTGCTCTTTCATGACACTATTAATTCACTACATTTTATGTACATCGGTTCTTAAACTGTGGTCCGCGGCGCCTTCCTAGGAGCGCCGCGGATTCCTAGGAGATTATTTATACAAAAATAATTCATTTCTGGCTCTGCGATAAGTTTTAATGCTTTTCTAAAAAAATGCCGAATGGTTTGCATTTTTCACCATCGGCCTTAAGCATCGGCAATCGGCCAAATAATTACCATCGGCCTGCCGATGGAAATTTTCAAACAACCGGCATCGGCCAAAAAAATGCCATCGGCCCAGCCCTATAAATTAGAATTACATTGTCTGGTTTCAGTCCATAAAAGTAAGGAATGTATATCAGTGTAACATCTAACTTCACTTTAAGCAATGGTCAGGGGGGGATTTGGGGATATATCCTTCCCGAAAATCAGATATTTTCATTATTTGACCATAGAAAAGAACCAAATTTACGCCATATCCCCCCGAAATTTTTTCCTGGCTACGCTACTGAATGGGTCATGGAAAGAATTTATAACATACTTTGAGGCGATGTCTAAATATTTCTTAGAGATCTGAAGAAACTCCGAGATCTTTCGTTCCAGTAAATAGCTGGTTGAGCAACAGATGCAAAATCACAGGAGGTAAGTCGATTGAATCTTGACTATAGATGAATCTAAGAGAATCAAAGAAAGAAATAAGAAGAGTAACAATCTATGGCTTACAAATTGGGAAATAGTTAAAAGCAGGGTTGGAAAAAACCTGTTTTTTTGTTTAAACCAGGTTTTTTTTGGATTTATAAACCAGTGTTTTTTTTAACTTTTTTTCCGTACCCGCATAAATATAGCTACTTAGTTTTTTCTGTTATAAATCCATTGAATTAATAGTTAATCAATTCAGCTATAAACCAAGTGATTTATGTAATTAACTAATTAAAATTAATTTTTTAAAATGTTTAATTTATATATAAATCAGGATTTTTTGCTGCGTATAAAAACCACTGGTTTTTATTGCATCGGAAAAGTGTTTATATGTGTACATTTTAGTAAGATTTTTATTTATTATAAATAAAAGCCAACTGAGGTTTTTATAATAGATTCAAATATATGGGGTTTATATGATAAAAAACCATATTGGTTTTTATTTAAAATAACAATTGTTTCTTTTCAAAGGAAAAACCAAGTGGTTTTTATAATAAGTACTAAAATAGCCCGTGCTGAGTGAGTAAAAAAATTGTTTTTTTAGTGCATTAAGATGTAATTTTCTTATTGAACTAAAAAAAACAAGAATTTCTTTTCAAAACAAAATATCAAGTGGTTTTTATTATTGGTGCTTAGTGAGTTAAAAGATCCCTTTGGTTTTTATAGTGCAAGGTGCAATAAAATTTCTTGTTCTTAATAAATTAAAAAACCATACACGGTTTTTATTGAATAACACCATGGAATTTCTTTTCAAAGCATAAAAAACAAGTTTTTTAAATATATATATATATATATATATATATATATATATTTGTATTTATGAAAAAATATATTAAGAGACAATATATTACTTTAATAAACCCAAAAGTTTTTCTTAAAAAAATTGCAGATTTTCTGGAAAAAAACCATTTTGGTGGTTTTTTTTAAAAAAACATTTGGTTTAAACCGTGGTTAACAAATGGTTTAAACCATGCCAACTCCGGTTAAAACAATTGTTACCTTGGTCACATATATGTTTGATGAAATCCGGTAGTTATAACTTTAAAAAGTTCACAGAATGAGCAAGGGTGTGGAATTGCCAAGAGTGTGGGCTCTCCTAGGATTTTACCCTGGTCGTATTTGTATTTGCAACATTAGAGATGTATATAAGAAGGGGACGGTCCCCATAATTTAGAACATGTTGAAGCCAGTGCCAGATTGGGGGACATAATCTCAACAAAAAAAATTTCCCCACAAAAAGTAATAAAATGGCTAGCCCCACTCCCAGAAAAAAGTTCAGCTACAGCACTGTTTGAAGCATATAAAATTGGTCTAATCATGGCTGAAAATGAGTTTAACCCCGTTTTAAAAGGTCAAATTTTGAAAATTTTTCTGGTAGAGGACCCCCAGACCCCCTCTCTTTTTAATGAAAGATGCAAACAATTCACAAATATTTAGTGCAAAAACTCATTAATCGATTCAAAACCACCTTAAAACCATTGTATGAGGTAGTTAATCATAGTTATGTGAAATCCCCGTGTGAAGGAATCCCAAATCCTTGGGTCGTCCCCCCCAATTTTCAGGGGGTTACGACACCAATGCAACTAACTACATTCGACCCACATGTCTGGCACTCCTATTTATACTCAGTTTTTAATTTATACTCATGGCGTTCCAGTTAAAAACAATGGTTCTTACGCACTATCCCGTCGACCGTGCCGCTGAGTCCGAAAATTTCATCGAAGAGTATTAACTCTTGTGTAGCTGTGCCGCTGAATTAGACGCCCCTAATCGGTCGACGGGAGACATTTGTCGTGTGATTAGGGTTGAAAAACCAATTTTCGGCCTTTTTTGCATGCGCGCTCCATAGGATTCCATGAGGAACCTTCAGGGTCAATGTGGCACTTCAAGATATTATTCGAAAATTCTGAAAAGAAAATCACAGGTACTCCCTGCCACCTTAGACAACTTTTCCGCACTAAGCTTCATCAAAATCGAAAAAAAAATTTATGCACCCTAATATCCACCTCTGGTTTTGAGGCGAGGGGGAATCATGCTTCGCCCATTGTTCCCAGATTGGTTGTTTTATGAGGAAAGAATAAAGCGAGATCATGCTGGGCAAAGGTAGGCCCCCAGATTAGGGATCGAGTTAAATGATTCCCATTACCCCAGTCATTTAAAACTTCAAAACAAACTTTTAACAATAATATAATACTTACAGGACACTAATATTCACTTTTGAAAATTCATTTTAATAATGTTAATATTAAATTCATATTAAAACTATGGGTGCAGGGAAGAAATGGCAATTATCACTTACCAGCAACCATTAGCACCAGACTAAATATGTCGAGCTTCTTCAGGGATTTGGTTAAAGCGTCCTCGCTAACCTTTGATTCTTTGCCTATAAATAAGTAGCTCATAAGTAAATTCTGCAAGAAACTTTTTATTGTACAAAATTAATGCCTATAAAAAACATTTCTTTTCAATTTATAAATTTAATAGTTGGACTGAAAGTTTGTAGAATTTTATAAAAGATTGTTAATCACCCAAGCCAGAGATAGACAACGTTTTATATATAAACCCACTTTTGTACCTGTTACTTGCAAAATTTCCCCAAAAATTTGCAAAAATATTAAAGAGAAATCCTTATTTTGCAATATTTGTAAATAAGAGTTATGGCATAAAATAATTATTTAATCCAATCATTATTACATCATTAATGATTAATTATGTCATTTGCAAATTTAGGACTGTCAGATATATTTTTAACGCCTCCGGGAGCGTATTTCACGCATTGAAAATCTGAAATACGCTTTTAAAAACTAGACTGGTGTATTTTCACGCTTTGAATTTTTAACAAAGGCTTTCCTTAAAGAAATGTATGGCGCCCCACTGAAATCGAAATAATAATTTTCTACTGAAATTTGTTATATTAAATAAATGTTTCATTTAAAATGCTTAATGAAAAATAAATTGTTTTTAATGTTTAATATTTTCTACTATAATTTTTAACAGATGCTATACTTTAAGAACCGAAATGGCATCCTCGTTTTTTACCATTTCATTTTGTCCATTAAAAAAATTTGAAAACATTTTCGTATTTAACTCCTCATAAATAAATGTCACGCCTCCTAAAAAAAGTCAATGAGTATTTTTACTCCTTCAAAGAAGTTCTAAGAATAACACTGGGCAGAATGATTTCTCATTATAGATCAGCTTCTAATCCCAACCGCCCTGGTAAAACCAGAAGTATAGCATGTTGCAAAACCCAGTAGCCATAATAGTACAAAACCGACTCGATACACTATATACAGGGTGTATCTGAAATGGTGCAACAAACTTTCAGGGATGATAGTACTCATCAAGACGAACAAGAATTGGTATAGAAAGGGGGGTCGCAAATGAGTTTTAAGGGGTGAAACCCCGGGGTGAAAATTTGCCAAAAAACTTGCATATTTGTGCAGGAAGAAACACAATGGTTCGATTCCGGTAGTTATTTTGTAAAACAACTTCAAATATTACTAAGCTAGTTTTCCCGTCAGTAACACTTTTGCATTCGACAGGAAAAAAAACTTCGCCAATCCGTGATCGCCAAATACTTTTCAGTGATTCTTCGGAAACTCAAATTTCCATGTAGTAGAACTATAAATGATTAAATGATAGCTTAGTTGGTAGCATAACAGTCTTGCAATCGTAAGATTGCGAGTTCTGTCCTGCTGTGTGAAGTTGTTCAATTTTAAATTCATATTTTTTTTAAAAGATATATTTTGAAAGACATTGCAACATGTGTTAAAGTATTAAGATTTCATTTGGTCCCACTTAAATAAATTTTTTAGCTATACAAAATAAGCGTTTTTTTAAATAGAAACATATTGATTAATTAATATTGTATTAATATCGTACCTTTAGAAGTAAAATACTAACACAAAATGTAGAATTAAAGATAACCGCATTTTTAATTTATTATTAGTACTATTTATGCAATTCAGAACAATGCACAGCTTTTAAAGATAAAAACGTCCTTTAAGCCTTAGTCGGTGCAAGAAGCACTCCCTTCTCATCTGTGCAATTTCCCGCAGTTTCCCTCCGGCCTGGATGGAACAAGCGTAGCATTCGCACAAACCTTACGGGATTTGTAGCTAACTCCGTACGCAATGCATGAGTACTGCTATCGAGCTAGCTGCTGTGACACCGTAAGGATTCATAGCGATAATAAACAAGAGAAAATTATTTTAAAAGTGGTAGATTGCCGCTGAGCCATCCAGCTGGCTCGTTTTTTAATATGAAGAAATTCAGCATTTTGAAGATAATGCTTACAGTCTAAATAAGAACTGAATAAAGAAATTTATTTCTACAAGAAATTTGGAGAACTGGGGAAAGATAAACAGACTGACGGCCAAGAGAAATCGAATAATTTTGATTGAATAATTTATAACATGATAGAGTGATTGGAAAAGCCATGGTTTGTTAGGTAGGAGGAAGAAGGAATTATGCCAAAAACTGATAGCTGAAGTTTTGAAGGAAAAATAAATTTAAACACAAAAATTGGGGGAGGGGGTGAAACATCACTAAAATAGTATTAATTTTACTAGAAACTAGTTTTAAATAAGTCACCACTCTGTTAATAAATTTTAAATGACGTGAAACCCCTTAGGGAAAGTGCCCGTACTACGTAACTCATTTATTACTATTTTTCACCCCCTCCCTCCCCTTGGTGGTAACCCCCTCTAGTTTTCTCGTAGTAATTAATAAACACGTTTTCAATTATTTTTTGTAAACAGAAAATTTAAAAAATTAATTCGGTTTAATTTGTCTAATCTTAATAATTAGTTTGGCTAATTTCAATAATTAATTTGGCTTAATTTTGTCGTATTGACTAGAGGCTATTGATTACGAAACGAAACCCTAAGCTTCATTAACTACCCTCCCCTCCGTCAACACAGGAATACTAAAGTGGCCGAGCTCGCACCCCATCTCGACCGTGTATTTCTTGAACTTGTAATTTTCTTAATTTTGTCTTGTCATGAGAATAACAGTTATAATTATGTAGTCACATCTAGAATAAGATAATTTAAGTATAAAACTGTTTAAAATGCTTAGGTTTTTAAACTCTTTATTTTTTTAATAACACATAGCTATGTTTCATGCAAAATTTAGTCATCAATACATTTTCTTAAAGGGTTTTCACAAAGAACTCCCTAGTTTTAAAAACTAATAACAAATAGACAAAACAAGATAAAAATACCCCGTGATCTGTAATGTCTTTTTTTAGACCAAAGAAATTCTTAACACAATTTTTTTTTAAATCGGTCGATCAAAAAAAATTAATATATGGCAGCACAAGATTTTGTGAAACGAAGGAAAAGCAGTCCTTGAAATCCTTATTATAGATTGTAGGGAAATAAAATTTACGGAAGAAACGATTTCTGAATCGAATGAGAATCAAATACTTTGTAATATAGTTGATCGTTGATTTAAAAATAGGGATTTCAAGGATTGCTTTTCCTTCATTTCACAAACATTTGTGTAAAAAAATTTTAAACACATGTCAAAGTTTTGCGTTGAAGACAAAATGCGAATTAAAGCATTGTAATTACCTGAAAAAAAAATTACCGTAAAGAAAAACACTGCAATTTAGAAAAATCCATAAAAATTCTCAAAATACTATTATACATCCTTTAATTTTGTCCGATTTTTGGACCTCACGCCATAAAACCCCAACCCACATCCTTTAATAGTACTCTTTCCATGTATTGCCCAAAAATTATTGACATGACAAAATCCACAATCTTACAATTGCGAGTTAGAACATCCCGGTTCATTTCTCTACCAACTGAACTACTGTTTTCACGATAAAATAAGAAATGAAAAAAATTGCGCCAAATAGCTAATAAGTTGCCAAATTTGGTTGAACATGCATTAAAAAAAGAGACTGATCGAATAAATCTTTCGCTACGCGAAGATAACTTCCTGAAAAGTTACAGTTAAAATTTCTTTTTGCAAGTACGAGTTCTATTTTCTTGGTGTAAAAAATTACGGAATCGAACAATTATGTCTCTTCCTGCACAAATATGCAAGTTTTTTTGCTGATTTTCACCCCGGGGTTTCACCCCTTAAAACTCATTTGCGGCCCCCTTTCTATACTAATTCTTGTTCGTCTTGATGAGTACTATCATCCCTGAAAGTTTGTTGCACCATTTCAGATACACCCTGTATACATCATAAATTCTGGAACGTTCCCTTGAGGACGGTAGGGGACTAGGCCAATAAACTAACGACTTAAGTTAAACAATAACACAAGATTTTTTCCCTCTTAAAGCTTACTTTTAACAAGGTTTTTTTAATCCTACTCTTTGGTTATTCCATTTCATAAAATTTTCAGTAAAAATTTTAAAAATATATTTGTGCCGTCGGTGCACTAACCATTTAATATCTCCACTTTCAACTCAAATTTATTTCGATTACTTTTGGTGTTCTTTAGGGTTGCTGTATAAACTTTGCGTGGCGCAAGTTTAGAACTGCTGATGGTTGGCGAGTTTTGGCTATTTAGCGCCATATTTAGAAATCACATAATTCACTTATCATTAGTTGGGGTAACTATATAGTGGTGATAGACACGGCTATTGAAAGTGCAATTCACGGGCGGATCCAGGTTCGACTTCTGAAGGGGACATCGTGATTTTTAAAACATTTCAAGCAGCAGAAACTGCGATGTTTTTGAAAATATTTAAGGACAATGTACTTTTTTGGACGATTATGACTTTATTTAAATTCTCTTCCGATGCAATTTTATCCAATAAACTGTTGTTGTGGTTATTTCCACGGCAGTTGAATCATGCTCAGTAACCAGCTAGATAACATTAAAATTATATTATTGAGCAATTCTGGCATCAGTCTCGATGGCTGAGTATATGTCTACTAACCCAGAGGTCCCTTTTTCGAATCCTCGGTGCCGCTTTTGTTAATTATGCTTCTGTTAACGAAATTCGTTAGAGTTTAGTTTTTACTTTCGTGGGAATAACCAGTGCCATAAACTGTTACCCTTCAGGGGGGAACGTGTCCCCTGGATCCGCTACTGAAGTGCCTCGCAAAATTGGGGAACCTCACCGAGAATAAACTTGGTTTGAAAATGGAGGTACAGTCGTAGAAAAAAAGTGAGACAGTTCACATTATAAGCGAACTACTGGGGTTAGAAAGATACTGTAAACGCCAATTTTCATTATTTAACGTCTACTTTAAAAAAAGCTATAGTTTATGTCCTTAGGGGGCCGTCTACATATTAAACGAAGCACAAACTTTCGTTTTTCCTATGGGCAACATCAAAGATTATTCCCGATTCTGAAAGAGCACCCACTAAAACCCCCCCAAAACCAATTTTCATGTCATTTGGTTCCCAAATAAAGCCAGGAGTGGGGTTTGAAGTTCGTCGAATTCACGTTGAAATCTCGTTTTTTACGTTGAATTCTCGTGCGGGGTTGATGGTTAAAAAGATCAAAATCGAGAATTCAACGTTAAGAACGAGATTTCAACGTAAATTCGACGAACTTCAACCCCCACTCCTGGCTTTATTTAGGGACCAAATGACATGAAATTTGGTTTTGGGGAGTTTTAGAGGGTGCTCTCTCAGAATCGGGAATAACCTTTGATGTCGCCCATAGGAAAAACGAAAGTTTGTGCTTCGTTTAATATGTAGTTGTAGACGGCCCCCTAAGGACATAAACTATAGCTT